>CAWUFW010001093.1:2400000-3000000 GCA_963921515.1 Calotriton arnoldi
GACTTATGGTTACACCGCCCGGTCCAGCTGGATGCGCTGCAACTCCAGGCGGGGCTCCCTGGATGTTGCCTGTAACATACTGTACTAAAGCTCTGTGCACACGTATCAAAGACGTATGCAATTCACGCAGTTCAGCAACCGCAAGAGTCATATAACGCAGATGTGGGGTATACCCGGCCAAAACTGGCCAAGTGGCCCCTTCAATCGATAAGGGGCCTAAACAAATCGGGGTAACCGGTTGGGGGAGGGCGCCATTAAACCAAACAGGGTGTTGCCATGCCGTGAGCGGTACTTCAAGATTCCGATAAGGCCTATAAATTATAGGAAGAGCGGTGGCTGTATATTCATGGAACACATTATCAGTCCCATCCACCGCCGGGAAGGTGACCCAAGAGTAAAACACCTCAAAGTGGTAAGCAGGATCCGCTTGTACCACAAAGATCAGATCGACACCCGCGTCAGGCACTCCATACGCTGTCAAGTGAGCCCGGAGCGCTCCGCGGCTATGTGCCGCAATTTGGACAGCCATTTAAGGCTAAAAATATTCGACAACCTAGTATGAGGCAGCACAATATAGGGTTTTATTTAAACACCTTTTAACAACTTCAAGCTTGAAAGAACCTATAAAAACGTCAATATAGGAGGTATCTCCCTCACACACGTTTCCGGAAGCGTCTGCGAAGGGTGTTGTGGACAAGCACAAGTATTACTCAAGCGTCTCGCAGATAAGCAGCCCACTACGTTGGTGGCGCCATGTTGTAGGGATTCTGCACATACACAGAGCTATGCACAGGATAATCGGACCTCGGAGTATAGTGGTGAACCAACCATGCACCTTAGTACCCACAATCCCAATCCGACTAGCTTTAGCATCTCATTAGCAACGATGCTACCAATGATTAGACAACCCAGAACACGGTCTCTCTCTCTCAGGACTTGCCGGAGCAAGGACACCCTTTCATAACTCACTCATACCTGTCCACAACATGCGTATTAAGAGACACTGTATAGTTTAAAATGTTTATTTCAACTACCGTGCTCTAAGATACAGTACAGGTGCCAGTACTATCAGCATAATGCATAAGGATAAAACAATGAGCATAGTTGCAATTCCATAGAATACAAACGGGGAAAGCATTTCATAAAGCAGTGGATATAGGGCTAAATGACCATACCACCCTCCCCGTGCTATTAGCTAGTTTATTATAAAAATAGAAGACCTCTGGGCATTGTCAGGCGAACCCCCATACCTCAATATCTAGATGCAAGGTTTACATCATCAGACAAGCACAGCTCTTCTCTCTGGAAAGGTTTTTCTCCAAGTGTCTCTAACAGTGAAATCACAATATTAAAAGCACACAAATTTCTCCAGTGCAGCTGCATTCAGTGTTATGTCTAAGTGCGAGGGGCTGACCAGATCAGCAAGAACAAGGGACATTGTTTTTCGACCTTGTACATGATGTGCAGACGAAACCCAAAGGGAACAGGAGGAAAGGTGAAAGGCAAAAAGGCAGACAGTTCTAAAATAGCCGGGCACAAGCAGAGGCTGGAAAAACAAAGGCACAAAGTAACGTGCGCAAAAAGGCATCATGGCAGCCAGGCCCAAGCCAACTTAGCAAGGCAGACCATGAGGCCACAAACCACATGACAGACATTCACACAAGTAAGGCACACCACAATGGCAACACACCTGAATCAAACACAACAACAACACACACACACTGACAGGAAAATAGAACACCACACACAGAGCAACTGTCAACTGCATGACACAACACAACACAAACACTGCACACAGCCACATCAGTCACAACACATGCACAGGCAAAGATATCAACATGCTTCATCAGCCAAACATGAGGGGGTGCACAACAGGCAAGGACAAGGCAACATCAACTCACAGCACTGCATGCACACCAAGCAGTGTGTGCACAACACACATACCAGTTACAAACAGAGATGAGTGACACACCATGAACACACACAACAACAATCTAAACATCACACACACAACAACACACCCAGGAAGTCAATCAGTCCACAGCAAACACACATACTACCAAGCCAACACACACAGATGCAGAAGTCTGGGACACCAAAGTTGAAACAACATGATCAGAGGAAAAAAGACATTGGCAATGTTGAAGTGGAAAATAGAGCATGTGTCACAGTAAACAATACCCACACAGTAACCCTTTCATTTCGCAAGGACACTGACAAGGCAGACAACAGGAGTACATTTCTTATTTTTATTTACATTTCACACTGTCATGCAGCAAAAGTCAGACAAGAGCAAGGCCAGTGGCCAGGACACAGTGCAGGTGAGGTACATGAGATCCTGCACAGGCAAGGGGCAAACAGCAGTGAACAGCAAGGCCAGTGGCCAGTCCAAAGTGCAGGTGAGGTACATGAGGTCCTGCACAGGCAAGGGGCAAACAGCAGTGAACAACAAGGCCAGTGGCCAGGACACAGTGCAGGTGAGGTACATGAGATCCTGCACAGGCAAGGGGCAAACAGCAGTGAACAACAAGGCCTGTGGCCAGTCCAAAGTGCAGGTGAGGTACATGAGAACCTGCACAGGCAAGTGGCAAACAGCAGTGAACAGCAAGGCCAGTGGCCAGTCCAAAGTGCAGGTGAGGTACATGAGATCCTGCACAGGCAAGGGGCAAACAGCAGTGAACAACAAGGCCAGTGGCCAGGACACAGTGCAGGTGAGGTACATGACATACAGCACTGTAAATGTGTGGTACAGTACTCTGCCATGGTCAGCAACACACTCAGGGTGTCAAAAATGGCCATGCCATGGCACCATTGTGAGACAGACATGTGTGTGAGGGGGACTAACACTCAGACTTGGCTGGCAGTATGACTGGGAGGTGGCTGTCTGTCGGGGCCAGTTGGGGTACTGGCTCAGGGAGAGAAAGGCCCAGCTGGGGTAGAGCCATCAGTGTTCTGGGAAGCCTGAGGGCCGCCAGGTCCAGGTGTGGTAGAGCCAGCAGTGCTTTTTGAAGACTCAGGGCTGCTAGGTCCAGGTGGGGTGGTGGCACGTGGGGGTGGACTCATGCCTGCACGAGAACCAGTGTGTGTGGGTGAAGTTTGAGGGGTGCCCTTCCGCTTCTTGGGGATTTGATATGGCTTCCCTGTCCTGGGATTAAGGCCAAGTGGGGTGTATACAACAGGCACACTGGTCACAAAAGCTGGATCAGCTGCAGATGCTGGTCCCCCCTCTGGGGACGTGCTTGATCCTTTGGGACGCTTGCCCCTGGATTGCTTCTACACCTGCAACACCTGTTTACCAGGTGTCCCCCCTACAGTGGCCTCCTTACCCTGCTTCACAGGGCTCTGGATGGGAGTAGATGTTGTGGGTGAACTAGCCTTGGAGCCCTTCTTACGTGTACCCTTAGCAGGCACCTGTTTGTCACTGGGCACGGAAACTGTGTGCCTGTCTTTGCGAGACACTTTTGGGACAGGTGAGTCCTTGGCTGCGGATGCCTCTGAGGCATGTGAGCCAGAGGCCTGCTTTTTCCCATCCTTGCCCTGGGTGTGGCCTGAAGGGCTTTTGCCCCTGCGCTCTGGTGTGGCTTTACCTTTATGTGGGGATGGTGTCTGCGGCCTGGACTGCTTGGGCTGCTGCTGCTGTGTGCTGCGCATGACGTATCTGTCCCTTGACGTCTGGGGTGTGTGCTCACCATCATCAAATGTGTCCACTGTCAGGGTGGTGGGCCTAGGGACTGGAGCTGGACAATGGGATTGGGCAAGTTGAATGGCTGCTGTCACTGCAGAGGCCAGAGACTGTACAGTTTGGTGCAGCCCACCCACGTCAGAATGCACGCCCTCCATGAAAGCCACCACCTGTGCCAATTTTTTGTCATGGTCCAGGAAGGCATTGAGGAGAGCTGTCTGACCCACACACAGCTGGCTCAAAAGGTCCACAGACTCCGCACTGATGGCAGCAGGGGGGACAGGGGCAGGGGCAGCGGTGCTTGGGATGAAGGACACTCTTCCCTTCCTCGTGGTGCGAACACAGGCAGCAAAAGTGGGAGTAGCAGGGAGGGTGGGCACTGAACGCTGTGTGGTGGACGAGGAGGCCGACTCCCCATTTCCTTCGGACAAAACCATAGATGCATCACCGCAGTTGTCAGATAACGTAGAGGTCTGCGTTTCTGGCAGGGTCTCCTCTAGATGACTACGGTCCCCCTCTGATGCGCTGGTGACATCTGTGTCACTATGCAGGTGAGCATCACCTGTGCCTGATGCCTCACCACTGGTGTCCGTCCTGTGTCCTTCCGTTCCCATGTGAGATGCTGCATGAGAGAGAGAGAGGATAAGTACATCTGCATCAAGTCAACAAATATCTGCAAGTGAAGCATCACTAATGATGGACAATGATCCATGTTGGACAACACCATGGGCAGTAACATTGTGCAACCTCAATACAAACATCTAAATTACCGTGGAATGATGCAAAATTGTACAGAATCCATCCATGTGATGGACACACAGCCATTTAGCCTGTTGGTGGCTACGTCTAACAACACACACATATCCCTCTGTGCACGCCTAGGGTCCTGAAGGGTTCAAAGATCCTACTCACAACATGTTGCCATCGTCACAACATGATCCAGCAGAAGTCACCAACACAGACACAGACCCCAACATAACCACACACAATGTCCATGGGCACATGCCATCCACCATGTCGTATCTTGGGGCACAACTACAGTTGCACATCAGTGTCAGATGTTTAGCCAGCACTAATCTGACGTCAGGCAATGCACACATTGATAATGGCACACTCAGATCATGCACTCTGCTGGACCCTGACATGTGATGTCCGTGATGACACCAATGAAGATGGTACCAGAAGCCAAAAACTACAAATGTGAAGTTAAGGCCCATTACACCAATGACATGGGAAGGTACATGTAGGGGGAATGCATGACAACTGCACCACACACCGTGGCCACTTACACACCATTGCATCACACTAGCAACATCACAGCCCTGCACTGGCCCAGGCCTGGAGCACAAGCTGGCAAACAACAACTAGAGTCACACTCACAGAATACTCACCACCAGCTTGCTGCTGATGCACCTTCAGACGTGCATCCAGGTCAGGCTGCGTCACTGCTAAAATGCGTCCTATTAGTGGTGTCATACTGCGCCAACCTGCCGGGTAGAGGGATCAGCCCCAGTGTCATCTCTGCCATGTTTCTGCTTAGCCGTGCGATGTCATCCCACCTCTTGTGACAGTGGGAGCGCCGTCGTTTGGAGACACCCAGTGCACGCACCTTTGATGCAATGGCCCCCCACACGGCCTTGCGCTGGTTGACTTTTAGCTGTAGACATGGGAGACAAGAGGGGGCAACATTCAATGTAACCAACCACCATTCCCCAGTGCAGGACCATGACACTGACTCATCCCAAATTCTGCCATTACGTCAGCGGCGACAATACATCTGCTAATTGCAAACATCATCATGTGTGTGAAACACACATTAAGGCATGCAGGATGGGGGTGGACACAGTACATGCCCATCTCCTGGCCATGCATGACACCAGCAGAGAGCTAAATGTGTATGCTGACCACATCTAATGCAATATTCTGGGAATAACAAGACATGCATGACATCACTACATATGTGACTGGGAATACTCACTGTGCCCAACACTGCGCAGCCCACAAAGCACTTGCCCTGCAACTGCCACACTGTGTCATTGATGTCACATTGAGGGACATGACCTCACGAACGCAGACCCTCATCACAAGCCCTGTTGTGTGCAATCTACATCTCTGTAATGGCACATTGATGGAGACTCAAGAGGAAAAGCACATATGTGACACTCTGTACATTCAGTGTTGTGTCACTGTCAGATTGGGCAGTGAATGTGCAGGCCATTTGGGGTCACACAGAGGTCCAATGTGGGGCAGCTCATCCCTTACACGGAGTGACGATTTGGAAACACAAACAGTGCCAACACATGCTAGTATGTGCACATGCTGGTGGGGACGGAAGAGTCCGGGCACAATAATGTTTGAATGTACCATGTCATAGGTGAATGACCAACAAGAGTGTCAACCTGGGGGATTCAGGTCCTGAGTATGGCGCAGAACTTGAGATGAGGCACATATAGAGGTCTAAACAATGGCCTCACTACCCTCTGGACAGCAACACTAGCTAAGGCCACAGATGGGCCTGTGAAGGACATCAGGGACACATACAGACATGCAGACTGGCAATCACTATCCTGACTCGTGAAATGAAAAGGTGCAGCCTCACTGTATGTCTGACAAGACATCATACTTCCCTCTGATCTGGATGTGCATGCAGGGAAACCTGTTGAATAGGCCAAACACACCTTCCCCCTGGAAACAGCATACTAGGCAGTGCCTGACCCACCCTCACACTCCCACGCACATACTGCAGCAGATCAACTTCATGTGTCCCCCACCCTGCACTCTCACTCACACTCTGAGTTACTCACCACGACATTAGGCGCACCAAAGAGCCTTGGATACTGGTTGAGCACCTCGTCCACCAGGAGCTCCAGTTCCTCGGTGGTGAAGGGAGTGGCACGGATCTTCTCAGTCCTCGCTATCACTGTGGGCAGGAGACAGCAGCAGCGGCTGTTGGTGGTGAGGGGTCTCAGTCAGCAGTCCCTGGAGGCAGCAGCAGGTGAGGGGTCTCAGTCAGCAGTCCCTGGAGGCAGCAGCAGGTGAGGGGTCTCAGGCAGCAGTCTCTGGAGGCAGCAGCAGGTGAGGGGTCTCAGGCAGCAGTCCCTGTAGGCAGCAGCAGGTGAGGGGTCTCAGGCAGCAGTCCCTGGAGGCAGCAGCAGGTGAGGGGTCTCAGGCAGCAGGCTCAGTGAGCTGTGGCAATGTGTGGCTCCCTCACACACACATATATAGCCCCCAGGGCTCGTTTCTGTGGTTCTAAGCAGCTGCAATTGGTGTTCCAGGTCTGCCTCATTCAAATAATCCAATGACCGCCTCCACGGTGGCGGAGCACGCCTACCGCGATTTTCAAAGTTGCATCAGGCAACCGCGATTGCGCTTCCCATTGGCTGGAAGGGCATGGTCCATGGCGGTGACACACCGCAGGGGACAGGCGTGCGGTACCGCGGTGGTGCATCTTACGAGTGCAGCCAATGACCGGCCCCGCGGTGGCGGAGCACGCCTACCGCGATTTTCAAAGTTGGATCAGGCAACCGCGATTGCGCTTCCCATTGGCTGGATGGGCATGCTCCATGGCGGTGAAACACCGCTGGTGCCAGGTGATAGTTCCTGCTATTCCTGAGCCATGCATTGCCATGAGTGACCGGGATCTGGGTGGCGGAGCATGCCATCCGCCATTAGCCATGTGTATATGCCTAGCAATCCTGCCATGCTGTCTCAGGCCATGGCGGTGACACACCCCTGGTGCCAGGCGGTAGCTCCCGCTATTCCTGAGCCATGCATTGCCATGAGTGACTGGGATCTGGGTGGTGGAGCATGCCATCCGCCATTAGCCATGTGTATATGCCTAGCAATCCTGCCATGCTGTCTCGGGCCATGGCGGTGACACACCGCTGGTGCCAGGCGGTAGTTCCTGCTATTCCTGAGCCATGCATTGCCATGAGTGACCGGGATCTGGGTGGCGGAGCATGCCATCCACCATTAGCCATGTGTATTTGCCTAGCAATCCTGCCATGCTGTCTCGGGCCATGGCGGTGACACACCGCTGGTGCCAGGCGGTGGCTACGGCGAGGGTGCAGCATGACATTGTTGACTATGGGCGTGATGGTGTTCTTAGAGCACGTTCAATGCAGCAATGGACACATCGTGTAGTGTCAATGTCATGGGTCATATCTGTACTTCGAACAGTGGTCACTTTCAATTAAACATGGAACTTGATTCAATTGAAATGAGCTATAGTTCGTAATGAGAGCCTAAACTTCATATCTAACACCAAATGCAACACTGAAAGGACTAATGGGGTACATTACTCCGACACAATTTCATATCTGACCCAAACATTTTGCCCAAATTTCATGTCTCTCACCCCATTGCCAGCCAAATTTCGCATCTGAGCCAAATTTTCACACACATATTCATATTTCACACAATATGTCGCTACACAGTACATGATTGTACATAGATTTCAGCATTGTCTCCATTACTCACCACATATGTCACACTGTAGTCTGTTTGTTATCACCTATTTCAGCATTCATGTAAGGTTATTGTTCGCTGTAGCAAAACCAAGAGTATATGTCCACATGGACATGTGTGTGCTATACACACTGAAGCTTGTAACATACATCACCGGCACACTTTGAAATATGTGCCTCCTTAATCATTTGGCCTGTCTGTATGCATTTGGGTATGTTTTGTCACCATATATGCAAAATGTCATCAGCATTACTTGTGTCATTGTGTAGGATATGTGCTCATGTTGGTCTGCCTGTCATATGTGAATTTGTCACATGTATATTCCACAGCTGTGAGTATGTTGATATTGGATTTTATGTGTGTGGTGTGTTACGTTGGTACTCACCAAGGACAGCTGCATTGACCTTGTCCACATGAAGATCGTTGGCTTGCTGAGGGACTGTAGCCAAATGTGGTGCTGGTGCTCACTGACTGGTAAGTTTGACATGGCATCTGTGACCAGTAGAAGGTGACCCACAATTGGCCTGGACAGTTCAGCATTGCGTGTGCTTTCATGTGCAGTAAGTGTGTGCAGTTTTTGCAGGGTGCACAATTAGGACAGGTGTGTAGTGATATTAAACTGACACATGTGGATAAGCCTGCTATGGTGTGGTAGCCTTTCGGGGGCACAAGCTGGTCCTGCGCTGTGTGGGTGAACTGATGGTGCTGTTGACTCAAGCTAATGATGGCATCCAAGACAGGTGAGATATACCTTGATAGGGCTGGCTGTGGCACCCATCTAACTCAGACTTTTGTTGTTCTAATGGTACCAGAGGCCAACAAGTGATGCACAGCCAGCATCTTCGTCTGCAGAGGAATGTTGAGAGTCCGCTTTGTTGTTCCTGACAGGCTGTGTGGTATGTGGCTCAGGATGCTTTAGATAGTCATCCTTTTGTACCTGTGTCGTGCGATGACATCCCCTGTTGTTATGTGCATGAGGCTGTTGTGTCTTCGGTATTTACTCAGTATATTCATGCGTTGACTTTTAGGTGTAGTGGTGTGGCTTTGTCCGGGTGGTGGTGTTGGTTGTTTCTGTGTCACTGTTGTGTGTCCAAGCAGCTGGAGTATTAGCTCCATGGCAAATGTATTACTTTAGTTGTGTGTCTGGGCAGTGCTAGCTTCATACTGCATGTCATAGTGCAACTTTAGTGCAGATTGACGTTTGTCTACAGTCCTTTTGGATCACGTACCTTATCCACTTTATGTGTACCACATTGACAATCTGTGTGCTTGCTGATGATATTATGCAGTTGTGTTGTTGTGTCTTTATTCACGTCAAGACTGCATATGCTGGTCATTATTAGTCATTGACTGACTTTGAATTGTGTGTAACAGCATCTATGGCATGTCTACTGATGACAGTGGATATTGGCACAGGCTTGTGAATATGTCTGTGAGTGTCTCCAGACTTGTGTGGATTAGCATTGGCTCACATTCCATGCTGTGTCCTTCAGAAGTGGACAAATTGTGTAGTTCATGTGTCCCATGTCATGATTGCACAAGAATGTGTGGCACGTACAGCAGACATTTGGAAGCCAGCAGTGTTTCTGTTTCACACATGTCCTGTATCATTTACTGTCCAGGCTGTTTGCACCAGATTCCTAAATGTGACTATTACCATTCACAGACAAAGTTTCCATGTTTGTTGTTCTCACTGTGGTAATACTGAAGAAGTGTAGTACAATGTATTCTCTATGTGTCACGACTATTGACTTGCACTGTATGGTGCATTGTGATGCCAGTCAATGTTTGCGCTGTGTGAATCAGAAGCTACGGAGTTGTGCACATCTCATGGTCTGTTGCAATGACGTGTCCCCTTTCATCTCACCTAGGAGGCGACCCAATGTGTATCGTCCTGTCACCCTGCTGGCTAACATTGAGGATGATAACGTGATACGCAGATTCCGTCTGGACCGCACGAACATCCAAGACCTGTGTGCCATGTTGGATCCTCACCTGCGGGCTGGCAGGACATACCCAACAGCATTGACAACCAAAACAAAGGTGATGGCGGCACTGCATTTCCTGGCCAGTGGGTCATTCCAGGAGACAGTGGGCATTGCAGGGGGGATGTCTCAGCCCACCTTCAGAATGGTGCTAAGGGATTTCCTGTTGGCCATGATGCGATACAAGGACCGATACATCAGTTTTCCAAGGAGTGCGGCTTTGGCGGATGTAAAGGTGGATTTCTATGCCCTTGGCCACATCCCGAATGTTGTAGGTGCTATTGACTGCACACATGTTGGCCTGGTTCCACCACAGGCACGGGAACACATCTATCGGAATCGTAAACATTCCCATTCCATCAATGTGCAGGTGGTGTGCCAGGCCGATATGATCATATCGCATGTATGTGCCAGGTTTCCGGGCTCCGCACATGATTCATACATCCTGCACAACAGCATTGTGCCCCAGCTGATGGCCAATATACTACCGGAGCGGGCATGGATTGTGGGTGAGTAGGCAGAGTCAAGTTGTGTGCTGTGTGTGCCATGCTGTCCTCTGCCACAGTTGTATTACTGATTCGTTATGTTTATTTCACACCTAGGTGACTCTGCATATCCCAACAGACCGTGGTTGCTGAGCCCACTACGCAATCCTAGGACACCGTCTGACGTCCGCTACAACAATGCCCATGGTAGAACACGTCGGGCGGTGGAGCGAACCTTTGGTCTCCTAAAATTGAGATTTTGCTGCCTGGACCGGACCGGAGGGGCACTCATGTACTCACCCAAGAAGGTGTGTCAGATAGTGGTAGCATGCTGCATGCTGCACAACTTGGCCTTACGGAAAGGAATACCCATGATCCTGGATGATGATGACCAGCCAGGGCCCCCCTGCGATCCCACAAATGTCCAGTGATGAGGATAGTGGTGAGGAGGAAGGTGTCGACCAGCGTCAGCAGCTCATCAACCGCTACTTCACTTGAAGGTGGGTGACGATGTACAACTGGTCCATTGTCTGTTGATGTAGTTGTTTGGGTGGAGGTCTATGTGATCTTTGTGAGTGCATCCTGTTGTTGACTCAGTGCTGGCTGCCTATGTGTTGGATACAGGGTATGTAGGAACTGCTACAGGTTGTCTCTGTTGGTACTGTTGCACATTGTTATGTGTGCATACTGTTGTACAGTGAGGACATGTGTTGTGTGATGGCTGTGATGCCACCACCTGACTAGTGACTTTTGTTCTGTTGTCTTCTGCTAGGTCCCTTCTGCCTCCCCTTGCCTACAGAGGATCCATGCTCCTGTGACATTGTAACCATGGTAAACATTGCACATACTGTGATAAACATGGAGCAGACTCAACCACCTTTTTGCGTTTTTGTAGTTTATTTGCAATGGGTATCTGTGAGAGGGAAGTGGATATTTACATAAGTGTGAATGGTGAATCAATGAGTTGGCAGTCATGGTAGATGAGACAATCGGGTAGGCACCACATTGCTTTGGTGACACAGTCCAACAGACGGATGCCATTACCATGGCGGTGTGGGTGAGGACAGTGTACAGAGTCAATGGTTGGGTGAAGAGTGTTGACTTCATGGCTGGCTCTTTGACTGGCGTTTGGCCGGTGCTTTGCCACGGATGAGTCCCAAGTTCTTCTTTGGACGGCCCCTTCTTCTCTTGGCAGGGGGGCATCGTCTACTGGGCCAGTGGGGTCTGAGGAGTCACCCCTCTCCGTGCCCGCAGGGGTGGATGATGAACTGTCATCCTGCGTTGCAACGGGGGGAGGTGGAGGTGTGGTCTGTGGCACTAGCCTGTCCCTCTGTACCGCCACTAACTGGGCCATGAGGTCCACGATTTGTCCCATTCGGTTGTCCATGGACCTCAGCAGACGTTGGAGCTCCAGGGCATCTTCGTGTGCCTGGCCCATTTGTGCCTTGGTGCGTTCATAGGCACCCACAACTCTGGTGATGTTAGCCAGGGCTTCGGTCACAGTGTCCGGTGTTGTTGGAGTCACACTTGTCCTCCCACCTGCCCTGCTATCACTGACCTGTTGCCTCACCACTCTGGCCACACGCGTGCCCTCCACAGTTGTTGGTGTGGGCTGGGCATCCTCTGTGGCCGGGCGAATGTTGCAGGCAATGGTGGTAGTGGTGGTGGTGGTGGTGGTGGTGATGGCACAGGTCGTTCCAGCAGGGGTCAGCGTTGTTGCTGTTGCTGATGGTGGGGGGGCAGTGGGGTAATGTGACCGGTTGCGCCCTGGCACACCAGATGGGCCGGCTTGGAGCTCCTCATCCAAAGAATCCAGGGACTCCGCATCCGAGTGTCCATGTTCCGGGGGTGGAGACTGGCTCTGCAAGTTGAGGTTGTTGTCCTCTGCAGTCAGTTGTTGGTCACCTGTGGAACAGAGGGTACATGGTCATTGACTTACAGCCATATGGCTTGCTGTGTTTGATGTCTCTTATTTACATGTTATGCAACACACAGTTACGTATTTCATGAGTTGAATGTCTGCACAGTGTTGTTCGTCATGACATGATGTGGAGGTACATACATCTTGTTCCATGGTGTGACAAGTCATTGGATGCCATGCCCAACTTGACACTCTTTGTATGGAACTGATGAGTTGTCATCTGACAACTGGCTGCCATGCAACTTGATGTGATGCATCGAGGATGATAACTCTTCCCGACAGATGTTACATATGCACATGTACTACACATTGTCACATTGTTATCTCATGCATACCTTTGTAATGTTCTGTGCTTGTATTTATTTGCTGGACAGACCATACCTTCTTATTGTTACTATGGTCCTTCATGCTCTGCACCCATGGAATTTGCACATAGCATTCTGTGCAGGGCATATTTGGTCCCTGATTTGCTTACACATGGGTTTAGTTGAGTCACAGTTCTGTTTCTCTCACAGTTACATACGCATCGCTGTCTGCATTCTATCAACTGGGATGTAATTGGGGTGTACTTTGTTGTGATGTGTGGCATTGTGTTGGCATTAGCTCAATGCTTTCGTTGAGGAATGGTGGGGTGCATGCACTGGCTGCTTACCTGTACAGTTGGCATCTTTTGGATGGACTTTCTACCACATGCTTCTGGGTGGGAGGGAGAGCTCCTTCCTGCTGAGGGATGGGGCAGGGTGTGCCTGGTGGGAGTTGTAGTGCTGGCCTCCATATTCCAAACACTCCTCCCTGTAAAGAGGGCAACCTACCTGTTAGGTGAGGGTGTAGCACACAATGGCTGCCACATGGGTGTGGGGAGTAGTCCATCCTGCTCAGCTGTGGGACAGGGGGCCTGGTGGGAGTTGTGGTGCTGGCCTCCCTATTCCAAACACTCCTCCCTGTAAAAAGGGCTACCTACCTGTTAGGTGAGGGTGTAGCACACAATGACTGCCACATGGGTGTGGGGAGTAGTCCATCCTGCTCAGCTGTGGGACAAGGGGGCCTGGTGGGAGTTGTAGTGTTGGCCTCCCTATTCCAAACACTTTGCCCTGTAAAGAGGGCTACCTACCTGTTAGGTGAGGGTGTAGCACACAATGACTGCCACATGGTTGTGGGTGTGGGGAGTAGTCCATCCTGCTCAGCTGTGGGACAAGGGGGCCTGGTGGGAGTTGTAGTGCAGGCCTCCCTATTCCCAACACTCCTCCCTGGAAAGATGGCTACCTACCTGTTAGGTGAGGGTGTAGCACACAATGACTGCCACATGGTTGTGGGTGGGGGGAGTAGTCCATCCTGCTCAGCTGTGGGACAGGGGGCCTGGTGGGAGTTGTAGTGCTGTTTGCCTGGACACATACAACACAGTAGATGTGGTCTACCTTTGTGATGTTTGAGGTGGGGTGGATGTAATATCAGTGTGACCTGTGTGTGTTTTTGGGGTGCAGATGTGTGTACTTGTGCCTCAGGGATGTATCTTTGTAGTTGTGCAAGACAGTACATGGTGGTTTCATGGTATACATTAGTTGGTACTTACCAGCCTCCACTCCCCCGGGTATTCCTTCAAGAATCTTTGGATGCAGTATGGCAAGCACCTTCTCCTCCCACGCAGTGAACGGTTTTGGTGGGATGGGAGGGCCTCCACCAGTCGCATCAGCCAGCTCACGATTCTTGGCCCTCCTCTTCTTGACAACACTCTTCAGGTCATGCCACCGCCTCATGATTTCATTCCTGTTGCAGGGCACATTCCCTACTGCATTGACCCTGCCCACTATCCTTGCCCACATGTTTGTTCTTGTGGCTAATGGTGTCTGTTGGACCATGCTGCCAAAGAGTTGTGGTTCTACTCTGATTATCTCATCTACCATTACTGTCAACTCAGTGTCAGTGAATTTTGGCATTTTCTGTGGTGCCATGGTGTGTGCTGTGCTGATGTTTTGGGGTGCAGTTGTGAGGGTGGTGTAGGTGGTGTGTGTGTGTGTTGTTGTGCTGGTGAGATGTGTGGTGTTTTGCCTATCCAATGTGCTGCAGGCTTTGGTTCCTTCAGGGCTGGAGTAGTGCAAAGTATTGTGGACAAGGAAGGGGCTGGTTTTATGCTCAGCTCTGTGGGTGTGTCAAGATGGTGTAATGCAGTCAGGTGTGCTGTGTGGGTTGTCCTGTGATTTGTATAATTGAATTTGCCATGGGGGGGGTGTCATTGGGAGGTTTCTGGTTATTTTGGGGGCAGGGCTAGTTGCCTGTGTGCTTTGCTGGGCCTTTTTTTTTTTTTTTGACTTGACAGCCATTTTTTTTTGCGGAGCATCCGCAGCGATGGCTGTGCTGCAGGGCTTCCGCCGGATCTCACATTCGTTACTGTTGGCGACCGCGGCGGACGGAAACAGCGGAACGTACCGCTGTGACATCGGGGATATCATAATATCATTGGCGGTCACTCCGCGTGTCTGGCGGCGTGTTGATGTGTTTCCGCTATGTTACCGACCGCCGCGGTTCAATTTTCACTTTCTCTGCCCTCTACGGGCGTTTTTTCGATGGCTACTACCGCCGCGGACGGAATGTTTTGGCGGTTGATCATAATAGGGTCGGCGGGGTTTCCGCGCTACCTGCGGACGGTGATTTTCCGCAACCATGGCGGTCGGATTTTTTTCCGCCAGTCATCGTAATTAACCCTGGGCAAAGCACTACGCTACGCTCGCGTAGTTTGCGAAGTTTGCGCTACTTCGCACAACGCGAATTGCACGTAGCACAGTGCAAACACGTGTAGCGTAGTGCAGCGGTCATTTTTTGCTTGCTCGCGGTCCTCAACGTCAAGTTGGCAACCGCGAGCAAGCAAAATGACATCCCGGCAAGACTTTTTCCTCGTTCGCGATCAGCAACATCAAGTTGCCGATCGCGAGCGTGGAAAATAAACCTCCCGGCGAGATTCTCAACGCGGGGAGGTCAGGTTTCTCATTGCGAGTGGTCGCGTATGCTCGCGACCGCTCGCGATGAGAAACTACCCGTCCGCGTTGAGAAAGCTGCCGCTCGAGTAAAAATCTACTCGAGCGGCAGTAAAAGACAGCTCGCACTGTGCAAGATGCCGTTTTCAATGATTGCACAGTGCGGACAAGCATCCGGCACTGTGCAATCATTGCGAACAGTGCATTACGCAGTTTGCGTAGTGCTACACGTAGCTCGCGTAGTGCGAACTGCACTTTGCGTAGCTTCGCGTAGCGCTACTTCGCGAACTACGCCCAGGCTTAATCGTAATGACCCTCTAAGTCACTTTCAATATCTCTGTGACACAAATATGTTTCTTGGGAAGTATCAGGGTGAAGATCAGTTTCAGTTGTGGTTGGATGGTTATAGCAATTTCACTCCCATGAGGAATTGTATCAATTTTTATTGGTGATGCTTCCAGACAGTCAAGGAAATGTTCCAGTTTGTCTGGATCATATATTTCTTTATGTTTATCAGTGATGGTCACCAACATTATAGCGGGTTCAAGTAAGGCAGATAACATGTCTTTTGTTTTAAATATAAGCCATAACACAAGATTTTGTTTGTGTAAAAGATTTGTTTCCGGTGAGAAGTTATCTGCAAAATAGATCTGGTATCCATTATTCATATAGCACCATGTTTCTTATATGTCAGAAGTATTAATCGCCCTTCCGGTTGACAAAATAAAGAGATAATGGTAGGCCGAAGTGGGTGACCAGGTTCTGTGTGACCTCTGGAATTCCATGGGTGGTAAAAATTCCAGGTCTAGGATTTTTAGGATAAGCTTAAAGAGTGACATCTCACCATATAATTTTCTTCTGCTGATCCCCAAAAATTGAATATTCTCTCTCCTATTTCGATCTTATACGATAGTCACTTTCCTTTACTAAATAGCTCGGTCACCCCATCAGCAGCCTTGATGACTCTGATTCATAGTATCCAACCTTTTTTCTGATCTTTCACATTCTGGGCCTGATTTTGATCTCGGCAGATGGGTTACTCCATAACAACTGTGACGGATATCCCGTCCATCAAAATATAAAACCCAGTACATCCTATGGGATTTATATTTTGGCGTATGGGATATCCGTCACCGCTGTGACAAGGTGACGCGACCACCGAGATCTAAATCAGGCCCTTAATCTCTAATGTAGAAAGCTCATTGTGTATTGAATTTAATACTCTGTTGGTTTCTGTTGTAGATAGTTTTACTGTGTTGATTGACATTTTAATTCCATTCAGTTCATCCATGAAGGGTTCCAGCATAGCACCAGCCAAGATATAATGATGGTAGCTAATAGAGGAAGAAGCAAAAGCCATAAAAAATCTTTCACCAAAGGAAACAATGTGAGTTAAAATAAATAATTCATCACAATTAAGGGGCCGATTCCGATTTCGGCCGGAAGGGCACCGAACGATGGTCGGAGCCCTTCCGACCGAATCGGAATATGCCGCTCGGATTCCTTTCCGACCGAGCCATTCCGATGGGCTCGGTCGGAAGAATCCGACTCGGATTTCCGGATGGCTCACGACGGGTTCGGAGAGCCCGTCAGCCATCCGGAAATCCCTCTGTACTCCCCCGGCTGCCTCTTTGCGACCGAGGGAGTACGATGGCAGTTTTCACTGCCTTTTCGTGCCGGTCTTTCCGGCACGAAAAGGCAGTCGGTCACTGTCTTTGGGGGCCCCAGTGGGACCCCCATGGGTGCAAGGTCGCCGAATGGCGGCCTGGTGGCACCTATGGTGCCCCTCTGTTGAACCCTGCACCCGGTGGCAGGCACCTTGGGGTGCCGGCCACAGGGTGCAGGGTTGAACTGCACCCCTGCTTTCTCCAATGCCAGCATGCATTCCGTCCGGAATGCATGCTCCCATTGTGGGAGATACGAGTGCGACCGAACAGGGTTCGGTCGCATCGTACTGCCTGGGCCGTAACCGACGACAGCAGGTTGGTCGGTTACGGCTCAGGACCGATGTCGGACGGACCTGAGTCCGTCCGACATCGGAATCGGCCCCTAAGATGGAATCCTCAAAGCTTTGTGATGCATTGAAGAATACAAATCATCCCTATATATAGTAACTAGTGCTGTAAACCCAACATGACCTGAAACACATGAAAGCCATCTTGTATTAGCATGCCTCATAGGAATAAAGGGTACTTCCTGTAACAAAATAGTCCTTGTCATACAGAACTCCAACAATTAGATTTCCTGGTAGCTAACCAAGATACCTTAACCCCCTCCTGTTCCACCATCTCCATTTGCCAAAAATCAAAGGATGAAGCATATAGGGGCTTCTCTTAAAAAATTGCCACAAGGTATGTATGACACATCTTTCCCTGTTGTCAATACGGCCTCTGCAACCGTTTGGAAGATCAAGGTCCACCTCTCAGTGCGGCAGGTCCCATGCATATGAGAATCTGCAGCATGTCACACTCCGCTGTGGCTGCGGAACATAACACAAGCCCCCCTGAAGTTCAGGTCTGTGTAGGAAGGACTCTCAGTGTTTAACAATGTAGGGCTCCTCGATATGGTACTTGTCAGGGAGTTCACAATGTAAACACCTTTTATATGTTATTGGTCACAGAATATCAAGACATAAATATCAGAATATTGAGCCTTAAATATCATGCTGCAAAAATATCATAGCAAGAAAATCAACAACAAAATATTTAGAAGGCAGGTAGCTGTGCACAGGTAGGCATGGATGTACTATTCTTAACTCTGCATCTCTGCCCACAGTATAGTCAAGTATAGTATAGTCAAAGAGAAAAGAGAGGTCCCAAAATGCAAAATCCCCATGCATTTTCCATAGACTTCTTTAAGAAGTGCTACCGCAAAATTTTCTGAATGGAATTACACCAAATTTGGTAGGAAGATAGATCTTGGAACAAAGATTGTGCTTTTTGTGATTTTGTGTAATCTGTTCAGTAGTTTTTCAAAAATTAAGGTTTAAAAATATTTGTATATCTGGACGGTTGGGTCCGTGAGAGTCTTTCAAGCGTCTCGAGGGAGTGCCAATATAAAAATAGATCGTTCTGATTGGTCCAGTAAGCTTTTTTACCCTTGGACCATCTGACTCCCACAGAAAACAGACCCACTGATTGGCTGCCACCAACATGAGAAATATGTTAATGGCAGCCATTACAGGACTCAAGGACATGGTCCCCTGTCTTGAACTTAAAAGAGAAATAATATAAGAGGCTAGGGTAGGGATACCCTGGCCCCTCTAGGCCCCATGAGGAGGACCCCGAGGCCGCCCCTCTGGCAAAAATCACAGAAAGAAATCAGTAAATTTTGCTGCGATCCTGCAAAAAAAAAACAATAGCGAAGATTATTTACTTATTATCCGGTCCAAGGTTTTAGGGTTGTAACCTTTGCAGGCTCTTTGGGGTACAAGAGCACACTGGGCTCCTGATCATCCACTTAGAAGAAAGAAGAGGGGCAGGGGTCTGTGGGGGGTTCCTGGAGCCATCCGCTCACTATTGCCACCTCCTCCATGGTGCACTCTCGCTGTCTTTATCTCTATCCTGGATCTGTCTCTCTCTCTCTCTCTCTCCCTAGTTCTCTCTCTGGTCTAGCTGTATTTCCTGCTGCACCCCTTTTTCACTCTCTCTCTTCCCTCCCCTTAGATATCCAGAGCATTAATGTACAGTGTGGAAAAGGGGACCTGTGAGAGTGCACAAGGTCCTACAAATGCTGTAACCCCACATAAATTCAAGCATTTGTGTGTAGCTAAAAAAAGTTTGCAGGCAGTTTTTCAGCCTGGAAATACTCATTGGGCCTCATTACGATGTCGGTCAGAGTTGCCTCCGACTGACACCGTCTCGGTGTGTGAATCGCCCGATCATAGTTCTGCACACTGAATTAGGATGCAACCGCATATGGTGCAGTTGCAAACTCCCAATTCTCTAAGGGGGCTTGTGTGGTGGTCAGAAAACCGCCCGCAGCACAAGCTTCCATAGAGAAATGGGAGTTTGTGTAAATCCCTGCACCAGTGGGCAAGGGGGCCCTTCTAGGGGCCCCCAAAGTCACTTTCTGACAGCCTTTCCACGTCAGAAAGGCCGACATGGAAATGCTGTCGGAAACAGGCATCACCATCCCGACTGCGGAAATGCCGTCCGTTAGGGATTATGAGCGGTTTCCGACTGGCCGATGGGCCCCTTGACCACCGACATTGTAATTCGGTGGTCGAAATGCAAACCTTGTATGTCGTTCGGATAGCCTCTAACCAGCGGACGGAGGCCTTCCGACCGACATCGAAATAAGGCCCATAGTTCCTATTTTTTTCAAGCTAGTACAAAGCATCTTTAAGTAGGGAAAAGAGAAGGCATCACCCCAATATTTCATTGGGGTGCCATGGAAGATTTTATATAGGTAAAAATATTTTCGATACAGAGAGGAAAAAAGTTATATGTGCAAATGTATGCTTCTGCAAGATTTCATTTCATGAGTTTTTCACCTTGTCAAAAATATATATGAGTAGATTTTGCCCATTAGGAGCACTCCTGAGAACTTACAACTGTCTTTGGTTTCCAGGAGATTTTTTGTGATTTTTGTGATTGCCCAGATAGTTGGAAATCTGCATTTAACCAAGGAGAGGTTCAAGAAGAGTAACTCCACTTCATAAATTGTGTGAAAAGTTCCAAGCTTTTACAAATGTTGAAAAGAGGGTGTAGTTCCCTATTTCTTAATTTCAAATTTTGTTTAAAAAACTAAATCATGACTATCTTGGTGAATTTGCAAGAAAAAGACGTATCTGGTTGTAGTTTCAGGGTAACATTAAATGACAAAAAATCTAAACTACTTAATGGTGGTAAATTAGATGAGAAAGGCTGAAAAAATAAAAGAGGAGTCCAAAACATCAAAAAATGTACATGTTCCTGAGGCCTCCAAAGTGGATCTAAACCACGCCCTCATTAAATCTCTCTCTTGTCTGCTCTACCCCCATTTTCCATACTTGTCTATGGCTCTCTCCTTTTCGTTTTTCTAAATACCACCAGTCTGGAGTACTGGAACAAGCAATCAAACATGTGAAGTGCATGCTCTCACCGGCTGTTGATGAAGATATTCAGAGTTCCTGGATCCTCACAGAGGAAGTGATTTTCACCCTCTCAACTCAACTTGTGATCAATGCAATGATAACCAACGGAGCCTGAATTCCTACCATGTTCTATAGAGGTCGCCTGACTACACTGTGATAGTTTACAGCCGTCCCCTGGCAAAAAATGTTACACACATGAACTTGTCAGGGTGGGAAATGCATTGTCTATTTACAGACCTGCATTTTGATATGTATCTTATATGTGTTTTGTGCATTGTAGAAGATTTAACCAGGGAACTTTGTATATTGGCCCGCAGTGCAATGCTCTGCCAAGAACAAAACGAAATCATCTATCCATAAGCCCTGGACAACTGCGTTCTGTTCATGAGCATAAACGAAGGGCATTTGGTGATTTCTCCTCTCAGGATGAGCAGGTCATGCATGTGTCCACTTTAGCTTCTTAGGGCTTCCTCAATTTTGTCACTTTCATGTTCCACAGGCATTTTGAGTCTAAAACCATATCTTCTGCATATGTGGGAAACAAGTCCATTTGAGTGACAATGACTGTGGATGGCGGTAGGGGGCATGGCACACAGGCTAATGGGGTGGTGGGAGGTTGGTTTTCAGATGACTGAATGGGAGACATATACCAAAGGTTAAAGATACATTATAGTTACGTGTGTTAAAAAGATCTTTTTGTTTCGAAAAGAAAACCTTGATATTTACTGAAAAAAACAAAGTTAAAGTAACGTCATAGTTAGGTGAATAAGTCAGTAACAACATTAACGTTGTGATCTCAAAAAAACACAGAAATTCGCAAGTTATAGTTAGGAGAGCTAACTATACAGTTATAATTAGCATAGCTTACTATAACTGGCACCCTGCCATGTACTGCTTATGACCCCACATTTTACATTACTCATGACATGTTCTATGACATCATTTATGACATCACTGATGACATCTCAACTTACATCATTGATGACATCACTGATGACATCATCCAAGCTTCTTTTGTACGCATCACTCTATAAACTAGTATGACATTGATGGCTGGAAGTTAGCACAAAGTAGCTCAGAACAATATCAAACATCACTAATGCTATCACAGATACAATTCCTTTAGATGTTGCAAGCATGTTTTATGTGCAAAGTTGACACGATAACATACACTTCATGGGGTATTCAGACAAAATATCGAAGTAAAAATATCGCCATACCAAAATATCGTGATATTGAAATATTGTCAGCAAGAATATCATTGTCAAGAATATTGATTTTAAGGTAAGTAATATACAGTCATTAATATAGTTTTCAAAAATATAGTTGTTCCAAATATCGTTTTTTAATTATTGATATGTATTTTAGTATATATTTTAAATGTATATGATGTAAATTGCTTGTACAGTTATTATGTTTTGTATTATATTTGTTACATTTTTAGTAGTTATTAAATTGAATTAAATGAATTTTTGTGATGTTTAGTGTTGTTGCAGGTTGAGGGTTTATAGGGGTATATACGGTGAAAAGTAATTTGATTATAATACATTAATGATCATTTTTAATTTAATATCATTCATTTAATTGATACTTAATTATGTTAATTGTGCTACTATTTTTTTAATGTAACTTCTATGTGGAGGTTGTGGAGTCTTAAGGGGTAAAAGGTGGGAAGTAATTTATTTGTAATTAATTAATAATTAGTAGTTAATTACTATTAATTAATTAACTAATAATTAATTATGTTAATTGTGTAATTTCTTTTTTAGGTGCGGGTTGGGAAGTAATTTCTTTTAAATTAATTAATAATTAGTTGTTAATTAATATTAATTAATTATTTGATAATTATGTTAATTGTGTATTTTTTTACATGCAGGTTGCAGGGTTTATGGGGTAAAGGGTAGAAGTAATTTATTTTTAATTAATTAATAATTAGTTGTTAATTAATGTTAATTCATTGCTAATTCATTATGTTAAATGTTGAATTGTTTTTTTTTAGATGTGGGTTGTGGGGTTTATAGGGGTAAAGGGTGGGGAAAACATTTATTTAAATTAATTAATAATTAGTTGTTAACTACTATTAATTATTTAATTGTGTAATTAATATTTTTAAAGTTTGATTTTAGGTGTGGGTTGTGTGGTGTATAGCGGTAAAGGGTGGGAAGTTAATTGATTTTAATGTATAAATAGTTAGCTTTTAATTAATAATATTTGTTTGATTGATAATTAATTATGTTTGGTGGGCAATTCATTTTTTTAAATTTTTGATGTGGGTTGTGGGTTTTGTAGGGGTAAGGGTTGAGAAGTAAATTAATTTTAAGTAATTAATAATTACTTTTTAAGGTAATATTAATTATTATGTTGATAATTATGTTAACTGTAAATAATTTTCTGTTAAATTTTATGAGTGTGTTGTGTGTTTTGTGGGGTTTTATTGTGGGAAGTGAATTAACTATAATTAATTAATAATAAATATTAAATTGATGACAACTAGTTTGTTGATAAATATTTATGTTAATAGTGTAAACATGTTGCTTTTTAAAGTTGTGCTTTATTTATTTATTTATTTATTTGAAAAGTTTTATATAGCGCTGGCTAGACCCGGAGGTATCAGAGCGCTTTACATAAGATAGGACATTGTTTCAGTACATTGTTACATAGTTATATCAGTTACAGTTACAGTTACCAGTACATGCTTAGGAGGAAAACGTGAGCTTACACAATAATATAAGATATTAGCGCATAGCATATCCAAGACACACTTCTTATGGGGAGTGGAAGATAGTGAAGGGAAAGGTAAACAGGAGAGGGGAGAGCAGACAGAGTCAGGTAGACCTGAAGTGGGAAATTACTCCAGGGGGAATAAAGTAGTCAATGCAGTCGAAGGGAGAGACAGATAAAACCGTGAAGAACCATGAAAAACAATGTCCGACGTCCGGCTGGGTAGGTGAGGGCCGAGGGGGTGTCCCAGAGCCAGACTCCTCTACAGCTGCATAGGACAGCTCCGCCGGGCATCGGCCAAGGGTACTCGGGCTCTGCGGGAAGTACAAATAGTTATAGTTTCAGCCCGTGGGGCATCGTCATAGTTACAAAGAAGGCATCAGTCCCGGTGTTGCTGGGAAGGCGCCGTCCGCCTCGTCCTCCAGCTCGCCGTGCAGGTTGTGAGTTTTGTGGCGGTAAAGGGTGGGAAGTAACTAAATTAAATCTATTTTATAAATATTGTTTTGTTAATAAATAATTTCTAAACAAAAATTATTATTTGTATGAAATTGTTTTTGTATTTTATTTATAATAATATTTATAGTTATTTGTGATATGTATTTAAAATTATAATATGTTTGATTGATAATTAATTATGTTTGGTGGGCAATTCAATTTTTTTTATTTTAGATGTGGGTTGTGGGTTTTGTATGGGTAAGGGTTGAGAAGTAAATTAATTTTAAGTAATTAATAATTACTTTTTTAGGTAATATTAATTATTATGTTGATAATTATGTTAACTGTAAATAATTTGTTGTTAAATCTTATGAGTGTGTTGTGTGTTTTTTGGGGTTTTATTGTGGGAAGTGAATTAATTATAATTAATTAATAATAAATATTAAATTGATGACAATTAGTTTGTTGATAAATATTTATGTTAATAGTGTAAACATGTTGCTTTTTAAAGTTGTGCTTTAGGTGCAGGTTGTGAGTTTTGTGGAGGTAAAGGGTGGGAAGTAACTAAATTAAATCTATTTTATAAATATTGTTTTGTTAATAAATAATTTCTAAACAAAAATAATTATTTGTATGAAATTGTTTTTGTATTTTATTTATAATAATATTTATAGTTATTTGTGATATGTATTTAAAATTATAATATGTTTTTATTTTTAATTTTTAATAGTTATATTTCTCGTTTTTTGTACATATTTAAATTTGTATTTATTTACTTTGTTTTTTAAATAATTGTACTTTGTTCAAGATATTTTTTTTTTATGTCGCACTGACTGGAGTGGGAATAGTAAATTATAGCTCTCCCATATCCAACACTTTCCCTACTGTTGTATTGACTGGAGTGGGAATAGTACATTTTACCCCTCCGCAATCCAACACTTTTCCTACTGTTGTATTGACTGGAGTGGGAATAGTACATTTTACCCTTCCGCAATCAAACACTTTCCCTACTGTTCTATTGACTGGAGTGGGAATAGTAAATTTTACCCCTACGCTATCACTTTCCCTACTGTTGAATTGACTGGAGTGGGAATATTACATTTTACCCCTCCGCGGTCCAACACTTTCCCTACTTTTGTACTGGCTGGAGTGGGAATAGTAAATTTTACCCCTCTGCAATCCATCACTTTCCCTACTGTTGCACTCATTAGAGTGGGAATAATAAATTTTACTCCTCCGCAATCCAACACTTTCCCTACTGTTGTACTGAGTGGAGTGGGAATAGTTCAATTTACCTATCTGTAATCAAACACTTTCCCTACTTTTGAATTTACTGGATGGAGATTTGTAAATTTTACCCAGTTTTATTATTTTTCCGTTGGGTGAAGTGGAAGTAGTAATTATTTTATATATTTACTATAATAGTTTGCGTATTTTTGTATAAATTGTAGTGGAAATAGTATATGTATTAAATTTTATATTTTATATTTTAGTTTATTTTGCTATAATTTATATTATAATTTTTTTGTTTATTTAAATTATAATATTTGTAATTATTAATGTTTTGAATGTGTAAAATATTTTTACTACATCTTAAATTTTATTGAAATATATATATATATATATATATATTTATATATACGTTATATATATATATATATTATATTTTATGTTAGTAAAAAAATAGCAATTATAGTATAAGTTAAACATTAGTTTAATTGTTTCTTAAGTAGATACATGTATTTATATATATTAATTATTATATATGTGTGTTTAACTTTTTTAAATTAAGTTTATTAGTTATATTTGTTAAAATATATACTACATTTATTTTATTTTTTTAATTAATGTTACTATTTAATATATTTAATATTTTTTATTTTAATTTATACATATTTAAAAAACGATATTTAATGCAGCGATATTTATTACAACGATATGTTTTTCCGATTTTTTGTACTATATCTTGGTCACAATATTTTGGTAAGGGGATATTTGAGTGTCGATATTTTGTCAGTGAACCCTTCATGGGTATCCTAGTTCACATTAACTATCAACCACAGATATTTGAAAAATCCTTATTGCACATGCTGTTCAATGTGTATACAACTGTTCAGAGAAAGCCATGTTCCTCAAAATACTCTATGTCTGTTCCAAAATTAATGCCTTACTAGGGACATCTTTTATCTGTATCAAACCCCTCACATTCATTGAACCTAAACTGAGAAATAAAGTGAATAGGAGTAGAAAAGTGAGTACTGTAAACAGTGTTTGCCCTATGGAGAGAGTTTACTCTGTACCCCACTGTTTGCAGACAGTGAAACTCTCATGAGAAATACACCACAGAGTATTAAAAAATATCTAGTAAGAACAGGGTACACTCTATGCAACACTTGTCAGAAAATACACTATTTTCTTAAAACAGTCAAGGTCTGAAGGTGATAAATATAACAAATAGCTCTTGTTCCTAAGCAGAAGAAGCACATGTACATAGGTTAATACATGGTGTACGCAGTCTGTATGTTAAGCAGAAATTGTCTGCTGAGACGATCCTGTCTAATAAGACTTCTTACAATACTAAGGGCCCTATTACGAGTTTGACACGCCACCTAACCGGCGTGGAGACCGCCCGCCCTATTATGACTTTTAAAGTAATTGGCAGGCTTTTCAATTGATGTTCCTGCGGTGATGCCCATAAAATATATAGCGTCAAATGAATGTCAAAGGAAGTTCCAGCACGGCATGGACTGAAAAGTGCATGCACACAGGGGGGACATGTTGTGCCCCCCTGTGTGCATCCACAAGGCGTGAGGCACAAGGGGGCCCTGCAGGGCTCCCTTTCTTTCCTCACTGCCAGGAAAGACCTTAATGAAAACAGTGGCTGTGATGAAAGTCATAATATGCTTGGCAGGACTGCCGCACCACCACCAGGGAATGGCGGAGTTGGTGGTCTCAGGGCACTACGACCAGTAGGGTCGAAGTGGGGCGGTCGCAAGACCGCAACCGCTGCGCCACCACAAGTCTGGCGGTCCTCAGACAGACAGACTCGTAATAGGCCCCTTAGTATATACTACATAGAATCTTTGCCCTTTTGGAAACGCTTTCTGCCTAACCAAAAAACTTGTGCGAAACATACTGGACACAAGTTGTCAGGTGTCATCTGCACACAGAGTTGCTCTTTAATTCAAAGATTTATAACATGTTCAATACTTTTACACACCCATAATGCACTGGGAGCACATGCGTTTTGTAGAATAAAAATGCCAGTGGAAGTTGAGGCCTCCAGGGCAAAAATAGGCTTGGGAAGGTGGGGCCGCATATCCCCCTCCCCTTTTAAAAATGTTCAGCCCTAGGGATGGGGTCCCCATGGCCAATAATGGCTCGGGGAGTGAGGCCACATGTCTCCGCCTTTTATTTATATTTAGGCCCCTGGGGATGAGGTCCCCGGGGTCTAATTAGGGTCAGGGAGGGCCGCTATGTTTGTTAATTACTCGCCTTGGGGGATGGGGTCCCCTGGCCTAATAAGGCTTGGGGATGGGGGCTGCATGCCCCCTGCCCATATATATTTGGCCCTGGTGATGGGGTTCCCGGGCCCAAGAAGGCTCTAGGGGGCTCCTCTGAATAATTGTATGTGGCCCCAAGGGATGAAGTCCCTTGGGCCCAAAGGCCAAACCTACGCCATGTGGCAAAGGCTCAACTCCCCGCCGCGGACGGCCACAGGCCGTGCACGGATTGGGGTTGGCCTGTGTAGCATGAGGTTAACTGCCTTTGCGGGATTTGCCAACTGTGGCCAACACCCCTCCGTGCACGGTCAAAAGTTGTGCGCAGCATGGGGATGGCTGCATGCGGGGGTTGGCCACGCACCACTGAAGGCTCTGCACAGCATTTGGTTGGCTGCCTTTTGGGGGTTTGGCCACAGGGCCTGGCCACCAGCCAGGACTTGTAGTCAACACTTCAAAGTGAACGGTCAAAGGCCATGTGCAGCATGCGGTTGGCTGCATGCAGGGCGGTGGCCGCAGGGCCTGGCCTCAACCAGGCCTTGCAGCCAATCAACCGCTGTACATGGCCTTCAGCCGTGTGCAGCAGGGGGTTGGATTTACATATGGTCATAAAATATTCATTTACATTAAAAAAACTCTTTAAATTCACTGAAAAAAAACAGGTTAAAGTAATTTATAGTTAGGTGAAATGTTCAGTTACAATGTAATGTTAAAATCTAAAAGCCTCACAAACTCACCAGCAATAGTTATAGTTATCTTAAGTTGTGAAGAATTGCAGAGTCTTGCATTGATGTTGTGTAGCACAGCCTAAGCGATCTGTCGGTTCTGAGGAGCAGTGAGGCTGCGTTGCGAGATCCTGCGCTATCGACACGGATCCTGTAGATGAGAACTTGTGATGCGAAGAGGAAGTGTCATGCAGCCAAGGTGATGCTCCAGTTCCGAGGAGCTATGAGGCTGCGATGCAAAGTCCTGCATCTGAGATGCATCACGCAGCAGCAGTTCTAATGAGGCTGTGGACTGCGACATGAAGTCCTTGCATCGGGAAAGTCCAGGCAGCAGAGGCGAGGCATTGGTTTTGCTCGGAAGTTGCGCCACACAGTAGAGGAGATGCTTTGGTTCTACTGGATCCACAAATGGGCTGGCAGAGCACCTTCAGGTGCACTTCCAAGGGTCCAGGACTGGGGTGACACCACTTGGCAGGGCCCAGGTGCTGGGTCAAGGTTGTTGGAGCCTTCTGTCCCCGAGGTCCCTGAGGCTCTAGTCAGGAGGCCAGTCACCTAGGCCTTGGAGTCACTCTGGGGTCCTGGGTTCAACAGATGCAGGTCAAGTCCTTGTCATCCAGGCAAGAGAGCAGCAGGCAGCAAGTCAGCAGAACAGGGCACCAGTCCTACAGGTCAGCAGTCCAGCAGTGTGGCAGTCTTTTCAGCAGCACAGCAGTCCTTCTTCCTGGCAGAGTTTGCAGGTCCAAAAGTGTACTGAAGAGTTGGTGTCTGAGGTCATACATTTATACCAGGTGACTCCTTTGAAGTGAGAGAAGCTTCCTAAAGGGTTTTCCCTTTGAAGTACACAAGTTTCCTGCCTCCCCTGCCAGGGCTCCAGATTAACTACGGGGTATGCAGCCCTTTGTGTAAAGGCAGGTCACAACCTCTTCAAGTGTAAGTGGGGCTATACCCAACTGCGCCCTCCCATCCTGCCAGTGATGGCCCATCCAGGCACACCTAAGCTTTCTGTTGTGTGTGGTTGTCTAGAAGGACTACACTAACCCCAAATGTCAGCTACAAACAGTCATATGACCCAGAGACAGGCTACAGTCACTAAATGATTAAGGCAGGAAAATACCAAATTTCTAAAAGTGCCATTTTCAAAATTGTTACTTAAAATCCGCCTTCACCATAAAAGAGGATTTTTCATTGCAATTCCAAATACACCAAACATTAACTGGTTACCTGTTCCCATTTGGAAGTTACAGCTCATTAAATGTAATAAGGTGACTCCAATATTATCCTATGGTAGAGGTAAGTCTTGCAATAGTGAAAAACCAATTTAAGAGTTTTTCACTACCAGGACATGTAACATTTGAAATTACATCTTCTACTTTTTAATTACATTGCACCCTGTCTGTCACAATCATAGACACATTAACACCACTGCCCTGCTATAAACTAGAAGAAGATACAAAGGAGCCTTATGTAAAATATAGAGTCACATGAAAGAATAGGTAAAATGGCATATTAAAAGAGGCATTACAGCATTTAACATATATTCACACCAGCCTGCAGGATGTGGCACAGAGCAGGCTTCAAAATAATAATTTAAGTTCCAAACTTTAACTTGCTCTTATTCAGTTAAATAAACAAAGGCAGAGTTTGAATCATAGCATGGTGTCTGCAGTGCTCTGTGGACATAATTCATAATTTGTCACTTCCTCTCTATTGTTCCACATTATGTCATATCATTATTATTTGGTTACAAGCATACAAGTACTTATATTCTCATTTGATTGACTTTTTCTACCACCTCCAACCCTTTCTGTGATCGAACTGGGTCTTTTTTCTGTTTCTATCATTGTGCATGCAACGGCATGTTGTTTAAAAATCACCATTGCGTCCCAAACAATGTTTCTCACACTTTGTGGTGAAGCGTTGATGCATGAGGAAACACTTGCGGTCTTCTTTTCAGGTAACATGTTGCATCCATATTCAGAACTTACATTCTAGCAGGTTTTGTATATAATGGACACTAATGAGTACTCACTTTGTTCTTGTTTACTTGTCAGATTGTTTGAATGATTCGTTGCCGATCCAGAAGCTGCACTAATTGTTTCGAGTGGTTCTCGTACACGTGTATATGAGAGTGTTTAGATGCACACCACTACTTTCAGGTATTCATTTCCATTTCTACCTAAGGACTGCATGCTCACATCATTCCACCTAATTTGTATATTTCCTCAAAGTCACTATTTACTTATTTCAGGTTTAGCGGTTTACTACTAGTTATCGTGCCTCGTTTACTCTTGGAAGGATTTCTTTAATCCAACATTGAAATTTTAACATATTCATTGAAGTTTTGACATTGATTGCACTTATTAGCATGCTATTGGTTTAAACGGATGCATGTTGGGTAATGTAGTCCTATTTCCTCCAGGCATTCACTTTAACGTTAGGCACTCGTCCAATCTTACACGCATGTCGTTTGGTTCACGCTTTACACCTTGTTGCTAATCATGAATGGTGTCCGTGGCATGATTCACTTGAGTCGAGTTGAGGGTTATTATTCAGTTTACCATTGGTGTCTCACTTTTTTACACAGGTATATCCATTTTCCATTTGTATTTATAGTTCACTAATAACTTGGATTGCTTTTATGGAGCAAGACTCCTTTTATCTCTTTTTTTGAGAAATCTCCATTTTCTAAATCTTTGCTGTTCTTTGCTGCATACTTTCATGATGCTTTTCTTAAATCCTTTTCTCTTCATTTATAGTTACCCATGACGAAGGGTGTCACACAGTAAATGCATTGGGTTACATCATCAAAAATGTCAGCCATCGGTTTTTCGCATTATATATCAGCAACATTCCTCTGCAAGTGTGGAGTAACACTTTCCATTATAAGCTCGAAATCAACATATTCTAAAAAACTGTGTACAACAGAATGAGGATCATCATTATTTCTTCTAGGAGATTTCGGACATTGATAAGAAGCAAATAAGGGCTGTTTATTATTGAAGCCCTTGGGCATACAGTAGTGCGTTTTGGTTCTAGTTCACTTTGGAGAACCAGCCTATTGAAATTTACCATACGAGTACAGGTAGTACTCATTCCAGAACTGCACACTACAATTTTCAAATTTTTTGTTACACAGATCCTTTTTGATAACATGGTTAATTGAGTGCATTATAACCGTTTTTCTAAACGGTTTATTTTGCCAGGTCAAAATGGCGGTTTAAAGCTGCACACACAGGCTGCAATGGCAGGCCTAAGACATATTTGAAAGTGTGTGGCACAGGAAATGCTGCAGGCATTTAATTTACAGGCCCTGGGCACATGTAGTATCGCTTTACTAGGAACTTATAAGTAAATTAAATATGCCAATTGGGGATAAGCCAATTTAATCATGTTTTAAGGAGTGAGGGGATGCACTTTAACACTGGTTAGCAATGGTAAAGAGCACAGAGTCCTAAGACCAGTAAAACCGAGATCAACAAAAATAGGAGGCTTGAAGGCAAAACGTTTGGAGGAAGACCACTGTAAGGCTGACAGGTCTAACACCATTCTCCCCAGCTGAAAGTGGGGAGAACTCCCCAAACTCCTGGGAGTTCTCATCACTAAGGCAGAAAAACCTGGAGAGACCATCAGCATTGGCATGGTCTAACCCCAGATGGTGTTCAACGGTAAAGTCCATTCCGTGTAGTGAGATGGACCACCTCAACAATTTGGGATCTGCATCAACTATCTGAGGGGCCTGTTGTCTGTCTGAACCTGGAGTTGACTCCCAAAGAGGTATGGGTTCAGCTTCTTCAGCGCCCAGACCACAGCAAAGGCTTCTCTTGCCACAGCACTCAACCTTTGTTCCCGGGGAAGTAACATCCTACTAATGAAGACTATATGTTGGTCTAGGCCCTCCTCATTTAACTGTGACAATACTTCCCCTAGTCCATGATCTGAGGCATCATTTTACACAATAAATTCATTGGAAAAGTCAGGGGCCTTTAGTACAGGGGCTGTACACATGACCTGTTTGAGTGAGTCAAAGGTTTTCTGACAGGCTTCTGACCTGATCTACTTTCTTGGCTGCTTCTTCACAGTCAGATCAGTCAAGGGGGTAACAATACTGCCATACCCCCAGATCATGATGGTTTTTTATCTTGGCCTGGAGGGTGCACCTTGCCCCTGCCCACCAGGTGTCCCAAGTATACCAAAGACCCCTGACCTCTCTGGCACTTATTGGCCTTGTTGCTTCTGTTGCAGAGCCTGAAGCACTTCTTGGAGGTGAAACAGGTGGTCATCCAAGTTGCTACTGATGAAAGCTATTTCATTCATTAAAGCAGCACTGGAGGCCTCCATTCCAGCCAAAGCCTGGTTCACCAGCCTCTGGGTAGCAAGGGCATTTTTCAGGCCAAAGAGCATTACCTTGAATTGGAAGTGACCCTCTGGTGTGGAAAATGTTGGCTTCTCTTTAGCCCCATCAGTAAGGGAAATCTGCCAGTACCCATAAGTCAAGTTAAAAGTACTCTTGAACTTGGCAGCCCCCAACCGATCAATGAGCTTATTAGCTCAGTGGATGGGTTGAGCATCAGTCTTTCTGACTGGATTGAGTCCCCTGTAGGCAACACAGAACCATAGTTCTGGTGTGTTGCCTGGCTGGGCAGCCTTTGGAAACAGTACCACTGGACCGGACAAGGGACTACAAGAGTGCTCAATCATTCCCAACTCCAGTATCTTGGAGACCTCCTCCAAGATGCTGGCTCTCACCTTGTCGAACAGACTGCAGATTTTGTTTTAGACAGGGGGATTGTCACCAGTGTCAATATCTTGGGTACACAAGTATGTAAGCCAAGGGGTGAGGGAGAACCTTGAGGGTCTTGTTGAACCTCTCAACAAGCCCATTATTCTGGGTGTAGTAAGGTGTAGGTTACTCCACATTCCTTCCACATGGCCGTCATAGACTCGGACATGAAGTTGGTGACCCTGTCTGACACCACTTCCTTGGGGAAACCCACTCAGGTAAAAATCCCTATCAAGGCCACAGCCACTTCAGATGCAGTTATAGTCCTCAGAGGGATAGTCTCTGGGTACTGTGAAGCATGGTCCACCAAAACTAGGATAAACCTGTTGCCTAAGGCAGTTTTGGAGTCGTATGGCCCAACAATGTTGATGTCCACCCTCTCAAAGGGGTGCCAATGATAGGAATGGGAGTCAGGGGAGCCTTGAGCTTCTTCCCTGTCTTCCCACTGGCTTGGCAGGTCCTACAGAAAGCATCTGAGGCTGTCCTCATCCAGGCCAATAAAAGCAGTTGGCAAGCCTATCAAAGGTCTTGTCTTGCCCAAGGTGTCTCACCAGAAGTATCTTGTGAGCCAGACCCAGTAGGAAGGTACTGTAACATTGGGGGACCACAAGCACACATGCTACCCCATGCACAGGTGCCTTAGGCTTTCAGTTAAGGAGGGTGTTCTACCACTAGATCTCCAGAGGTGTCACCAACTGCTCGGGCTTTGGCCTGCCGCCTTAGCCCCTCTAGGTTTGGGCACTCTGTCTGCGCCTTGCAGAACTCCTCCCTGCTGGGACCACCCTCAGCTTGCAACCCAGCAAGCTCAGGCAGGTCTCCTAGAGTGGAAACATCCTCCCCGGTCAGCTCTGGCGCACCATCCACTGGTGCCGTGGGAGCTGCAGCGGCCAGTTTCCCATGCCTCCTGTCCTTCCCTTTCTTTGCAGCTGCCTGGGCCATTCTTCCAGGCTCCAGTATCTCTTCATTCTCCTCTCGGGCAATCATAGATTGAGTGTTCATGCAGACCCACTCAGGCATTCCCAACATTTCCAGGTGTGACCTGAGCTCCACTTCCTTCCAGGCAGTGTGCTCCAAGTCATTCCCTAACAAGCATTCCACAGGCATGGCAGGACTTCCAGCAACCTTAAGAGAACCTGAGACCCTCCCCTACTAGAAGGGATCCAGAACCAATGGGTAGTGGCTTTTACGGTTGTCTGCGACTATAACCTGGTGAAATTATTGGCTATCACCTGCTCTGAGGACACCAGATTGCAGCTAACAGTGTTCATAATGGCTCCTGTGTCTCTCACAACCTCCACACTATGGTCATTGATGGTGACCCACTCCCTATACTTGGAAGTATTGGCAGGCATTTGTGCCTTAGATGCCATCTCTACTTCACCCAGGGACACTAAGGTAACCTCAGCTGCCCTCCCACACTGACGTGGACCATCACCTCCTCAAGCCTTACACTGGCCATCCCTTGGTACTGCTCACCACTGGGGAGCTGTGCCCTCTTGAAGCACTTAGCATCTCCCTTGATGTGTTCATACTGGTAACACTCATAGCACTTTAGGGACAAACGTACCAGTATTTTCTAGCTGCAAAGCCTTTTTTATAATGGCCTGTTTGGGATTGGGATAGTTCCCCTGTGAACTATTTTGGGTGGCCTTTTGGAACTCCTTCTTGTTAATATCTTCCCCTCCTTCTGGTGGGAACCCTGACCACCCTTTTGGAGTCCCCCAAATGCCTACTTGGACACCTTGGTACTGAGTCAGATGTCCGCCTCCTCAGAAAGCTTCCTGGGATCAGTCAGCTTGCTACCCACCAGGTGCTGGCACAGCTCTGTAAAACAAATATTGAGCATGTGCCCCCTCAAAATAAGGTTGTACAGTCCATCAAAATTGTTAACTAAGTTGTCCCTCACACAGCCTTACTAGAGTAATCTAAGAAATCTACCCAAGACTGTTTTGGGAGTTTGTGGCTGTCTCTGATCCTCTGGCAATACTTCTCAGGGGTAAGCCCAAACTAGGCAACAAGGATGGTTTTCAGGAGGGCATACTTGGTCTGGTCATCTACCGATAGTGTGAGTAATGTATCCCTTCCCACTGTAGGCATATGCTCCCACAACCCCCTCCCCAGTGCTCCTCTGGTATCTGGTGCATCCTCAGTGCTACCTCATATGCAGCAAGCCATTTGTCAATATCATCTCCCACCACATAGTTGTGCACCAGATCTTTTGGTATGCGGACCTTTGTGCCTCCTTCTAACACTACAGGTAAGCGGCAACCACTGCTGCTGGATTCTGAGCTCCAGCAACATTTTATTTTCTGCCAAGTCTCTCTCAGCCTACTTCTCCTCTGCCTCTAGTCTCATTTTGGCCGACTGCATCTTGAGCTTCCTTTCTGGCTTCCTGTCCTCCAGCTCCTCTGGTGAGAAGCCCTTTGAAGACACATTGCTTCCTGCCCTCACACTGGGCTCTCTCTCAGTGGGTAGAGGGCCTCCCTCAGGGAGCTCTAGCTCAGAGCACACAGTTGGGTCATCGTCCATTCCCAAATGAAGCTCCCCTTCATCACGATCCTTCACATTAGGATCCTCATCCACAGGCTGGGATTGCATCGTAGCGACTTCCTCATAAGCACAGAGAGCTATCTGAAGGTCCAAGTTTGTGGCCTTCTTTCCTGAACGTAGGTCCCTCTCTTTGCAGAGTTACTGCAGCTCAGCCCTGCTGAGGTTATCCACATTGAGCCTCTCAACTTGCATGTTATGAGACAAAGAGGTAAGGACCTTAAATTTAGAAAAAAACTTGAAAAACAGCCAATCAGAAACTAGGACGTATTTAAATAGGTTTGAAATGGTCTCAGTTTACTTATCTGGGATTTTAGTGTTATACAAAACCCTGTATGGCACTGCACAAACACACATCCTAATCCTCACCACTGAGCACCAATGTAAGAAATTGGATTACTGGTTGAGGAGGCTGAAGTCACAAACAAACAATAAGTGTGCATAATCATTTTTCACGATGTAAGTATATATATATTCACTGAAAAAACCATAGGTTTTAGGGACAGTTATAGTTAGTTGGACATTTCACTCGTACAAAACCATAGAAATTCCCCCGTTATAGTTAGTTCAGCTAACTATAACTCGCGCCCCGCAATGCACTGCTGATGACGTCACATATTACATCACTCATGACATGGTCAGTGACATCACTGATGACATCACTGATGACATCTCAAATGACATCACTGATGACATCATCCAGTGACTGTGTGTTTCTGTAAAGTTTAAATATGTTTAATATATATAGGGAAAGGCGTATTGAAGAATGAGTGGGTGTATAAGTGTCTGAATGGATGATTTAGTACGTGAGTGACTGACTCTACAAGTGAGTGATTAAATGTATCTTACTGAATGCATGGGTTAGTGACTAAACTGTGTGAATGTCTGTATCCGTCTGTCTGTTGGTTTGTAAGCGGCTGCATGGCTTTCTGAATAGCTACATGAGTGTCTACATGGGTTATTGATTGATTGTCTGAGTATCTGTATGGGTGCCTGAGTGTTTGTGTGGGTGGGGTGTGTGTGACTCTGTGCATAGATGTGTGAGTTGGTGATTCACTGGGTGCATGGTTTCAAGAGTGTATCTGTGATGGACTGTATGGGTGGGTGAGTGTGTGTATGGGTGTGTTAGTGATTGAATGTATATCTCAGTGGTACATGTGTGAGTAACTACATATGTGAAAGGCAGTATATATGTGTGTTGGAGTATATAAATGGCTATAAGTGAGAGTGTGTGATTGTGAGAGTGGCTGTATGGATGAGTGTGTACTTGTATCAGTGATTGTATAAGAGCGTAAGAATGTGCTAGTATTTGTATGAGTAAGTGAGCTGGTGTGTGTATAACTGTATAGGTGAGTAAATGGGTGTGTGATTAAGTTTTTTGCATGACTGACTAGGTGTGTGAGTACCTCTATGGATGAGTGGCGGTGTGTGAGTGTTTATATAGGTGTATGAGTGCATATGATAGTCCTGTACTGAGTGACTAAGTATGAGTGACTGTACGGGTGAGTGAGTGGATGTGTGTGTAGACCTAAGAATCAGTGAGTGGGTATGTAGTTTTTGGTGTTGGAGTGTCTATGGTTTTGAGAATGGCAGTCTGTAATTTAGAGTGGGTGTATCAAAAGTTATATTAGGGTGTGAGAAGATGCATGAAATTATCACATGGATGATGTCATCAGTGATGTCATTTGAGATGTCATCAGTGATGTCATCAGTGATGTCACTGACCATGTCATGAGTGATGTAATATGTGACGTCATCAGCAGTGCATTGCGGGACGCGAGTTATAGTTAGCTGAACTAACTATAACGGGGAATTTCTATGGTTTTGTACGAGTGAAATGTCCAACTAACTATAACTGTCCCTAAAACCTATGGTTTTTTCAGTGAATTTCAAAGGTTTTTTAAATGCTAATTTCTAACTATAACGTGCCTGAAACCTATGATTTTTAAGTGAATTTCAAAGGTTTTTTAAATGCTAGTTTCTAACTATGCCTACAGAGGTAGGACATGTGAAGAAAGAAGAAAAAACGCACAGAAAGAAGCAAAAGATGTGCAGAAAGAACCAACAGAGGAGCAGAAAGAGGCCTTGTTGCAAAATCATCCTGTGCCCACAACTTTTTCAGACGGGTACTGGTGGTAACTGACTCTGACTAACCAGAGCCAGTGCTATGCTAAAAGACACTTAGAATACAGTGAAAACACCTACATACACTTGGGAACACTATGCGTTGGGGTACCCCTGTGATTAGCATGACCTCCTCTGCAAGTCCCTAGTACATAATAGGGCAGGGGGATTAAAACTACCTCTTAAAACGCGCTACAGGGCGCGTTTGCACAGTGGTGAAGGGAGGGGGCCTGAGGTGACATGTGTGCAAACGCACCCCGTGGCGCGTTTTAAGTTGCGGGATTAAGTCCCCTTGAATTCTGAGGGTCCCTGGGGCCCAACTAGCCCCCAGGTACCTACAGTTAGGACCACAGAGCTGAGTTGCAGAGAGGCGTTCCGAGGCCACGCACCTTTTTCACCTCTCTTCAACGCAACTCTGTTGTGCTTACTGAAGGTACCTGGTGGGCTAGTTGGCCCCAGGGTCCCTCAGGATTCAAAGAGAATTAATTCCCCAACTTAAAACGCACCACAGGGCGTGTTTGCGCACATGTCACCTGAGGCCCCGCCCCCTCCCTTCACCACTGTGCAAACGCGCCCCGTGGTGCGTTTTAAGTTGGGGGATTAGGTCACCTTGAATCCTGAGGGTCCCTGGGGCCCAACTAGCCCACTAGGTACTTCCAGTAAGCACCACAGGCCTGCGTTGCAACGCCTGTAACAAATTGTGCAGTTGTGTTTAGGTAGTGAAGAGGGTCGTGCTGGGGGTAGTGTTTTAGGGTTTAGGGTAGTGCAGTGGTGTTTGTGTAGTGTAGGGGGTCATGCTGGGGGTAGATTTAGGGTTTCGGATAGTGCAGTGGTGTTTGGGTAGTGTAGGGAGTCGTGCTGGGGGAGTGTTTTAGGGTTTAGGGTAGTGCAGTGGTGTTTGGGTAGTGTAGGGGGTCATGCTGGGGGTAGTGTTTTAGGGTTTAGGGTAGTGCAGTGGTGTTTGGGTAGTGTAGGGGGTCGTGCTGGGGGTAGTGATTTAGGGTAGTGCAGTGGTGTTTGGGTAGTGTAGGGGGTACTGCTGGGGATAGTGTTTTAGGGTTTAGGTTAGTGCAGTGGTGTTTGGGTAGTGTAGGGGTACTGCTGGGGGTAGTGTTTTAGGGTTTAGGGTAGTGCAGTGGTGTTTGTGTAGTGTAGGGGTAGTGTTTTAGGGTTTAGGGTAGTGCAGTGGTGTTTGTGTAGTGTAGGAGGTCGTGTTTTAGGGTTTAGGGTAGTGCAGTGGTCTTTGGGTAGTGTAGGGAGTTGTGCGGGGTAGTGTTTTAGGGTTTAGGGTAGTGTAGGGGTCATGCGGGGGTAGTGTTTTAGGGATTAGGGTAGTGCATTGGTGTTTGGGTAGTGTAGGGGTCATGCGGGGGTAGTGTTTTAGGGTTTAGGGCAGTGCAGTGGTGTTCGGGTAGTGTAGGGGGTCATGCTGGGGGAGTGTTTTAGGGTTTAGGGCAGTGCAGTGGTGTTCGGGTAGTGTAGGGGTCGTGCTGGGGGTAGTGTTTTAGGGTTTAGGGCAGTGCAGTGGTGTTCGGGTAGTGTAGGGGGTCGTGCTGGGGGGAGTGTTTGAGGGTTTAGGGCAGTGCAGTCGTGGGGGGTCGTGCAGGGGGTGGTGTTTCAGGGTTTAGGCAGTGGTGTTCGGGCAGTGTAGGGGTCTTGCTGGGGCTGGTGTTTCAGGGTTTAGGGCAGTGCAGTGGTGTTCGGGCAGTGTAGGGGGTCGTGCTGGGGGTGGTGTTTCAGGGTTTAGGGCAGTGCAGTGGTCTTTGGGCAGTGTAGGGGGTCATACTGGGGCTAGTGTTTCAGGATTTAGGGCAGAGCAATGGTGTTCAGGCAGTGTAGGGGTTTTGCTGGAGGTGGTGTTTCAGGGTTTAGGGCAGTGCAGTGGTGTTCGTGCAGTGTAGGGGGTGGTGTTTCAGGGTTTAGGGCAGTGGTGTTCAGGCAGTGTAGGGGGTCTTGCTGGGGTTGATGTTTCAGGGTTTAGGGCAGTGCAGTGGTGTTCGGGCAGTGTAGGGGGTCGTGCTGGGGGTGGTGTTTCAGGGTTTAGGGCAGTGCAGTGGTGTTCCGGCAGTGTAGGAGGTCGTGCAGGGGGTGGTGTTTCAGGGTTTAGGGCAGTGCAGTGGTGTTCGGGCAGTGTAGGGGGTCGTGCTGGGGGTGGTGTTTCAGGGTTTAGGGCAGTGCAGTGGTGTTCGGGCAGTGTAGGGTGTCGTGCTGAGGGGTGGTGTTTCAGGGTTTAGGGCAGTGCAGTGGTGTTCGGGCAGTGTAGGGGGTCGTGCAGGGGTGGTGTTTCAGGGTTTAGGGCAGTGCAGTGGTGTTTGGGCAGTGTAGGGGTCGTGCAGGGGTGGTGTTTCAGGGTTTAGGGCAGTGCAGTGGTGTTCGGCCAGTGTAGGTGGTCTTGCTGGGGGTGGTGTTTCAGGCTTTAGTGCAGTGGTGTTCGGCAGTGTAGGGGGTCTTGCTGGGGGTGGTGTTTCAGGGTTTAGGGCAGTGCAGTGGTGTTCGGGCAGTGTAGGGGGTCTTGCTGGGGCTGGTGTTTCAGGGTTTAGGGCAGTGCAGTGGTGTTCGGGCAGTGTAGGGGGTCGTGCTGGGGCTGGTGTTTGAGGGTTTAGGGTAGTGCAGTGGTGTTCGGGCAGTGTAGGGGGTCGTGCTGGGGCTGGTGTTTCAGGGTTTAGGGCAGTGCAGTGGTTTTCGGGCAGTGTAGGCGGTCGTGCTGGGACTGGTGTTTCAGGGTTTAGGGCAGTGCAGTGGTGTTCGGGCAGTGTACGGGGTTGTGCTGGGGCTGGTGTTTCAGGGTTTAGGGCAGTGCAGTGGTGTTCGGGCAGTGTAGGGGGTCATGCTGGGGGTGGTGTTTCAGGGTTTAGGGCAGTGCAGTGGTGTTCGGGCAGTGTAGGGGGTCATGCTGGGGCTAGTGTTTCATGGTTTAGGGCAGTGCAGTGGTGTTCGGGCAGTGTAGGGGGTCGTGCTGGGGGTGGTGTTTCAGGGTTTAGGGCAGTGCAGTGGTGTTCGGGCAGTGTAGGGGGTCATGCTGGGGGTGGTGTTTCAGGGTTTAGGGCAGTGCAGTGGTGTACGGGCAGTGTAGGGGGTCTTGCTGGGGGTGGTGTTTCCGGGTTTAGGGCAGTGGTGTTCGGGCAGTGTAGGGGGTCTTGCTGGGGGTAGTGTTTTGGGGTTTAGGGCAGTGCAGTGGTGTTCGTGCAGTGTAGGGGGTCATGCTGGGGGTGGTGTTTCAGGGTTTAGGGCAGTGCAGTAGTGTTCGGGCAGTGTAGGGGATCGTGCAGGGGTGGAGTTTCAGGGTTTAGGGCAGTGCAGTGGTGTTCGGGCAGTGTAGGGGGTCGTGCTGGGGGTTGTGTTTCAGGGTTTAGGGCAGTGCAGTGGTGTTCGGGCAGTGTAGGGGTCGTGCAGGGGTGGTGTTTCAGGGTTTAGGGCAGTGCAGTGGTGTTCGGGCAGTGTAGGGGTCGTGCTGGGGCTGGTGTTTCAGGGTTTAGGGCAGTGCAGTGGTGTTTGGGCAGTGTAGGGGTCTTGCTGGGGGTGGTGTTTCAGGGTTTAGGGCAGTGCAGTGGTGTTCGGGCAGTGTAGGGGGTCTTGCTGGGGGTAGTGTTTCAGGGTTTAGGGCAGTGCAGTGGTGTTCGTGCAGTGTAGGGGTCGTGCTGGGGATGGTGTTTCAGGGTTTAGGGCAGTGCAGTAGTGTTCAGGCAGTGTAGGGGTCGTGCAGGGGTGGTGTTTCAGGGTTTAGGGCAGTGCAGTGGTGTTCGGGCAGTGTAGGGGGTCGTGCTGGGGGTGGTGTTTCAGGGTTTAAGGCAGTGCAGTGGTGTTCGGGCAGTGTAGGGGGCGTACTGGGGGTGGTGTTTCAGGGTTTAGGGCAGTGGTGTTTGGGCAGTGTAGGGGGTCTTGCTGGGGGTGATGTTTCAGGGTTTAGGGCAGTGCAGTGGTGTTCGGGCAGTGTAGGAGGTCTTGCTGGGGGTAGTGTTTCAGGGTTTAGGGCAGTGCAGTGGTGTTCGGGCAGTGTAGGGGTCATGCTGGGGGTGGTGTTTCAGGGTTTAGGGCAGTGCAGTGGTGTTCGGGCAGTGTAGGGGGTCGTGAAGGGGGTGGTGTTTCAGGGTTTAGGGCAGTGCAGTGGTGTTCGCGCAGTGTAGGGGGTCGTGCTAGGGTATGTGTTTCAGGGTTTAGGGCAGTGCAGTGGTGTTCGGGCAGCGTAGGGGGTCGTGCAGGGGCTGGTGTTTCAGGGTTTAGGGCAGTGCAGTGGTGTTCGGGCAGTGTAGGGGGTCGTGCTGGGGGTAGTGTTTTAGGGTTTAGGGTAGTGCAGTGGTGCTTGTGTAGTGTAGGGGTCGTGCTGGGGGTAGTGTTTTAGGGTTTAGGGTAGTGCAGTGGTGTTTGTGTAGTGTAGGGGGTCATGTTTTAGGGTAGTGCAGTGGTATTTGGGTAGTGTAGGGGGTCGTGCTGGGGGTAGTGTTTTAGGATTTAGGTTAGTGCAGTGGTGTTTGGGTAGTGTAGGGGGTCGTGCTGGGGGTAGTGTTTTAGGGTTTAAGGTAGTGCAGTGGTGTTTGTGTAGTGTAGGGGGTCGTGCTGGGGGTAGTGTTTTAGGGTTTAGGGTAGTGCAGTGGTGCTTGTGTAGTGTAGGGGGTCGTGCTGGGGGTAGTGTTTTAGGGTTTAGGGTAGTGCAGTGGTGTTTGTGTAGTGTAGGGGGTCATGTTTTAGGGTAGTGCAGTGGTGTTTGGGTAGTGTAGGGGTCGTGCTGGGGGTAGTGTTTTAGGATTTAGGTTAGTGCAGTGGTGTTGGGGTAGTGTTTTAGGGTTTAGGGTAGTGCAGTGGTATTTGTGTAGTGTAGGGGGTCATGCTGGGGGTAGTGTTTTAGGGTTTAGGATAGTGCAGTGGTGCTTGTGTAGTGTAGGGGGTCGTGCTGGGGTAGTGTTTTAGGGTTTAGGGTAGTGCAGTGGTGCTTGTGTGGTGTAGGGGGTCGTGCTGGGGGTAGTGTTTTAGGGTTTAGGGTAGTGCAGTGGTGTTTGTGTAGTGTAGGGGGTCATGTTTTAGGGTAGTGCAGTGGTATTTGGGTAGTGTAGGGGGTCGTGCTGGGGGTAGTGTTTTAGGATTTAGGGTAGTGCAGTGGTGTTTGTGTAGTGTAGGGGGTCATGTTTTAGGGTAGTGCAGTGGTGTTTGGGTAGTGTAGGGGTCGTGCTGGGGGTAGTGTTTTAGGATTTAGGGTAGTGCAGTGGTGTTTGTGTAGTGTAGGGGGTCATGTTTTAGGGTAGTGCAGTGGTGTTTGGGTAGTGTAGGGGGTCGTGCTGGGGGTAGTGTTTTAGGATTTAGGTTAGTGCAGTGGTGTTGGGGTAGTGTTTTAGGGTTTAGGGTAGTGCAGTGGTGTTTGTGTAGTGTAGGGGGTCATGCTGGGGGTAGTGTTTTAGGGTTTAGGATAGTGCAGTGGTGCTTGTGTAGTGTAGGGGTCGTGCTGGGGTAGTGTTTTAGGGTTTAGGGTAGTGCAGTGGTCTTTTTGTAGTGTAGGGGGTCATGTTTTAAGATGCAACGCTCCAATACCTGACCAGTCTGCACTATATAAAACTGCAAAAAACTAAAAATAAAAAGTGTTTTGCACACTTTTGTCATTGGGCTATATGTGGGCTACATCTGGGTAATATTTGTGCTACATTTGGGCTCTTTTTTCACTGGTGGCCATCTTGGAAGACTTCTTTGTTATGAAGTTTCCTAATTTCCTCATTTACTGCAGTCTCCTCAGTAGGAAATGCTTTCAGTTTTTACTTTGATTCCATCAAGAAGGCATTCAGATGTGTCACACATTTGCCATAAATTCAGAATGTTATTACTCTAGTTGTTCATTAGATCACTGTAGTAAAGCTACTGCTCACCAAGGAGTTAACTGGAAGTCTACTGCTGGTATTGAAAGTGATTGTTTCAGTCTGCATGTCAGAATTTTCTAATGAAATAGAAGAGGATTTGAGATCTCACTTAAAACATGCACTAAATTTTCTTTTTGCAGCACTAACCATAATTTCTATGGCAAAATGAACCCCCTCATTTTGTTCCTTTTTAAATTAAATGTTTTAAGTGTTACCAGTTTATTCCAATCAAGATGGCTTCAGGTGTGCCATACTTTTGTCATAAGTAAGGCTGTTAGCACTCTAGTTGTTCTTTAGAACACTCTGGGAAGCTGCAGTAGAACACAAAGGCATCAACTGACAGGCTGCTCCTGTTGAAATATAACAGGAAGATATTTGAGATCTCACTTAAAACATGTCCTAATTTTTCTTTCTACAGCACTAACCATAATTTCTATGGCAAAATGAACCCCCTCATTTTGTTCCTTTTTAAATTAAATGTTTTAAGTGTTACCAGTTTATTCCAATCAAGATGGCTTCAGGTGTGCCATACTTTTGTCATAAGTAAGACTGTTAGCGCTCTAGTTGTTCTTTAGAACACTCTGGGAAGCTGCAGTAGAACACAAAGGCATCAACTGACAGGCTGCTCCTGTTGAAATATAACAGGAAGATATTTGAGATCACACTTGAAACATGTCCTAATTTTTCTTTCCAGAGCACTAACCATAATTTCTATGACAAGATGAACCCCATCATTTTGTTCCTTTTTAAATTAAATGTTTTAAGTGTTACCAGTTTATTCCAATCAAGATGGCTTCAGGTGTGCCATACTTTTGTCATAAGTAAGGCTGTTAGCACTCTAGTTGTTCTTTAGAACACTCTGGGAAGCTGCAGTAGAACACAAAGGAATCAACTGACAGTCTCTGCCCTTGTTGGATGTACATGTTTTACTGAGAATGTCAGACTTCATTCTCACATGACTGAGAAAGATAATGTGAATTTACAGAAAATATGCTCTCATTTTAGCTTCTGGGGCACCTTCCAAAACTGTATGGGACAAGCATGTGAAAATAGTTTTCTCTCAAACATGATTCATGATATCCCAGCAGAAGGTTTTTCACAGGGTAAAATCACCTTAGAACACACCACAATTCCTGAAATTAGTATGGTACCATCAACAAATGAATTCTAATGTAACTAAAGTCTGTTATCACCCTTTATAGTTCTCCTTTTGGTAACCCTCAAAATCTTCGATTCACTACAATGCATTTCAATGGGGTACTATCATTTATATTGGTCCCAAGATGGCTGCCAGCAATTCCAGGATGAAGTGCTGACAGCCAATCAGATCTCACGATGACATGTGTGGTTAGGCTCCGCCCAGATATATATGTGTTTTTACTTTTGATTTTCTCAGCAACTACTGAACGGATTTACACCATTTAACAAAAAGGGTTCTTTTTGAACCAAGAACTACCTCTTTGCCAAATTTGGTGTAATTCCGTTCAGCAGTTCGGGCTGTAGCCTTGCATAAAGTTTCCTATGGGAAATTGATTTTTGACTCTTATTTTTTAATTTCTCCGCAACTACTGAACGGATTTACACCATTTAACAAAAGGGTTCTTTCTGAACCAAGAACTACCTCTTTGCCAAATTTGGTGTAATTCCGTTCAGCAGTTCGGGCTGTAGCCGTGTCTAAAGTTTCCTATGGGAAAATGAATGGGGAAAACACGTTTTGGGACCCCCCTTTTTTCTCGGCCCCCGCTTTATGAATCACCCTTAGACTTTCAGGGTAGGAGCGGACCGGAGCGGGCCATAAAGTTTGAAAATTTCGCAAACATTCGTCAACCGACGCAAGAGTTATTTCAAATAGAATGTCGCGGATTTCCTATGGAAAATAGGTCCTAACTATAACTATCTACTGGCGACCGCCAGTAGATAATATATATATATATATATTATTTATTTTTTTACTAAAAAAACAAAGGTTACAGGGACGATATAGTTAGACTGACATTTCACTCGTACAAAACCAGAGAAATTCAGCAGTTATAGTTAGCTGAGCTAACTATAACTCACGGCCCTGCTATGCACTGCTTATGACCTCACACATTATATCACTCATGACATGGTCAGTGACATCACTGATGACATCTCAAATGACAACACTGATGACATCATCCACAACATTACTTACGCACCCACTCACACCCCTATAGAACCTTTCAATCCCCTACTCCCACTCCCAAACAACCATTCACAAACTCATTCACTGACCCATACCAGTACTTACACACCCACTCACTGATTCCTGGATCTACACACAAATCCACTCACTCTCCCATATGGCCACCCATATACCCACTCACTAATACAGCCACGGACATATCCGCTCATATACCCATACAGCCATTCACACACTGAGTCAGTCATCCATAGAGCTACCCATACACCTACCTACTCACCCACAGAGTCAATCACACAGCCACTTACTCACCCATACAGTTATACACACATAACCACTTACTTACTTATTTAGGGGCATATCTACAAGGCCATGCGATAATTATCGCTCAGCGCTCCTAGCGCGAGGATAATTATCGCCGGCCGAAACTGAATTTTATCGCGGAGATAGCGTGCTATCAGCAACGCTTATCTCCAAAGCGATAAAATTCAGAGCGCAAGCTGCCAATTGTGCGATTATCGCTGGTAATACAGCGATAATCGCACAAGGTTTGGCGATAGCTTGCTGATAGGGCAAGACATACTTAGCCATGATATCCACCTTACATAGGATATCATGGCTAAGACAGTCTTAAAGCAGGCGTAAGGAAAGTAGCGATAACAGAGGTTATCGCTACTTTGCTTGTCGCTATGCTTCATAGCATGAGGCTTGATAATAGGAGAAATGTCGCTAGCGACATTTCTCCCGTTATTCTGGGAGGAACGACCACTTTGCATCTCATTAGAGATGCAAAGCTGGGCGATAGGAAAAGGGCGAAGAAGCATGGTTTCATGCGTTAGCGTGTCCTTGCTAATAGGGCATTAAAATTATCGCCGCTTTTCGTCCGAAAACAGACGCTAAAGCGGCGATAATTTTAACTCCGGCCCTTGTAGATATACCCCATGGATACTAACACATACTCACTAACCTATACAGTCACTGACACAAGCACACACTCACCCATACTGCCACTTTCACATTTACTCACTCACCCATACAGTCACTCCTATACTCCATCACTCACTTTTACAGTCACTGACACAAGCACACACTCACCCATACTGCTACTTTCACATTTACTCACTCACCCATACAGTCACTCATATACCCCATCACTCACCTATGCCGTCTCTCACATACCCAGTTACTCACCCATATACCACTGACAAATCCACACAGCCATAAACACAGTCACTCACCCATTCAGCCCCTCACACACACACACACACACACACACACACACACACGCACACACACACACACACATACTCACTAACCCATACAGCCACTGACTCACCCACTCACTCTTTCATACAGGCAGGAGGTAACAGGGGGTTAGTTGCCCCCAATGATGTCCTTGGGGGCCAACTACCCCTCCTTTTAACTTCAGTAAGTCCCACACAGCAGGATTGCTGAGAAGTTGTCGAAGGCCACACCCTCCTTCTCCACCACTCTGCAAATGCGCCTTCTGGTGCACTACTAGCTGGGGGATGAAGTCCCCTTGGCTCCAGAGGGTCCCTGATTTTGATAAAAAAGAGATAGAGTGGCCTTGGTCATGGAACCCCTATGTACAGTATACAGTATACCTGCAGTTTCCGTGACAGTGCAGCATGGCAGGAAAGGAATGAGATCCCATTATCAACGAATACCATATATCCTTAATTGACCATTCCCTTCCACCCCTTCATTGCACTTCACTTTTATCCTTTCATAGCCTTGTCCCTCCATTTGGAGAAAAAAGTTTTTGGTTGACTTAACTACCTGTCTTTTTTTACATGTTGTCAACCAACAATCTTCCCAAAGTGATAGTTTTGATAGAAGATACTGCTAACCAAACAGTAGTGTGTTATTGCTATCTTACTTTGTGGAAAATAATTACTTAGGTGGTGAATCTGATATCTAAAGTGGGTAATTTATGTTTTTTTCAAGCCGCACAGATGACCAGTGCCACCTCAAGCACCGACAGCCAGACAGGGAGTGGGACGGAGGAGGCCCAGGTGGCCAGAGAGGGAGCAGTCCTAGCAGTGGCAGGGACAGGTGGTAAGCCACTTTGCTTGCTTTTTGCCAATACTGTATTTGTTAAGTGAGGCAAATATCCCGCCCATCACTTCCCTGCCTACAACATTTCGCCACCTAAAACTGCAGCATGGTTTGATTAGGCGCTGCAGTGTTGGCTATGAAATGGGCATCTACTTCAGTTAACATTGCCGCATTACAAAGTTTGAAATGTACATCTTCGGTTTTACTGATTGGATTTTTGCCGTTTTGCTGTCAAATGATTTATTAAATGTGACTATACTTTTCTACATTGGTGTGGGATTTTTCTTGAGTTGCGTTTTCACTTTATTACTGTTTGAGTGCAGCCTAAATACTTTAGACATTGCCTCCAAGTTAAGCCTGACTACTTTTGTGCCAAGCTACCAGAGGGCTAAGCACAGGTTACTTTAGTGACTTTTTTGCGATTCACCCTGACAAGGATTGTGGCTGTTGCACAAGAAAGGCTCACACCCCTCTCAACCAGCAACCCAATTTCTCAAAGACTACAAATGCTATCTACATCACTTGTAGGTAGGAATAAATTACCCTTAAGAACACACCTAGAGACTGAGACTTATTTTCCATCATCCAAATTTGACCCAGAGCTAGATAGAGAAAGGCAGAAAATGAAAAAGAATGAATACAAGAAAAATAGGAATACAATGACAAAAGGGGAATGAGTGCAGGAATAAAAAAGAACATGTATTAGGGATATAAAGGGATGAGAGAGTTTTGGAAAAAAAATTACATGAGTTGGAGTCGAAGGTGGGCTTGGTCCAGGCATCCAGCAATTGTGACAATAGATACAATATGATGGATACTTAAGGAAACTATGGGCCTCTGTACTACAAACTAAGCACAGGCTTCATTATAGATAATATTCTCTACTTCTGCAGTAGCATATATTTTGTGAAGAGCAACATTTATCAATATGTGAAGAGAATAATGCAAATACTCCCATTGCTCAAATCGCTTTGGAATATGTGACCAGTGTTCAATTATGTTCTATGTGCTTCTAAGAGTGCCCTTGTGTTAGCCTCAAGTATTGCACCATAGTGGAAAAAACATGAATTTGAATGTAAGAAATTAGATTATTATTTGTAGTGGGTGACTGCTCATTTCAACAAATATTCACATCCATTGTCAGGGTGAACCCTCCAACTCACTGAATTGACCTGAGCTCACCCACCTGGTAGGTATGTGTTGTATCCTGAATAATGAAGTCCAGACAGGATGTAGGGTGGAAGGATAGGTTTATTCACAAGAATTGGAGATCAGCACCAAGGACCCAGACAAAGCAACTCCCATCATCAGCCACCAGTCTCTAACTGCTTAACTGGAGCTTCCAAGAGACCAACATTCCAGTGTGCTAGGCAACCAGTGATAATGAAAGATGAAAATACATACCAATACAGAATAAACATAAGGATATAACAGCATGGCACAGAGAAGACAAGCTTAACCTTGAGCAATGTGTAAAGCATGTATGCAGTATGAAATATCAATAAGTCCACTAGTGGCATTTAACTTCTAGGCCCTGGATACATTTTGTATCATATACTAGGGACATTTAGGAAAGTTAAATATACCAATTAGGAGTATGCCAATTCAACCATGTAACCATGGAGCATAGACACGTTATTACTGGTTAGCAGGCATAAAGTGCACAGAGTTGTCAAGCCAGCAAAAATATAAGGTACAGCAAAAGGTGAAAATTCCAGGTTGACCATGCAGAAAAGGCAGATTCCCAACATCCAGTGAAGGAGCCACCCTACAGAATGTGAGATTTCTCTCCAGAGTCTCCCATATCTCATAGTTATTCATTGACCTTGGACTGAATGTGGCCCCCTTGAAGGGTTGAGGGGGGGCCCTGAAGGGCTGGGGGCTCCCTGTGCTGCAGGGGCCTGTGTTGCACCCCTGCATGGAGTTTTTGAACTGGCTGGCCTATAATCCAAAAGGTTTTGTCATTCAAATCATGGACACCATATTGCTTTGGCCCCAATTATGAGTGCTCTGTATGAGGTGAGGCATTTACTGGGCCCTGTAAATATCAACATCATAAGATGAGCTAATTACCATGTGCAGAAATTAATCTTTGGATATTGTAGGGATGCAAGATGTTAGTACTCCTTAATTACCTCTTATGCAGAAGTCTGCATGGCTTGGAATTCCAATCCTTGTGCTAACAGCAGCTTGCACAGGGATTAAATTTGTGTAATGTATTCATAATCAAAGCCTTTATCTCAAACCCTCAGTTCTGTGTCAAAGCCAAAGGGATCCCTCTACCCTGTTGATGTTCACCCGTGCAAGTTGCTCGGGCTGCCCACATCCATCTGGTGAAAATTTGTGCTGACTGCTGTGCATATTTCAACAACTGAATATTCATACTAAGGGACACATCACACTTTTTATAAAAATGTACGGATGTGTGCTGTGGTTTTCTCAGTACTTACTTTTTAAAATACTAAGTGCTGGAGACCAAAGCTCTATGCAGAGTCCAGTGGCCAGCACCACTGAAGATTGGAATGCTAAATAGCAATGCTACCTAGTCTTGATTCCACCTCATGCCTCTGTAATCAACCACAACACACTCACTGCCTCATTAATTATCTCACTGTTGCAGGCTCTTTTTCATCCTTGTTGTAGCAAATGCCCATCTTTTGCATGGTACACCCACAGATGTTTGCCCTACCTCTTGTTGCTGCCTGCAGAACTCTGTGCACTTTACCTCAGCTAGCCAGTAGTATAGTGCCTGTGGTTCCCCTTTTTAACACGGTTGAATTGGTATACTCCCAAGTGGTAACTTACCTTAATTTATGGTCCCAGATGTGCCCAGGGCCTGTAACGTAAATGCAACTAGTAGACTACAGCACCTATTGTGCCATCCAATACAGTGGCAGGATAAACATGGCAGGGTGCATGGTATTTAAAAGTAGGGCATGTAGAAATTCAATGTAAAACATGTCCTTACAGTGACCTTGTACCCATAAGCTATTTTCACTGTAGCAAGGCTGGCTGTTCCATAGAGAAACAGTGCAATGCACTATTACATTTAGTAATGCTGTCTGTAGCTTGGAAACTGATTGAAATTTCAATCTTGAACTCTTTATAATATTTATTAAAACCCAATTCACTATTGAAGTTGGATTTCTGAAAAATATTAAGGAAAAGATGTTTTTAGAAAGTTACCTTTTTCCTCCCCCAAACCTCTGAAGGCTTATTTACATTGACCTTCAGTTGCAGCCCTTTGAATGCTCTAGCCCTGAATGATGTGTGAAAACTGTTCCCATAGCAGAGATTAAGGCCTGGGAGTGGGGAGGTGTTTCTGTTCCATTGGCAGGAGGACCATTTGGGCAGAGCCCAGGAACGTAATTAATTTCAAAGGGGCCTCTCCTGTAACAGACAGATGTCAGAAGACACTCATAAAGGCCCCTTCCTTTGTTACTCTAGTCAGGCAGGCACAAATCCCAGTGTGGATAGAGCTGCCCTCAGAACTGGTTTAGAGTCACTAAAGAAGAAAGGCTGCTCATTTGCCTGGCCACACCTCTGGGGTTGGCACACAGGTGCTGCACAAAGGGAGAAGGGTTTCACCATCTTGAATTTAGACAGGGAGGGGCACTATGGGATTCTTTGCTGTAGGTCACACAGGGTAACCCTGGAAACTTTTTCCCATTGATTAGGGAGTAGCCAGGAGTCTCCCCCACCCACAATGTGGTACCAGGCTTAAAAGTGGCTTCTCCAGCACCATCTTCAGAACACCACTGGACCTGAGGAAGATCAGAAGAAAACTGAATCTGCTGTCTGAGTCCTGTGAAGAGCCCTAAATGACTCTGTACATTCCGACCAAAAACAGTGGGCTCCAAGGGTGATACAACTGACCTCCTGTTCAAGCTCCTGGGAAGCAACATGCTACAATGGACTTTTCCTGAAGATTTGCAGTTGACCAATTCTAACTGGACTGCACCCCCCTGGAACTTTGCTGGAGGCCTCTGCTGGAGTGAGTCCTGACCCCCTAAGTACTGTTTCTGAGGTTCTGTAACCCCTGGCTTGGTCTGGATGAACTTCTCCTATCACCCCTGAAAACCTGGGACTTAGAAATGTTTTGGCTCCAAAGTCCTCTGGAGGACCAGAACTTGAAGCTTTTTAGTGATTGTAAATCCTAGTCAGTGGGACCTTAAAAGACAGTGTCTAGCCTAGTGGAGCCCTCTTCAGCTACAGCCTTAAACCTTGCCCTGCTGGAGAAATCCGAGCTCCTAAAAAAGTGATTAAGTGTGTATGAAGAAATCGTAAATAGGTGAAACTGCCAAAAGTATTGGTCTAGCCAGGGACCTCCCTTGGACATGAAATTCAATTTTTTCCTGCTCAGAGCTATCCTGCCAAAAAATAACAATTCATTGGGACCTCGTCCAAAGGCTGTGTGACCTTGCAAAGCCTTCCTTGGCTACAGCCTGCTACTTTGCTCTCCTGAATATTTTGAACTGCCTTTTTTTGGGACTAAGGGCCCGCTTTATATATTGGCGGTCCGGCTGTACATTCTCCTTGATGGAAGTTTAATTGCACGCACTGGCCTTACAGAACATGTCTCATCCGATTTATATATAGAGTGGTGAAACCGCCGTCGGTCTTGTAGGAGTGAGCTCCATCATCCTAGTGGGACTACCACGCATGCAGCAAATAATCCTCGGCTGTCGTCTAACACTCTATCAGTGTTAGTGTGGTGGGATTCCTCCCATCAAATTTATATATCACTGTCAGCATAGCAGGATTGCGGCAGTGTAGCATCAAAGGAAATACATCACAAAATGGGATTTCTGTGGTGTAGCACTGCATCTGAATGATGGACGCTGAAGTTACCCACCTGATGGTAATATCCTAAGTAATCACACCTGTTGAGCACAGTATAAAGCACACCCCATGCTGAGAAGCAGCCAGCAGCAGATAATTGTTTTGGGGACAGACCAATAGATTCACCTTTTGCTATATTTTTGATTTTTTTTCCTTTGATATCAAATATTTTCTTCCCTTTTTTAAACTACTATATTTTACTTCTTTTCAATGATGGCTGGTACAAAAAGCCCCAGATTTACGTACACAGAATTGACAGTCATGGTGAATGAAATCATTAGGTTGAGCCCCACTTGTTTGGGTCACTTGGCCAATCTACAACTATTTCTCAGAAAAGGCAAATGTGGGACAGAATTGACCCAAGAGTTAAAGCTGTGTCTAACACCAGGCAGTCACAGGAGGAAATTAGAATGCATTGTAATGATCTGCAGGAGAGGGCCAGATCTCTGGCCTTGAAAGCCCACCTAGCAGACTGGTGGTTGTTCTCACAGGCCTATGCACCTCTTGACCTGGAAGGAAAAGGTTTATGGGATTCTGTACACTGAAGGCTTTGCAGTAATCTCAGGTAGAGTGGAGACAGGTAAGTAAAAGCACACTATAGTACACAGCAAATGATCTGTAAATTATAAGTGCCCTTGAAATCAATATAAATTATGTCTTGTAACTTCAAAGTCCTTAATTAGACACAGCAGATGTTAAAATCCAATAGATATTCTAATGTTAGCATACTGTGAGGACCACCCTAGTTTAATAAGCTGTACTGTTGCTAAGAGAATTAACCTAACATTTGCATTTGTAACATGGTATACATAGTGACATGTTAATGTATCTTATGTGAAATGAATCAGCAATTTGTCTGAAAAGTATCCATTGTATGGTCTGGTATTCAACATGACCATACGCAAACTACTGTTAAGCTTATCCCCTACTTTGTACATGCCTTCTACAAATTATAACTGTTGTGAAGAAGAATATAACATTTCTCTTCAAAAGTAAGCAGGTAAGTCATGACACATGTTGTTGTCAAATCTTTATTAGCAGTTTCTCACACTGTTTCACCTTCTTCTTCCAGTCCACAGAACCTACTATGGATAGGCCCTTATGACCAAGTAAACCATACCCTTGCTACTCACATCTAGAGTGATTGTGTATTTGTCTATTAAGATGGTGACAGTACCTTTGACACAATTTGAACAAACAAGTATCAGCTATGTACTGGACATAGAAAGATACTAGTGTGCCAGCAGCACTATATCTCACACATACTTTAGTGTCGTTTTAAACATGGTGTGGCCCAGCCCTAGCAGTCTGTAGGTGTACTCTCAATTTACCAATTAGGTAATATTTTACAAAATATGTAGTCATCCATTGGTGTAAAACCAACAACAGCCACACCCTTAGAGGCCAATTACTACAACTCACATAAAGCATTGTTAGAGCTGCCACACCTTCATATCATGTGTAACTATCATCAAAGCCAAACTTTGACTCAGAAGATACAAAACAAAATGTTCTGCTGGGTAAATTTTCTCTCTGCTGTCACTTAGATGTTTTAAGCTCTGACAACTGTATGGCTACCAGGGGGGCTATAGTGCATATAACTTTACAACCATGTACAAGTATTTCCTTTGCTGTGCAATTTATGTCTCATGCAATGTAAAAGGACAGCGACTTACCTGTATGATATACATTATAATATAAAAAATGTTAATTCTGGTTCACATAGAACTCTCAAATGTTGAAATCTCCCCATATCGCTGATTGGGCATGGCAAATACTTGTGATGTTGTCAAAAAGACACATGTCACTACATCAAGCATGTTAATTTGTGATTCTGTGGGAGAATTTAGATGTGTACAGTGATTTTTTAAACTAACAAAAAGTGAATTCACATAACCATAAATTATAAACTAATTTACATGTAACGCAAAGTTCTGGTCATAAAGAGGAGTTTGTCTGGAAACCTAATAATTTTACAAACTCTCATATTTGGCATCAATATCATACCATTACATCCAGATATACTAACAATAATCATGTAATTTCCTATTGTAGGACCTGCTCCAACATCAGAATGTCCTGAAGCCTAAAGTGCCTACCACCCTACAGTGGTTTGGAGCGTTTCTGTCTAACGGATTTCATTCTGTCTGTCTGGCTCCATTTAAATCGATTCCCTTTCAGGTAGAGTGTGGCGTACCACAGGGGTCATCCCTTAGCCCTTTATTGTTCAATATGTTTGGGGCCCACCTGTCCACTGGTGAGTATTGTTAAGTCCTGGGGCTTCAAGACATTTTCTTATGCGGATGATACCCAGCTCATCATCTCCATCGATGAGAGTCAGCCTAGAACTCAAGAAGGTCCTTGCAAGAATTTACTGGGCTGCCTCTCTGACGTGGCTAGCTGGATGCGTTCACATTGTCTGAAGCTGAATGCAGAAAAAACTGAAGTTGTGCTATTTGGAGGGCTGGACAAAGTATGAAATAACACCAGTTGGCCCACCTCTCCTGGCGTGGCCCCGTTGCCCAGGAGAGCCGCCAAGAATTTGGGAGTAGTATTAGACGATTCACTCTTGATGAAAGACCAGGTAAACTTGGTGTGCGGGAGATGTTTTGGTCTCTTACACATGTTGAGAAAGTTATTCAGATGAATCCCTACAGACTGGAGTAGGGCAGTTACCCAGGCTCTTATCTTGAACAGATTGAACTATGGCAAATCTTTATATTCAGGGATGGCTGAATACTTGGTTAGCCGCCTGCAACTCATACAGAATGAGGCAGCCAGTCAGATCTGTAATAGCCCCAAAAAGAGCTCAGCATCAGCCTGCCTCAATTGTCTGCACTGGCTCCCAGTGAGAAAAAGAGCCAGGTTCAAACTAGCCTGTTATGCTCATAAGTCACTCAATGAGTTAGGGCCAACAATACTGCGTGGCAAATTGGCTTTCTACAAACACAGTAGAAAGTTGCGCTCTTCCCATCAAGCCATGATCCGCAGCACACATTTAGAAAAGCCAGGATGGGAAGCCGCTCTTTTGGTCATCTGGTGGCACTTCACTGGAATTCTTTACCTTTGGAAATGTGTCTTATGAAGGACCTTCTTGCGTTTTGCAAGCACTTGAAAACCTGGTTGTTCCCTCTTTAGGGGCCTTTGAATTTACAGAGTCTGTTTGTGTCGGTTCCAGCACCGGGATGTCCCCTTGGGGATGATGTGTGCGATTTATAAATAAATAATAAAATAAGCCACTCCACCAACTACTACATCAGTAACAACTGCTGCACAAACCTTCAGTAAGGATGCAACTCCTGCTGCTCCTGATCTGGATGAGGAGCATTCTGGTCTATTAGATGTATCTGGGGAGGCAGCTAGTGTGAGTCTCACTCTTCCCAACTCACCATCTACAACCATTGTTGCATCTCCCTCTCAGCAACGTTCGTTAGTAGTCACTGCTCCCTGTGGCCCATCTGCAATCTCAACATTGTCAATGTGCACCCCAGTCCTGGCTCCTGTTTTGCCACTGACAACTGGTACAGCTACATCTGCAGGTGAGCCAGGACCCAGTGGGATGTTGCCAATTTGCTTAAGGCCACAGGGCAGTGTGGGTAGGGGGGGAAACATCAACACAACAAAGTGAGGCCACTCATGCCCAGAGTGTCTAAGAAGCTGTGGGCCAGAATATCATCGGAGCTGTCTCCTGGCACGAAGAGCAGATGGTCCAGGTTATAGAGCTCCTCAAAAATACCTAGGATGTACTGAGTGGCATTAGGCAGTTGCAGAAGGAGCACAATTACCTTCCTGAGAGACATATATCTGTTATTATGTGCTCCTTTTCTGGGGTGATACAGGATGTATTCAGGGACATATGTAGGGCAATGGTGAAAATAGTACCCTTGTCTATGGAGCCAGCCCATAAGTAGACCACACACCACCTCCTTCCACAGAGAGGGAGTCCCTGAAAAACCCAGGAGACACCTGCCATCCCTAGAAACCCTGCATCTGCTTATCACGGTCACTCTGAGGAGGAGAAATTCATCTGGACCAGTGGCAGCTGATCACAACAGAACCACCACTAAGAGGCACAAATAACTTCCTCCTGTGCAGCCACAACATTGACTCTTGGGACAATTCAAATAATACATTTTCCTTTTGAGGACTGTATATAAATTGGACACTTGACCCCAAACATGTGCGGCTGAACATAAAAAGATCTCACACCATGACTGTCAATTCTGTGTCTGATAAAAGGTTGATATTTAGCTTTGCCAAGAAAAGGTCTGATATGTTCTCCACTTAACCATTTCAAACATATATATCCAAACAAGCCACTCCAACAGAAGAGGTACGCTGTATGACTTTACTTGTGGCAATGAAAGGCACTTTATTCAGCATGGTCATATTGCGACAATGAACATTACACCCTGATGCGGCTCTATGGGTGAAGGAGTGTGTTTGTGAGTGGTTGTATGGTTGTGTGGGTGTATGAGTGGATGTGTGAATGATTCTGTGGATGATGTCATCAATGATATCATAAATGATGTTATTTGAGAAGTCATCAGTGATGTCACTGACCATGTCATGAGTGATGTAATATGTGATGTCATAAGCAGTGCATTGCGGGGCATAAGTTATAGTTACCTCAGGTAACTATAACTGCTGAATTTCACTGGTTTTGTATGAGTGAAATCTGAGTCTAACTATAACATCCCTGGGACGCTATATTCAGGCTCAGATTTCACCATGGACTCTGCTTTCACCAGGAGATGACAAGAAAAAAAGCACTCATCACAGTCACTACACATCAGAATGTGTTCCAATAGATCAATGATGAATTCACCTCCATTAAGGATTTCATATAGTTTTTCAACATGGAATACAAGAGGAAACCCACTTGGTTTGCCTTTGTGAAGCTCAAAAAGTTAGGTTCATTTATGCTTTACAGAAGTGGAGCTTCCACTGGGGCACATGCTGTGTTTACATTTGTAAGTACTTCCTGTTGAGATTTAATTTTTGTGAAATGAGCATCAGGGCCATAATGGAACATCATTGTTTCCAAGGAGAATACACAGTTTTAGCGAAAATGTCTACTAAACTGGAGTACTTTCTCCTAGTTAATTAGTAAATGCTACTTCAATGAGTAAATGTTTAGTGCGTATTTTGTACTACAGCTGCATAAAGGACCATAAGTTAATATCTCCAGTGGCCTTGTGTGCATTCAATTTTGGCAATGTGATTGTTTCTGCAGTGTCTCCATCCACAAATCTGCGATAACATAAATCCTTGTCAAGAGAACACGACAAGACTACAAAGAGAATCTCCACCGAACAGATTAAGTGCTTCTTTGTTTAGTGGAGATGTCCTTGTATTCCTCTGCCTCAAGAACGTGTCAACACGTAAACTGTCCAACAACGTGGGAAAAGGTGGGAAGACTTTTGCATACTACTAAGGAAAACGGGGGGTAGCCAAACAGGCAGAGCTTGCAAATGAATTTGGGCATTTGCATACTCAAGGAAATTAAAAGGGAGACCCATGGTCTCTGTTTTGATATTTTTCCAAGGGTAGTGGAGCCACGCAGCCTCCCTCCCTGGGCTAATTTCTATCCTCCCAGCCCTTTGCTCCTGGGTGCCTTGAAACCCATCCAGGGCACCCAAAATGCTATGTTGGGGACCACAGGGAGTAGCCTCTATGCCCCCATAGTCCCTGTTGGCTCTCCACCTCCAGCAGCGGGAGCCGGAATTGCTCCCAATTGTAGGGGGCAGCAAAAATTGCTGCTCCCAGTGTGTGGAGCAATTTTTTCAACTGTTTTCCTGCCTGCTTGAAGCAGGTAGGAAAACATATGAAAGGTCTGCTCCCAGTGAGAGGGAGTAGTTTTCCTGCTCCTGCTTGCTGGGCGCAGACTTACTGTTGGCTATCGCTTAGCGGGATGTGTCAAAGCTCCAGCCAAGCGAGAGCAAACAACTATGCCCTGGGGGTGGACACCCCAGGACATAGGGAGCCGGCCCTGGGTGGTGGCGGTTCCGAGGGCCATTAATAGCATCAGGAGGGGGGTAACGCTGCCCCCTCCTTTCGTTTTCAAGGGCCTGCCCCAGGGGTCTCAGAGGCTGAGAATGCCCAGGAGGGGGCCGGGCGGCCCCCACCTCTAAAAAACATAGAAAGCCCCAGGGAGGTAGTGGACCCTGAAGCCGTAAATGCCCTTGGAAGGGGGCATGTAGCCCCCCCTCTGTTGTTTGAATTCATGGCCCCGGAGTGGTGGTGGTCCCAAGGGCCCTTAAGGGGCAATGGAGGGGTGTCCGCACTGCCCCCTCCAATTTTTTTAATAAAGCCCTATGGAGGTGGTGGTCCCCGGGGCTTTTAGGAGCCTCAGGAGGAGGGCAGAGTCTCCTAAAATAGAGATGCAGAACAGTCTAATGAACTATCAAATGAGATTTACACATATATTGAGCTATAGCACTTACCAATAAACCAGTAATCACATTTTCAAGTAGTGCCATTTGCTGCTGTATGCTGCTATTGTGTAGTACAAAAGAATCATGGATGGATCCAGGGACTCATGCACTAGTACTAGAGATGTATAAACCAGGTAGACACATCACTTGAACATTGTTGGAATGAAAGTTTTTCTGTTGCAGTGCACCTGTTCTCTGTTATGTGGGGGCGCCAGTGCAATGTTGATCTCATCAATGGCACCTGTGACATGTGGAATGTCAACCATATCATAAAGGTCTCCCTTCACATTGGTTAATTCCTCGCCAGTCTATCAAAATTCAATGAAACTGTTACGTGCCTCATCATAGCTTCCAGGAATTCACTCAGCACACCGCTAAAAGTCACTTGGGACATCCCATTGCAATCAGATACGGTGCATTGGAATGATCCAGTGGCAGCAAATGGAAAACTGACATGGTTTTCACAATAGGTGGTATGGCAGTTGAATTTTGGTTAAGTGGCTGAAGTTGTGAGTCAAGTTTGTGGGTTAGATCCACTATTGTCCGTCTGTTTAGGCAGTATGTATTTATTATTTCTCTTTCTTGCATGGTAGTGAGATCTGGGAAAGGACACAACATCCTATGCTGCCTTCTAAGCACCCTTGCAGGATTATCTTGCAGGAGGAGGATGTTTCTGAAAGAGAGGTTGTAAAATTAGATTTATAAAGTGACCTTTAGTGCAAGTTCTAAGACATTACAAATTCCATACATTATTTGTGCATTCAAATGCATAATGCTAAGCTATAAGTATAAAGATAAAAGTAAACTCATATATTAACCAATTAGTCATCTACATGTGTGTTAAACGTACAGCAAACAGACCTTTCAATTGGATATTGACATACATTCTGTGTTCTATGAGTGTATCAACTAACACTCACTCATGTGCATATGTATATTTAAACCTAATTTTTATATCTGACAAATGAGTTTGTGACATTAAATCTAAAGGTTGGATGTGCAATTTTTTTCCCCTTGTTTTGTTGAGCCTAGGCAGTGGGCATGCGCTGTTTTTCGACATGCTGTATCTACTTCTGTGGACTTTCACCACGCCCATCACCCACTTATCACTTTCATTCCTTCCTTTGTCTGCCCCTCAAAATTCCTTTAGTTTCTTTGGTAAATACTTTATATTTGTCTCACCGTTTTGCTGTTTTGTTTCCACCCTGGAGACTGACCTTGTTACATGGATCTGTTCACTTCTGGCAATTTAGTTCGTTTCGGTGTACTACTTTTTCTTTTGCCTCAGCTCATGGTGCCGTCCCCCCACCACCTCTCGCCTGTCATTCTATTTGACGGGACTTTAATTGTTTTGCTTGTGCTTTCAGTCGCTACCAAAAAATGTTGCCCACGTTTCTTCTTTCCCGTCCCACCACTTCTTTGTGTTGCTGCCCAACGTCCCTTCTCTGCTGCTCACGTTGTGATTTAGAATTGTTTTAATTTACTTTAATGTTTTCGCTCGTGACGCTTCCTTTTTGCTTCCACTCACCACTTGTCTCTCTTGATGCCCCGCCCCACATCTCTACCCGCTGTCCACGCTTGTTTAAAGAGTAGGAGCCTTTCATCAGCCACCATTTTCCACTGTTCATGCCGCCTATCACCAAGGCAGGGAGACAAAAGCAAGTCCCTCACTTTCACTCGATGCTGTGCATGTACATGAAGATGGTAGAGGATTGCATTTTAACATGTGCATGCAAAGCTTTTGTTTTCCTTCTCCAATTTTGCAGCAGTACACATCCAAGCAAGCCCATTTTCTAGGAAGCATTTGCGCCTTCGGATCTGTCCAGCAGCGCTTCAATAAAGGAAGCAGTTCAGGGAGGAGCGCTTTTTGGTGTCATGGAGGATCCCCGGGGGCACCATATGACCACTGAGGTGCACTCCCTGCCCCCACACAAAGTGTCACTCAGTGCAGACTGGCACATTCTATCATACAACCACAAGTGTTGGCTCTCCTACTCCCACTCCTCGATGCACCGCAACAAAGGCTCCATGTGATGGCTGCTCAGCCACGGAGGGTGTTTCTCTCCTCTTTGACCATACAATTAGTAAGGTAAAGGAGAAGTACTATTAAATGAACATGTTTAAACATTGGGTTTATTATTTTGTACATCTCTTGAGATTCTGCTCGTGTGCGATTATCTAGCTCGCGCTGCTTACTTCGCTGTGTCATATTCCGTACTCTACTTGAATAATACTTGAAGGATGTACTGGGCCAGGAGAGCAGCTGCAGATAGGGACCACCGGAGCGCAGGTACCAAGATTTCTATTCCAATGCAATGGATTTTAATGCACCATTGTTTGCTTAACTATGTATTTCCACATGTGGTTTTATGTACGAATGGATGCTACTTGTACAGTGCCCTGATGCCCTAAAAGAGTGCCTCTGGTGCTAGACATATATAGCTGTATATTCCATTTAGTGTTGAGTGCCAGAGGTTTCCTTACTGCTTATCTAAGTGATGAGATGTTGGCTGGTGCTCTGTTGATCCAACTTGGCGCCATGCCGGAGTTGTCTGCAGCAGCCTCTCAACATGCTGAGCTACCCTTGCAGCGACTTGTACAGCTGAGCTCCATTGCTCTCAGTGGCCTATTAGAGTGCTTCCTGTAAAAGCTGGCTTATCAGTTGAAGTATGTCTTACAAAAACCTAAGGGATGTTACCAATTAACTGAAAGTGCCTTAGCACCTCGTCAGGGGCATGAAGCACCACATCATAAAACATGTTTAATTTTCTAAATAATAGCCCTGCTCTGCACACTTTGCCCCAAACATCCTGTTCTAAAACACAGGCATACCCTGCCGCACATCTCACCCGCAACGGATGCTCAATACCTTGTATGGGTCATTTTAAGACTGATATATCATATTGTCATGTCAGTGTTTTTAGCCCTGAAAGGTCACTTCCCAGTTTCATCTATCGATTTACTGGTGCCCACCTGTTTCTAAGTGCTTGAAACTATCTGATAAGGTAAACAGGACTAGGAATATCTATGAATTTCTGGAGTATCAGAGCCCGTCTTTAATTTGGGGGGGGGCGTCTGAGAGGGATGGTGTTGCAACTTCCTCTTACATTATGCCGCTGGCATGAGAACAGCTTGTCCGTCTCACTCTCGACCACATACACACACTATTTACTACTTTTTGTATCACTCTTAATTAAAAACAAGCAGGAAGAAGCTGCCCACAGCCACACTGCCTAACTTTAAGCTTAATACATTTTCGCTAAGAAAAGCAACCAGTCCCTCTCACTCTCTCATACTCTCTCTCACACCACTCTCTCTCTCTCACACACTCTTCCCACCTCTTTCAAATAATTAAATTCAAATCTTAAAGCACAGTTTCATTCATGTACCTTTTCAAACTTTTCATCCCACAAACGCACACTCTACTCCTCTTCTTAGGGTGTCACATACACAAGCACTCCCGTTTTATACGTCTATCACATACTCTACCATTTTTCCCTCCTTCATACACACACTTTCTGATCCTTTATCTCAAACTCATTCACCAATTCATACAGAAACTACCTATTACTATCTATCTTCCTATCTATCAGTCCTCTGCAGGTCTCACCGCTGTCTATCCACCATCCTACATAATTCCACTACACAAATCTACTCCACATCACACAATTATACCATGAAAAATACCACAACTAACAATTCCAATCGAACACACATAATACCACTACACACCACATACATCCACTCGACTGCAAACCAAAAACATAGGTAAAAGACATTGTCATTTACAACATCAATAGCTCTAACTCTCGCAAATGCGAGACCTATTAACCAATGATTGTTAAATTTCTATTTTGAGGTCCGTTGACGGAGGTGTAATTTACACTGTGCACAGTATATGTTTACAATCCACTGCCGCCATTGCACATATAAAAAAAATATATATATCATTTTTATCACTTAGGTTTCATGGTGTTTACAACATTATTTTTAGCACATTAGCTGTTAGTATGTTTTAACTAATTATTACGTTTTTCCTAATTATTTTTACACTATTATAACAGTGCCTGACCGCTAGTACGTACGTTTAACCTCCTGCAACGTACAGCACGCCTATGGGTTAACATGGGGTGATTACTCTAAAATGGCCACTGGTTTTGGAATACGTTCATTGACGCAGGTCCACGTATCAATGACCTTGCCTCCTTTCTTTAGTACAGAGACATTCTGAGAGTTAGCTGCTCCACCTAAACTGTTGGTGACCATGGCAGAATGTACTAGAGACAGGGTCCCTAACTTCACTCCTGATGAGCTGGACATTCTGAGGTCCTTTCCCAGTATACACAGCTTTATGGGACACCACAGCAACAGGTAAGCAAACTATTGCTTTAATGTAATGAGTAATCCAACTCCTTTTTAATTTCACAGATCTGCCTATATTCAAATATTCATATAATGTAGATATGTGTGACAGGTAAAAAACAGCGGATTCAGATGGACGGTGCCAGCGGGGCAGTTGAAGATCCGGAGTACAAGGAACCGGAGACCCGTCTCTGCCGGCCACTGCAGACCCTTCCAGCCCCATTAATTAACATCCCCATCGAAAGCAGCCCTGTCTGTCAATCAAGGCTTGAGTTGAAGCCTAGCACTGAACTTGATAGCGGGGCCTCGGTTACCATTGTAATCTAATTGACTTTCATCTTTCCCTTGCTGCCACGGACATTGCTGCTCTAACCGGGGACCAGGACTACAGGACCAGGACTACAGGTCCCAGTGCACTCTGCGGCTCTCCCGCCTGCCGCCAACGAGGCTCACCTGGGTCAGGAGGCCCTTTAAATCCTGAGCAGCTCTCCCGCAGCGCAGACGTTCATCTTTCCCTTGCTGCCACGGACATTGCTGCTCTAACCGGGGACCAGGACTACAGTACCAGGACTACAGGTCTCACTGCACTCTGCGGCTCTCCCGCCTGCCGCCAACGAGGCTCACCTGGGTCAGGAGGTCCTTTAAATCCTGAGCAGCTCTCCCGCAGCGCGGGACGCGTGCGGGCATGCCCGGGCAAAGCCCGGGCCAAGGGCGGGCCGGTCCTCACCCGTCATCGCCAGGAAGAGGCAGGGCAGGGCCACCCCCCTGACACCCGGTCACTTGGTCTGAGCTGCCGCACTTGAAGGTACTGTTTTCCCTGCTCTGGCCATTAGTACTTAAATTTATCCAATTTATGGTTTCTCCGTTTCGAGTGACTGCCTGGCCGTTCTGGATACGTTCTGAGTAGCCCGCTAGTCCCTTGTAGGTCTTTCGTTGCCTTATTAGTTTGGACTGTTGTACCCTAATTATTGAACTTATTGCTTGTATTGTTGCTACTGTGATCTTGTTCCCAGCGCTAGGGCAGTATGGGAAAAAGGAAAGCCTCGGAAGTCCTGGGGGGAGGAATAGTGGGGAAGGGTAAGAAGGCCAAAAGGTCGACCAAACAACCAATGCATAAAAGCAGCAAATGTGTTATGAGCCGTATCGACAACCTAATTAGTGATTGTGAGGAGATTTTAGCAGCACCATTGGGTTCTGACGATGACACTACCGATGTGCAACTTATTCCCTGCTCCACTACTCCAAGTGGAGCCTTATCCATCCCAGAAATGTTTAAAAGACCACTATCTAAGGGGCCTCTGTTGACTAATCATGTGGATACATCTCATATAGTGAGAACTCATTCTCCACCTCCAAGTTCCAAATTGGATAACTCAAGCCAACTTGATTCTGCACTAGAGTGCACAAACAGATTTGCCCCTTTAATGAATCTGAATGAGGATGGACTGGTCCCTCAGTTTACAGAAGGGATAGGAGATAACCCACAAGCTGCAGCCCCTCCTCACATGTGGAAGAACTTGTGCCCGGATCAGCTCATTAGTCAGATAGTGGACCTTAAGGCCCAAACAAGAAAACTCACAGAGGAAGTCAGTTCACTCAAGGGTATGATCGACACGTTAATGGAATCACTGAAATTACATATTCAAAATACATTTTGTGCCGCTGATAGACCATCCCTGCCACAGCAACCTAAGACTAGAGATTTAATTACTGCTAGTACAGACAGATTAAATAGAGATCTAAATATCAATTCGGCAGATTACCACGCATATAGCAAAAAACGATCTTCACCACCCATAGGCCCAGCCAATACACAGCCTTCAACTTACTACACCCAAGATAGGCAGCGTGGTCTAGGACCACAGAGCATGGGACCAGGAAACGCTCACCATATGCTTTTTAAAACCAATCATCGGTTGGGATCATTGTCAAAAGAGGAACATTGCAATCATGTGAAGCCATTGACCCGCACTTTAAAATGTCAAATCTTTTTGACTAACGTTCCCAAACAACTCCCTAGCTTAATAAAAGAAGACGAACAATCTTTGATTAACAAAAGCACCCAATGGCTCAGACATGTGAGGAAGTGTAGATCTGTAATTAGGGAAGATATACTCTCTGCTAAAAGATATATATCTATAGGCCCTAATCCCGATTATGTTTGTCTCACACTGGCTAGTGCTGACATGGTGGATAATTTAGTGGCTTTTGACATTAGGACATCCCACCTGAATACAACTAAAATCAGGATGAAATATAACCCCCCAGCTTTACAGCACAACCGAAATTCCAGTAACCCTGTTCCAACATGTAGTGAGGGATCTACTTTACAAAATATACATTGAAGTTTATGGTACATTCCTCCATCACCCCGATTAAAGGAAGCTGCACACCCAGATGGTGTAGCCAGAAGCCGACCTAGAGCATTGTAGTATAGACGGTCTGAAAATAGTCGATAAGCCTCCAGGGCCAAAAGAAAGCATCCAGGAAGGTCTACACTTTTCCCTTGTACAACAAAATCCCGCTCAGTCGGCATGTGCCTTGAAAGAATGTATCCAGGTTGTTCCTTATAGCCTTTCTAAACCACAGGATCTGACCCAGTTGACATACACCTCTTGGAACATTGCTGGCTTGCAATCTAAAATATCATCCATGGACTGATCAGCATTTATAGAAGTACAGGATATATGTGCCTTCCAGGAAACATGGTCACTTAATCCAATCTACCGCTCAGGTTATTTAAATTTCTTTAAACTAGCAATTGGTGGACAGAAAGGCAGACCCTCAGGAGGGCTTACCATTTGGGTTAGGCAGAGTTCCTGTTACAAGATTGAGGAAGTACAGATCGATAGTCCTGATATCATGGCAATTCTTTTACGATCAAAACACCCTCCTCATCTATTGGTGATTAATGTGTATGCGAGAGGTCTTGCAGGAGGTAGATCATCCACCACTATCTCCCTACTTGATAGTTTTTTTAGATAACAGCAGAGGCACAAGCAATCTGGTGATTGTAGGTGATTTTAATTCTACATTTGAGCCCCTTGACCAAGAGGACAGCAATCTTAGTGATGAAGAAGATGCTCAATGGAGCATCCCTTCATTAGAGCTGCCACCGATAAGGAAATGGACAGAGGAATCCCTCCAACTAAAAGCACTATGTCTGGAGAGGGGCATTAGGGCAGTGAAAGGGAGAACCCCCTCAGACAGATTAGGCTCCCACACATATTGCAACGGCCTGAGCAGTAGTCGTATTGACTACATTCCTATTAACCTTGAGCACTGGTCGTTTCTTATTGACAAGGAGGTATGTGAGAGAAATGAAAGCGATCACAACCCGCTCCTGTTAAAGATGCTGGCACCAGGCTTCGTAATAGCCCAGCCACCGATAATCGCGAGGGTGACCGCAGACGCCCTTATTTGTAATGATATGAGGCGGGTCAAATGGGATAGGATTATAGATAATGAGAGCTCGCTTGTACAAATGAGGGCAGCTGTGGAGTGCACTTTAACAGTCCTTAAAAATGCCACAACACAGGGTGAAATTAATGTCACTATCACTCAAGCTCATGACGATCTGTTTGGCAAAATAAAGTCTTTCTTTGTCAAATCCCACAAATCAAGTCGCAGGACTACCCCAAAGCACGATAAATGGTATAATAAGGCATGTAGAGAAGCCTATAAGCAGTTGTCCATAGCAATTAAATCTAAAGTAATGAGTAACATTAAAAATGCACGAAAGTCGTACAAAGCCATCCAACTTACAGCCAAGAAGGAATGGGATGAGCAAAGATGGCAAGAGCTCCATCAGGCCAGTAAGGAAAAAAATATGCAGAAATTTTGGCAATTTGTCAAATGGGGCAGGGGTGGGCCAGGGCAAATTCCCCATAATCATGTAGCGCCTGATCAGTGGGTTTCTTTTTTTGAGGCGCAATTTGCAGTTGAAGCCAAGGGCGGCAATGATGAACAGCTTAAAATACCCAAGCCTGATTCGGTTTTGTCTTTTGATAGAGGGAAGGTTGAATCTGCCTTGAATTCAGTACCAAGAGGAAGAACCCCGGGCCCAGACTGCATTCCGGCAGACCTGTTCATACACGACAGAGACAACTGGTTAAAGTATATCTAACTGTTAGCAAATGCAATAGCCAGTGCAGCCCCTATTCCCGAATCTTGGCGTGGTGCTGAAATCCTACCAATCTATAAAAAGGGGGATCGATCCGGCCCTGGCAACTACAGGCCAATCAGTCTAATCGACTCAATTCAAAATATCATGGCAAGGTTAGTGCTGAGAAGAATCCAGTCTTGGATCACAGTTAGTGTTATATTATCCCCCCTACAAGTAGGATTTCGCGAACATGTAAGCACTATTGACCAGGTCTTTCGTTTTATGTTAATTTACTGGCGTGTCGTAACAATTGCAGGAGGCACTATCTATGCCGCCTTTGTCGACCTCAAGTCTGCATTCGACATGGTTCCGCGTAATAAACTATGGGTAGTTTTGAAAGACCTAGGGATGCCATTAGAGCTTTTATCCCTTGTTGTGAGACTGCATGAGGCTAACTATGCACAAGCTCTTTGGGGCGCACAGGGCAATACAACCACCCGGTTCCCAGTATCTAAAGGGGTTCGTCAAGGGTGTGTTATGGCCCCAACCCTATTTTCGTTATTTATAAATGGGGTCGTCAATTACTTTTCTACACACCCTACAGATGCTCCCTCCCTTGCAGGTACAAAGGTACCGATACTTATGTTCGCCGACGACACCCTAATTATCTTGAAAACACAAGCAGGGTTGCAGAGAGCGTTGACGCATTTTGAGGATTTTTGTAAAGACCATGCATTAGTGATAAATGTGAATAAAACAAAATTCATGGTCCTCCATAAACACAAAGCTGTCAAGGGTAGGGTTCTTATGTACAAGGAGCAACTAGAACAAACTGACGTCTTCACTTATCTTGGGATTACTTTAGGCAGAAAGCTAAATTGGAAGCCCCAGATTGACCTTATGGCCCTCAAACACTGTCAACTGGCAGGAGCACTATTAAAAGAACATAGGCTCTCTCAAACCAAGCCGGTAGGCCCAGTATTAAAGATCTATAACACCAAAGTTAGGGCCTCTTCCCTCTATGGAGCAGAACTCTGGGGTTTTGATAACCTGTCACTGATAGTTATAGCACAGAATAAATTTGTGAGAGGCTTTACTGGTCTCTCGCAAAACACCCCACTCAAGCCCTTATATTTTGACCTGGGATGTAGTACACTGGAGGAGGCAGCAAGATTCAGGCCAATTGCATTCTGGCGTAGAATATGGTCAACCCCGGAGTTATCACACTACGCTAACGCGTTAAAGGATGTTAGGGCTGCTGATACATCTTGCAGGATTACCTGGTTACAAAAGGTGAAGTGCACACTGGTGAACATGGGCATGACCCATCTGTGGGAAGATCCAGTTGTCAATCGGTTTCCCTCAAAAAAAGAATTTAGGGAAGCTTATTGGTCCATGGTCAAAGTAAATAGTACACGTTCTATCAAGAACACCTCCCTGACCAGTATATTTTTAGAGCACAAGCCAGTCCCTATGTATGAAAACTTTTGGGATTTTATAACTAAGCCCAGTGATAGGAGATTATTCTATCAATTTCGGGTAGGCACACTTCCGGTCAAATCCTTCACCCAAAAATGGCATAACATCTCTGATAGCAAATGCTTATTTTGTACCGAGCAGGATGAGACAGTACCACACATCCTATTTGCATGTCCCGCTTATAAGGCTCCTCGGGACAAATGGTTAAAACCAATTTGTATTTCTATGGGTACCAGGTCATGCGCCATAGCATTACGAATATTGAAGACTAAAGAGTCTATTGTGATAGCTATTGCTAAATTTTTAAGTTGGTTGTGGAGAATTCGCACCAAACTCTTAAAGCAGCAGGCGACAATGTCTAGTAGTAATGTATAGTATGAAGTACCCGCTACTGTCTCAGCAGTTTAATGTTTAAAACGGGTTCTTCTCTTTATCCTGTGTACAGATACACCCATGTCTAGATTAACCTTAGCACTGGGATGAAATGGAAGCTAAGCGTCTGGGTGTCTATTAGTATCATCACTTAGTCTTATGTTTTATAATTGTTTTTAGCAATCTTTTAAAACCGTTGGTTTTTACTGTTTATTCGATCATGCACTGTAAATATTTTGTATGATACTGTCTAATGCCAAGAGCAGCTGTTGTGTCATTGTTTACAATTTTAAAATCATGCTTTTTATCTTCTAGTTTTTATTATGACACTGTAAATATTATGACTGTCTTTTACGATCAGTGCGATCGAAATAAAGATTGAATTGAATTGAATTTATGCTGGAAATAAGTTGGTTTGCATGTTTTTCTTACTGCCTTTTGGCTCTTTCTTACACTTGGACCTTGATACTACCTTACATTATAACACATGAAATGTGTTGTCAGCCATGAGATTCAGACAAACATTTTACTGCCTCTGTAGGATGTACTATGTGCTTACACGCAAGATTGGATTGCATTGGTATAATAATGATAAATATTTTATTCCGGAGGTTGCAATTTTTCATATGTTTACCCACATGGTAATGTGTCATCAAAGAGGATGGTGAAATGTATGTAAGTCATTCAGATATATAGGTACTTTCTGGATCAACTATGTTTCCTAATGCATTATGCACGTTTATAGGATGTCTGTATAGACATAAAATATTTTGGAACATGGATCATGATTGATGCCATTAATGCAAAAATAATGATGACCATGTTTAAAAAAAAAGTTTATATATAAATATGTGTATATCACAACAAATACATTGTAAACACCACATTGCACAGCATGTGCAATGCATCTGTTTGGTGCATTTGTTATATTATTTTATATGTTCCTTTACCTAGGTCAGCCCCCATATGAAGAAGGTAATGTGGAGGGCCATTACTGCTAAAGTGCAGGCCTTGTGGTCTATGTGTGCCATAGCCTGCCTGCTGTAAACATTGGGCGCTGGACCAATATGGTGGCTGAGGTACAGCTGGGCAAGTCCTCCTGGCAGAGGAAGCGGTTGCAGACCACCCTGACCCTCCTGAAGACCCGCATACTGCCGGTTGCCTATTCACTCCTTGAGGTGAAGATGAAGGCCAGAGAGCAGCAAGTATGCTGTTAAGTTTATGGCCTGTTGTCTAGTAGGTGAAATACATAGGTAGGCATATGTGTTCTGGATTAGCAACATAAAGGAAACAAATATTTATGCATCAGTAATTGCATCTTATGTGAGTAGGTTGATTATATGTAGCTATTTGTCTGAATTCACTCATTTGAAAAAGATGAACCTAAGTCAGTGGTTGTTTGGTTACAGTGAACAAACATATACAAAACATAGAATATGGTGTATATTAAACAACATAGGAATTCTATCAACATATATGTATTATTTCTTTTCATTTTTGCTATTTATCACTTCAGTATTTGAAAATGTCCGGGAATTTACTTATGGCATGCAACAGTTGGCATACAAATCAGTGCAATGATTCCTAGCTCCAAAATGTTTGTATCATAGTAAATCATTTTATTGAGAGATTGAAAATAATATTTGTTACTTAGGGGCCGATTCCGATTCGGGCCGGAAATCTCTCCGACCGAGCCGGACTCGGAGAGATTTCCGACCGAATCGGACCCTAGCAGTCCGACCGAACGAGTACGATGCGCACGTATGCTATCGGACTCGATTCGGTCGGACTCCCATTGAAGTCAATGGGAGCCAGTCGTACGACGCGTACACGGGCTCCCATTGACTCCAATGGGCACGACGCGAACAAGGGCGCCCCCTACAGCGTGTTCGCGTCGATGCGGGTCGCACCGTACATGGACGTGTAGGGGGGACCCATGGCTCCCCCCTGTGTGCGACTCGCGTGCCTACGCTTCCAGGGGGGTCCGACACGGACCCCCAAAGTGCGGCTCCAACAGCTCCTTGGAGCCGGACTGCGCGAGTCGGTCGGAGCGGTCGCGATGTGCATCGTACTTACCCGGCTGGGGAACGTCTCCATTGCGCGGTGCGAGTCGTCCCCGTGCGAGTCGGTCGGAGCGGTCGGGTCCTGCGAACGAGTCGGTCGGAGATTTCGCGAGCGCACGCATCGTACTCGCTCGCCCGGACACACGTACGATTCGGTCGGGAAATAGGGCTCCGAATCGGATCCGGTAAAGCCGAATCCGATTCGGAGCCCTACCGGCCGAGATCGGAATCGGCCCCTTAATTGTTTTATATTTTCAAACAAAGCTGTACTTTGACAAATGCGTAAGAATGCCATATGGAATCGTAAGAAGTAGTGGAATATCCTGGTAGCCTTTTACTTTATTGTGATTGAAATTAATGTTATTATATATCTTCCATGAGGGCATAGGCAACAGAAATAACATTCCACTATGTTCATACATATAAGATTGCTCATACTGTTAGCAAAATGATTCATGATGCCTTGACACAGATTTTGGAGTTTGCACAGTTGATTTTGAATGGGGCACAAATACAATGAATGTCATCCCTATCTTCTTCATATGTACAGAATTTGTATAACTATTGTGTGAAAGCCGGAGACGCTAGGGGGCGGGCTGACAAGATGGCCGCACCTTAGTGAGGCTCCGTCAGCCCTGGAAGAAATATTCACCAAGTATCCTGAATCCGAGGGTGATCCTCGCCATCACTAACACCACCTGGATCGGGGAAACAGTCGGAGGTGGAGGGCTCCATTTGCGGACCGCCGGAGACCGAGATAGCTCCGTAGAGGGCCGATCCCGACTGGGGCCGGTGGGACGCGCTGAGGCCGACTGGGCCGCGACTGGCGGGGCTGCTTCGCTGCCGACAAAGCCAGGGGACCCACTGCAGAGACAGGCCACCCGCCGCGGCCAGCTGGGACTGTGCGACCGGAGCTGTGGGTGCCTGGCGCGGCGGCCGGAACAGCGTGAGAGAGGAAAAGGAGAGCGTCCACGCTCACCCGGAGATCACTGAGCAACCACAATGGGGACCGCGACTATGCGAGGCCGAGGATTGAGGCCTGCATAACGTGAGTGGAGCCTGCATGTACGCGCTGACCCCGCTGGCCCATTAATTGGCGCACCCCCCCTGGCAATATACTGGTGGACCTCTGAGGGGAGAAAGGCACGGGAGCAACAAACGTGAGACATAGCATTGTCGCTATTGGCCTCGCCCCCCTCTCCACCTTGTGCTAGACGGCGCGCGGAGCTGAGAACCGAGGCCCACATTGCGCGCACGGCCGTTGCCTCGCGCCTTACGATTTCGGACATGAGAGGCGAGTGTGATTGCCTATGAAGCCCGTAATCCTGAGATTGGGCATGCACGGGGCCAGTTGACCTGTGGGCTGCATTCGACCGTAGAAGACACCGACGGAGAGAGTGTGCCAGGCTCGGGGGACTTCACGGGAGCCTAACAACAGAGACGTTCTGCTCCACGGGGTCGGCTGTCCCCAGCTCCTCACCTCACACACTCCTGACAGCCTCCGACACATCTGCAGTGAGTCGGTGGGGTATTCTTCCTGACATTGCCCTGGCCTACCACTGGAGAGTGACCCTCATCTCCCACATAAGGAGCTACACCTCGCTACGCACCTCGTGAGCTTGGACTGAACTGCACTAATAGCCCTTGTGCCATGTGGCGCCTGGAGAGGAGATCGAGCGTTTGAAGGAATCGCGTAGACGCAGTCAGATGAGGGGCGACCCACACCCTCCACTCCATTATAAGGGCATCCGGGTTTGAACGGCTCTGGCGTTCACCCCTTGGCTGGCACCCGCATTGGACCCGCAAAACCCACAGCCCTACCGCCCTTCAGAGGCTGGGAGTCACAGACATCGAGGTACTGCTCCCGCCCCACCACTGCGCGACCGGTCAGGGACGCTGCCCACGTCGCCTGGTTCCTGCACTCACCATAATCCCTCACACCGCTTGGGACGAGTGGCCAGCGGACCGACTCTGTGGTGGTGGCGGTGTCTCCCATCCGCCTAGGCAGTCGCAACAATGGGGAAACCAGATGGCAAACAACCCAAACTCAATTTTGACACCCGCAAGATGACCAGAGGGCAACCGCCCGACCCAGAACAGGACAACGCGGGTCAAGAGGCACAAAGCAAAGATGAAGTGGACGTGAAGACGCTACTCCACACAATGAAGGCAAGCTTTGCCTCCATAGAGGGGAAGATGGATTCCATGTGCGCCAGAATGGACCAGATCACCCAGAAAATTGAAAAACAAGACAGGAGGATCAAGGAGGCTGAAACGCGCATTTCCACATTAGAGGACGACCAAATGCAGGCAGCGGGGCAACTCACAGACATGGACGAGTTGCTAAAGGTGATTGCAGCCAAAAATGAGGACATTGAAGCCCGCTCGAGGCGGAACAACATCCGCGTAACTGGCGTACCCGAAACCACCAACACAGGAAGACTCGAAGATTATGTGGAGTGGCTGCTCACTACTTGCTTTGGTCAGGAGGCATTCTCCAGGATGCTCATAGTGGAGAGGGCGCACGCTGGCTCCTAGGCCCCCGCCGGGTGCACCGCCTCGACCCATAGTCGCGAGACTGCTCAACTATCGCGACCGAGATACAGCCCTGCGTAAGGCAAGAGAACTTAAAAACATTGTCTTCGAGAACAATGCCATCTCACTCTACCCTGATTTCACTCTAAATGTTCAGGAAGCAAGAAAGAAATTCATCCCCATCAAGAAGAAGCTCCAGCAGGAAGGAGTGGAATACGCAATGCTCTACCCTGCTCGACTGCGGATCACCTACGACGGTCAGCAACACATATGCACCACCCCACAGCAAGCGGCAGACTTCTTTAAAAAAACTGTGCTGGTAGCCAAGAGAGCGGAGCGATCCCCGTCGAGCGGCGGGGGCGGCCTGGTGCATCTAGAAGAGGACTGAGAGAATCGCTGCCACCTAAACACGTAGCTGACAACAGGTAGCCATGCTGACTCCGTTGGCATGAACATTTGCTCCAACACACAGGTAACATTAAATGTGATCACTGTAATGTATCTGCCTTTTCCTAAATCTTTTCCATGGATGGTGAGGACCCTGTCGGATACCGTGCTAGCACTCCAGGGCCCCCTTCTACACGCCACCATGGTGTAGGAGGAGCCGCCATGCCCCCTGGGACACACGTCTCTAAGGGAGCACCCCTTTCCCTCAAATGAGAGGGTTTTTTTGTTAAACGTTTGCTGTTGTCGTTCTACTAAAGGGACAGTGTCACCACAGACCACTAATGACTCTAAGACATGTTTGTTATTGAATCTGCTACTGCACTGCGTAAGCCTGTTCTTGTATTGGGATTACCCGATGCTACTAATGACACTCAACCCAATTGCATGGCTAGTGCAATGCTTACTGGGGGGAATGATGACACAAATGTTCCTACTGTTTTGGGAGGTATCGGGAGGGGTTCGGAGGGAGGGCGCAGTACACAGCAAGTTGGGGTCGCCGTTGTGGGGGGTATGTTGGGGTAGAAAGGTAGACATTGGTAAATTGGCATTTCTCGTAATAGTCCTACTACTTAGATTGCGTCAATATCATTCATATGCAGCCATCAGTGCAGAATTGACACACACATGCATGTATTGGAGATTGGGAAATGACGGGTGAGGGGCGGACGACTAACACCATCACCGGAATGAACCTCCTCACTTGGAATGTTAGAGGGCTGGGAGACACCAGAAAGAAGCAACATATTCTGGCCTACTTGGACAGGCACCATGTCAGCATAGCTATGCTGCAGGAAACACATACACTACCCCACAAACAACCCCAGGTTGCCACCAGATGGGCCTCGCATAGATACTTCTCCTCGTACTCTGCCTTCTCCAGGGGGGCGGCAATTCTTATAAAAAAAACGGTACCATACATTGAGGAGGGCTCCACACTGGACCCACAGGGGAGGTTTTGCATAACATGGGGGAGGCTGGCATCGGCGTCCGTCACGATGGTGTGCAACTATGGACCTAATGTGGACGACGAAGATTATTACATCACCTTGTGGGTGCGCATAGTCAGTATAGGTTCGACCCACATCATATGGGGAGGAGATTTCAACCTAACAATACATCCCACAGAAGACCGCTCCCACCCACTGCCACACCACTACTCTAAAGCGCAGCGCCAGCTCCAGCACATAGTCACTGACAATCTGCTAGTGGACGTCTGGCGCCGCCATCACCCGGCCCAGCGCGAGGGCACATTTCACTCAGCAGTACACAATACCTGGTCCAGGTTAGACCTGTGGCTCGTATCACAAGACATTGCACTACGCGCTTGTAGGAAAGTGGGTTTCTGTTGCAGTAACCCCCCCACTTTTTGCCTGATAACTGATGCACTTTTCCTTGGTGTGCCCTGGATCCCTGCCAATCAGGTACCCAGGGCCTGTGTTCCTTCCCTAAAAACTGTACTCAGCCTAAACCCAATTGGCATCTCTGGCCACAGGTAAGCCCCTGGTAAATGGTACCCTAGGTACCCAGGGCACTGTGACCAGAGAAGACCCCTAAGGGCTGCAGCACTTATTGTGCCACCCTTAGAGGCCCTGTACCCTGACACACACACACTGCCCTTGCAGGCTGAGTGTCTTGGTGCAGAACAAAACAGAGAGTCGACATGGCACACATCCCTGTGTGCCATGCCCACTAAACACACTGCCCTGGCATACCTCAGTCACCCCTCTAGCTGGGTGCCCTATGCCAGTGGTGAGGGCACAGGTGCACGAGCCCTGTGCCCCTACAGTACCCAGGCCCATTCCTGGGCACTGTAAGTGCAGGGCTGCCATTCCGAGTATATGGTGCTGGGAGGTCGTCAGCACGTACTCCACAGCACCATGATGGCTGCACTGAAGACTGAGAAGTTTGGTATCAAACTCCTCAGCACAGTAAACCCACACTGATGCCAGTGTGGGATTTACTGTAAAATGCACGTCAGAGGGCAACTTAGAGTTACCCCTGAACCTAACCTACAATCCACGTCTTGTCTGAGGGGCTGCCTAGGCTGCCACACAGCAGACATGTTGCTGGACCCCTGGGTAGAGAGCCATCCGCTCTCCCGGGCCTGCAACAATGCACGTCCTGGGTGAGGTGCTAGGCCCCCTCCCCCAGGATGGGCAGGGGGAAGCTTCAAAGGCATTCCGCCTTTGTGAGCTTCCCAGACCACTTGCTGTACTCAGCAACTGGTCCCCACCGGTTCCTCCCCCATCCTGGTGGGAAGACTGGAGGGAAACACCAAGGGAGGAAAGGGGGTGTGCCACCCTCTGCCAACCCCACCCCTCAGGTGGGGGAGGCGAGGTGAAGCACATCTCCGGGCTCTCGCCATCTTGAAGATGGGGAGCCCTGCCCAATCAGGACTAGGCTCCTGCCCCCCTCCCACAGGAGAGTGGCAGGATAGGGGTGTACCCACCCCAGGGCAGGGACCCATTGGTCCCTGCCCTTTACCTACCTGTAACGCCCCTAAATCTAGTATTTAGGGGCACCCTGAACCTTCCTTCCTTAGATTCCCGCAACCTAAGAAGAAAAAGGACGAAAGAAGACGCCCAGCAGAGGAGACTGCAGAGAACAACTGACTTGGCCCCAGCCCTACCGGCCCGTCTGCAGTTTCCAGAGATCCTGCGCCAAAAATAGTCTTGTCCTGCAGCCAGCGACCTCCAGAACCCCAGGGAGGACTGACTGCCTTCAACAAAGACCGGATCTCCTGTGAACAGCAGCTCTGTTCAAAAGAAACACCAAACAAAGACTCCGAGCCTGCTGAGGAGAAAGAAACCCGACGCCTGGAACCACCACTGCACCCGTCGCCTACAGCCCGAGTTCAAGTGGCCCACCGGTCCCAGCGAGGTCCCCCAGCTCTCCAGAGTCCGAGTCCACCGTGGGTTGACCCCTCCAGGACTCCCCGACGTCGCCTGCAGCCTCTGCACGGAGAACCCCCAACCGCGAGTGGCCCGGTAAGGTGAAATCCGACCTCAAAAGACACCCCTGCATCCAGACGCCCTGCGCCCTGGAGAAAGGAACCCGAGGTGCACCTACGTCCCCGAGCCCTCCAACTTACCTGCCCAGCTGTTGGTTCCTCCTGGAAGTCTTCCTGGACCGAGCCAGCAGCTGAAAACCAAAACCGAAAATTTCCATTGAAATCAACAGGGCACCCGACCTCAAAACAGCACTCTGCACCCGGCCGCCCTAGTGCCGCTGAGGGTGCCTCTTTGGTGCTAACTTGGTCCCCAACGTGCCCTGAGCTTAACCCTAGGAGCTTTGCTCCCACAACCCCGTGGCCTGCTTGCCAGCCGCCACCAACCGGAGTCCCCCTATCCTCCATAGGATAACATTGGGCCTCAACACTCTGCACCCGGCCGCCCTAGTGCCGCTGAGGGTGCAACAACAGTGCATCACTGACCCTGGGAGACCCCTGAGTCTAACCCCAGAACCCTAACTCAAAAGACCGATTACTTACCTCGAGACCGATAACTCATTTTTCCTCATAGGATAACATGGACACTTTTTCTTCCAAAAAGTTTCTAAGTGTCGACTTTTGAAAACAAGAATATTCTTTAAAAATCGTACAGACTACCAAAACGTAATTACTTACCTGTTTTAAGTAAATGTCCCAGGGCTGAACCTAGGAGTCCAGCACTGGATTACAAAAGTAACGTTAAAAGTAACTTACCGGCGAATTGAATTTTCTTACATAGGGATCCATTGACTGGTTTTCTGTGAAATTTCTTCTAAGTGTCCACTTTTGAAATACCAAAATATTGCTTAAAAATCACAACAGTAACGAATTCCGAATTACTCACCTACTATCAGGAGAGACCTCAGTACTGCATCTTTTAGTCCAGTACCGACCATGAAAAGTAATTTTTACCGTACTTACCAGTAACTGGAAATTCCTCTCATAGGATATCATTGCCTGCTTTTTGTTGAAAAAGTTTCTAAGTGTCAATTTCTGAATCATACAAATATTCTTTAAAAATCGTACAAACTACAAAAACGTAATTACTTACCTGTTTTAAGTAAATGTCCCAGTGCTGAACCTAGGAGTCCAGCACTGGATTACAAAAGTAACGTAAACATACTTTGCTTGCAAACTGTATTTCCTTCCCTAGGATAACATTGGTAATTTTACCCAGAAAAGTTTCTAAGTGTCAACTTTTGAAATACAGTAATATTCCTCAAAAATCACTACCATAACCAAAACGCTTTTTCTCACCTGTTTACAGGAAGTGTCCCGGGACTGAATCCAAGATCCAGTCCCGTGGTTAGAAAAAGTAATCCAAAAAGTAATCTATTGCATTTAACCAGAAATTTCCATTGAGCTCAATGTATAATTGTGTTTAAAATTGTGTTGCATATTGCAACAACTGTAACTATTGCATTCAAAAGTCTATTGCCAATTGAACAGTAGTTAACTAAAGCATCTCATTCTGAGAAAGTATATTTTGACACCCATTGTTGGTTCTAAAATAAAACAACTATATTTTTATATACAAACCATTGGCCTAGAGTTCAGTTCTTGAGTGTGTGGCTTCATTTGCTGACTGAGTGTGTACAACAAATGCTTTACACTGTCCTCTGATACTGCCTTACTGCTCGACCAAGCTACCACTTTAGAGAGTAAGGTTATATCTAACTTTAGCCTCTGCCAAACCTCTGGGGACTGTGGACTCTGTGCACACTGAACCTTACTTTGGTGCAGTATATACAGAGCCACTTTCTTACATTGGTGGATCAGCGGTGGGATACAAACTTGCATTGTTGGACTACTTGGTTACCATCTGATCACACGACAGAACTCTTAAATTGCCTTTAGAATTCTGATTTTTTCAAATTGGCATTTTTTACCAAATTACTAAAAGTCTTGTTAGGGCCTTGCTTAAGTCCCTTTAAAATTGTAGAAAATAAAAAGTCACTATAGTCAAGGGTAGAGGGGTTAGAACTTTTTGTTAGAATGTCTCAAGAAAACAACCCAGCTATTAGTGAAAATAATAATGACATACAGGACATGGTTGAGGAGCTCGACCTCACCCCTTATCTTCATTTGTCTTTCAAAGAGATAAGGTCCTTATGTAAACTTAAAAATATACCAATGGGCCAGCATCCAACCAAACAAGGGCTCCAGGAGCTCCTGGCTGAGTATGCTAAGGCCCACCCCTCTGAGCATGGTGATGACCACGCAGAGGAGGAAAGGAGTGAGGAGGATGGGGATGGTAATCCACCTCCACCACTTCCTAGGGAAGACAGGGTCACTGCACCCTTATTTCCAAGAGTAAACCTCTGGGGACCTAGGGGCCACCTAGGTGGTTCAGGTCCCAGAGAGGACACTGAGGATAGCCTTAGTGAGGAGGACCACCTTTTAGCAAGGTTGGCCAAAAGACTGGACCTAGAGACCAGACTCCTGGCTCTAGAGAAGGAAAGACAGGAGATGGGTTTAGCACCCATCAATGGTGGCAGCAATACTAAAACTAAGGATAGGGAGGAAACTTCTGATCCTAAAATCCCCAAAGGGATTGTCCCTAAATTTGAGGAAGGTGATGACATCACCAAATGGTTCACAGCCTTTGAGAGGGCTTGTGAAATAAGAAAAGTAAAGAAACCTCTCTGGGGGGCACTCCTGTGGGAACTGTTCTCTGGTAACTGCAGAGACAGGCTTCTGACCCTCTCTGGGCCAGATGCAGGGTCCTATGACCTCATGAAGAATACTCTGATTGAGGGATTTGGGCTCACTACTGAGGAGTATAGAATTAGATTCAGGGGGCTCACAAAACCCAGACCCAGTCCTGGATTGACTTCGTAGACTACTCAGTAAAGACACTGGATGGTTGGTTAGCTGGACATAATGTGCAGGATTTTCCTGGACTTTACAATTTGTTTATGAAGGAACACATACTAAGTAATTGCACAAACGAAAAGTTGCATCAGCATTTGGTAGACCTAGGTCTAATTTCTCCCCAAGAATTGGGAAAGAAGGCAGACCACTGGGTCAGAACAAGGGTAACTAGGACATCCACTGGGGGTGACCAAAAGAAAGGGGTCACAAAGCCTCCCCAGAAGAAAGATAGTGAACCCCTTAAGGATAAAAGTAAGGAGTCCCAGGCAGCCCCCAAAAACCTGTCCAGGAGGGTGGGCCCAAAGACACCTCACAAACTAAACCAGGGTACCAAGGTAAGAATTGGGATCCCAACAGAATATGGTGTCACAACTGTCAGAAGTCAGGACACCACACCAAGGACCCTAGCTGTCCTAAAAACAAGATCCCTAGTACAGCCCCAGGGGTGACTAGTGTAGCCCCAGGAGATGCCAGTGTAGCTCTGGAGGAAGGGTCCTCAGATGAGGAAGTCCTCCTAGCTTTCAACTGGAAAATGGGCCCAAGAGGTAAGCTGGAGATCCCAGAGGGGAGTAGACACTTCCACCGCCTACTGGTGAATGGAATCCCAGCCACTGCCCTGAGAGATACCTGTGCCAGTCACACTGTGGTGCATGACAGGTTGGTACTCCCACACCAGTATGTCCCAGGGGAATCAAGGAGAGTAAGGGCTGTCCCAGGGGAGTCACTGTTAGGCCTGTGGCTGTAGTGCCCCTAGTCATAGCTGGGTCCCTTAGATGGAGAAAGGTGGTAGTCAGTAAAGACCTCCCCCTTGATTGTCTCCTGGGGAATGACCACTTAGAGGTGGACCTGAGCCAAAGAGAGGCACTGGCCCAATGCCAGGCCTCACCCAAGAAACCTGGGGGGCTCAACCTGCAGTCAGTGCAGCTGAGCCCCAAAAGAGTAAAAGGAACAGGGTAGGAAAGGTGGGCAACTGTTAGCCACAGTCCCAGAGGGCCAGGGAGATTCTATCCCAGTGAGGGAAAACTCCAGAAGTGGCCCTGGTAAAGCCCCCTAGCCAACAAGAAGACCTGACTAGTCAGGCAACTGTCCAGCCTGAGTTGGTGGCTCCTCAGCTGGCAGAACAAAGGGTGGAGGAAGGGTGCTCACTACAAAGTTTAGTGACCCCCACCCTAAAGCAACAGGCAGACAGCCAGGACCCAAAGAGACCTGTAAGATAGCCCCTTCACTTGCCAGACAGGAGCTAAAGGTGTGGTTCTGGGCACTGACAGCTGTCAGCAGCCTCTGCTGGGTGTTAGCCTTCATGGCAGCCCTATCCTTGGCATGGTGGCCTAACCCCCTGCCAAATAACAAGCTAGGCCCCCTGACCCTATTGGTCATGGTGGGGTTGCTCAAACTGTGGGTGACCTCTGTGGGTAAGCTGGGCTTTGCCCTGGCTAAGTTAGACTTTGCAGAGGTGGGCACCTCTGAACCCAAACTTAAAAGATGGGGTGAAGACACTAAAGAGCAAGGAGAGGAGCTTTGGGAATTAGGTCCTGAAACTGATGAGGTAGGCCAGCTCCCCAAAGGGACTGACCTGGACAGAAGGATATAAGGCGGAGTAGGCCCTGCAACTTTCAAACCACTTCCCCAACTCTTCCTCGCCTGAAAGACTAGACAGGCTCTCCCAGCGTTGGCTGAGTCTCCTGGCCTTTGGGCTGGGGGGGCTTGTGTAGGAAAGTGGGTTTCTGTTGCAGTAACCCCCACTTTTTGCCTGATAACTGATGCACTTTTCCTTGGTGTGCCCTGGATCCCTGCCAATCAGGTACCCAGGGCCTGTGTTCCTTCCCTAAAAACTGTACTCAGCCTAAACCCAATTGGCATCTCTGGCCACAGGTAAGCCCCTGGTAAATGGTACCCTAGGTACCCAGGGCACTGTGACCAGAGAAGACCCTAAGGGCTGCAGCACTTATTGTGCCACCCTTAGAGGCCCTGTACCCTGACACACACACACTGCCCTTGCAGGCTGAGTGTCTTGGTGCAGAACAAAACAGAGAGTCGACATGGCACACATCCCTGTGTGCCATGCCCATAAACACACTGCCCTGGCATACCTCAGTCACCCCTCTAGCTGGGTGCCCTATGCCAGTGGTGAGGGCACAGGTGCATGAGCCCTGTGCCCCTACAGTACCCAGGCCCATTCCTGGGCACTGTAAGTGCAGGGCTGCCATTCCGAGTATATGGTGCTGGGAGGTCGTCAGCACGTACTCCACAGCACCATGATGGCTGCACTGAAGACTGAGAAGTTTGGTATCAAACTCCTCAGCACAGTAAACCCACACTGATGCCAGTGTGGGATTTACTGTAAAATGCACGTCAGAGGGCAACTTAGAGTTACCCCCTGAACCTAACCTACAATCCACGTCTTGTCTGAGGGGCTGCCTAGGCTGCCACACAGCAGACATGTTGCTGGACCCCTGGGTAGAGAGCCATCCGCTCTCCCGGGCCTGCAACAATGCACGTCCTGGGTGAGGTGCTAGGCCCCCTCCCCCAGGATGGGCAGGGGGAAGCTTCAAAGGCATTCCGCCTTTGTGAGCTTCCCCAGACCACTTGCTGTACTCAGCAACTGGTCCCCACCGGTTCCTCCCCCATCCTGGTGGGAAGACTGGAGGGAAACACCAAGGGAGGAAAGGGGGTGTGCCACCCTCTGCCAACCCCACCCCTCAGGTGGGGGAGGCGAGGTGAAGCACATCTCCGGGCTCTCGCCATCTTGAAGATGGGGAGCCCTGCCCAATCAGGACTAGGCTCCTGCCCCCTCCCACAGGAGAGTGGCAGGATAGGGGTGTACCCACCCCAGGGCAGGGACCCATTGGTCCCTGCCCTTTACCTACCTGTAACGCCCCTAAATCTAGTATTTAGGGGCACCCTGAACCTTCCTTCCTTAGATTCCCGCAACCTAAGAAGAAAAAGGACGAAAGAAGACGCCCAGCAGAGGAGACTGCAGAGAACAACTGACTTGGCCCCAGCCCTACCGGCCCGTCTGCAGTTTCCAGAGATCCTGCGCCAAAAATAGTCTTGTCCTGCAGCCAGCGACCTCCAGAACCCCAGGGAGGACTGACTGCCTTCAACAAAGACCGGATCTCCTGTGAACAGCAGCTCTGTTCAAAAGAAACACCAAACAAAGACTCCGAGCCTGCTGAGGAGAAAGAAACCCGACGCCTGGAACCACCACTGCACCCGTCGCCTACAGCCCGAGTTCAAGTGGCCCACCGGTCCCAGCGAGGTCCCCCAGCTCTCCAGAGTCCGAGTCCACCGTGGGTTGACCCCTCCAGGACTCCCCGACGTCGCCTGCAGCCTCTGCACGGAGAACCCCCCAACCGCGAGTGGCCCGGTAAGGTGAAATCCGACCTCAAAAGACACCCCTGCATCCAGACGCCCTGCGCCCTGGAGAAAGGAACCCGAGGTGCACCTACGTCCCCGAGCCCTCCAACTTACCTGCCCAGCTGTTGGTTCCTCCTGGAAGTCTTCCTGGACCGAGCCAGCAGCTGAAAACCAAAACCGAAAATTTCCATTGAAATCAACAGGGCACCCGACCTCAAAACAGCACTCTGCACCCGGCCGCCCTAGTGCCGCTGAGGGTGCCTCTTTGGTGCTAACTTGGTCCCCAACGTGCCCTGAGCTTAACCCTAGGAGCTTTGCTCCCACAACCCCGTGGCCTGCTTGCCAGCCGCCACCAACCGGAGTCCCCCTATCCTCCATAGGATAACATTGGGCCTCAACACTCTGCACCCGGCCGCCCTAGTGCCGCTGAGGGTGCAACAACAGTGCATCACTGACCCTGGGAGACCCCTGAGTCTAACCCCAGAACCCTAACTCAAAAGACCGATTACTTACCTCGAGACCGATAACTCATTTTTCCTCATAGGATAACATGGACACTTTTTCTTCCAAAAAGTTTCTAAGTGTCGACTTTTGAAAACAAGAATATTCTTTAAAAATCGTACAGACTACCAAAACGTAATTACTTACCTGTTTTAAGTAAATGTCCCAGGGCTGAACCTAGGAGTCCAGCACTGGATTACAAAAGTAACGTTAAAAGTAACTTACCGGCGAATTGAATTTTCTTACATAGGGATCCATTGACTGGTTTTCTGTGAAATTTCTTCTAAGTGTCCACTTTTGAAATACCAAAATATTGCTTAAAAATCACAACAGTAACGAATTCCGAATTACTCACCTACTATCAGGAGAGACCTCAGTACTGCATCTTTTAGTCCAGTACCGACCATGAAAAGTAATTTTTACCGTACTTACCAGTAACTGGAAATTCCTCTCATAGGATATCATTGCCTGCTTTTTGTTGAAAAAGTTTCTAAGTGTCAATTTCTGAATCATACAAATATTCTTTAAAAATCGTACAAACTACAAAAACGTAATTACTTACCTGTTTTAAGTAAATGTCCCAGTGCTGAACCTAGGAGTCCAGCACTGGATTACAAAAGTAACGTAAACATACTTTGCTTGCAAACTGTATTTCCTTCCCTAGGATAACATTGGTAATTTTACCCAGAAAAGTTTCTAAGTGTCAACTTTTGAAATACAGTAATATTCCTCAAAAATCACTACCATAACCAAAACGCTTTTTCTCACCTGTTTACAGGAAGTGTCCCGGGACTGAATCCAAGATCCAGTCCCGTGGTTAGAAAAAGTAATCCAAAAAGTAATCTATTGCATTTAACCAGAAATTTCCATTGAGCTCAATGTATAATTGTGTTTAAAATTGTGTTGCATATTGCAACAACTGTAACTATTGCATTCAAAAGTCTATTGCCAATTGAACAGTAGTTAACTAAAGCATCTCATTCTGAGAAAGTATATTTTGACACCCATTGTTGGTTCTAAAATAAAACAACTATATTTTTATATACAAACCATTGGCCTAGAGTTCAGTTCTTGAGTGTGTGGCTTCATTTGCTGACTGAGTGTGTACAACAAATGCTTTACACTGTCCTCTGATACTGCCTTACTGCTCGACCAAGCTACCACTTTAGAGAGTAAGGTTATATCTAACTTTAGCCTCTGCCAAACCTCTGGGGACTGTGGACTCTGTGCACACTGAACCTTACTTTGGTGCAGTATATACAGAGCCACTTTCTTACAGCTCTCACCTCTCGCCATTTAGCACGTACTTATTCGGACCACTCCCCAGTGATTATGTCCATGACACCCCTGGGGTTGTCACCTCAAACTAGACAGTGGCGCCTACCCCCTGCGGCGCTTCTTGATGCGGTGTTTCAGTCTGAATTAGGGGAAACACTAGAAGAATATCTGAGAATTAATATAGACTCAGTGCCGTCCCTGGCCACTGTATGGGAAGCGCTGAAGGTCACTGTACAAGGCCACTGCATAGCCAAGGCGGGGGGAATCCTTAGAGATATTCGCACAACGATAGCACGCCTGGAACGCCAGATTAAGCAACTGGAGACAACTGCACAGGGCACACATGCAGGCCCCACACACGCTAAGATACGGGAGACCCTAACAGAGTACCAAGCCGAAGTGGAAAGGGAATGTCTCTTCCGAGGCAAATATCACACAGCGCGGAGATATGGCGAATGAGAGCACCCTGGCAAAGTGCTTGCTGAAACCATTCGGCCGCCCAGAATGGCAAATCATGTCCTGGTTATTCGAGATAGGGAAGGGGAGACACATAGAGACACGGAGGCCATAATGGAAGTTTTCACCGCACACTACCGCACACTATATACGTCCTGCGCGGCGCAACAGGATGAGACCCCGCAATACTTGCAGCAGGTTGAATTGGCTTGGCTTAGCAACCGGCAGAGGGAATTCTTAGCGGCTGACTTGGGATTAGACGAAATACGGGAAACCATAATGCAAATAAGTAACGGCAAGGCGCCGGGACCAGACGGCCTTGGTATAGAATTCTATAAAGCCTACATAGACACACTGGCTCCCTTCCTGAAGGCAGTTTATGAGGAGGCAGCCCAAACGGGGACACTCCCGCCTACCATGCGGGAAGCAATGTTGGTCTCACTACTGAAGCCCGGAAAGCCCCCCGAATCCACAGACTCGTATAGACCACTTTCACTGATAAACTGCGACGTCAAGATTTTGGCAAAAGTTTTGGCCAATAGGCTTACACTTTTGATGGATAGGCTAATTCGACCTGACCAAGTGGGTTTCATACCCGGCAGATCAACCTCACATAACCTGCGGATCCTCTTTTCCATCCTACATGGTTTTGACCAAGAGGAACAGGCGGTGGCGGTCTTCCTAGACGCCACCAAGGCGTTTGACTCCCTGGAATGGGGGTACCTTCTCTCAGTCTTGACACACATGGGATTTCCTCCGGGATTCCTCATGTGGATTAAACTGTTATACAACCAGCTCTGCGCCTCCTTGCTACTGAATGGAGAACGCTCCCCAGCCTTTTGCATCACCAGAGGCACGCGGCAGGGGTGCCCCCTTTCACCCCTGCTATTCGCGATAGCCATGGAACCGTTAGCAGCCATACTACGGCAGCACCACAAGCCATATGCGCTGGACTACCCCACGAGGCCCGTTTTAATATCACTCTACGCAGACGATTACACGTTATATGTGCGAAATCCTGCGGACGGATTAAACGCCATGATACGCGAAAATAATAAAATTTGGGGCCTTCTCGGGCATTACCATTAACTGGGGTAAATCCCAAGTCATGCCGCTAACGAACTGCACTACTCGGTTTCAAATGGACTATCCGCTACTGTGGAGCGATGATGAGGTCCGATATCTGGGAATAACCGTCACCAGAGACAGGGAAGAACTGCTGCGAGCCAACTACGGGGTGGCGCTCACTAGGTTAGAGGACCTGATCAACAGGTGGATTGCCCTCCCGCTCTCTATGGCTGGTCGGATAGCCTTAATGAAGATGGTCGTCATGCCCAAATTTTTATACTTATTCACAAACATCCCTTTCTCCCCGGGGCACCCTTTCTTCACTTGACTGAAGAGCCAACTCATCCGCCTTGCATGGGGAGGGAAACAACCTCAGATCAAATGGTGCACCCTAACGCTGCTGTTTGCCCAGGGTGGGTTTGAAGCACCAGATCCTGAACTCTACTATCTCAGTGCTCAGGCGCACTTCGCCGCGTATTGGCTCACCCCTCCGCCCTTTATGACACATTTGGCTGTAGAACAGGGGCTTATGGCGCCATTGTCACTGGCGGGGTTCCTAGGTGTGGATGACAAAACTGCTGGGGGAAGGAGATCCACCGTGGCTTGTACAAATAATGCGTGGCGCGCCATAGCCAAAAGGTCCCAAGTTCCCATGCTATATTCCCCGTTGCTCCCTCTACTCGACCAACATAACCTGCCAGTTACACAGGAAGGGATCTGTAAATGCATGCTTCTTCGACTAGGCATACATACTTGGGGAGACATGTACCATCAGGGGCAGTTCAAAACTGCGACCGAATTCTTAGGTGACACATCGCCCACCACCATGGACCGTTTCTTATATATTCGCTTGCGACAAGCTGTCAAAGCTGCTACCCCCGCGTTTCCAGAGGAACCTCCCACATTGCTCCCATTGCACCAAACGTTACGGGCAGGGGCGCCACATGCCATGTCCCGCATCTATAAGACATCCATGGGGGGTGGGGACACACAATACAATGAAAGCAAAACAGGGGTGGGAAGTGGAATTGGGACATCTGATCACGGAGGAGGCTTGGGGGTACAGCTGCCAACAAACTGAATGCATCACTGCTAGCAGCAGGTTTAGAATTATTCATTTTAAATTCCTTCACAGAATGTATTATACCCCGGTCAGGCTTCACAATCTCCAACTCCGAGAAAGCGACAGATGCGACCGCTGTAGGCGGGAGGGAGCGGGTTTCCTACACCTGGCGTGGGAATATAGGACCACAGCACAATATTGGACTGAAGTGGGGAATGCCTTGGGGGATATGATGGCGACGCCACTCGTTCTCACACCAGAAATGGGTCTACTGGGATACCTCCCAGTACACCAGGGTCGCGCTAAACGATTTCTGGCGATAGGCTTACTCGTGGCCAAACGCAGAATCGCCTGCAGGTGGGGGAGGGGCAGAGCCCCAAAATTTAAGGAATGGTTGAAGGATCTTACTTATTACCAGGAGCAAAACAATATTTACGCTGAGTTGCTACCCCCCGCTCACGACCCTGTGACATCTGGGACCCGCTCACTAGCTATCTGCTCAGAGTAGTTACAACAGACACGGAAGATGGAGCTGCACCATCGCAAACCGCACACCACACTGAGAACGATAGGCCGCAAGATCAGGAGGTTGACCATTGATGCGACTGCTGAGATAATTAGTCAATCCCTCATGCCAATAACGACTGCTATATGCTGGGCCCTGTGTATTTAAACTCAATCGATGTACTGTGCTGCTGTATTCATGGACTGCTACTGTAATGTCTACTGCACTTTGTAATTGTGATGTTGTCGTACTGAAAAATGCCAATAAACAGAGTTTAAAAAAAAAAAACTATTGTGTGAAAGCCACATTCCATAAACAAAGTTTTCTTTCCAATTTGTTTGTCCATCACTACAGATATTTTCTAGCACTTTAGTGAGTTTACTGTTGACATGGTGGCCCAAAATGTGTTTCCTTAATATATGATAAATATATAGTCAAATTAACAGTTTAAGCACATACCCATCCAGGATGGGCATTTGACTCATATCCGTAAAGCATTAACTCCTCCTTCATGTATATAATGAAGATTCTGCGATATCCTATTGTTGTGTGTCAGTTTTTATAGGACAATGCCTCCAGGTAATAAATAGGTATGTCTCACCTGTGGTTATGGTTGTTCTACACATGGCCATCTCCTGAGAGTTGCATCCAGCTAGACCTTGCAGTCAGTCAAAAATGTGATTGAGCAGCAACGTGCATGAATGTTCACTATGGGCTGCTGTTTTTATTGACTATGTGAGGCTTCTGGTAAGTATTCTATTTCCTCAAGATTTTAGATCTTTCTGGCAGTTGCTATATGTATAAATGTATTTTTTGAGAGCCAGGAACATATTGGCTCAAACAAATGTATAGCAAATCATCTGAAGTGTAAGAGATCTGAAGTGTTGGAGGTGCATTTGTAACATGTAGTCAAGGATTCTGTACATACGTGGACAGATAAAGCAATGCTCACATTGTAATTTAGCATGCTTAGGTATTAGTTCAGGTTTGACAGACATTACCATGGGACAATTTAAATGGTCGTTGTTATGCAGTCCACTAACACATGGTATCATAGTACAGGATTGCTATACACAGCAGGTAAATGTAAAAAATGCTATTTTGATGCTATGACCTAATTAAAAACCACTACATGTAGGCTAATCATGAGTTTTATTCACATAGCACCATCCTCCATGAAAAGCGCGGGAGACGTTGGCAAGGAAGGTGAGGAAGCAGATGCCCGTTGGGAGTCCGAAGGTGGTACAACCAAAGCTGAAGGACCCAGTGGCACAGAGAGTGATGGGGCAGGAGAGGAGGACTCAACCTCCTCAGACTCAGAGGCCTCAACCCCAAACTGGCCCCAAGTGTGGTGGACATCTCCTTCACCTACAACACTGTCCATCACCACCAGGAAGATCCATACCCTCCCTACTATTTCCTCATGTGCTGGCCAACACCCAGCCCCTTTGCTACTGCCCCAGTCTATCCTGATGTCTGAGGAGGTTCAGGATGTGCTGCACAGTATTTCAGTTGGGCAGGCTACACTTTTGGTTGCAATCCAGGAAGTCAGTCAACAGTTGACTCAATTAAGTGCCTTCCAGGATGGCATCCACAGTGCAGTGAGTGACATACAAAGGAGCATGGCACATCTCAGACCACCCTCAGAACTCACTGCCTCCCACTCAACAACCCCTGCCTCTTTCATTATCAATCTTTCCTCTACAATAACCCCTTATACCCCTCCTTACCTCCACCATCCACCTCTGTTTGTCCTTCACCCAGTGCAGCCACACTAACATCCACATACTCTGCGAAACAATAACAATGACATCCAGTCACATAGTCATACAACACATCATAAACATATTTACAAACCTAAACATACAGACACCCATCACTACCACTACTGCCTTCACAACCACCATGGCCATCCCCACCACCACACCCACCACCACCACACCCACCACCACTACACCCACCACCACCACACTCACACCCATCACCAACACCACACCCATCACCAACATCACAGCCACCCCCGCCACCACACCCACCACCACATCCACCACCACCAGACCCCCAGCCACCATCACACCCACAACCACCACAACAACCACTATACCCACTACCACCACACCCACCACCACCCCCACAGAATGCACCACACCCACACATCATCCAAATGGACACGATCATCACCACACACAACATCAAATAAATCATCAACACCACAGAAACTCAGACCAACGGACAAGCACCCAATATCAGCAACACATATCCACAAAAGGACAAAGCCACAGACAAGCAAATAACATCAGCCAAACACACACCACCAAAGCACACATCCAAAGCAACAACATACATTACACCAAGACGTTCATCACAATCACAAAATACACATACACTGCAGGAAACAACACAACACATACCCAAATGCACTGCACCATAGCACTCAGGACACACACTTGCCCACACAACAACTACCACCCACCACCACTGCAACTGCTCATGCTCCCTCTACTTCCCACACACTTCCTTCATCCACCCCATCCAACCTTCCTATTCCTTCGCCAACTACCACTACTGCTCCCAAGCCCTTGAAGGAAAGGCCCACCCCTCCTCCCGATTGGTAACCACTGTTGCCTGGATTCTGTCCTGTTCATAGAGGAACATATGACACTTTTTGCAAGAGGTCTTTAGTGTGCCAGTGAGTCTGGAGGCAAAGTTCCTATGTGGGAACATGTGGCCAGAGTTTGGTCTGAGACTATGGTGTATGTTTTTCTCATTTATCCTTGGGATTTGTTTGTCTTTATTTTGTTATTCTATGAGAGAGGAAGCTCATTTTGTAATAAATTGTATTTTCTGCCTAATTTGTAATTTCTTATGGTGTACAAACATCTCAATGTTCAAACATATATGTTTTATGCACATTAATAAGTAGGGTTTCATAATCATGTGGCAGTGTAAGGTGCCCTGGGAGATTTAGAACATTAACTTTTGCACTATATGCTTTAGAACCCATTATGTGATTACGTATCCATTATTATTTATTTATACCCTAGAGCTATATTTTCAAGTATTGGCAGACATAATGTACATTTTTCCATATTCATACTGTAGTATCCACTGCAAGTGCATTTGTGACACATGCGAGATCAGATGCATATGCTATACCTAAATTTCTTTTAATATGTCATGGACTTTTAAGTGGCAATGTGAGATTCATGATAAGTGTTCCTTTCCTGGAATTACATTGGTAAAGGGTCAATATTTCTGACAAATAACAGGCATGCTGAGATGTCAGGAAAGGTGATGGTGAGCATTTATTGCACACAGCCATCAGAAGGGGCCAGGAATTTGGAATATGGACAACAATATCTATCTTACAATGAACTGCAGCCTTATATATGTGTTGAGAGGTATTTAACATTTTATTTTATGGGCACTATCGTTAGAACAAATGTAAGGTCAGGTGAATATGACATGCACTTACAATTGTAGGAGTCTATCTTATTTTGATTTTCTTAAGCTTTGTTCTTATTATTATGGGAAGGTAATGTTGCCAGCTACACTAGCTTCCTATCATGCAGTATGTTCCTGATGACAAACAATGACACCACAAACATGGTTTCGAGTACTTTTAATATGTTCAGAGTGTATCAGCATATACCCACGCTACATTTATATTGAAATTTCTTCGGCCATTACAGTTTTCTTCAGGGCAGGCACATAACGATTGTGAGCTTCTTTTTACATGTTCTTGTGAAGATTTACCAAAGGAAAACACAGTATGTTTCATATCTTGATGACCACAGTAATGTGGAATGCTCTTATTACATACATTTATATGCGCATACCTCCTATGATGGCGCCGACATAGTGGATAGTCATTGTGATCAACGAGCAGATATGCGGCACCTCCCAAAAGCAGGTTCATTGTGCCTCGAACAATGAAAATGGCTTGTAGAGGTTGCTTATCCCCTTTTATTGGAGGCACATTGCCAGATCAGGTGTGGATGTTTGGCAGCTATGGTAATGCCGACGGAAAGCAATATCATGTTTATGAGGTTGGAGTTGTGACTGTTATCCCGCCTTCTGTGCCCTGTTTGACACTTCACTTGTGTATGGAGGAGTCCACACACGATGAAGATGGTGGGGCCCATACGTGCTTTGATCCGTCAAACTGCCAACATAGATCAGGCGGTAGTACGGTTCCGACGGCAGATGGACGGACCGTTGATTTTCAACGGTCCGTCAGCATCCTCCAAGATATAAATTGGACCCAAAATCCCAATTTAAAACCTTTGACCAGGTCGAACTTGTTGCTGTATCTGACCCACGCTCCATCACATTTGGGCTCAAATCATATTTTTCTAATACGGTTTGAGATTTTTCTTATATTGTGTTTTGACTTTATTACTTTACACATTGCCTCAAAGTTAAGCCTGCCTGCTCTGTGCCCTAGGTTCATTTAGTGACTCTAGTGTGTCACCCTGACAGAGATTGTGTTTATTCCTTAAGGTCGGTAGTCACCCCCTTAAATAATAATCAAGGGGCATATTAGCAAGACCGGCGATAAAATTATCGCCGTTTTAGCGGCAGGAAACTGCCGCTAAAATGGCGATAATGGGCTTGCTAATATGCGTTATAGAATTCCAATAGAAGCCCAGGTTAGATGTCCTGCACATCTAACCTGGGCTTCTATTGGAATTCTATAACGCATATTAGCAAGCCCATTATCGCCGTTTTAGCGGCAGTTTCCTGCCGCTAAAACGGCGATAATTTTATCGCCGGTCTTGCTAATATGCCCCCAAATGTCTTACATCTGTTTATTCCCTTTGTGGGAGTTTTTCAGTCTTTCTCTTCCTCCTCCTTTCCCCTTTTTGTGTTTTTCTCTCTCTTGCTTCGGATCAAAGTCCTTTGAGTTAAAATAAGTGCCGGTCCCCAAAAATGAGTGCTGGTGAGCCCACCTGCAACCACTGGCTCAAATTAAGCACTGTTTTTTCTAAGCAACTCTGTGATGACTACTGTAACCTGCCTTCACAAATGTGTTAGATTAATTTCTATTCTGGAGCCTGTTACTATGTGTACATTAGGGGGCTGATTACGATGCGGCCCGTAAAGGCTCTGACCTGTGGTCTGAGCCTTCAGGGCTGCATCGTAATGGGCCGCGCAGTTTCCTTTCCTACCTCCTGATTATGATGGTGGCAGTCAGAAAGGAAACTGGCTGGTCATTCCGGCTGGCTTCCGACGGGCTCAGAGAGGCCGTCGGCCAGTCGGAAGCCAACTGGTAATCTCAAGGGCAGGCCTTTCCACCCTTGAGATTACGATGCACGTTTCAAACATGGATTCCATGCCAGCCTGTCTGACTGAAAGCGTGTTTGGGGGCCCCGAGCAGGGCCCCCTTTGGTGCACGGCCTCTGGTTGGAGGCCGAAGGGGCACCATGATCCCTGCACCTCCCTTTCCTCAATGGGAGCTTTTGTTACGGACAGTTTACGGTCGTAACACGAGCTCCCATTGAGGAAAGGGAGCAGATGACCGAACAGTGTTGGGTCGCATTGTAATGAGTCAGTTGGGACCGCCGACTGGGTGTCGGTCGGTCCCAAGACCGAGTCCGTGTCGGGCGGATGCAATTCCGCCCGACATCAAAATAAGCTCCCTAAGTATGTCATGAATTCCTAACCATTTCTAACAATCAATGACTCAGGTATTGGCCTCACCCAAAAATTAATAATGAAATGATGAGGTTCATTAGTTCAAAGCTACAAAAAAGACATTCTTAAGATGTGATTAAACTGAATATAAAAGAGACAAAATCGCCTAATTAGAGACATTTTTTCATAATCAGAAAATATCTTTTATTGGAAACAAAGCAACTGAAAGGACAGGGGAATACACTCGTCCGTGAAAGGCATGCATTCCCAAGGGAGACACTGTTACTGTAATCTAATTTATCTTGAAATCAGAATTCATTGATGAATTGTATTGAAGAATAATCAGAGATACACACAGAGGACAAAAACGTGGTCTAGCCCTGTATATTATTCTTTCGTTTTGGCTCTCTAATCAGCATGATAAGCACTCGTATGGGAGCAAGATCATTCATAAAGAAAGTGCTAATTATATAAGCAATCAAGATGGCCCAGTTAGATTGTTATTTGCATTTGATGAACCTATTTGCATTACATCCTCTTCCATCCCACAGTGGCACAGGTATGCATTTTACATAGTGTATATTTGAGCAGAGCCAATTTCAGAGCATCACTTTTCTCATTTTACTGTTTTAACCAGTTTTCTCTGTAGATTAGGAAGCACATATTTGGCACCTAAGTACTTACGCTTTGTTTGTCCATCAGGGTTTGTTGCATCACCTTGATTTGTGCATTAGTTGGTACAGTTCGTTGATAGAGAGCATCTGGATACACTTTAACTAAAAAAGGAAAAAATATAAAAGAAGTAAAGACCAAGTAGGATTAAAATAAAGCAGACGAGCAGATAATAAAATTCGATTGTGCAGTCAGGCTTGTCAAAGAAAGTTAGCATTTGCCGTATGCATTACAATGACATCCAGTTGTTGCTTATCAGTGTCCGTGTCATAGCTACACACACATTTGTGCTCGAGGTGCCATTTTGTGGTCACACCTAAGTCAGAACGGTAGCAAGTTAACTTAATGCAGCGGTAAGTGACCCTGGCTACATGTGAAGGTGTTGCCACATGTCAACACTCAGGTAGCATAGACGCATCCAACCTACGTAGGCCAAATAAAAATGCAGACTAATGCACACATAATCAGGGATCCGATTAGCTGCGGTTCATGGTTAGGCAAAAATCGGTGTCCGTTTATCTGTCTTGCAATTCTGTAGTGAATTATATTTGCTTGAAACTTGGGACACGTCTGTAAAAAGAAATACCGTCTTCTAATTGTTCCAACCAAATCAATTCCATGAAAGCACATCGTGAAAAAGAGAATATCTTTAAAAAAAAAGGCTGCCATGTTTTGTTGCTTTCACCAAGGGCCGGACTGGCTACCGGGCGTTCTGGCATGCTGCCGAGCTGGGCGCTGATTTCGTTGATGGGGACCTGCGTGTGCTGAACGAAATTTGTTTTGCTTTGTTTATTTCGAAGCACACGCAGGTCTCCATCAACGAAATTAGCCCCCACCGCAGTGACATCAGCCCCAAGCTCGGCAGCATGCCAAAACGCCCGGTAGCCAGTCCGGCCCTGACCTCATCTCACTATGTTGTTTTTTACCGGAAGTGATAAGTAGTTCACCCCCTTATAGAGGCAGTCGTAATCTAGGGCCACATGAATGAAGCCTTTTTGAGGTTGCAAATGGGCCGATTCGCATTATTGGCCCGTTTGCCAAAGCAAAAAGACATCTTGATATGTACCAAACACAAAAAGCAATTCAGTAACCTGTCACCGAATCGCAGTTTGGGTTTGCGATTCAGTATAAGGAAGGGACTTGTAGAGGGCATCCCTTCCTAATACCAAATAGCAGTGGTATGTATGAATGTTTTGCGACTGAAATGCAGTCGCAAAACATTTGCATTTTACCTTGGTGGTAACCAATTTACAAATGGGAAAGGGGCAATATTAATTTGATTGCAACCCATTTACAAATGGGAATGGGTCTCCAAAGGGACCCCTTCCCCTTTGTGAATGTTTGTAAAAGCATTTTTAAGGAGCAGGTGGTGGTCCCGCGGACCACTGCCTACTCTTATAAAATGGAAGGAAAACTATTCATTTTTGTTTTTGAAACGCATCCCGTTTTCCTTTAGGGAAAACAGGCTGCATTTAGGGAAAAAAATAATGCTGTATTTAAAAGTAATCACAGACATGGTGGTCTGATGAACCCCCCCCCAGCAGGCCACCATCCCTGTGATTTTAGTGATTCCCAGTTTTTCGCAACCTGAGATCTACCTCATTAATATTCATGAGGTATGTGTATTTGCGACGCACTGGGAATCGCAAATGAAGCTCGAAAGAGTTTTATACATTTGAAATAGCGATTTTCCTAATTGCAATTCACAGGAAATCGCAATTAGGTACGCACTATTTTAAACTTGCGCACACGTGGCCCTTAGTCTTTTGTCTTTCTGGTGCTATTTTATTTGGAAATTATGCTCACAAACAATGTATATTGTTTTTTGTTGCTTTTTTAAAATTATGAGTATAACATATAATGTGTTGTATATTTTGAACTGAGAGCGCCCCTGTTATTCTTTCATCACATGTCAAAAAGGAACTTTGCCAAACTACGTTTCAAATGAAAGAGACTTAAAAGTAAATTGCAAATTTGATTGACGGTTACTTAACTTAGGAATTCCCATATTCCAGATGCAATTTTCTGTTCATATACTCATACTATATGCAATTAATACCTAGTCCTACCGGTTTCAAGTGAAAGGACAAATATGTACCTCAAAACTCAATTGTGTATATTATTGTAAGCAAGACATAATACAATTCACTGAGAGAGGCTATCATGTACGTTTGTTTTTTGCAATGCATCAGGCTTTGTGCCCACAAAACACCTTTTCACAATATATAAAATCCTTTTTCTGACTCGTAAAAGGGGTTTTGCGACCCTTTGCAAATCACTTACAGGAGTAGGCATGAAAAAGGCATTCCACTCCCAATTGTAAGTCACAAAGTTATATACAAATGGTTTTGGTCTAGTCCACCACTGCCTGCCGCCTTCTCCATTGTGTTCCCAACCAAGAAACATTTTTTAAAAGTAGCACCTGTCTCTTTCATGGGCATGGGTTACTTTTAATAAAACATGTTTCTCTCTGGAAAAACAAATGCACAGATGGTGTAATGTTGTCTCTTCTGGCATTTCTAATCAATCATACATAGGAGGGGTCACAAAATGTTGCCTGCCTAATTGATATTGATTAAGCAGATCCTTTTGCGCACCCCCACGAATGTGTTATTTTGAAGATAACTTGTTGGTATATGAGCTGCCATGCAAATTACATCCCTGCAAACCAGGTTGGGGTTTTAATCTGTACATTCTTCTTTAGTGAACGGGGATAGTACGTCTGCGCCTATGTGATTTAAACCTATATCAGAGTGCAACCTAAAGCACTTTCAATATGAATAAAGACACTGTAAACTTCAATTCCGCTTGTGCTAATGGAGGACTGTGAAAGTTCTGCCTAGGATTGATTGAATGAGATGATGGTCAATATGTCCTTTCTGGCTCAATTCAATCACTTGCCTTTTAGTGCCATTTGACACCCTGTACACAAGTCCCCTAGGTTAATGCTTTGTACAACCCTTTTATGTCTTGGTGTCCTTATTGTAAATGTGCAAGGTTTGTTATAAGTTCAGACATTCTAATTTTACTCACGGGTCGCATTTTTTTATATTGCTCTACAATACAGGGACTCCCTATGTCAGTATAAAATAACATTAAATAAATAAATACAGAGTAGCACATACAATTACATCAGTTAAAACAAAGTCAGGAAATGCCCATTTAGAGGAATGCATCATAATGTAATATTAATCTCCCTCTTTTCTAACACATGTAGTGCCCGTTCTAAACTTCTATCTAATGTTTTACCGTCTCTAAAGTGGAAAACTGCTCAATTTGGATGCCACAATTAATAGCATAATAAGGAAGGTGTACAGATCACCAGATGCCAAGTGAAAGTTGTCCACATGAAATTGTGTCTTCCTCTTGGTGTGCTTTCCCCTGTAACAATTCTACTCCTGCTTACCAGACCATTTTACTATAAAGCTGACTCACATTGTAATTTCTATTTCTAATCTCACTTGTGGTTTAACAACATGTTTGCTATGTGAATACCAGAACTCTAAAAGAGGCTAGAGGTTAAAAATTACATAAAAAGTCCTGATGCTGTTAGATGTGTGGGTGCTCTGGGTGCCTGGCAGGCTTACTGTAATGCCAAATGATATAAGTGGAAGCACTGTATATTGGCTATTGAATTAATTGAGTAATTTGTAGAGGTTTGTGAATTAATAACCAGATTAGGCTATTAGGGTTGAAAATACAACTTAACCCTGGGGCTCGAGTTCCCCTAAAGCTTTTTATGAGAATGTACTGAAAATTTGGAAATGTAGATTTCTCAAATGGGTTGATACTAATGCTTCCTATTGGAATTTTTCAGAGAAATAATTAGTTTGAACGAATGAATGCATAGTGAAAACGGCATTGAAGTGAAGAATCTGTATCTCATCATCATCCCTTCTCCAATTTCTTCTGGTATTATTGCTGCAAGGGTATGCTGATAATCTCTCTTTCCTGAGAGTTCTGATACACCATTAACCAAAAAATCTTTCCTTACACCATGGTAGCTTCTTTCCAATTCCAGACATTGTAAAGGCCGCCAATGAATAAACAAAGTGCTATTAAAAACACAAAAGTGCTGTGCATAAAAAGTAAGTTAAAGAAAACCCTTGAGGACATAATAAAGCTTCATGTTAATTTACTCATCAAGGACATTATAAAAAGTAAAAGAATAAAAACACTCACATATATGTACACCCCCACCTCAGTAAAACATAGTAAGTTTGGCCTCAAAAATACAAGCTTGCAAAGTTCTATTTCCTAAAAAGCCTGGACTGGTTTAAGGTGTTATACATATTGTGGCCTCCTGGATAGATGGATTGGTCACCGTTAACAGTTATTTTGTGTGTAAACTGAGACAATGTCAAAGTAAAACAGTGTGATATGACACTTCCTTATGAATAACAGTGTCTATACAGTCCATAGGTTATCGTTTCTTCCTTTATTTAATCGTGTTCAATTCATAAAAAACCATCAGCCAACGCGTTTCGTCCATTTAAACATTGGACTTCTTCAGGGCTATAAGTTAAAATAAAATACATATATAGTATAAAACAAACTGTACAGTGTTGACAATACATACATATATACACATATATTTCACAAATGCATACATATATACAAGTATATTGCACAAAGAATCTCTGACACCAACAATATATACATCTATGTACTATCAAATTCCTTAATATTTCGAAGTCAATGTTGACATGTTTTAAGAAACCAGAGACATCCCATGTCAATGAATAAAAAAATACATGTAATTATTAAAGGGTACCCGGTCTGATTCATGCAGATATCCCAGGTGCTTATAGACAAAAAGAAGAGCTGAGCAATACTATCATGCGTATATCTGAAAATGGACAGTCCCTTCATCATGTGAGCCTATTTGAAGAGTATTACAAAAAGGGTATTGTGACTTGGCATGTATGCTGGACCCCGCTAACAAGCCCTACAGTCCCCCTTATTTGTTAGAGAAACCTATTTGAAGAGTAACATAGGTCACGTAATAAACTGTACCAGAATATATTTGGATCATTTAAAGACCAAAATCATACTAACAGAAATTCCTGGAAAGTAAACGGTCAAGCTCAAATGTATCTGTGGACTACAGATGCATAAATAATTCCCTTGTCATATTCAGACCTTTTGGTGTATCCAAGTCTACAATATATTAAGATTCCATTCTTAATTTGTGAACTCTGTCTCTACCTCACAGTTTCTTTTCACTACAGTCCACTATATTTACAATCCCCATTGTGCATTTGAGCAAGATGCCTTGCAACTGGATATGTGTCATTATTGGTTCTTTTAGCTGTAATGTGTACACAAATCTATGTTCTCACCTGGAAAATGGTGCTACCTACATATCTTTTCATGCTGGGGTATTTATTCTATTACATAATCTGCAAAGTCAGATGTCCAAGTCACACATGTCTTTATTTTTTGTTTGATGTTTAAATGCAAAACCTCAAATGTGTACATGTCACAGCTATTTGTATACACCAAACATTTTGTATATCTTCTAAAAACACTAGTCCAGGGCCGGACTGGCTACCGGGCGTTTTGGCATGCTGCCGAGCTGGGGGCTGATTTCGTTGATGGGGACCTGCGTGTGCTGAACGAAATTCGTTTTGCTTTGTTTATTTCGAAGCACACGCAGGTCTCCATCAACAAAATTAGCCCCCACCGCAGTGACATCAGCCCCCAGCTCGGCAGCATGCCAAAACGCCCGGTAGCCAGTCCGGCCCTGCACTAGTCCGTTGAAAGCAATTTGTAGAATCCTCTAAAAATGAAGCAAGGACTCCAGTAAAAAGTTGAGGAGGTTTATTTCATAAGGCACAGTACTGCTCAGTCCAAATTCAAGAGCAGAATGAATAAAGTTATGAATTCTAAATGGAACTACATCTAACTGCATGGCAGGTGCCAGAGTTGAAAGTATACAGAAGAATTAAAGGGGAAGGGACAATAAAGAAAAAGGTATGCATACAGGCCACCAAAACACAGACCTGATCAACCTCTTCATGGATGACATCCCTGTAGGAAGGTGGAATCTGACTATATGGTTGCCCCCACTTTTTTTATGGTGTTTTGATGGTTTATGACTTAGTTGGACTGGGATCCTGCTATTCCGGGCCCCAGTCTATCTGCTTTCTCTGTAAAAAGGTTTCCATGTGCCTTAGGCACATCTCTGATTGGAATCTGGAGTGCCCTTATAAGTCCCTAGTATATGGTATACTATGTACCAAGGGCATAGGTACCTCAGAGGCCTACCAGGGGCTGCAGCATGTATTGTGCCACCCCTGGAAGGCCATCCAAACTGACACCACAGGTCTGCTACTGCAGCCTGGGTAAGGTGGTGCATGCACCCCTTACTGTGATATAGGTTACCTATATCACTACATACATACACACATATAAACCTATAAGTCACTCCTATGGCAGGCCTTATCAATCCTGAAGGCAGAGTGCGTGGTTCCTATGTGAGGAAGTGCCCCTGCATGAGCAGGGCCCCTCTGCAGCGTTCGGAGACCCTTCTCTGATGCTGTTTGTAGTGCAGCCTGACCATATACTCTTAAGCGCATTATAACCTCGCGTTAAATGCTAACTTTGGAATGGCTGCACCTAAACATGTCGTGTTTGGTGTCAAACATCTTGGAATACTGGTGGCGGGGGTAGCATTCCACCCTTCTAGAGGGAAAGACATGTTAACTCTGGCTAGCCCGGTAACTTCTTTCCAAAGCCCTGGCATCACAAAATGGATGCTGCTGCCACAGACACGAGTCTGGCCTCCTGCTGCTGGACGAAACTCCAGCAGGGGAGGCCTGGACAATAGGTTTCCTGTCCCAGGGAGGTGTGACCACCTCCCCAGACAGGATAAAGTGTATTGGGGCTGGGCGGGAGCACTTTCGGGTGCTTTGAAGTCCTGCACTGGGGGCACACTTGGTGTCCCTGTGCATACCCCAGTTCAAACCGGATCAGGGGCTTGCAGCCCCTGCTTTGGCGCGAACTGGACAAAGGGAAAGGGGTGTAGCCACCCCTCTGCCCTGACCCACCCATAGGTGGGGCCACAGAGTAGTCCAACCCCCATACTTAGTATAAGTATAGGAACCCAGTCCTTAGGACTTTAGATTATCCCTGGACGAAACTCTGAAACTGAATCCTGGACCTTCGACGCTCTACTCACGATTAGAGGACAGAAGAATCTCCCTTGGGGTCAAGGAGTGACTCCCCTGCTTGGCAGGCACCAAAGAAGCATCTGTCTGGTTCGCATTTCTGAAGCTCCCGCCGGACGCCGAAGTCATCGCATCACCAGAGGTGGATTCTCAGACTTCCCCGAGGCTACCCTGAGTCCCCAGCAAAGCTGAGGCCCGTGGCTATCGTGGGTGACTTGAGACCGTGACCCCTGGATACCGAGCACATTTGCAAGTGCATCCTCTTCTGGGGCTTCCCCGAAGTCGTGCTTTGGGCTCCGAGTAGCCCTAGCCTCCAGCACTAACTGCACCGAAGATCACTGGCCTCCACTCCACGAGTGTCCTGTGAGCCAGATCCACGTGCGACGTCTCGAGGCTCCTTCGCAGTCGCTAGCCCGTTGGCTAGTAGCCCTTAACGAAGGCCAATCTTTTTCTTACTTGGCATCCTGGTTGCTCCAGGCCTGGCCTCACTTACCCTTGCTGAGTGAGTTCCCCAGACCTTGCTGGTCTGCACCATCGACGATCTTCCTCTGCATCAAGACTTGCCGTTGCCAAGGCTTGTAGGTCCAATCCGGTCGCCGACACCTCAGCACTCGACAGACATTGTGTACCAGCCCGAATCCTGCTCCTGGTCGCCGACAACGCCTCCTGGACCTCGTGGCTGAAGAGTCAAGACGACTGTCAACGCACCTGAAGCACTCAACATCGGTGGGCATCTGTCCATCGCCTTCCTGGTCACTGGCTAGTGACCCAGACTCTGTCCCCTCTGCTTTCAGGTTCTTCAGATCTCCGATCCACTCTTGGATCCACCCGGACACTTTCCACTTGGTCGCCAGCAGCACTTTGCAGCAGATCGCCATTCAAATCGACGATGAAACCCGACCCCGAAAGGCACCTATGCACCCGGCTTCCCTGGGTGAGGTAACACGAGTACTCCGGTGCTCCCGTGGGTAGAGACTCTTCAAAGTACTAGTTCTCAAAGGGTTTGCTCCAAGTCCTCCTTTAAGTGTCCCTTTTCTTTAATTTCCTGATCGCGACTTTCTCCATAGAAGTCAACGGCGTATCGCGGTTGTGTATTTACACTGCACGCGTCCCCCGTGGGTCCCCTGTGTCACTACCTTGGGTGGTTCCTTGTGGTCCAAGCACTTCTAGAGGCTCTAGGCCTAGTGTCTAGTTCAGTCGTGGTTCTTATACCACTTTATTGGTATATGGTTTGGTACGCCCCTAGGGCCCAAACGTGTATTTGTGCTATTACTGTGTTTAAATAACTTCTAACTTATGTACTTCGAACTCTAGCCTCATAAAGAGACTAGAGGGGTGTGTTTAGCAATAAATACATATATTTTGAATATATACCTGGTGTGGTGCTCTTTCATTTGATCACTCAAGAGATTATAGACTGGTAAAACAAGCTGCTTTACATTCCTTCAAGACTTAGCCTGAAGGCTGCTATCCATAGCTACCACTAGGATAGCTTTCAATAAGGTTGTCTTTAACCTATCTCCAATAAGGGGTTGTTTGGACTGGTGCAAGGTGCCCACTATAATTAGTGATACAAAAGGGGATGATGGTCAGAACGTTTGAGCCATTCAAACACTCACCCCCAGTCAACTGATCTGGGTTTAATCCATCATCATTCTTTAGCTCACTCCACCACCCCAGTTCAGACATGGCCATATGCAAATCAGTCTGACCCTGTGCCTCATGGGAACAGTCCAGCCCGAACTGCCAAGCCATGTCTTCCCTGGACCGGAAACAAGCATCCTAGGACCGGTTTCTGGCATTCCAGCCGTCATCAGCCAGGCTTGCTTGAATCCAGTGGCAAAGTGAGCAAGGGACCCACGTCTGGGCATACCCCCGCCAACTTAGGGCGAACAAAGTGATACAAAAGGGGATGATGGACGGAGCGTTTGAGCCAATCAAACACTCACCCCCAGTCAACTGATCTGGGTTTAATCCATCATCATTCTTTAGCTCACTCCAGCACCCCAGTTCAGACATGGCCATATGCAAATCAGTCTGACCCTGTGCCTCATGGGAACAGTCCAGCCCGAACTGCCAAGCCATGTCTTCCCTGGACCGGAAACAAGCATCCTAGGACCGGTTTCTGGCATTCCAGCCGTCATCAGCCAGGCTTGCTTGAATCCAGTGGCAAAGTGAGCAAGGGACCCACGTCTGGGCATACCCCCGCCAACTTAGGGCGAACAAAGCGATACAAAGGGGATGATGGACGGAACGTTTGAGCCAATCAAACACTCACCCCCAGTCAACTGATCTGGGTTTAATCCATCATCATTCTTTAGCTCACTCCACCACCCCAGTTCAGACATGGCCATATGCAAATCAGTCTGACCCTGTGCCTCATGGGAACAGTCCAGCCTGAACTGCCAAGCCATGTCTTTCCTGGACCGGAAACAAGCATCCTAGGACCGGTTTCTGGCATTCCAGCCGTCATCAGCCAGGCTTGCTTGAATCCAGTGGCAAAGTGAGCAAGGGACCCACGTCTGGGCATACCCCCGCCAACTTAGGGCGAACAAAGCGATACAAAAGGGGATGATGGACGGAACGTTTGAGCCAATCAAACACTCACCCCCAGTCAACTGATCTGGGTTTAATCCATCATCATTCTTTAGCTCACTCCACCACCCCAGTTCAGACATGGCCATATGCAAATCAGTCTGACCCTGTGCCTCATGGGAACAGTCCAGCCCGAACTGCCAAGCCATGTCTTCCCTGGACCGGAAACAAGCATCCTAGGACCGGTTTCTGGCATTCCAGCCGTCATCAGCCAGGCTTGCTTGAATCCAGTGGCAAAGTGAGCAAGGGACCCACGTCTGGGCATACCCCGCCAACTTAGGGCGAACAAAGCGATACAAAAGGGGATGATGGACGGAACGTTTGAGCCAATCAAACACTCACCCCCAGTCAACTGATCTGGGTTTAATCCATCATCATTCTTTAGCTCACTCCACCACCCCAGTTCAGACATGGCCATATGCAAATCAGTCTGACCCTGTGCCTCATGGGAACAGTCCAGCCCGAACTGCCAAGCCATGTCTTCCCTGGACCGGAAACAAGCATCCTAGGACCGGTTTCTGGCATTCCAGCCGTCATCAGCCAGGCTTGCTTGAATCCAGTGGCAAAGTGAGCAAGGGACCCACGTCTAGGCATACCCCCGCCAACTTAGGGCGAACAAAGCGATACAAAAGGGGATGATGGACGGAACGTTTGAGCCAATCAAACACTCACCCCCAGTCAACTGATCTGGGTTTAATCCATCATCATTCTTTAGCTCACTTTTGTATCACTATAATTAGTGGACAGCATATAACAGGCCAACTTCTCACAATCCCCAAATGGCCCTCGTGACTTACAGATAAGATGTGATCGCAAAGGAGGAATGCATTTACCTTGTCTGAAGATGAGATCTCCTTCAACAGCTAATTCATCGGAGATTTTCCTTAAAGGGTATAGTTCAGCTGATATTTCAGTTTTGGAAGGCCAACCTATCGTAGTGTATTCAATGACTTTACTTAAAATGTCATCATCACACAATGCCCTTTTCCACATTTCTTCAGATATAGAACTAAATTTACCAGACATTATTTCACAAATATTAGCCATGACTTCTTCATCTTCAGACAAATCACTGCCATTACAGGGAAGTCTAGACAAACAATCGGCAGTGACATTAATTTTACCTGGCACATATTCTATTGTAAAGCTGTATTCCTGCAAACGGGACATTAATCTGGCTATGCGGGCGGTGGCATTGAGACCCCCTCCAGGAGACAGAATGGAAACTAGGGGTTTGTGGTCGGTCCTCAATATGAAACGCGAACCCCATATGTAATTGCGGAAATGTTCCACTCCCCAGACACAACCCAACAACTCTCTCTCAATTACAGCGTAGCGCCTCTCTGTGAGGTTAAGTGTACGGGACACAAACGCAACATTCCACTCTTCCTTCCCAGCACGTTGAGACAGAACACATCCTAAACCATAAAGACTGGCATCAACAGTGAGTACACATGTCTTGTTCATGCAGTAAGGTTTTAAGGTGGGGGCAGCTACCATTTCTGCTTTGATAGTGTCAAACGCTTGTTGTTGCCTTTCCCCCCATACAAATTTTGCATTCTTCCTCGTTAGCTCCCTTAATGGTTCCATTTTGGATGCAAAGTTCATAATAAATTTACTGTAGTATTCACATAGGCCAGAGAAGGAAAACAGCTTATCCTTTCAGTCAGGAGCAGGTGCTTTTAAAATAGCATCAACAAGAGACTTTTTAGTGTGTCCTAAGTATTCGACTGAATCTTGATATAATTTGCATTTGTTCTTTTTAAGAGTCAATCCGTACTCTTTGAGAATTTCACATACGCTTTTGAGATGTTCGGTATGTGTTTTCTTGTCTGGAGAAAAAATGAGAATGTCATCTTGAAAACACTTTACACAAGATTGCATATCTCTAAAAGGTGACACATGGGCCTCTGAAAAACTGAGGCCGCCGATGCTAATCCAAAAGGCATTCTCTTGAACTGAAATAGTCCTTGGGGAGTTATGAATGCAGTCATGTGGCGTGATTCTTCGGCTAGTTCAATTTGATGGTATGCGGATCGTTGATCAAGAGTGGAGAAGATCGTAGCACCTCCTAGCATGCTCACCACCTCGTTAATATTAGGCAACGGATGACAATCAATAAGGATGTTGGCATTAAGAGCTCTAAGGTCAATACATAACCTCAAAGACTTATCGGGTTTGCGAGCCAACACAATCGGAGAAACCCATTCCGATGACTCAACCTCTTCTATAACACCTCCATCTAACATCTCTTTTAAAGCTTTTCCTAATTCTTCCCTCACATTAATGGGCACATTTCTAAGTTTTTGTCTGACAGGGGATGCTCCTTGCTTGAGCTTAATAAGATGGGTGAAACCTTTAAGTCTCCCTAAACCTTCAGAGAAAACTTCAGGAATTCTCTTTCTATTAGACTGGCATCAACACTGTCCTCCACTACGATAACAGGTTCCTTGCTACGGGGATTGAGTAAGATTCCCAATCTCCATTGGTCTCTCCACCCCAATACATTAACTCCTTTTTTGGCAACATACAATTTAATGAAAGCAGTCCTCCCCTTAAACGTAATATCAGAAGCAACATAACCTAAAAGGTCGATGGCCGACCCATTAAAACCCTGGGCAACGATATCTGAGGGGCAAAAATCATTGGTAGAAATAGCATTACCAAACTTCACATTGAAGTAATCTTCGGTGACAATCGACCACGGGGACCCTGAATCTGCCATAAGCTCCAGGTCTGCATTCAAAAATTGTACTACACACTTGGGTGAGTTCAAAACTTCTCCCTCAAGTGCACAAACTTCCACAATAGAAACAATAATACCCTTCTCACTAGAGGAGCCATCATCAGGAACGTGGTTACATCTTATGCACGAAACTTCACTATTCTTAGTGGGGAAACCCCTTCCTCTACTAATGGTCCTCCTCTTGTCATCCCTACATGCCTTGGCAAAGTGTCCCAATCTTCCACATTTGATACATTCTTTTCCTATGGCTGGACAAAACTTGAAGGAAGCTACATGGTTAGAGCTACCACACCTGTAACAAACCACGTTCCTATCACCACTTTTCCCCATAATAGGAACTTTACTGGAATTGTTTATAGCACAAATTTCGTCTGTATTTTTGCCACCCTTGTTACCTTTCGAGTTCACATCCTCAATAGTTTTCATTCATTTCTCGGACTGTTCAAACGCTTTGGCTGTTGCTATGGTGTCGTGTAAATTAGGATTCCCTAAAACCCATAACTGCTCTTGTGTTTTTTTACTTCTTACATTTACAATTATTTGATCGCTGATCATCTCATCGGCAATAATACCAAAGTTACATGAAATAACAAGGGATCTGAGAGCCGTTAAAATATCGTTAAATGATTCTGACTCTCTTTGGGAGCGTGTGTAAAATTTATACCCCTTAAGCGCTATGCTGGTGGTAGGCTTAAATCTGGTTTCCATACGTTTGAGTGCTTCATCAAATGTACTTAGCTCTTCTTGGACAACCGGTAGGGTTCTGAACTCGGCCTGACCCTCAGATTCTAAGCAATGAAGGAGTATGCTCTATTTCCTTTCGTTCCACATCCTATCCCCATCAATAGCCTTCATATATGTTAAAAACTCCTCCTTCCATCTGGACCAAGGAATGGGAGGGTCACCCTTAGATTGTAGAAATTTTGCAGGTGGTTCAAACTGCATGGTAATACTAGTTAACACCTTATAATGATAGCTAAGGAAAATGATCATTAATATAACTTGGTAATTTACAGTATAGTGGTCATAAAATAACACATAATAATCGCTAAAAACAATTAACATATGTAGATGCTGTGCACATCAGCGTGATGTGCATACTTTGTTAACAATTTACACTGCACCCCTCAACACAAGTAGTTGCTGTGCACATCAGCGTGATGTGCATACGTAGTTACAATCTACACTGCGCCCCTTACACGATGGATAATTATAGTACCTTTGTTTTCCAGTGAGAAGTATACTGAGTATTTTATCATGCAGTCGTGCGCATCGACGTTGAAATGTGTATTCCTCGAATAACCTCTTATAATTAGCATGTGATGCGCAGTCGTGCGCACCGACGATGAGTAATCGAGCGCATCGATGTTGCGTTGTAATGTACAGTCGTGTACATCGACGATGAGTAAATGAAAGAATCCAATCCAATATGGCGTTACGCAACGTGATGACAGAAGCACAATACGTAACGCGATGACAACACACGCTACGTGATGCCTCAGGGAATCTTCTTGTTCCTTGCAGTTACGCTCTTGTGGTTCCTTGACAACAAAGAATGTTCCAACGGGATCTGACGCTTGTGGCAGTGACGCGTTGAAGAATCCGTCTGGCACAAAGATGCCGCTCTGGCTCCTTGACAATGAAGAGACGCTCCTCGAATCCCCGTGGGTGGAACAACGTCGTAGGGTAACGGCCAACACAAGTTGAAAGACGCAGCAATAAAGTATTGTTTAAAATTGCTTTCCTCTGTAGTAGAAGCAGGTATAAATTCCTGGGAAGTACGGTGGTGGATGATAAATTAGTCCAATCCACTTAGAGTAGAAAAGCAGTCGCTCTGGTGGCAAATCCAAGTTTTCATGAATAAAAAAAAATCCCAAAAGTTAAGTGGTACCGCTCCTGTGCCTGGAGAAGTAGCAGGTACACAATAACTCGTCGCCAGTGTAGAATCCTCTAAAAAGGAAGCAAGGACTCCAGTAAAAAGTTGAGGAGGTTTATTTCATGAGGCACAGTACTGCTCAGTCCAAATCCAAGAGCAGAATGAATAGAGTTATGAATTCTAAATGGAACTACATCTAACTGCATGGCAGGTGCCGGAGTTGAAAGTATACAGATGAATTAAAGGGGAAGGAACACTAAAGAAAAAGGTATGCATACAATGTAACACAATTACCAGTAGCAGCTTTGCATATATTTCTGTGGACTAAAAAGTCTTACCAATACCTTGATTTTCAAAAGGATATCAGAAGGTGGTCCCGTATCTTGTTGCATCGCTTTCTCAAGATTTTCTTTACTTGAAGTGTCTTTTTACTGAAAGTTGTCATGGATCTTTTCTTGTCTTCTTTTGGACCTAACATTCTGATATTTCCAAATAAAATTGTTCACATGTTTTATGTTCCTCTCTCTTAATAGCAGTTTTGGTCACCTTTCTCAAACATCTTCTCTCTAAGAAATGTTTGCACATTATGTTATGTTCCTTTTTATATGAAACCAAACTGCGGCAATTGCTTCAGGTTCTCAATGACTCCCCATATGGTATGCTAATTGTAAAGTCATCCCATCCAACCCAGCTATGTATGGCTTTGGCAATGCACATTGGGGTCTGGGTGCATGGCTAGGCTTTACACCCAGGCCACTTCCCATCCAGCCTGCTGTGTATAGCTTTTGGCTGTGCACATTGGGCTTTAGTGAAAGGACCTGGCTTATGGCCAAACCCACACTGTAACAACTTCAATTCATTGAAATTTTAATCAACTGACAGTGTGTAAAAAATACAAAAGAGGAGGAAATAGAACCTGCAAACTATGTCAGTTGGAATAAAAAATATATTATCAGACGTGTCACAGTCTACCACATGGGCTCAACAAAGATGAAAAACTCCATGTACATCTAGAATTCAACACAGAAAATCTCAGAATAGATGCAGACATCGAGGCAAATAATTGTACATAAAACTAACCCTAATAGGCATCCCCTCATAAGACTTGGTGCCTGATTTAACTATTAGCCTTCCGTCAGTCACGGTGGCGCAGACCATTACTTCTGCCATACTGATAGACTGTAGCCCACCATATCTAAGATCACTTCCAGTCCAGTGTGTGTTTCTGTGTTTTCATATAAACTATTATCTTGGTGGTTCCTCTGATGGCACTGCGTGCTTGGTGCACAGCTGACATCTTTCAGGCGAATGCATATCAAACTTCTTTATTTCTCAAAAGCAAACTTCCAAAATGAGAGTTTGTTTTATGGAAAAACAAAAAACGGATGACCTTGTCACCTTGGGAGTTATCTCCCAGGGTGTGAGGGTCATATTTTTTTTTTTCTAGTTAAGACTGTCTTTTTTTTTCTGGTTCAGATGGGCACAAAAGAAATACATAATATCATTTGCTCTAAATAATGCAGGTGGCCTGATATCCTTACTCTGATGTCCCCTACTCCATCAGCCCATCTGAGTAAGATTTCAGATGTCAGAAAGAGCAGGGGTAACACATTCGGAAAGATGTTGGTCTGCCAAACTCATAATAGAGTGGGCAGACACCGGTTTGATGGACTGGGTACTCTGCCATGTTTGTTACAAAGTGCCCTCTCTGTTCAACTTCAAAATTGGCCAATAATTGTATGAAGGACAGGGAGAGTTTTAACCATTATCATTTATATGAAGTCACCAGTCACAACACAAACCATGCATTGGATTTGTTACTTTAAAAGTGATACCATCTATAAAAAGATATTCTGCGTAAACTAGCAACTGGAGAGGTAAGAGTCATATACATGTAGAAGGCGCCATCCCAAGCAAATGTAAACTGTGGGTAATAATAATATATTGAAAATATAACAAAAACAACCGCACATAGAAGTTACAATTACATACCCACCATAGGGTAAAAATGTGTTAAATCCTCAATGAAATTGTACAAGAATAAAGTCACATCGAAAGGAGTCTGGATGGCCTTCCAATACATAAGCTCCTTAACAATGAGAATAGGATCTTTTACAGAGCAATCCTGAAACCTAATAAATGGAATTACCAGAGAGACTACAAATCCCATAATGTACTACAACTTAATCACATTGCAGAGACTTTCCAAATTATGATTAATTAGTGGAAAATTAAAATGGACTTTCATCCTTGATCAAGAATGAGGAACTGGCCTAAACACAACTATTCCACTTGGTGATGGGTTTACACTAAATGTAAATAAAACATTCAAATTATTCCCATGATCTTCAGTTGCACATTGGGGTGGAGGGGGGGAGGGCTAACAGGTCATCAAATGTAGGTGGGGCTAACACTACAAAAAAGGGGTGAAACTATCCTTAGAGCAAATACAAGACAATAGAGTGCTAATTTGTGAATTTTAATCATATTAATCAAACCCAATACGATTACAACAAACTCCTTTCAGTGTATTAGGCAATGTTTATAGGCTACTGACAGAGATCTTTAAAAAGTAGAATGAGTAATCTGATAACTAAAAAGCAGCTGTTACGGATTTGAATTTCAAAGTACTTTAGAACAAGTTTTTAGAAAAGACAACAACTGTTTTTGACCATTCTCTGACTTTATTTTTATCAATCAATCAATCAATAAATCAATCAAAGCCATTTATAGAGAGCGAAGCTGCCTCCATTGAGGCGTCCTGGTGCTAAAAGCGAGACTGAAGAAAAGACCGACCAGCTAATCTGTGATTGACTGAAAAGCCAATTTTTTAAGTCCTTCCTGAATCCCTGTTCTGTCTCGACCAAGTGTAGATGGATAGGCAGAGCATTCAAAAGCTTTGCCATCCTTACCGTGAAGGACCTGCCACCTCATTGAGTTTTGGCATATCTTGGAATGCGAAGGAGTCGCAAATAAGTAGATCTCAGGGTTCGCTCCTGGTGGTATAGACAGAGCCTCTGTCTGAGATAAAGTGGCCCTGTGCCCCATAAGGCTCTGACGGCCAATGTCAGGGCCTTGAAGTTGATCCTCTTGGCTACAGGGAGCCAGTGGAGCTGCTTCAGATGAAGGGATATATAGTAACAAAACGAGACCCGTCGGATGATCCTTGCTGCAGCATTCTGAATTATCTGCAATCTGTGAATTAGATAAGTAGGAAGCCCCAGGTATAGGCTATTGGCATAATCCAAGTCCGAGGTCACCAATGCATGGACAATAATCTTGCGGCTCTCCTCTGGGAGAAAGCACAATAGCTTCCTGATAGATTTTAACTCCACAAAACAAGATGAGGAAATCTGCTGAATTTGAGCCGTAAAGGAAAGATTGGTATCCAGCCTGATTCCCAGGTTTCTGGCAAAGGCGGCGCCAGTTGGTGGAGGATACTACTCCGCAGGCCAGCAAAGATTAGGTGAAGGAGGCGTCGCCTGACTGAAAAACAGAAACTCAGTCTTATCTGCATTTAGTTTCAGGAAATTGCTGTTCATCCACTTAGATATATCTTTCAGGCACTCTTTGAAATTATGGAAGGCTGCAACGGAGTGTTCTCTGAAAGAAAACATTAGTTGCCTATCATCAGCGTAGGAAACAACCTTCATGCCCCAGGATTCAATGAGAATGGCCAAAGGGGCTAAATATAGATTAAAAAGCCATGGGCTCACGGCCGAGCCCTGTGACACTCCACAGACTAGCAGTTTGTAGGAAGATAAAAAAGGTCGGAGGAAGACCCGCTGGGATCGGTCTTCAAAAAAAGCCCGCAGCCAGGATAGCACCATCCGCTGAAAGCTGAGATGACTTAATCTCTTCAACAGGGTCGGATGAGCTACCGTATTGAACACTGCTGACAGATCTAATAGTACTACCATGGCAGATGTGCCACCATCCAGCATCTCTCTGACTGTTTCAGATACTTCCAATAATGCAGTCTCTGTGCTTGTATCCAGCTTCGAAACCAGATTGAGAGTCATGCTGCAAGCCCTTGGCTTCTTCAAAGTCGGCTAACTGTCGCTGAACCAACTTCTCTAGGATTTCTGGGGTGCTGACAGCAGAGAAATGGGCCGGAAAGTGCTAAGCACTCCCGGATCTGCGTTGGGCTAATTGAGCACTGGCAGCAGGAATGCCTGTTTCCATACTGCCAGAAAAATGCCAGATTTCAAAGAGGAATTCCAAATTTGATTCAATATTGGATTCACCAAAGAAGCCATCAATCTGAAAAATTGAGGTGGGCAAGGATCCCCCAGTGAGCCAGATTTACGCTTCAAGAGTTCCTCAAGTGAGTCCTCTACAGATATTGGAAGAAATTCTGAAAAGGAGGAATGGGGTTGTTAAAAGATGGTTGCTGGTTGTCATCAAGTCCAGCTTCCAGCAGGAACGAGGAGTAAAGTTTTTGAATTTTTTCCTCATAAAATTCCAAAAGGCTCATGCAGAGAGCAGAGGAGGAATAAAATGTGCTATCCATCACCTCTGCAGTGGTAAAAGATTTTACGATATTGAAAATTTCTTTAGAGGAATTCTCAATGCACCTTGCAAAATAGTCTCTCATCTTAAGCCGCATCAGTGTGCGACATTTTTTCAGAGCCTCCTTGTAGGCGCTTTTGCTGCAGGATTGTATGACTTTCTCCAGCTGCGCTTCAGCCTCTTCCAGAGGCTTTTCTCTGCTCTGAATTCCGCCGAGACCCAGGGGGCCAATGGTTTAGCTCTATTAGCAGTGACTGTTTATAGAGAGGCGATTGTGCCCAATGCATTCGTGATCCATAAGTTGAATCACTATCGGGGTTGCCTGTCAGAGATGGCAAGGCTACTTTAAGGGCAGGCCCAAAGGTCTCCTTCACAACTTTCCTCCAGTTCCTCCTTTTGTCCGAGGTTTTGCAGTTTATTGGTAGGTTGCCCTTGAGACTAAAACTGAATGGGACAAGAAAGTGGTCTGCCCTTATCAAGCGTAAAGGGACCTCTGTTCTTATACCATGGATATTTGAAAAAATTAAGTCCAACGCTAGGAGGAGGCTACTGACTGAGTTAGGTTAAGGCCATCTAAGGTCAGAATTAGCTCAGACGCCTGATCACAATTTGGGAAATCAGCATACAAGTTAAAGTCTCCCAGGACTGTAAAATTGCAATAATGTGGTGCCAGCTTGGCAATGGCATTGTATAGTTCTGGCGTACGACTATTAGGGCATTATGGTGGCCTATAGAGCAGCAAGCCAGCGAAGGAAAATGAGGGTGTTAGCTTAATACAAAAAAGCAAGCCCTCAATATTGCCAATTTGGCCCAGCCTAGAGGTACAAACCTCAGACAATGGCTCATGCAATATTTTTTTATTCCATCCTCAAAAATGCGCTTCTGCTTGATTGTTGACAAGAGAATCATTTTCAGTCTGCTCATCTGGACTTTGCAACATCTGATTGTTGTAGGTCGCACTCACATGGTTGTCTCAGAATATTGGGCTTACTAGGTTAACACATCTGATTTCAGGATGTATGACTGGCAAGTCTTGAGTTTGATTCATAAGGCATCCTCCTAAGATTTAATATGTGAGTGCTAATCAGTTGGCAACATTATCGCCTGTTAATAACTGTGTCAGGAATCTGTGCTATTCTAAATCAAAATAGTATAGTTGTTGTTAGCACCCCGTATTGAGCGGCTCTCATATAAGATGGCTGAGCTACATCAATGCAGGAAGCTACCAGACCTAAAGAACTGGCAAAAAAGGTAGTTGCCTTGAAATAATGTTGCAACTAATAATGTTCTAGCTTGCACAGGATGCAAGCATTTCTTCAAACTCTAGACCACATAGAATGTATGGCTGATAGGCAATGTCCTGCAAAGAGGCCACTCCAACTGAAACAGCAATAGTAATTCTTAATAGCATATGTTATAACAACAACAATGGTCTCACTTCTGTTCTGAAGCACCCAGCACATAAAGTGTCAAATCCACAAAAATATCAATGTTGTTTTTAAGTTTTGTAGGGGCAATATGCGTTATAAAATTAAACATTTGTTGCAAATTTCTTCAAAATTCCTTTGAGAAAAATTACCATTATCTCTATAATAGTTGTTTCTAAAAGTCTGAACTAATTATACTGAGCTGTGTAGAGAAAGAAACAACCTTGAAATGGGCATAAGAAAGACACCAGGCAGACAACATGGTTACCAATTTGCCATTGTAACACACCAACAAGTAGTGCACATAGAGTGTGTTCATTGTGCATTTTACATTGGTAACCTATTAAACACAATACGACCCAATAGAGCCAAGCTCAGCATGGCAGCAGAATAAGATTCCACCGGCATTTTGCTAGTTTGAAGTGGTAGTACACAGCGATGCAATGCTTACAGAAGGAGAGTGCAGGTGTAATACCTCTGCATAGGCACCATTCTGGTGAAGGCATACAGTAAGGCAAATTCCACATCTGTCTTACACTGCACTCTGAGAAACTGATCATAGAGGTGTTTGCTTTAGATGGCAGAGGCATGTCTCTGGTTAGACTTCAGGCTTCACATAACTTAGATAACTTTTAGTCTACCCATAGTTCATGCATCAGATGTCTGAGTTGTACCTTAGGTGACAATGATCCATCACCAAAGGACAAAAGCCACAGTTCATCCTTTTCGCTCAATTTCTTTTCAAATTTCTGTTGGCCCTGCATTTAATGTGTGAGGTCACCAACTAAATATATTGAAAATCTGTACATGCAATATATAAGTTGAGTTATTACTTATAAAGGGCAATGAGCGCCCTAAGGCATCTTAGCGCTAAACTGATTAACAACATAAAAAAAAATACAAAGATAATCAACAAAAAAGATTCATTTTAAGAGCCTTCTAGATAGAGTGCATCCCAAATAGTGGAAGAAACAAAAGAGAGAGAGACTATGCCCCTTAAGTGCCCCTCTCCCACCATGTTTTTCTGAATCCGGGGACTAATAGCAGGAGGGAAGAGCCAAAATGACAGGATTACTTAGACTTTGAAGCAAACACATAAGCAGCATGGGACCTGTTTCATAATAGTCTCTGTGGGCAAAGCAGAGTACCTTATAATGGATCCTTCTAGAAAACATGTTCTGAACTCCTTGAAGCTTGTACATAGATGACTCATGAAGGCTAATGTAGCAAACGTTGGCATAGGTTCATCTAGAAATGATGGTAGCATTAACATCACATGCATTCAAGTAGCACAGAATATTTTATTTGTTCATGATCTTCATTTAGAGGTAGCAGAATGACACAATTGCAACAGCAGGATGAGGCAGGTGGAAATGTAATTATTCTATTCTTGTCTGTCGTCATTCAGTACAGCCACAGGGACAGTCTCAATGCCTAAAAGAGGCCTTAGACACATCCGGATAGCATTTAGTAAATGGTCCTCTTCAAGATGTTTAGAAAGCCAGTGAGCCGTAACTTCTCACCAATTTTAGTGACTGCTGGCAAATGAGAGATGGGCCTATAGTTAACTTTTGCCCTGTGGTCCAAGACTGACTTCTTGAAAAGGAGTTTGACAACCCCTGTCTTCTATCCACTAGTGACAGTGCCAGATGCCAACAGGTGTTGAGGATGAAATGTGAAAGCAGGGGGCGTGGCTAGTTGGCCAAGATGGCAGACACCTGATTTTAATGCTCCGCATCAGCCTGACTTTAATTCTGTGTAATTCACCATCCAGAGGCACCATCGGCCCCTGAGGTCAAGAGTTGCAGTGACCTGACTCCCAGGTAGAGTCCCTGTGGCTGCAGAAGTTGGCAATCTCTGAACACAGCTGGCTATAGATTGCTGTGGACGGACGGGGGACCAGCTTTGCGCCCGCAGGCACGGTAGATGGCACTGGGGCCAGCAGACAAGGACTGGACTCCCCCAGTGGCCACCGATGGCAATGCCGCAATGTGATGCTGAGAGGTAAGCGGTAGCTAAGGCTGTAACCTCAGGGCATGATGAACCGGTGTCTGGTGTGCGATTAAGTAAGACCCAGGCCATAACTAAGCAGAGAGCCCAGGTGTCATTGAAGGGATCTTTGTTTCCTCCATTGTAGACCCTGATTGGATGGTGTTGGGCCCTCCTGTCACAAAGTGAAGTGAAGGCGCAATGCAGCACAACCAGGTGACTGGGAACCAGAGGCGGGCCTGGTGGTGAGGCTCGAGGAGCAGGCCAGTGCCTGGCGTGGGTCGATGTCTGGCCTGGGAAGACACAGGGCTGTGGACCTGAAGGCCACTGCACCCAACATGACATGTCTTCCCCCTGGGGCCTGGTTTGCTGCACGCTCCCCCTGCAGCCCTAGACTGGCAGAACCGATGATTAGTAAACTGCAACCTATGCAACAGGTGCTGAAAATGCAAATGACCCTTAAGAAAAAGAGAGTTACCCCAGTTATGCCAAAAAGGGACTGTTATTGTTATTGTTAGGTTGGTTTTATAAGGCGCACAGCTACCCAACAAGGGTTTCCCAGCGCTGGCCTGAAGGAACAGAGAGGAGCAGAAAAGTGAAGATTATTTATTAAACAACCAAGTTTTTAAAAGTTTACGAAAGTTCGCATATATTGTTTCACTGCGGAGTGCTGTGGGGAGAGAGTTCCACAGGGATGGACCCAAGTAAGCAAACGAGCAACCTCCCGTCCTCGTAAGTTTGACTCTGGGAACCGAAAATTTTCCCTGGGTAGTGGAGCGTAACAAACGGGAGGGTTGATAGGGATGAACCAGATTTTGCAGATATTGAGGAGCAGTGCCGGCCTTGATCTTGAACATATATACCAAGGATTTAAACTTGGTACGGCTTTCGACCCTAAGCCAATGCAGATCTCTCAGGGCGCTAGAGGTGGAAGATGTTTTAGGAATCTGGCAAAGCAATCTTGCGGCTGAATTTTTAACCACCTGAAGCTTCCGTATTACATCCTTATTAGCCCCCAAATAGAGGATGTTCCTGTAATCCAGTCTGGAGGTCACAAGCGCCTGGACTACGTTTTTTTGGGTGAGGTTGGGGAGCATCCAGATGATTTTTTTCAACCATTTCAGAATGGTAAAGCAAGTGGCTGCCACCTTCACCGCCTGCTGTTTCATCGATAATTTGTCATCGATAATAAATCCCAAGTTGCGGACTTGATGGGTGGGCTGGGGTAGGGAACCCATTTCAATAGGCCAGTGCTGGGGGCCCCAGAGATTTTTATTTTTACCCAAGATCAGGACCTCAGTCTTTTCGCCGTTAAGTTTGAGTAAATTAGCTTGCATCCAGGATGCAATGTTACTCAAACCGGCCTGAAGAACTGATGGTCCGGGCAACTTTTCCGTTGAAAGAGAAAAGATGATTTGGGTGTCGTCCGCGTAAGAAAAAAGGGACAGCCCAGCCTCCTCTGCGATCACTGCCAAAGGTTTAATATATACATTAAACAGAAGGGGGCTTAGAATGGAGCCCTGGGGTACTCCGTGCGGGGAAAAATAAGTTTTGGACTTAGCCTTAGATGAGAAGACTTGAAATGTCCGCTTGGCGAGAAAAGATGAAAACCAACCAAGTGCTGAGCCAGAAATGCCAAGGGACTGCATGGATTTGATTAACACAATGTGAGACTGGGTAGTTAAAACATTAAACATTAAAACAACAAAATTTCCCTTATGTGCCGTGTATTGATCAATACAAGAAATATACACTGAACCAAGTCCACTCTTATAAAATGGAATACAAAAACAAAATGAAAGATCTCTGATATTTATCGTCTATTATAGATAAATTTATTTCATTTTTTCAAAAGTTTTCTCTCATAATTTTTTTATACAATTCAAAATCATAAATGTACATAAGAATGCAAAAAATTGAGTTATCTCACCAAACAATTCCTAATATCCAACTCTAAGCATATTGTCAAGGCTTCTATTTACATCAAGTCTTATTGTATACAAATCAAGTACTTTTCATGGAATCAAATATTAAATTATTTTTAATTTCAATAAAACAAAATCCATTACATAATCATTGAATAATTGTCAACGCAGCGTTTCGGCGGATCGTTTGTTATATCTCCACCTTCTTCAGGACTTATTCAATCTAAACAGATGTTTCTTTAAAATTTATTAAAAACAGACAAGAGATCTAAAAATAAAAAAGAGATAAGAACATCATTATATACATCTCCTAAGTATTTCTTGGGTTGGTTCAGTGCACACTCTCAAGGATGTGGACAATACATGATATGAACTACCCATCACATTGGACTCTTCACAATTATGACAAGTTGGTCAGGTATAACGTATCCACTACCCTTGGGAAAACCATGACCGGTATGAATGTTTGTGATAGTTAGATTAATTATAACAGAAAGGGGGGGCAGCTCACCCGAAAAAAACTGGAGCAAAGGCACTTCCAAATCATGTACACATTTCGTTTTACGGTGTACGTATATTCAAGGATATTCTGTTTAATTTATATCCTTTATGGTAATGGCCTCCTGTAGATAATGACAAGATTGTATACAGCCATTATTTATATTATCTTACAAATGTCATCATGATTATGAATCAGCTATTGTTTGAGCTTACTTTTAAAAGGCGACACGATTTCTCAATCTCTGCTGGGCCCTGCGAGGCTTGTTCTTTTAATTTTAAAAACTTGATAGGATTTATACCTATAGAAAAACCCATATGGAGTAATGTTATTATTCTGGTCTGCTATTATGAGTTTTAAGAGTGTTGCTGATATTCACACTTACCCTCATATAATCTGCTATTTCCCAAATAGTTTGGAGCACAGGTGGTATTTGTTCAAGTCCTTCGTTACACACCTTGCTGTATAAAGCCAGATTGCTTTTGTTTAAACAGATCCCAGGTACCTACATTAAATACATAAGTATACGTTTTTGTATAATATTAATGTATATTTCTGCCTATCCTTGTTTCCTATCTGTAAAACGCCTAAGCGCTAGTGACATCGTTTGTTGCAAATTTCCTTTTATGTTGCATTAGTGTCACGCCTATGCGTGCACCGTAGGACCTTTAATCATCCAAACAACCTCTCAAACTACGTCTATACGTGCGCCGCAGGACTTTATATAATGTAAACGACTTTTCCAGTTATGTCGCAAAATGACTACACTAACTAATCGAGTGCGCATACTGGAAAACTGAGCTGAAGATGCGGAGGGGCGCAATTGTAGTAATAATAAAAGCATCATAGGCCTCAGGGAGTGAATGGGGGGTGGAGACATGGAACTCTGGCACATGCGCATTGAGTGCCGGCCCAACCAATGGCTCAGGGTCACCTGTCCAGGCCGGTGGTGGCCAAACTATTACACTATTAAGACAGAGAGATGTGCTGTTACAGTAGGCACGAGCTGGGGGCCCTTTCGGTGGCAGGAATAGCAGAGTGTCCATTTTTCCAGATTTTACTGCAGCTGTACAGGCCAAGAGAGCTTCCTTCCTGGAAGTGAATAGAGCGCTGCAGGGAGAAGGGCTTAATACTCTCTGCTCTTCCCGGCAAAACTTAAAATCATGCTGGACGGTGCTACATACTTCTGTGCCGACCCTGCAAAAGCCTGGCACTGGTTGATAGACTAAAGAGCGGGGGCGCCCTTTGGCGCCGCCGACTGCGGTGCATGAGACCAAACGAAGACCTAGGAAACATTCCCACCTTGCCTCCCACAGAGGGACTCTCAAAAAGCTGACCAAGACCCAGACGGACAAGGACCGGGCCGCTGCACTCCTAGTAGCAGCAGGGATCACTGCATTAGTAAATCTCGTCCTAAATCTCTGCACATTTTGCAGCAGCCTATCTCATACTGTGTGTAATGCAATTTTCAAATAATGATTTGCTTATTCAGAGTGCTTTGATTCGTCGGCTGTGCCACCATAACACTACCAATACACAAGTCGCTATTCTCCAATGCACTAACCAGGATTCAGTTCTGAGACTGTCTGCTTTCACACGCAGACACCTATAATGATCACTTTAAACAGCTAGCTTTCATAACAAAAAAGAGTGCATTTCCCACCAATTTCTTTTACTTATCTTTATTTTTCGTTTAAGGTGTATATGTTATTTTTATGTAACACCAACAAATAGCTATAGCTTATTATCTTCTTCTTCAGCCACACCTCGTGTTTTTATGCACTTACGGCTCTGGATGATCTGAAAAATATTTTATATGAGGCTATCATTGAGGCCACATTTTCAGTGATGCCCATCACACATCGATTAAAGTACAGTGTATGTCCTGGAGACTGCAGCAGCCAGGGCTAAGACATACAACTTGGGGGTGGAGTGGGTTAAAGCCCTTTTAGCCCAATGGATGTTGACTGCATAGTGGGCCAGGCGAGCCCAGCAGGGCACCCAATACAAATGCTCTATTACTTACCGGTAATCTTCATTACTCCGGGTCCCGTTGTCCTCGTCCCATTCATTTACAAAGTGGAGATAACCATCTCCCGACAGAAAAAAAGACAAGAGGAATGCTGGGACCCTAATACTGCCCCTCCCACCGGGAGTACATAAGCAGTACTTACCCAGCATCCCGCCTGTACAACCAAGCCCAACACAGGAAGGCCGGCCGCCCGGCCGCCCGGGAGGGAGGGGCGTATGAATGGGACGAGGACAACGGGACCCAGAGTAATGAAGATTACCGGTAAGTAATAGATCATTACCCCCAGGTCCCTTATGTCATCGTCCCATTCATTTACAAAGTGGAGAATACCAAAGCAGAAAACCGGCCTTCCGAACCCACAAGCGCACCCAGGAAACCACACCAAACGCAGCAACCCAAGGAAGGACAGAAAGGGGGAACCGCAGGAAGCAACCGGGCAGCATCCCAGAACAGGACCGCAGGGACACAAACAAGGTCCAGAAACAACCCAGAAAAAAACAGAAGGCCAGAGCCACACAAGGAGGCCACCAACCAGAAAAAACCGGAGACAGAGCAACCAGGCCAAAAAACCAAAAAGGACACGGCCAAGGAAACCCACCGGACAAGGACGACCAGCCCAGAACCACCAGGAAGGCACACAGGACCCGGCAGCCACACAGACAAGGAGCAAACCCGGACCACCCCGGAGAAGGCCAAAGAAAGAAGGCAAGGCCGGCCAACAGGGAGCAGACACAAGCACCCAGACCAAGAAGACGGGAGGGAAGCAGAAACCAGACACCGGACAACCCGAACGAACCGACCCCCAGAGAGACCGGAGGACCAAACCCCGCAGAGGAGGCCCAGGCCCCCAGAAAAGAAGGGCAGCACCACCAGGGCTGCCAAAGAACACCACAGCCCAGAGGGAGGAGCCACAGCGAGAGCCCAGGAGCCGAACAGGAGCCAGACCCCAACCAAACCGAAAAGGACAGGGAAGGAGCCAAAGACCAGAAACCCCAGGAGGCCAAGAGCCCCAACAGGGAGGGAGGCTGCAAAACGAACCAGGACCGGACACAAAACGCCACAGCACAAGGGCAGAGGAGGCCCCCCAAAAGACCACAGGCCAGAGACGCCCCCAGAAAGATCCCGTAGACAGCCGACCAAACAACCGAGAGGCCAGCAAAGACCGGGAACCAACAACCCGGAACCCAACCGGCACAGCAAGGGTGGGGATAGGGCCAACGGCCACAACCCCAAACAGAGAGGAACAAAAGCCGGGGCAGAAGACAAAGGACCGCACAGGCACCCAACACCCAGACCCAGCAAGCAGCAAGGGCAGGAAAAGGCCCCAGAGCGCACAGCACCTCGCCCAGGAACACCCCAGGCCCGACCCCAGCCAACGCCGGAGAAGAGACAAGAAAACAGCCAGAACCAGGGCAACAAACGGCAAGGAACCAGGAAGCCCGGACCGGAGCCAAGCAACCGCCGAGGCAGGAGGACCCCCAGGCCCAACCAGCCCCCGGAAGGAGCCCACACAGCGCACAGGCCGAAGCAAAGGGCAGGAAGGCCGACAGAGACCCCCAGCACCCAACCGCCGGACCACACAGAAGGCCAGAAGAAAAAGAAACAGAGGAAACCGCCAAGCAGAAACTAAAGGAAGCAGAGAAGTCAGAAGGCCAAGCAGCAGGAGACCCTGGACCAACCGCACCCAGGAGGCCCACAGAGGCAAGATGAAAACCCCAGAACCGCACCCCAACAAGAGAAGGGGGGGCACCCCAAACAGACACACCAGGAGCAGAGCCCAGGAAAGCTGAGGAAGACAGGAGCGAGCCAGGACACCGGAACCCAAAAGAACCGAGAACACCCAGCAGAACACACCCCAGAGCTGGCAGAGAAGCGACAGCACAGCCAGCAAAACCAAGGAGGCACAGACAGAGGCCACGCTCAACCAGCCAGAACCCGGCATCCAGGACCCCACACAGGCCCGAACAAGGCAGTCACCGCCCAGGGGAAACAGGGAGGAGGGCCAACGAAGAAGGAGCACCGGGACTACGGGGGAAACCCGAAGCCCCGCAGCACCCAACGGAAACCCCATGAACAGGCAGAAACACGGACACCCAACCAGAGGCGAACCAGGCCCGGGAAGAGAACCGCCGGCAGGAGAAGGCCCAGAAGGACACACCAGGACACGGCCCGAAAACCACCGGAGCGCCAAGCCAGGACACCCAGAGAGCGCACAGGCACAGACGCAGGACCGAAGAACGCGACCAACAGGCACCGAAAACCAACAGGAGCAGGAAACCCCCAGGGGACCCCCATCCAGGCAACCAGGACGGGGACCAGACAAGACCAGGACCCCCCAGGGAGAGATAGCCCCCGGAGCCAAGAGGGACACCCAACCAGGAGAACCGCAGCACAGAAGAGGGGAAAAACAGGGGCCAACGCGCAGGACACTGCAGCAGCGAAGGCAGCCAGGCCCAAACAACAGTGGCACGAACTCCAAAAACCAAACAGGCGAACCGCCACCAGGAACACCCCCCGGGGGGAAGCCAAGGAAAGGAAGAGCAGGAGCCCAACCACATCAGTACCAAAAAGCCCGGCATCGGGCAAGCCCAGGCGGACCCCCACCCAGGCACCAACCAGGCACGACCGAGAGCAGACGAGACCAAAGGCCGACAAGGCCGCAGGGCCCCAGGCCAGAAAAAGGAAGCAAGCCACAGCACCCCGCAGGCTCACCAGACACTCAACCCAGCTCTGCCAACGGAACCAGGAGGGCCGCCAGGACCCACGGAAGCAAGCCAAAGGCAAGCACAGGAAAAAGAGCAGGGGCGCAGCAGAAGCAGGGGAACCCAAGGACCAAACCAAGGAAACCCCAGAAGCCAAAAACAGCGCAAAGAGAGCGCCAGAGCCAGGAGGAAACCAAGACAGCAGCACCCAGCAGGAGGACCCGGGACAAACACCGGCAGCCCCAAACCGGCGCCAGGAGAACCGAGCAGCTGCAGCCCAGCAAACTCCAACCCCGGAAACACAGGGAGGCCAGCCCACAGAACGGGACGACGGCAGGCAAAGAGCGCAAACCGGACCCCAAGGCAGCAGGGACAGAGCACCGCACAGGGCACCAGGCACAACACCCCCAAGCCCCGAGAGGAACCAGGCGCAGCCCACGGCAACAAGGAGAGGAAGCGGACAACGCACCCCACCGGAAAGAAGGAGGAGCCCCGAAGAGACGGACAGGAACCGGGAACCCCCCCGTGCACCGACCCCGACTGACCAAGCAGAAGCCAGGAAGCGGCGGCAACCCAAAAGGGATCCCGAACCGCACAAGGAGCACAGCGCAAGAACAGCAGAAAGAGTGGTGCAGACCCCGGCAGGACCAGGAGCCCAGGGAAGGGCAAGCACGAGGAAAGAAGAGCAGCAGCCGATGAAGGACCCCCCACACCGGACAATGCACCCCGCAACATGCAGTCACAGGAGGAGCCCGGACACAGCCAAACCCCCAGGGACACCTGCAAGCGCAAGGAACCCCAGGAAGCCACAAGGTCCGCGGCACCCAACGCCAAAACAGAGGCACGCACAAACCCCACCAGCGAAACAGACACCCACCTCGCCAGCAGAGCACCCCGGGACACGAAAGGGGCGCAGAAAACGCAAAAGAACCACCGCCCACAACGGGACAGGGACGGGTGGCCCAACGCCACGAGGCGCCACGCCGCAAGGCGGCGCCCCGCCGCCAGCAACCAGGGCCGGACACCACACACCACCCGGCACCCCACAGCACAATGAGAGAGGGTCCGGGACCGGAGCGAGGTGGACAAGGGGGCTCACGAGGACCAGAGTGGAGCCAGAGGGCGGCATCTGGCCCGTACCAGCCCCAAGCATCCAAGGGCACAACCACTGCAAGAACCCAACAAAGGAGAGCCAACCATCCTCCCCAGGAGCACGGCACCGAAGCACGGAGCCGTCGTGTCACAGTATATAACAGGAATGGCCATTAATCAACTCAGTGACGCTCATTTCATCAATCCCAGAAGGAGAAATGGCGGGGATGTCTCCGGTGAAAAATGTGTCCTGCACGTTATACATCAATTGGCTCAAAAGGTGCAGAAGTGACATACCCACTTACATATGCGTGTTGTGTTGACAGACACATAGCAAAAAGGAATACCGGCAAGCGGAACTCACCCGGAGTGGGGGCCGACACCAGGAACAAGGCCCCCACCCCAACCGCCAGCACCTCCAGGAGACAGCCGAGACACTGCAAGCTCCGCAGGCACATGCGGAGGGGGGAGCCAGAGCTCGGAGCAACTGCCGCCACCCTGCAAGGAAAAAAAGGCAGCGCCGCGCCCACCACCGCGAAGGAGGCGGAAACGGGAAACAAAAGGCCGGGGAAAAGAAAATCCGCCAAGCGGAACTCACCCAGAGTTGGGGCCACCACCAGCAACCAGGCCCCCACCGCCATCGCCAGAGAGCAGGAACACCTCAAGCGCGGCACGTCCCACAGGCCAGGCTCAGGGAGACGTGCCCGCGACCCGGAAGGAACCGGGTCCCCACGCCCCAGCCACAAAGGGCCGGGCGGACAGGCAGGAAAACCAGCAGAAAACACCGACTGACTCCCAGCAAGCCCGGCAGGCCAGGAGACAGTCCAGGAAACCCTGCGCCCGCACAGCCAGGCAGCCGGGCGGGGGGAGGAGAGAAGACTGCCACTCCAGCAGGAGCAGCACTAGCACATCCACGTCCATTCTGTCAACAGACAGAAAAAAAGAACAGGCGGGATGCTGGGTAAGTACTGCTTATGTACTCCCGGTGGGAGGGGCAGTATTAGGGTCCCAGCATTCCTCTTGTCTTTTTTTCTGTCGGGAGATGGTTATCTCCACTTTGTAAATGAATGGGACGAGGACATAAGGGACCTGGGGGTAATAGCTGTGAACTGCATGTAAAGCAGACACTGAAAACAATTTGAATGTATTCCTATGTCTATGTGTGTGTGTTTCTTTATTTTTGGCATAAAGTGCCCATTGTCATCTAAAAATAGCTTGAGTGATGCGATGTATATAGCGAATGAGGATCAATATGATCCAATGAGTAGAATGTCCAGGCTGTTACTGTCCAGTTTGGCGAAATAGGATCACTTTAACAATTCTTCAATTGCTTGCCCTGAAAAGAATAAAGTGCTGGCTTTAAAAAAATGTAATTTTCAGACCAAGACATTCACAGTTTTGGATCTAACATTTCCATCAAATGCCTCTGTTTTTCTAATGTTTGGAGGAGCATAGATAATTTAGATGTGATTAGTCTAACTGTAAGTTCCTAGTGGAAGGTGTCATTTTTTGTAAATATTGCAGACCCTAGATTCAGTAGGCACCAAGAATGGAGCAGAGTGCCTTAGATCTCATCCTAGCACACACTGGAAATGAGTGGAGTGCTGTTACAGTCGGATTAGCATGATTATAACTGCAAGGTCAGGCCCATGTAAGCAGTTTGGTCTTGGAGCCTTTGGATTCTATGCTTCAGTTCCTTTGGCAGCTCTTTAAACATCACATTACAGTAGACTTTCCATCCCAAAATAAAACATCTTGTAAGTTCAGATTAGTGAAATGTTCACATAGCAAGGAGAGTTGCAAGTTTCCCCCCCTTAATAACTGCATTGATGGAGGTGGAGTTATGCCACAGACCAAGATGGCCACCACTCCTAGAGACTCCGAATGACCGGTGAGAAAGCATGGTCCCCCAACCTTCACCTTACCATCCTTGAGGACCTCCTTTGGTCCACTGGAGCTCATGAGCTGCCACTCCTGGGACCCCAGCGGCACCTCCTACTGGCACACTGTCCAAGGACACTGCAAACCAGGGCTGCACTAAGGCCTTTCCTCTGCTCAACTGCACATCACAGGGACACACCGAGTGCTGTCGCCCACTTGAGGAGAACCCTGTCTTTCTCCTGATCTCCTCCTTGCCCTTACCAGCCACTGCTCAGGCCTGCTTTGGCTCGTATAGCCGTGCACTGCTCCTATTGCTGCACACTGCTTCTAAGGTCAAGCACGGCCCCCGAGAGGGGTGTGGGAGTGAAGAAACCACAATCCTGGTCGGCGTGGAGTAAGACATGGCCACTACTGTGAGGCGTTCACCACCACAGCACCTATTGGACCTTTCTGGAGGCTCATGTGTCTGTGCCGGGGCCACGGTCTGCCAAGACACTCTACACAGGCCCTGACGTGCATAGGTGGGAGGGCCCAGGGGCCCAGAGGCATTGGATGCCTCCACTGAGCCTTCTCTTGGAAGCACAATAACTCCAAGGCACCAGGAATTCTAGATCTGCCTCCCACACCTCCTTCACCAGGAACCTTGCCATGGTGGGTCACCCAGTCTCTCTTGCCAGTGGGACAGGGGCTATCCCTGTAAGTGCCCCACCAACATACACCCAATAAACTGATTGGCAGCCACTCCTCTATCACCACCCGACCAACAGGGCTGTGCAGCTTGAAGTTGCCCTCTTCTCCCCTCACACAGCTTGCTGTGCATGGCTGCTGGGCGATGGAATCAGGTAAATTCTCCCACCAGCTGCTCTTCAATGAGGTCATGGTGGGCGGCAGAGCAGCCTCTGCAGCATCAACACCGGTAGTACCCATGGACGCCATCCTAAAGAAACTTACTTTTATATGGATCTGCTTATCCTCAACTAGAGATGTTGGCCCCTGACGTCCAATACCTCAAATGTGGGATTGTGGACCTGGAGGACTGATTGTGCTGCAACAATATCGGCTTCTATGGCATGTCAGAAATCCGGGAAAAACAAGGATGCTAAGTCATTCCTTTTGGATTTTATTCCCTGCATCACTGGCCTCTCCGCTCCCACCCCATTCAAAATCAAGAGGGCACACAGAATACAGTCCCAGTCCCTCTGCAGCTCCTCCGCAGATGCTAACAGACCTTGTCCCTTGATCGCCTGGTTTCTCCACCGTGCACACTTCAGACTTATCCTAGCAGAGGCCCACAAGCATGGCCCGTATGTTGTTGATTGGTGCAGGATACACATCACTGCTCCTGCTCTTAGGATGCTACCAGTGTATGGGCCCCTTAGTACCCATTCTGTCCCCCTGCACCTTTACCATCCTCTTTCCACCTCTTTGTCTGTCCCCATTTTTTTTACCTATCCTCTCCATTTATTGGACTGGTCCCTCTCATATATCCTCCTCCTTTCCTCTCCTCCCCTCACCACAGACCTTCCTAGCGTGGTCCCCCACTGACTGTCGCCATGGCCTCATGACCTCTCAATGTTGTCGCACTCAATGTCAATAGCTTGACCTCCTTTATTAAATGGAAAAAGAGCTTGTCATTTCTAGCCTCTAAGCACTCTGACATAGCCCTCATCCAGGAAACTCACCTTTCAACAAAGGAACTGGAGAAGCTCAAAAGAGATTGGGTGGGAATGGTTGTCTTCAGCTTTCTTACTTCAGCTGGCTCCGTACCAGAGGGGTCCAATGATGTTACCACCAGCTCCAGAAAATGTGAGGTGGCAATACTGAATCATAAATCCCTCCCCTGTACAATCCTCCAGATATAGTCAGATGAAGTGGGTCAGTACATGCTGACGAAACTTAGGGTCAGCACTATAGTGTTCAGTGTAGGCCCCTGCCTACTCCACCAAAAGCGACAAATCTGCCTTCCTCCCTGCCTCAATCAGCTGATCTTGGAACTCCACATTTCACATATCATACTGTAAGGTATTGGAATCTAGTCAGAGAAGCCATCCTCGACCATATGGGCCCCATCGAAACACAAAATAACAGGGACAGAGCGCTCCTCCAGGACCACTGTGATGATCTGGGTCTCCAAGACATTTCGCGTTCTTCTCCACCCCATCAAGAGGTGCATGGCACCCAATCCCACCTAGACTGCTTCTTTACCCCCCAGCCGCCTATCCCTATTGTGCTGGACTGAATATTTCACTCGGCTCCCTTTTGGACCATGCACCCGTTTGTCTAGCTATTGACTGGAACCTCCAGAAACACGTCTGGAAACCCTGGTGCCTAAATACTGCTTGCTTCAGCTCTCCTGGGAGGAGACCCAGTTGAAGTCCCCTATGACTAGCTAACTATCAGACAATGAAGGCTCCATGCAATCAGGTCAGCTTCTTTGGCAATGGCCATGGCCACACTTAGGGACCAGTTAGTGCATGATGCCCCAATAGCAAACAAACTTAGGGAGCAAAGATGGAGAATGATATTCACACCCACACTCAAATGTATACCAACAGACCAGCCCGCAAGAATAGACGCAAGCCAGAATGGGCAAAAATGGAGCTTAACTCCCTCTAAAAGTCTCAAGAGGAATATATGCTCTAATAATTAAAAGCCTGCCACTACAAACATGGGTAGAAAGCGAGGAGGCTTCCAGCTGCCCAACTAAAGCATCTGGAGGCCGCAGTGGCCATCACAGCGATTAGAGATGACATAGGGAGCGTGATCCGAACCCCACAGCTGATTGCAGATGCATTCAGGGCTTGTTATCTGAGCCCCAATATACCCCAATATAGGCCTAGGTAGTTGTACAACCTTTTTCCTACTTTGTCCTACCTTGCTCTACATAACGGCTCTGGTGCTGACCTTTTACCTCGTTAGGTGCCGAATAGATGGCGTGTAGTTTTCTTCGAAATCTAGCCTCATTTATTATGCATGAGGATTGTTAGTATCACAGCAGGATTACAATCTTCTACATAATAACTCTGTAAAAAAGTCACCACTATTGTCATCCTTGGCCGACAGACCCACAGTACCATGACACATCTAGGTAGAACCCCTGAGGGTACCTTTCGGGTATATAAGTCCCACATCTTCGCTGGGCAGAACTGAGGAGAAATATTTCCATTCTGACACGAGATGCTGATGTCCCTGCCCGCAGACATTGCAGCACGCAGTGGTCTGACATCCCTTGAGGGGTGTCCAACTCAAGACCAAGACGGGGTCCTTCATTCTCTCCCATCAGGTAATGGGGTTGGCTCTTTCCTAGGGGGATTCTTGGCTATACACCTACATACATGCAAGGTACACTTAGGTACATCTAGTTAGGGTTTGCATCGTAGGAGTACTCATGATTACTGCCATGTATCTATATGCCTGCATATATTCATTGTTTTAGCTCCATGATATAATTCTACCTTTTATTTACTCTGTTGGTACTCATAACTGTATATATCTGTTTCTGTCTAATAGTTTTTGCAGCACACGTATTTTATACTAGAATGACGCTGGTTCAATAAATGCTTATTGAAAACGCCCCCTCTGTTTATTCTGTGTATCTCTCTGACACCGAGTGAGCATGAGTGACTGAGCCAAAAGCACTGTACTGTTTCCATGATCCCTGAGGGGTCAGGATTATCATGTTCGATAGTTGCCAGAAACTATTCACTCCTTGGTAAGGTTGTGGGACTTATAGTGGCACTGTGGGCTAGCTGGTCTACAGACTAACATATCATTTGGGGGTGTCTGGAACCAGTCTGGACTCCAATCCCTTGGTTTATATTGTCTAAACGTGCAGATCCTATATAGATTTGTAGGAACTACACGACATGGTGCCACCAATGTTAGTTTGGTTCTTATTTAATGGTCAAATCTGAGTAGTTCAGTCGTGCTTTCTCAGAGACCCCTACTCACATTTACCCAGAGACGTCTGGAGTGGGGAGGGAAAATCTGCTGCAGCTGAGTAGGTAAACCCTATGTATTGGCTGTAGGTTTATTCAAGCTTGAAGGGTTGAAGTTTCCTATATTGTGCATAAAACCTTATCTCAAATTCCTTGAAACTCCTTTGACAATGTCTATCCAAGATAACGCTGTGGCCGCCTTAAATGCAAATGCAGCAGAGGAAGGAGAGCAGGAAAGTGCTATAAAAATATCAGAAATCTGCAGAAATGCTCTTACTTTAAAATTAGCAGATTTTGTAGTCCCAGCATTAGGTGGGACTGTAACCTTCGTTATTGAGACACACGAGGCATACAGGACTTGGATAAAATTCCCACCTGCGGAAGCAGGTATACATACATTTTGTTCTTAGACTCCAGATGAAGTACCAGATGAATACTCTCTCTACGAGGACATAGAAGTCACGCTCACTTACAAAGAGCATATAAATTGGTTTAAAAGCACCCTCCCCATACTACAGATAAAGTGAGACTCGGTCCACTCAGCAGAGACGGAGCGACTTGGCCGGTTCTAGCTGCTTACACACTGCATCCAGAAATTGACACATTGCCCGCAGCAGAGTTACGTCCACTTCACAAAGAAATAATAAAGCTATACAGAAATCTTACACAGTTTGTTATGAGAATCACCAAAAATTATCAATGAGACCTATGCCTCGCTGGGAAGAGATAATTTGGGAGCTAGACCTGTGAAACCACAATTAATGGGTAATCCTGAAAAGGACAACTCAAAGCAAGCATCCAATTTTTCTAAAAAGAAATTGGATAATAAACAATAAAAAAACAAGCAGAATAAATCACAATCACGGGTGGGTCTCCTCAACAGGATCCCTCTGACAGGAAATATAACCTGAGAAATCTTAAATCAATCCTTAACAGCAAGGGTATTAGGTTTGGGTGGCAGTTGGGGCATTCACCTATATGGGGTCCAGAGGGCACTTAATAACATGCCAAGAAGTTCCCTAGGAGGCCGTACTCCATATGAGGTCCTGTTGGGACTAGAATGTGGGTACCTGACCTTGATTGTGGCAGCACAGTGGTGGATGAAAAAGCATTTGATATCAATGATTGTTTAGCTGTTTTACAGGAACTCAATGTATTCTGGGCAGTACAAAGCAACGTCCAAGTAAAACGCACTGCCACCAGGGAAACGAAAGCTGTTCCGGCAAGACCTGCATGGGTTCCAAAGATCGGGGACCTGGTCAGAGAAAAGATTGTGGACGAAAAAGATTTTGGGCCATCTTACAGAACGCCTCTACCTGTCCTGGCTGTCGAAAAAACAAGAACAGTACTTCTTCCGTCTGTTGCCGGCAAGAAAGAAAAGAGATTCATTGGTCTGAGCAAACCACACTATGTGGCCGATGTTGACTAGCAGGCTGAGTGGGCTCCTGGGTAGCTGCTGTTCTCCTCTCGCTACCATACAGAAAGTTCAGAGAGAAAAACTAATAACCTTTGAAAATTCTACTATACAAAGTAATGGAGTTGCCAACAATGGAATGGAACTCTGCCAATAGGAATTGAACAGCAACAAAATACAAATGAAACACAGATCTCAATTTGGCCTAATACCGACATCTATGTGAATATGTCTCGAAACGAGTCACCTGCCAATTCAACAAAACCTGCTGAGCTACCAAAGATAGATCGGACTGTCTCTGGCTACTTCATCGATTTTCATACCTTTTCTCTGGATCCAAGTGAAACTGAGTCACCTCCAGCTTCTGATTCCCACAAAGAAAAAAAATATGATCTCAACCTTTGGCTGAAAAAGACTTACTTTTTTTCTCCCTGGCCAGAGCTCTGGGTTGCAATTGGTCTAGTTTTCCTAGTCCTTTGGATGGGTGTACTGACTGTCTTTTTCCAGTTCCTAAATGGACACTATCTCCCAGAACTCTCTATAGTACAACATGTGAACTTGGGCCTGAAACCATATATGTCATCTCATCGTGAACAAAGAGACCCGTCCTTTGTGAACATTACAGCAGTTCCCGTTCCTGAAGGAATAGTTTGGGATAGGGTTTCGTATGATGTATTTGGTCCAACTGAACTTTTGAAAATACCACATTTGTTTAAAATTTCTTTGAATGATGTCATCACCTCCAGTAGTTTCTCTGATGATTGGGATTTTAAAACTGTAAATTCTATGCTGTCTGATTTTGAACAATCTGCTGCATTTTCCAGCAACGAATTGCATGATGATACATCTGATTTTGACACCATGTATTGTTACCAACACTATGGTCATCATTTCTTGCACAAAGCAAGTATCCCACATAATGTTTTCACTTATCATCAATGGGAACATTGCCCAACCCCACCGGAAGGTAGTTCACAAATGTTTGCACAGAAGTTTGCTAATTTTTCTGGGTTTAACACTTCAGACCGGACAACTTATTATTATATGGTTGCGCCTACACCAGCAAAGAAAAATTTGCTCAACAACACAAAACAGATATACTCTGCTTCCTTTATTTCCCAGCTGTCTTTACAGGGTTTCGACATTTGGAGGGACACCATAGACACAGAATCTGTCTGGGGAACTAAAGATTGGCAAGTTCAGGGAACTGAGGCATTATTTAGAGCATGTCTCATACCACAGCAGATTATTTACCTGAGCAACACAGTGCAACAGACTTCTTGTCTTGGACTAGCCAAGACTAAGGACTTGGACACACCTTGGATTCCCTCACTTACACACTTTGAGGGGTGGCACAACTATATACAACATAGTGAGGATACGCTAGATGACATTATACATGATGGTTTATACAGTTCATCAGACCCCAATTGGAAGGGATGTTTGGTTTGGCCTATCGACACAAATATGTGTCAGTCAAGATTCAAGGGTACCACAGAAGGGTTTAGTATCCAGAGGCCTGCCCAGCACAACGTACATTGAGAAAATATGAGGGTGTTAACATTCTACAGTGTTGGGAAGTTATGCCTAGAGTGGCTAATAATCTCAACACTATCCCAGGTGAAACAACACTTGTCCTTGCTATTGGATTACATGGATCTCAGGGAATTCTTGTTAGGTCCCCAGAAACCACATCACAAATGCTTCTTATGTGCTATTTATAATGAAGTATGGAAGATCTCTCAACAGGAAGCTGCAGAGAGATTGCGTGAGATTAATAGGCTTAATCTAGAAAAGGCTTTGGCAGTGGTCGACACTGCCAAAGCCAACATCCAGGATTTATTCACTGGGCAACATTGTGTCTTCTGCGATAGATATAATAGAACATGATTTATCATTTCTTCAGAATGGACTATCGCAATTGCGGTCCATTCTATTATTGAGCTGGACGCTACACGCATTGCTCTCTGGTCACGTGCCCTGGTGGTATATCAACAGTATGTCTCTGTTTTCGGCATATAATCTTACAGAAAGACAGACAACAATGGCACGAAGAGATGCGAAGTATACAATGCTGCACATTGAAAAATTGGGCCAATTACCTTTCACCGTGGCTGAGTCACCCTCCACAGAAGGGTTAATTCATGGCCATATTACACTGCCAGTCACTACATTTCAATTTCAATATTGTCTACAGTATCACCAAGTAGGCAGGTATGAAGCGTTGGGTAAGGAATACATTCATGAATTTTGGGAATTACCGTACAGGTTTAGATGCAGGAATGGGGACACTGAAGTCTTTCTCAGCGGTTCAGAATGTGAGAATACGTTAAGTGGGTCTCTAATTTGTCAGGATATTATGCTTTACGGAGCTTATAATGCTTTGGTTGCAAACCTATCATATCACTTGAAAGGATCCCCAGCTGCTGTGATTCATCCGGTGTTCAAACTACTCTCGAATGGGAGTTATGTGATGTTAAATGATCAGGGTTGTTGTGGGATGCTGCCAGGCATTGCATACTTTGTCACAGTAAGTTCCAGGGTTACTTGTTGTATGCAAGTATTGTTTCCACCCACCCACACAGCCAAGGAGGCACCGCTGTGGCCTTCATTGAAAGTTTCCCTTATACGGTTTGATTCTCTGAGCAGACTGAAAGCCATACTTTTACAGAAGGATGTGACCTTAACCTCAGCCCGAGGGACTTTTGATCTCCAGGTTGCAAGGTCTTCGGCTGAGATACAGGCATTAGTCTGAACTAACGTCCCGCTCCATTTCTGAGAAATAGTACATGATATCTTTAACATGCTGATACGAGTGGGATATTACACCTATTTAGGAACATAGGTTCTGGAGTATTAAGTACCTTTCAGACAATCTTCAGAGTTATTCCAGCATTTATACACTCCGTATTAGGAAGCATTTTTGGAGGGCTTCCGCTGGTTCTACTACTTGTAGTGGGTATCCTGGTTTTAATTTTCCTACTACGTAATGGACGTCCCAGTTTGCAAAGAGATGGATAAAGCACTCTGTGTGTGATGATGCCGTGAATGCATGGGTACTCCATCTGGGCACACCTCGGCTTCAGGACCTAAGCGAGCATTGGTTCCTATTGTCTAGGTCAGACTGGGTTGACTGCGTCTTGCCTGTGCTCCGCTGCCTATTCTGTGGATACGAATGCGTGTTGGACATATGTCTAACACTTCCATCGGTTGCACCACCGGACGTGGATGTACTACCGGACCCAATAAAAGCCCACGTATTGCAGTGTCCTCAGCGTATTCCAATGTTGATGTCGGCATTCTTAGAGCCCCCACTGGATGCTTCAGCTCCTGTCAGAATGGGCACCGGCTCTACCACAGGCTCTCAGGCTTTGAGTACTTCCTCAGCAACAGCTGTGGGAACTGAAGATCACCTTTGTTCTATTGACTTGATCCAAGAGGTGTTACAGGGACTGTCGTCTGCGAAAGCAAGAAGCAGTGATGTTGCGTCTCTTACACAGGACACATAAACATTTGGCTCTCCACGTGATGGGAACAATTCATTTTTTTTCCAAAACAACACAAAATGGAATTCAACAACATTATTTTTGTTTTATTTTTCTTTCTTGCTCTCACTGAGCACTATGACTTTCAGCGTCCTCAGTTGGTCTAACAATATATTGACTATTTAGAGGACTTATAGAGCTTTTTTAACTTTTGCATCATTTTTAACACATACCATGTTTTTATATGTATTTATACTTATATTTTAGCAATGTCTTTTATGTTTTTAAACGAGCATATTTTAGCATTTTGTTAAATTTTGTCACCCAGTCGGATGAGGACTGAGTGTTATGAGCCCCAATGTACCCCAATATAGGCCCAGGTAGTTGCACAACCTTTTACCTACTTTGTCCTACCTTGCTCTACATAATGGCTCTGGTGCTGACCTTTTACCTAGTTAGGTGCTGAATAAATGTTGTGTGGTTTTCTTCGAAAACTAGCCTCATTTATTATGCATGAGGATTCTTAGTTTCACAGCAGGATTACCATCTTCTGCATAATAACTCTGTACAAAAGTCTCCATTGTCATCATCCTTGGCCGACAGACCCACAGTACCATGACACATCTAGGTAGAACCCCTGAGGGTACCTTTTGGGTATAGAAGTCCCAGATCTTCACTGGGCAAACCAGAGGAGAAAAACTTCCATGCTGACACGAGACGCTGAAGTCCCTGTCTGCAGACACTGCAGCATGCAGTGGTCTGACATCCCTTGCGGGGTGTCCAAGTCGAGACCAAGACGGGGTCCTTCCTTCTCTCCCATCAGGTAATGGGGTGGGCTCTTTCCGAGGGGGATTTTTGTCTATACACCTACATACATGCTAGGTACACTTAGGTACATCTAGTTAGGGTTTGCATCATAGGAGTACTCATGATTACTGCCATGTATCTATATGCCTGCATATATTCATTGTTTTAGCACCATGATAGAATTCTACATTTTATTTACTCAGTTGGTGCTTATAACCGTATGTATCTGTTTCTGTCTAATGGTTGTTCCAGCACACGTATTTTATACTAGAATGACGCTGGTTCAATAAATGCTTATTGAAAACGTCCCCTCTGTTCATTCTGTATATCTCTCTGAGACCGAGTGAGCACGAGTGACTGAGCGAAAAGCACTGTACTGTTTCCACGATCCCTGAGGGGTCAGGGTTGTCATGTTCGATAGTTGCCAGAATCTATTCACTCCTTGGTAACGTTGTGGGACTTATAGTGGCACTGTGTGCTAGCTGGTCTACAGACTAACATATCATTTGGGGGTGTCTGGAATCAGTCTGGACTCCAATCCCTTGTTTTATATTGTCTAAATGTGCAGATCCTATATAGATTTGTAGGAACTACACGACATGATGCCACCAACGTTGGTTTAGTTCTTATTTAACGGTCAAATCTGAGTAGTTCAGACGTGCTTTCTCAGAGACCCCTACTCACATTTACCCAGAGACGTCTGGAGTGGGGAGGGAAAATCTGCCGCAGCTGAGTAGGTAAACACTATGTATTGGCTGTAGGTTTATTCAAGCTTGAAGGGTTATAGTTTCCTACATTGTGCATAAAAGCTTATCTCAAATTCCTTGTAACTCCTTTGACAATGTCTATCCAAGATAACGCTGCGGCTGCATTAAATGCAAATGCAGCAGAGGAAGGAGAGCAGGAAAGTGCTATAAAAATATCAGAAAACTGCAGAAATGCACTTACTTTAAAATTAGCAGATTTTGGAGTCCCAGCATTAGGTGGGACTGTAACCTTCGTTATTGAGACACACAAGGCATACAGGACAGAGGCGTTCTATTCTTGGATAAAATTCCCACCTGCGGATGCAGGTATACATACATTTCGTTCTTACACTCCAGATGAAGTACCAGATGAATACTCTCGCAACGAGAACATAGAAGTCACGCTCACTTACCAAGAGCATATAAATTGGTTTAAAAGCATCCTCCCCATACTACAGATAAAGTGAGACTCGGTCCACTCAGCAGAGACAGAGCGACTTGGCCGGTTCTAGCTGCTTACACACTGCATCCAGAAATTGACACATTGCCCGCAGCAGACTTACGTCCACTTCACAAAGAAATAATAAAGCTATACAGAAATCTTACACAGTTTGTTATGAGAATTACCTAAAATTATCAATGAGACCTAGGCCTCGTTGGGAAGAGATAATTTAGAAGCTAGACCTGTGCAATCTTAATTAATGGGTAATCCTGAAAAGGACAACTGAAAGCAAGCACCCAATTTTTCTGAAAAGAAATGGGATAATAAACAATCAAAAAACAAGCAGAATAAATCACAATCACGGGTGGGTCTCCTCAACAGGATCCCTCTGACAGGAAATATAGCCTGAGAAATCTTAAAGCAATCCTTAACAGCAAGGGTATTAGGTTTGGGTGGCAGTTGGGTCATTCACCTATATGGGGTCCAGAGGGCACTTAATAACATGCCAAGACGTTCCCTAGGAGGCCGTACTCCATATGAGGTCCTGTTTTGGACTAAAATGTGGGTACCTGAGCTCGATTGTGGCAGCACAGTGGTGGATGAAAAAGCATTTGACATCAATGATTGCTTAGCTGTTTTACAGGATCTCAATGTATTCTGGGCATTACAAAGCAACTTCCAAGTAAAACACACTGGCACTGGGGAAAGGAAGGCTGTTCCAGCAAGACCTTCATGGGTCCCATAGATCGGGGACCTGGTCAGAGAAAAGATTGTGGACAAAAAAGATTTTGGGCCAACTTACAGAACGCCTGTACCTGTCCTGGCTGTCGAATGAACAAGAACAGTACTTCTTCCGCCTCTTGCCGGCAAGAAAGAAAAGAGATTGGTCTGAGCAAACCACTCTATGTGGCCGATGCTGAATAGCAGGCCGCGTGGGCTCCTGGGTAGCTGCTGATCTCCTCTCGCTACCATACAGGAAGTTCAGAGAGAAAGACTAATAACCTTTGAAAATTCTACTATACAAAGTAATGGAGTTGCCAACAATGGAATGGATCTCATGCCTAAAGAAATTGAACAGCAACAAAATACAAATGAAACACAGATCTCAATTCCACCTAATACAGACATCTATGTGAATATGTCTCGAAGCGAGTCATCTGCCAATTCAACAAAACCTGCTGAGCTACCAAAGATAGATCGGACTGTTTCTGGCTACTTCATCGATTTTTATACCTTTACTCTGGATCCAAGTGAAACTGAGTCACTTCCAGCTTCTGATTCCCACAAAGAAAAAATATATGATCTCTACCTTTGGCTGAAAAAGACTTACTTTTTTCTCCCTGTCCAGAGCTCTGGGTTGCAATTGGTCTAGTTTTCCTAGTCCTTTGGATGGGTGCACTGACTGTCTTTTTCCGGTTCCTAAATGGACACTATCTCCCAGAACGCTCTGTAGTACAACATGTGAACTTGGGCCTGAAACCACATATGTCATCTCATCGTGAACAAAGAGACACGTCCTTTGTGAACATTAAAGCAGTTCCCATTCCTGAAGGAATAGTTTGGGATAGGGTTTCGTATGATGTATTTGGTCCAACTGAACTTTTGAAAATACCACATTTGTTTAAAATTTCTTTGAATGATGTCATCACCTCCAGTAGTTTCTCTGATGATTGGGATTTTAAAACTGTAAATTCTATGCTGTCTGATTTAGAACAATCTTCTGCATTTTCCAGTAACGAATTGTATGATGATACATCTGATTTTGACACCATGTATTGTTACCAACACTATGGTCATCATTTCTTGCACAAAGCAAGTATCCCACGTAATGTTTTCACTTATCATCAATGAGAACATTGTCCAACCCCACCTGAAGTTAGTTCACAAATGTTTGCACAGAAGTTTGCTCATTTTTCTGGGTTTAACACTTCAGACCGGACATCTTATTATTATAGGGTTGCGCCTACACCCGCAAAGACAAATTTGCTCAACAACACAAAACAGATATACTCTGCTTCCTTTATTTCCCAGCTGTCTTTACAGGGTTTCAACTTTTGGAGGGACACCATAGAGACAGAATCTGTCTAGGGAACTAAAGATTGGCAAGTTCAGGGAACTGAGGCATTATTTAGAGCATGTCTCATACCACAGCAGATTATTTACCTGAACAACACAGTGCAACAGACTTCTTGTCTTGGACTAGCCAAGACTAAGGACTTGGACACACCTTGGATTCCCTCACTTACACACTTTGAGGGGTGGCACAACTATATACAACATAGTGAGGATACGCTAGATGACATTATACATGATGGTTTATACAGTTCATCAGACCCCATTTGGAAGGGATGTTTGGTTTGGCCTATCGACACAAATAGGTGTCAGTCAAGATTCAAGGGTACCACAGAAGGGTTTAGTATCCAGAAGCCTGACCAGCACAACCTACATTGAGAAAATATGGGGGTTTTAACATTCTACAGTGTTGGGAAGTTATGCCTAGAGTGGCTAATAATCTCAACACTATCCCAGGTGAAACAACACTTGTCCTTGCTTTTGGATTACATGGATCTCAGGGAAATCTTGTTAGGTCCCCAGAAACCACATCACAAATGCTTCTTATATGCTATTTATAATGAAGTATGGAAGATCTCTCAACAGGAAGCTGCAGAGAGATTGCGTGAGATTAACATGATTAATCTAGAAAAGGCTTTGGCAGTGGTTGACACTGGTATGACCACACTAACATCCAGGATTTATTCACTGGGCAACATTGTGTCTTCTGCGATAGATATAATAGAACATGATTTATCATTTCTTCAGAATGGGCAATCGCAATTGCGGTCCATTCTATTATTGAGCTGGACGCTACACGCATTGCTCTCTGGTAACGTGCCTTGGTGGTATATCAACAGTACGTCTCTGTTTTCGGCATATAATCTTACAGAAAGACAGACAACAATGGCACGAAGAGATGCGAAGTATACAATGCTGCACATTGAACAATTGGGCCAATTACCTTTCACCGTGGCTGAGTCACCCTCCACAGAAGGGTTAATTCATGGCCATATTACACTGCCAGTCACTACATTCCAATTTCAATATTGTCTACAGTATCACCAAGTAGGCAGGTATGAAGCGTTGGGTAAGGAATACATTCATGAATCTTGGGAATTACCGTACAGGTTTAGATGCAGGAATGGGGACACTGAAGTCTTTCTCAGCGGTTCAGACTGTGAGAATACGTTAAGTGGATCTCTAATTTGTCAGGATATTATGCTTTACAGAACTTATAATGCTTCGGTTGCAAACCTATCATATCACTTGAAAGGATCCCCAGCTGCTGTGATTCATCCGGTGTTCAAACTTCTGTCGAATGGGAGTTATGTGATGTTGAATGATCAGGGTTTTTGTGGGATGCTGCCAGGCATTGCATACTTTGTCACAGGAAGTTCCAGGGTTACTTTTTGTATGCAAGTATTGTTTCCACCCACCCACACAGCCAAGGAGGCACCGCTGTGGCCTTCATTGAAAGTTTCCCTTATACGGTTTGAATCTCTGAGCAGACTGAAAGCCATACTTTTACAGAAGGATGTGGCCTTAACCTCAGCCCGAGAGACTTTTGATCTCCAGGTTGCAAAGTCTTCGGCTGAGATACAGGCATTAGTCCGAACTAACTTCCCGCTCCGTTTCGGAGAAATGGTACATCATATCTTTAACATGCTGATACCAATGGGATATTACACCTATTTAGACACATAGGTTCTGGAGTATTAAGTGCCTTTCAGACAATCTTCAGAGTTATTCCAGCATTTATACACTCCGTATTAGGAAGCATTTTTGGAGGGCTTCCGCTGGTCCTACTACTTGTACTGGGTATCCTGGTTTTAATTTTCCTACTATGCAATGGACGTCCCAGTTTGCAATGAGATGGATAAAGCACTCCGTGTGTGATGATGGCATGAATACATGGGTACTCCATCTGGGCACACCTAGGCTTCGGGACCTAAGCGAGCATTGGTTCCTATTGTTCAGGTCAGACTGGGTTGACTGCGTCTTGCCTGTGCTCCACGGCCTATTCTGTGGATACGAATGCGTGTTGGACATATGTCTAACACTTCCATTGTTTGCGCCACCGGACGTGGATGTACTACCGGACCCAATAAAAGCCCACGTATTGCAGTGTCCTCAGCGTATTCCAATGTTGATGTAGGCATTCTTAGAGCCCCCACTGGATGCTTCAGCTCCTGTCAGAATGGGCACCAGCTCTACCACAGGCTCTCAGGCTTTGAGTACTTCCTCAGCAACAGCTGTGGGAACTGAAGAAGATCACCTTTGTTCTATTGACTTGATCCAAGAGGTGTTACAGGGACTGTCGTCTACAAAAGCAAGAAGCAGTGATGTTGCGTCTCTTACACAGGACACATAAACATATGGCTCTCCACGTGATGGGAAGAATTTGTTTTTTTTCCAAAACAACACAAAATGGAATTCAACAACATTATTTTTCTTTTTTTTTTCTTTCTTGCTCTCACTGAGCACTATGGCTTTCAGCGTGCTCAGTTGGTCTAACAGTATATTGACTATTTAGAGGACTTATAGAGCTTTTTTAACTTTTGCATAATTTTTAACACATACCATGTTTTTAGATGTTTTTATACTCATATTTTAGCAATGTCTTTTATGTTTTTAAACGAGCATATTTTAGCATTTTGTTAAATTTTGTCACCCAGTCGGATGAGGACTAAGTGTTATGAGCCCCAATGTACCCCAATATAGGCCCAGGTAGTTGCACAACCTTTTACCTACTTTGTCCTACCTTGCTCTACATAATGACTATGGTGCTGACCTTTTACCTAGTTAGGTGCTGAATAAATGTTGTGTGGTTTTCTTCGAAAACTAGCCTAATTTATTATGCATAAAGATTCTTAGTACCACAGCAGGATTTCCATCTTCTGCACAATAACTCTGTACAAAAGTCTCCATTATCATCATACTTGGCCGACAGACCCACAGTGCCATGACGCATCTAGGTAGAACCCTTGAGGGTACCTTTTGGGTATATAAGTCCCAGATCTTCGCTGGGCAAACCAGAGGAGAAAAACTTCCATGCTGACAGAGACGCTGAAGTCCCTGTCCGCAGACACTCCAGCACGCAGTGGTCTGACATCTCTTGCGGGGTGTCCAAGTCGAGACCAAGACGGGGTTCTTCGTTCTCTCCCATCAGGTAATGGGTTGGCTCTTTCCTAGGGGGATTTTTGTTTATACACCTACTTACATGCTAGGTACACTTAGGTACATCTAGTTAGGGTTTGCATCATAGGAGTACTCATGATTACTGCCATGTTTCTATATGCCTGCATATATTGATTGTTTTAGCACCATGATAGAATTCTACCTTTTATTTACTCTGTTGGTGCTTGTAACCGTATGTATCTGTTTCTGTCTAATGGTTGTGCCAGCACACGTATTTTATACTAGAATGACGCTGGTTCAATAAATGCTTATTGAAAACGTCCCCTCTGTTCATTCTGTATATCTCTCTGAGACCGAGTGAGCACGAGTGACTGAGCGAAAAGCACTGTACTGTTTCCACGATCCCTGAGGGGTCAGGGTTGTCATGTTCGATAGTTGCCAGAATCTATTCACTCCTTGGTAAGGTTGTGGGACTTATAGTGGCACTGTGTGCTAGCTGGTCTACAGACTAACATATCATTTGGGGGTGTCTGGAATCAGTCTGGACTCCAATCCCTTGGTTTAGATTGTCTAAACATGCAGATCCTATATAGATTTGTAGGAACTACACAACATGATGCCACCAACGTTGGTTTAGTTCTTATTTAATGGTCAAATCTGAGTAGTTCAGACGTGCTTTCTCAGAGACCCCTACTCACATTTACCCAGAGACGTCTGGAGTGGGGAGGGAAAATCTGCCGCAGCTGAGTAGGTAAACACTATGTATTGGCTGTAGGTTTATTCAAGCTTGAAGGGTTATAGTTTCCTACATTGTGCATAAAACCTTATCTCAAATTCCTTGTAACTCCTTTGACAATGTCTATCCAAGATAACGCTGCAGTCGCATTAAATGCAAATGAAGCAGAGGAAGGAGAGCAGGAAAGTGCTATAAAAATATCAGAAAACTGCAGAAATGCACTTACTTTAAAATTAGCAGATTTTGGAGTCCCAGCATTAGGTGGGACTGTAACCTTCGTTATTGAGACACACGAGGCATACAGGACAGAGATGTTCTATTCTTGGATAAAATTCCCACCTGCGGATGAAGGTATACATACATTTCGTTCTTACACTTCAGATGAAGTACCAGATGAATACTCTCGCTACGAGGACATAGAAGTCACGCTCACTTACCAAGAGCATATAAATTGGTTTAAAAGCATCCTCCCCATACTACAGATAAAGTGAGACTCGGTCCACTCAGCAGAGACGGAGCGACTTGGCCGGGTCTAGCTGCTTACACACTGCATCCAGAAATTGAAACATTGCCCGCAGCAGACTTACGTCCACTTCACAAAGAAATAATAAAGCTATACAGAAATCTTACACAGTTTGTTATGAGAATTACCTAAAATTATCAATGATACCTAGGCCTCGTTGGGAAGAGATAATTTGGGAGCTAGACCTGTGAAACCACAATTAATGGGTAATCCTGAAAAGGACAACTCAAAGCAAGCACCCAATTTTTCTAAAAAGAAATGGGATAATAAACAATCAAAAAACAAGCAGAATAAATCAGATTCACGGGTGGGTCTCCTCAACAGGATCCCTCTGACAGGAAATATAACCTGAGAAATCTTAAAGCAATCCTTAACAGCAAGGGTATTAGGTTCGGGTGTCAGTTGGGTCATTCACCTATATGGGGTCCAGAGGGCACTTAATAACATGCCAAGAAGTTCCCTAGGAGGCCGTACTCCATATGAGGTCCTGTTTGGGACTAGAATGTGGGTACCTGACCTCGATTGTGGCAGCACAGTGGTGGATGAAAAAGCATTTGACATCAATGAGTGCTTAGCTGTTTTACAGGATCTCAATGTATTCTGGGCATTACAAAGCAACGTCCAAGTAAAACGCACTGCCACTGGGGAAAGGAAAGCTGTTCCGGCAAGACCTGCATGGGTCCTAAAGATCGGGGACCTGGTCAGAGAAAAGATTTTGGACAAAAAAATGTTGGGCCATCTTACAGAACGCCTGTACCTGTCCTGGCTGTCGAATGAACAAGAACAGTACGTCTTCCGCCTCTTGCCAGCAAGAAAGAAAAGAGATTCGTCTCCAATGGTCTGAGCAAACCACACTATGTGGCCGATGCTGAATAGCAGGCCGCGTGGGCTCCTGGGTAGCTGCTGATCTCCTCTCGCTACCATACTGGAAGTTCAGAGAGAAAGACTAAGGGGCATATTATCAACAACCGGCGATAAATATCGCTAAGCGCACTTAGCGCTAGGATATTTATCGCTGGCTATCGATGAATTTTATCGCTGAGATAGCGTGCTATTAGCAACGCTTATCTCAGAATCGATAAAATTCCTGGCGCAAGCTGCCAAATGTCCGAATATCGCTGGGAATCCAGCGATAATCGCACGACATTTGGCGGTAGCTTGTTGATAGGGCTGGGCATACTTAACCATGATATCCACCTTCCATTGGATATCATGGCTAAATCAAACTAAAAGCATGCGTAAGGAAAGTAGCGTTAACCAAGGTTAGCGCTACTTTTCTCATCGCTATGCTTGTTGGGGATTCCCTTGATAATTGGAGAAATGTCGGTTAACGACATTTCTCCAGTTATTTTGGGACGGAACGCCCACTTTGCATCTCATTAGAGATGCAAGGGTGGGCGTTATAGAAAAGGGCGATAGGGCAAGGATTCACGCGATAGCGTGACCTTGCTAATACAGCGATAAAATTATCGCCGCTTTTCGTCTGAAAACAGACGCTAAAGCGGCGATAATTTCTTATCGCCGGCTTGATAATATGCCCCTAATAACCTTTGAAAATTCTACTATACAAAGTAATGGAGTTGCCAACAATGGAATGGAACTCGTGCCTAAAGAAATTGAACAGCAACAAAATACAAATGAAACACAGATCTCAATTCGGCCTAATACCGACATCTATGTGAATATGTCTCGAAGCGAGTCATCTGCCAATTCAACAAAACCTGCTGAGCTACAAAAGATAGATCGGACTGCTTCTGGCTACTTCATCGATTTTTATACCTTTACTCTGGATCCAAGTGAAACTGAGTCACTTCCAGCTTCTGATTCCCACAAAGAAAAAATATATGATCTCTACCTTTGGCTGAAAAAGACTTACTTTTTTCTCCCTGGCCAGAGCTCTGGGTTGCAATTGGTCTAGTTTTCCCAGTCCTTTGGGTGGGTGCACTGACTGTCTTTTTCCGGTTCCTAAATGGACACTATCTCCGAGAACGCTCTGTAGTACAACATGTGAACTTGGGCCTGAAACCACATATGTCATCTCATTGTGAACAAAGAGACACGTCCTTTGTGAACATTACAGCAGTTCCCGTTCCTGAAGGAATAGTTTGGGATAGGGTTTCGTATGATGTATTTGGTCCAACTTAACTTTTGAAAATACCACATTTGTTTAAAATTTCTTTGAATGATGTCATCACCTCCAGTAGTTTCTCTGATGATTGGGATTTTAAAACTGTAAATTCTATGCTGTCTGATTTAGAACAATATGCTGCATTTTCCAGTAACAAATTGTATGATGGTACATCTGATTTTGACACCATGTATTGTTACCAACACTATGGTCATCATTTCTTGCACAAAGCAAGTATCCCACGTAATATTTTCACTTATCATCAATGGGAACATTGCCCAACTCCACCGGAAGGTAGTTCACAAACGTTTGCACAGAAGTTTGCTTATTTTTCTGGGTTTAACACTTCAGACCCGAGATATTATTATGATAGGGCTGCGCCTACACCTGCAAAGAAAAATTTGCTCTACAACACGAAACAGATATACTCTGCTTCCTTTATTTCCCAGCTGTCTTTACAGGGTTTCGACTTTTGGAGGGACACCATAGACACAGAATCTGTCTGGGGGACTAACGATTGGCAAGTTCAGGGAGCTGAGGCATTATTTAGAGCATATCTCATACCACAGCAGATTATTTACCTGAACAACACAATGAAACAGACTTCTTGTCTTGGACTAGCCAAGACTAAGGACTTGAACACACCTTGGATTCCCTCACTTACACACTTTGAGGGGTGGCACAACTATACAGAACATAGTGAGGATACGGTAGATGACATTATACATGATGGTTTATACAGTTCATCAGACCCCAATTGGAAGGGATGTTTGGTTTGGCCTATCGACACAAATAGGTGTCAGTCAAGATTCAAGGGTACCACAGAAGGGTTTAGTATCCAGAGGCCTGACCAGCACAATGTACATTGAGAAAATTTGGGGGGGTTAACATTCTACAGTGTTGGGAAGTTATGCCTAGAGTGGCTAATAATCTCAACACTATCCCAGGTGAAACAACACTTGTCCTTGCTATTGGATTACATGGATCTTAGGGATTTCTTGTTAGGTCCCCAGAAACCACATCACAAATGCTTCTTATACGCTATTTAAAATGAAGTATGGAAGATCTCTCAACAGGAAGCTGCAGAGAGATTGCGTGAGATTAACAGGATTAATCTAGAAAAGGCTTAGGCAGTGGTCGACACTGGTATGACCACACTAACAGCCAGGATTTATTCACTGGGCAACATTGTGTCTACTGCGATAGATATAATAGAACATGATTTATCATTTCTTCAGCATGGGCAATCGCAATTGCGGTCCATTCTATTATTGAGTTGGATGCTGCACGCATTGCTCTATGGTCACGTGCCCTGGTGGTATATCAACAGTATGTCTCTGTTTTCGGCATATAATCTTACAGAAAGACAGACAACAATGGCACGAAGAGATGCGAAGTATACAATGCTGCACATTGAAAAATTGGGCCAATTACCTTTCACCGTGGCTGAGTCACCCTCCACAGAAGGGTTAATCCATGACCATATTACACTGCTAGTCACTACATTCCAATTTCAATATTGTCTACAGTATCACCAAGTAGGGAGGTATGAAGCGTTGGGTAAGGAATACATTCATGAATCTTGGGAATTACCGTACAGATTTAGATGCAGGAATGGGGACACTGAAGTCTTTCTCAGCGGTTCAGACTGTGAGAATACGTTAATTGGGTCTCTAATTTGTCAGGATATTATGCTTTACGGAGCTTATAATGCTTCGGTTGCAAACCTATCATGTCACTTGAAAGGACCCCCAGCTGCTGTGATTCATCCGGTGTTCAAACTACTCTCGAATGGGAGTTATGTGATGTAGAATGATCAGGGTTGTTGTGGGATGCTGCCAGGCATTGCATACTTTGTCACAGTAAGTTCCAGGGTTACTTGTTGTATGCAAGTATTGTTTCCACCCACCCACACTGCCAAGGAGGCACCGCTGTGGCCTTCATTGAAAGTTTCCCTTATACGGTTTGATTCTCTGAGCAGACTGAAAGCCATACTTTTACAGAAGGATGTGGCCTTAACTTCAGCCCGAGAGACTTTTGATCTGCAGGTTGCAAGGTCTTCAGCTGAGATACAGGCATTAGTCCGAACTAACTTCCTGCTCCATTTCGGAGAAATGGTACATTGTATCTTTAACATGCTGATACGAGTGGGATATTACACCTATTTAGGAACATAAGTTCTGGAGTATTAAGTACCTTTCAGACAATCTTCGGAGTTATTCCAGCATTTATACACTCCTTATTAGGAAGCATTTTTGGAGGGCTTCCGCTGGTCCTACTACTTGTAGTGGGTATCCTGGTTTTAATTTTCCTGCTACGCAATGGACGTCCCAGTTTGCAAAGAGATGGATAAAGCACTACGTGTGTGACGATGCCGTGAATGCATGGGTACTCCATCTGGGCACACCTCGTCTTCGGGACCTAAGCGAGCATTGGTTCCCACTGTTTAGGTCAGACTGGGTTGACTGCGTCTTGCCTGTGCTCCGCTGCCTATTCTGCGGATACGAATGCGTGTTGGACATATGTCTAACACTTCCATCGGTTGCGCCACTGGACGTGGATGTACTACCGGACCCAATAAAGGCCCACGTATTGCAGTGTCCTCAGCGTATTCCAATGTTGATGTCGGCATTCCTTGCTGTATCATATTCCTTGTCATATTCCTTGCGGCATTCCTAGAGCCCCCACTGGATGCTTCAGCTCCTGTCAGAATGGGCACCGGCTCTACCACAGGCTCACAGGCTTTGATTACTTCCTCAGCAACAGCTGTGGAAACTGAAGAAGATCACCTTTGTTCTATTGACCTGATCCAAGAGGTGTTACAGGGACTGTCGTCTGCGAAAGCAAGAAGCAGTGATGTTGCGTCTCTTACACAGGACACAAAAACATTTGGCTCTCCAGGTGATGCGAAGAATTCAGCCTTATTCCATAACAACACAAAATGGAATTCGACAACATTATTTTTTTTTTTTTCTTTCTTGCTCTCACTGAGCACTATGGCTTTCAGCGTGCTCAGTTGGTATAACAGTATATTGACTATTTAGAGCTTTTTTAACTTTTGCATAATTTTTAACACATTCTATGTTTTTAGATGTTTTTATACTCATATTTTAGCAATGTCTTTTATGTTTTTAAACAAGCATATTTTAGCATTTTGTTAAATTTTGTCACCCAGTCGGATGAGGACTGAGTGTTATGAGACCCAATGTACCCCAATATAGGCCCAGGTAGTTGCACAATCTTTTACCTACTTTGTCCTACCTTGCTCTACATAATGGCTCTGGTGCTGACCTTCTACCTAGTTAGGTGCCGAATAAATGTGTGGGTTTCTTCGAAAACTAGCCTCATTTATTATGCATGAGGATTCTTAGTATCACAGCAGGATTACCATCTTCTGCATAATAACTCTGTACAAAAGTCTCCATTATCATCATACTTGGCCGACAGACCCACAGTACCATGATACATCTAGGTAGAACCCCTGAGGGTACCTTTTGGGTATATAAGTCCCAGATCTTCGCTGGGCAAACCAGAGGAGAACAACTTCTATGGTGACACGAGACGCTGAAGTCCCTGTCCGCAGACACTCCAGCACGTAGTGGTCTGACATCCCTTGCGGGGTGTCCAAGGCGAGACCAAGATGGGGTCCTTCATTCTCTCCCATCAGGTAATGGGGTTGGCTCTTTCCTAGGGGGAGTTTTGTCTATAAACCTAAATACATGCTAGGTACACTTAGGTACATCTAGTTAGGGTTTGCATCATAGGAGTACTCATGATTACTGCCATGTATCTATATGCCTGCATATATTCCTTGTTTTAGCACCATGATAGAATTCTACCTTTTATTTACTCTGTTGGTGCTTATAACCGTATGTATCTGTTTCTGTCTAATGGTTGTGCCAGCACACGTATTTTATGCTAGAATGACGCTCGTTTAATAAATGCTTATTGAAAACATCCCCTCTGTTCATTCTGTATATCTCTCTGAGACCGAGTGAGCACGCGTGACTGAGCGAAAAGCACTGTACTGTTTCCACGTTCCCTGAGGGGTCAGGGTTGTCATGTTCGTTAGTTGCCAGAAACTATTCGCTCCTTAGTAAGGTTGTGGGACTTATAGTGGCACTGTGAGCTAGCTGGCCTACAGACTAACAGATCTTTTGGGGGTGCCTGGAGTCAGTCTGGACACCAATTCCTTGGTTTATGTTGTCTAAACGCGCAGATCCTATATAGATTTGTAGGAACTACACGACAGACTTACTACTTGAAGCTGTACAGATCCAGCACTGATGGCAGTATGCCTTCCCATACCAAGCCTAAACTCCAATGGATAGGCACTCACGGATTAGATCTCCAAAGGAAATAGCACAGGCCATCACCCAACTCTTGTGTAATAAGGCACTAGGGGAAGATGGCTTCCCAGGAGAATTGTACCGGTGTCTTAAGGAGGAGACTGTGGACTGCCTCCATGCAGCCTTCCAAGAGGCTGACAGCACTGGCTCTCTTTCGCATATGTCAAACAAAGCGGTGATTTCTGTCTTCCCGAAGCGAGACAGGGACCCTTTACTATACAGTATATCGCCTATATCTCTTCTAAACTCTGATACAATCATACTCACCAGCATCTTGGCAGCCTGCCTCAGTTGCGTCATTCCCACTCTGATTCATCCTTCCCTGGTGGGGGATTGTTCCTGGAGGTTTGTCCTGAGACCCCTTACAATGCCTTGTGCACCTTCTCTGACTGTCCAAGGATTTACCAGAGGCAGCTCTGGCCCTTTCTTTAGGTGCTAAAAAAGCATTTGACCACATTGAATGGGACTACATATTCTTCTCCCAAGATGGTATGGTATCAGCGAGGCCTTCATTGCAAAAGTCAGGTGGTTGCATTCCTCACCCAGAGCACAAGTTAACTGCAGGCGTTTCCTTTCTGACACATTTACAGTCAATACGGGCACCCATCAGGGTTGCCCCCTTTCACCACTGTTATTCCTCTTGGCGTTGGAACCTCTGGTTGAAGCCATTTACTACACCCTGCGATTCACAGGTATCCCCATCCAAACAATACAGCCAAGCCTCAACGACTCCCTCCTGGCCCTAATGTCCCTCACTGCAGACTTCTTGGATCTCTCTGGTTACAAAATCAATTATGACAAGAGTGAAGCTCTGCCTATGTCCAGGGTCATGACCACAGCAGCCATTGCGAACTTAGATGGGCATTGCAATAGTTAAAGTACTAGGGTATCCTCCTGCCCAGAGGCTTGGAAGCGATGGTCTCTGTTGATCTTGACCCGCTCATTGCTAAAACTGTTGCGGATTACGCAAAATGGAACCTTCTTAATTTGTCAATGTGGGGGCGTCTACAAGAGGTGAAAATGGTGGTGGGCCCCAGTTTCACACATGTACTGGGCATGTTGCCCATCTCAGTGCGTCCTACTACTCTCCATTCCATTGATAGGGACATACGTTTATGTGGCTCAATATGTCCCCTTCTGAAAGCCTCTAAACTGATCACCCACCTTTGGAGCGGGCATCTGGAGCTACCCTGTATCGACCATTATCACCTGGCCTTGCACCTTGTCCAGTTGTCCTCCATGTGGTCCGATGTGGTGAGCCCACCACTCTGGGTCAATCCGGAATGTGAAATGTGCCATTGCTCGTTGCAGTCCTAGCTTTATCACTATTGCATCCCCTCAGCATCACCCCGCAACCCCATCATACAGACCATGATGGGGCTATAGAATTGAGCCACAAATTGTTGAAATGTCATTCACAGTGGCCCCTGCATGCCCCTCTCTGGAACAATGCTGCCATACAGATCGATGGTAAGCCTGTGCTTTAAGGCAAGTGGCGGACATCCAGGATTGCCACTCATGGCAATTACCCAGCGGGCATCCTAGCATTGATTTAAGCAACCAACATAATTGAGACAGAAGCAAATTAAAGAGATGGGTTTTCAGACATTTCCTAAATTGTAAAAGACCCGAAGTTTTATGTAAGTCATCCAGGTATTTGGTGTTCTTGTGGCAGCAATCTGGTCTGGTTTTCCAGATAGATGTAGATTTGTGTGATCCCCATGAACATCTGTAGTAAGATGTATGCTCATCAAGGACCACAGCTAGGGCTCTCTTGTAGCAATTGAACTGGAGTGTGGAGACGGCAGAGCCTCAGGGAACACCAAACGGAGATCCAACAGTGGAATATTTTGAAGAAACCATGCATACTTGCTGAGTAAAACCTCAGAAGAATGAACTGGATCACTTTTGGGTTATACCAAATATTCCTAGTGAGCTTCTATCTTAACAGCAATAAGTTTCTATTCCTTGTGTGTCTAAACTATTCAGCGAAAGGACGAAGACTACATGCTGGCCTTCATCAACCATCATCAGGAGATTCTCCCAGAAGTGAGTCAGGCCTGATTTTAATACTTTTGCTGGTCAAAAACTATATTGCTGGCCAGAGAGCAGTTGGTTTTGTTCAACATTGTCTTGAATTCAGTTTTTAACTTTTTTTCCAGAATTTTTCTCATGGGTGGTAAATTGGAGATTGAGCAAATGTTGTTCAGCACTCTTGGGTTTGCAGTTGGGTCTTTAGGATCTGGGAGACTGCCTGTCAAAAAATGAAGAATTAATCAAAGAGATCATGCCTCATGACAGGGTGAGAAAGATGTGTTTTGTGTAGCATGCTGGGCAAGGATCCAAAGACATATTAGCTGCTTTAATCTTGAAGACTCACTTGGTAATCTTGTCTTCCAAAACTGGAATAAAAGTGGCAACAAATGAGTACAGTGAGCTAGCATGAAAGATTGATTAGAGAGGCAATTGAAAGGTTGTATGATGGTACAACTCATGCCTAATCCACGCATGCCTGTACCACACGATCTCTACTACGACCGCGTCTTTAGCACGCATGCCTTTGTCACGCATGCCTTTACCATGCAATTTCGTGGTAAAAACATGATGGGTAGAGGGGCATGCGGTCTGAAGATCATAACCCTGCCCCCTGCCTTGTAAACTGTCCATTTTCTCTCTCATCTGCCTCCTAAAAATTAAACCCATACCCCAAAAACTACCCTGACCCCAGTCCCCGCACCCTGAGCCCTAAACTATCCCCTACATCCCTAAACTACCCCGACCCTGCCCTGTAAACTGTCCCATCTCCCCATGCCCTGAGCCCTACAAATTAAGACCACATCACAAAAACTACTCCGACCCCAGCCCCATGCCATGAGCCCTAAACTATCAATACATCCCTAAACTACCCTGACCCTACCCTGTAAACTGTCCCTTCTCCCCCTGCCCTGAGCCCTAAAAATTAAGCCTCTGCCCCAGAAACTACCCCGACCTTAGCTCCCCTGCACTGAGCCCTAAAAACTATCCCCTACATCCCTAAACTACCTGACCCTGCTCCCTGCCCTGTAAACTGTCCCTTTTACCCCTGCCCTTAGCCCTAAAAACTGTCATCCACCCTAAAAACTACCCCAACCCTGTCTTTATTCCTAAAACCTACCCCCACCGAAAAACTACCCCCTCCACCCCAAAACCAAGCCCCAGCCCCATTTACCTCTCTGAGTCCCGAGTTTTCCGAGTCTTCCTCTTCCTGTCTTCCCATTCCGCTCAGCAACTAGGCAGCGCATTGCCTTAACCACGCATATGCCTTGTTAAGGCACATGTGTGGTTAAGGCATCCGTGGTACGGCTTGTGGGGAAACGACACGCTTGGCTAAGCCCGCGTTGTTAAGGCCATTTTGCCCGATTGAAAGGTGTATAGTATTGTGTCCGTGATTTTTTTTACTGTTGATTGAAAGAAAATATAGCAGGCTTCACAGAACTATGTTGTGAAGCTTGGGATGTTTTATGTGGCTTTTGTTTTGGTCTGCTCAAGTTAGTTATTACAAATTCTGCAGTTGTGGTTTAAAAACTCGTTGATGTGTTTGGTTATGTAGGGTTTTTTTTCTTAAAATGGATTTCTGGTAATCCTTTCTGCACATGTTATAGGCCAGTGTGTTAATATCAGATTGTGATTCATGCCATTGTCTTGTAAGGGGATGACATTGTCTTTTAGGATAGCTAGAATGCTGTAGATCCATTTTTTTGGGATGTTCTGAGACCCTGTTTTGGTTTCCCCATCTTTACAGATACAAACTTGCTCTTGACTGAGGTCCTTTTGTGGTATATTATCCAAATTGGGCTTCTGGATTGTGTTAGCACATTGAAATGGGATATGCTATGTTTCTTACAGTCATTGCCTTTTTCTTTATTAAGAACCATGAGAGATCATGTGATTAGAAGCACAGATTCTGGAGATAGAGGATAATCAACAACTGAGCTGTTCAGATCTGTGTCAGGGTCTGCATATTTTCAAGTTTGTTTCAAATTTGTGGGTGAAATTGAAATCCAAATTATGTACTGCTGCCTGTGTGGAAGCATTGATAATCTGTGTGAAACACAGTGCACTTTCTCTTCAATACAATCAACTGTAGGTTTGTATTCAGATATGTACAACTGTGTTGAAATTACCCATACAAACGATTTTTGGTGATATGATTTGCAGGGGTAAGGCTAAATTAATGATTGATTTTAGGAATTTATAATTGTATCCAGTGTGCCAGTAAACTGCAAGTATGGTAAAATTCAAAATATTCTGTATCACCCACAACATTTGGTCAGCTTTGTACATATCATACTCCCAGCATACTCATCTTTTCAGACTGCAGCCTCCTGGACACAAATTGTTATGATTGGAGCATGCATGTTAGAAAAAATAGTTTATTTTTGAACAACTTATATCTTCATTGGAAAATATATCTTTTCATAGAGCAGCACCAAAGACATACCCAAGTATTATTGGTGTGAAATGAATAATTTACATGCTAGAACAAGTGTGAAAAGTCGGGAGGAAACAGATGACTTTCACATTTCTGTGGGCCTTAACATTCCACATTTCCAAATAAATGAATCTACGTAGCATGAAATGAGCTCTGCCCAACACTTATCAGGTGTCAGTATTCCCAAGTCTCCTCCGGTTTTTGATCCTGGTATGGATTTAAATTACAAGATTGATAATGTAGTGACTTTCTCATTATGTAAAGGGTACAGCAGTACTTGGGTAGCTGACAGCTGTTCAGATGTGAACAGGAATCAAGAGCAGCTTTCAGTTGATCTGGCCATCCTTGCCCCACAAGCAAAAGAAAATGAAGGAGTGCTGGAGAAGGGTTAGCTCAAAAACGCGCAGGGCTGAAGAAAGAACAGTTCTCCAATCCTTTCTTTTTCCAATGCCTATTGTCTCTCTTCCACAGTCCTTTCCCCAGCAAAACCCAGTGCAAAGTGTTTGGTAATTGATAGTCCATCGTCACTGAGGTCCTTCAAATTTATCCTTCTGTGGCACTGCAGATATGGAACCCAATCATTTGTTGGCTCTGAAGGCCTCAGCATTGATCTTTCTCTGGCACAGAGGGTCTGGGGAGCTTATCATTCATCTGCATTGAAGTTCCGGGAACAATTTCTTCTCCAGCACTGACGGTAAGCATCTAGTCAAAATTGATTCTATTCTGTAGGTAGCCGCTGTAGCTGATCAGCAGATATGAGTGTGCTTATTTGATGCCCAAGTGAAGAAGGGATGTTGCAAGCCCAAAATGCATTTTGAATTCAGAGGAGCTATGCATAATTTCTCATCCTATGTTTGGATGAATAATCAAAAAAGAACATTGTAGGAAATACCTCTTTTTTGCATGATCACTGCCATTCTTTTGACTGATGCTGCTGGTTTATTGACCCTGTGCCCTGGGGCTCGCTAACCAGAACCCAGTGCATGTGATCTGACCCGAAAAACATACTGAAATGGCTGTACTCCTAACTGGCATATTTAACTTACCTATACCTTAATAGTACATTGTACAAAGTATGTTCAGGGCCTCTAAGTAAAATGTAACTAGTGGACTGCAGCACACATTGTTCCACCCACTATCATGACAGTGAATACCTTACTAGACGGGGCTATCACTGTCTGTGCAGTTTTAAAACTACAAAGTCGACCTGTCAAAATAACCCAGTTTAACAGGCTTAAATACTCCTTATGAATATTAATAAGGCACCCCTAAGAAGGCCCTAATGCCCATAAGGCAGAGTACAGGATATTTAAAAATAGGACATGTAAACGTTTAATGTTCAACATTTCCTTATAGTGACAGGGCCCCAAAAGCTATTTTCACTGTAGCAGGGTTAGCTGTTTAATAGGAAAGCATTATGATACAGTATTACATTTAATAATGTTATCTCTGCCTAGGAAACACCTACAAAGTTCATTTAGGATTTTAAAAAATATTTATTATATGCCCGATTCACTGGGAAAATCGGATTTGTAATAAATATTTTGCAAAGGGTACTTTTACAAAGTCACCTCTTCCCTGCCTAAAGCCTCTACAAGCCCCTGCTCATGAGCTTGTGCTGTTACACAGGAGCTGATTTGGGCACTTGAGGAGGTGTGAACTTGTTCCCAGAGCTGAGACAAAGGCCTTGGCTGTAGGGGGGTGTTCTGTTCCTCTGGAAAGATGACCATATGGGCTTTGGCCAAGAACCTAATTAACTTCAAAGAGTTCTACCCCTTTCACTGTCAGATGAAGCTAATACCTGGGCCTGTCCCCTCCTTTGTCCCTCTAGTCAGCCAAGCACCAATTGCAGTGGGAGAGGAGCTGCCCCCAGAACTAGTTTTGAGTCACCACAGAGGTGGGGTTGCTCTTTTCCCTAGGAACACCTCTAGGGTGGGCACATGATATCTGCACAGAGGAAGAAATGTTCTGCCTTGGATTTAGGTAAAGAGGGGTACTGTGGGATTGTATGCAGTAGTACACACAGGAATGGCTCTAAATTTGGGTTGGGTTACCCCAGGGAACCTTTTCCCTATTGGTTAGGCAGGGGCCAGGAGTCATCCCAACCCACACCTTAGTGCCAGGTATAACTCTGCCACCCTTGGACGCCCTCTTCAGAACACCACTGGGCCTGTGGATGACAGAGGATTGCACCTGCTGTTGAGGCCTGTGAGGAGTCTTGAAAGTCTGGACCTGCTCTCACTTGTACCCAGGACAAAGAAGTGGACTCCAAGGGTCAGTTGGCTGACCACTTGTTAAGATACAGGGACACAACAAGCTGCTAGAATCCCTTTTTCCTGAAGAACCCAGCTGACCAGTTCCAATTGGTCCTGCCCTGGCCCCTGCTGCTCGCCTATGCTGGAGGGTGTGAATCTTTATCCCCAAGTGCTGTCCCTCAGGCCCTGGGACCCATGGCTGTTTCAAAGAGCTGCTGCTCCAGTGGAAATAGTCAGTCATTCAATATTCCTTTATTGCATAATTAATTACAATCATTACAATGTGTGTACAAAAGCTTAAATATGAATCTTATTTTATCAGGTAAGAGAGAAGACTGAAAAGTTGCTATCATAAACATAAACAGGCTCAGGGATAAAGCAGATACTAGGCCACATTTAACTAGATGCCATAAAAAATGCAAGTTCGTGGACAGACCCAAGACTAAAACCAGATCATTGGTGTGCAAAAGTAGCATGGCTGTGCAAACTATACATGTAATGCATATTGTCTTAGATGCAAGCGTGGATAAAATCAGTTTTAAATAACTCTTATGAAAGTTTGGGAGTCATACATAATACCTGAGGATAGATATCTGCTCAATCATGTGCAAGGTAGTTTAAGTGTGCAAAACAATGCTTAAAGTGCATGCGATCTGGAAGACATAAAGCAGATTGTTGTCTAATCATGTACTGGAAGAGCGGCTAGTAAAAAGCATTTAAAAGATCCATCCAAATGGATATTACAAGCCAAGCATACAAAACATTAAAATTCAATTGTTTTTGGTGTTCTTACTTAGAGCGGTGATCAGTCTTGCTAGTGTTTTTAAGTAATACTTGTAACAGGCTGATGTATTTGCTGAATTTTGCCGAGTTACATGGCTCCACTATGTTAAAAACCAAATTCATAGCCTCTTTGCAGGTTTGTGCCCCGTGTGTGAGGAACAAGTGTTTTAGCAAGGTCCAGGGGACATTCAAGAGTGCAGGGCAGCAGCACAAAAGGTGGTTGAACATTTCCTTTTGATATTCACAGAGTCTGCACTTGACTATCATGGAAAGGGAGTGCCATTTTGGGTTCATCTCTTTAGTCTGTAGGCACATCAACCTTGCAGCCATGATTTGTTTTAAACATGTCTCTCCAATCGAACGCCAGAGGTATGGCTGTGGTCTCAGATAAGGCTGTTCGTGGGTCTTGTATGATGTGGCCACCGTTTCAAATACCAGAGTGATTTCTTACTTTCATTTGGCCAAATCAAATAGCATTGACTGCGTTTTCAGCTGCCTTTTAAGGATTTTTTTTTAAGGTTGAATGTGAAAGCAGTTTGTTGTTTAGCACTGACAAATCTATTTGGAGTGTGTCCACTGATTTGTTTGAATAATTCATCCAAGGGTTCATCTTTAATATGAAGATCTGTTGGAGGGTTGATTTCAAAGTGTTTGTGGTGTCTTAATAATTCTATAGTAATATTTTAAGAAGGTGCCCATGATAGACCACATTTGCGCCTCCAAACACAGTTCTAGTCGGATCATCTAATCTCTTGTGTGGTTTGGGAGTCTGAAAATTCTCTTGTATGCTTGGAGTTGAAATTTGTCAAGTGTTTTGGTGAGATTGTCAGGAAAGGATTCGTGGCTGTAGTTAAGCGCTGGTAGAAGGGGGGCCTGGAGAACCTATCGAATTGGTATTGTTGAAGGGCTCTCTAAAATTGTATTGAGTTAGCTTAATCTTGTGATGATCAGTGCAGACTTGGTGTTAAGGTGGCCCAAATGAGTTTTGGGTCCACCCTTTGCTGTCAGTCACACACCCAATTAATTATAGGTGGTTGTCCTTTGGACTTTTAGAGAGCCCAGACTCCAAACAGTGTTTGCTTTCTTGTTTGTTTGTCTAAAAATACAACTTTTGTCTTTGCCTCATTGACAGTCATTTTGTTTATTTCATTATATTTATGAAGGGCGGTCAGGGCTTTTTGAATTCCCATTCATGTGTGGTCTAATAAAACTATATCGTCAGCATATTGTAGTAATGTGATCTTAGCTGCCCCGATTTTTGGCGGAATCAGATTAGCATGTTTTAAGGCTGAAAACATGTCAGCTGTGTACAGATTAAATAAAAGAGGGGCCAGGACGCACCCTTGCTTTAATCCACTGTTTGTCAGTATTTTCCCTGTTGTGACTGTTTCTGAAAGCTTAATCTTCACCCAAGTCGAGGTGTATAGTGACATTATTGCCTGCAGCAGGTTATTTGGAATGCCGCAGTTCTGTAGTTTCTGCCACAATTTGGTCCTGTCCACCAAGTCAAAGGCAGGGGAATAATCAATAAGACATGCGTCTAAAGGATGAAAATTGTGGCTTAAGGTTTGTTGAATTAAAAAGGATATGGCCACAATATTGTCAGCAGTTGATGAGTTTGTCCTAAAGCCAGTTTGACAGTTCGTTTTCTTCCAGTGAGAGTGAGGCATTACCCTTGGCTTCAATATCAAGAAGCGCGATAAGGCAGTTATTGCCTGGATCAAATCTATCACCTTTCTTAAATTTTGTATGTAGTATAGAGCCTCTCCAACATTCGGGGATGTGCCCAGTAGCTGAACATGTGTCGTATAGTGGAGGAGTATGGAAGCCCATAGGTCTATGTCATTTTTACAATTTGGGCTTGGATGCCATTTGGGCCTGGAGCTCCTGTTCTGATTTTTGTCAAAGTGTTAGATATTGGATTTGTTGTGAAATGTGAGTCTTTGTTAGATGCTTCAGGTTCTATACTAAGATTGTGGTTAAGCGGAGCGCTGGGTGTTTTGGCTATATACACTTTGTTTATGTGCTGTGTCCACTGCGCCTCTTCTATTGCGTTGGTATGTGGGCTGTCTGGGACATTTTGCTTTTGATGTAGCTCCACAACTCAGCGTGGCTGCGTTTGCCTAGAAAAGAGTGTACATATAGCCATTCTTTCTCCATTTTTTCTCTCTTGATGGACCAAACCAGCCGATTGTGTGATTTTAGTTGTTCGATGCAAGTCAATTTTAAGTTGGTGATTATGCATCTTGTTAAATAATTTCCACGTCCTAGAGATCTTCTGCTTACTTGCTACTGCAGGGCACTTTTGATGAAGATGAATTGCCTTAGGCCTGCAAGGGAGGATTTTAGGGACTATTTTAAAATGGATGTCATTAATGATGGTGTCCCAATGTTCAAGTAGAATTTTTCCATTTTGCGCCTGTAGCGTCGAGCCATTGGTGGATTTCCAAATGTTGCATTTTTCCAGGGGGACTGGGCCCCATTTGATCCGGCGAATTAATTGTGTTTTTTCATCTCCTTTTGAGGTGCCCATTGGTTATGCTTCACTGTTTTTAATTGACGCTCCATGCAGAGTGGCAGATGGTCACTCTCTTGAAATAAGGGAATTTTGAAACTCACAAACTGCTCCATGGTATTGGTGAACACGTAGTCTAGTGCGCTTACTTCTCTAAAAGTTTTCGGGAATTGTTAATTTGCTGTACTGTGTTCTAGTGTTCATTGGATAGATTTAGGAGTGTATCTATTGAGCAGGCTCCCTAACTGGTTTAGCAGCGTACTCACTAGAGTGTGTTTGGGCATCGGGTCCCCAGATGATGGAAGTTAAAGTCACCACAGATTATTATCTCGTGGTTAGCGTGGTCACAGAGAGCACCATCTAGTGAGTCACATAGCTGTGTCATCTTTTTTGCCCGTTATGAACCAAAGCTGTTAAAATATAAGTTGATCAATAGGAGTCTTGTCTTGTGATTCGTAATTTTTGTGCCTTCCAATGTGATGGCTTGTATCATGATGTTCTCGGCTGGGAGTCTTTTTGCTTTTAACTCTAGACCAATGTTAAGATATATTGAAAGGGCATCAGAGGGCCTTCTGAATATGTTATTTTTGTTTGCAGGATGATGTATTTCATGGAAGCCTCGTATAATTGTTGGACTTAATAACCAGGTTTCCTGTAGACAGAGAAAGTCGTAAGTTGCAATCAAATATCTTGTGAGGGGCAATTTAAGTATTCTAGACAATCCGGCTGCATTCCATGAGAGTATCTTTAGTTCTGGATTACAGTCAGCTATGCTAGGAGCAATTTTGTGGGTTGCTAAATAGGATAGGAGCTAACCAGCTCTGGTCCGATTTGCTGTTTCCCTCTGCTTGCCCCATGGCGACTTTTCTAATTGGGCCTCCTGTGTACATGTACTGTTGTGATATATTCAGTTTGCACTGAGTTGGGGTAGTTTGTGAGTGCCCTGCACCCCTTAAAACACTGTAAGTAGTTGTATGTGAGTTGTGTGGCTCTTTTTGGAGCTTCAGATGAAACAGATATTTGGGTGTTGTGAGTCTGGAAATCCCTATACACCAGTCTTTAAAGGTAGTTTTGTTGCTCATGATTTTTTCCGTCAGTGTGAGTGATTTCAATTTGATTATTGAGGACTCTCTTCTCTTAATGCGCTCCGACAACATTTTGAATTCGATACTCAAAATGTCCTCTGTGGTTATTTTAGTCAAGTTTGGGATAACTTTAAAAAAGATGTAATAGTTTATAGCAGTTAAGGCTGTCGTGATTACCCTCTGAACAGTATTGTGGTGTAAGTACCAGTTTGGTAGAACTGTGTTCACTACCAGTTCCACTGTGTTGTTGGTGCATGTTTGGAATGTCGTTGCACCTTCATTTAGGGGATGCTAGGAATGGGGGCACAGCTTTGTTGGCTGTCACTATCCTGTTTTATTGAAAGGCCATAATGGCTACCATCAAAAGATGTAGTGTTTGCGGGTCCTTCCTTTTTTTGCCCCCTTTTGTTGTTATCTTGCTACAATCCTGAACATTTGCTGTTTTTGGCGAATTCAGCGGTAACTGGTCATGTCCGGGCAGTTTGAGCAGACAGCAGAAAGGCTGCTGGTGATGGACTTTGCTCATTTAGGGATCCTGCTCCATGATCAACTGAAGGGAGTCCAAGAGCTGAGATAGCAGGAAGCTTTATTGTTTCCTGGGGGTCTGCAGTTTTTGTTGCTGTTCCTCTTGCCTTAAATTTATTTATTTTATCGCCTCAGTGACTTTAAGGCCTTGTCTGTTCGAGCGGTGGTTGTTCATTTGCTCTTTGGCCGCTTTGTTTTTGTCCTTTTTTAGACGTTTCATAGATCTTTTGGAGAGTACCCTTGTTCACTGGTCTTCCTTTTGTTTTGCAGCATCCTCGGTGGTGTTTGAAGAGATTTTTTCCACAGTTGAATTTTTGAGAGGTGTGGGGCCTTGAGGAATATGACTGTGTATCCGGCCTGGGAACATCCGAGTAGTGATTTATTGGCTCCTGTGTTGATGCCAGAAGCAGGAAAGAAGGATGTGGCGTTGGAACTGCCTGGCTCCCTGTCACAGTGGCTGTAATAGCTGTTTTCTCTAAGGGTTGATTTGCCAGGACCTTCAGGTCACCTGTAACTGGATCTTGATTCATTGTTTTTGTTCTGATAATAGGCTTACTGAAACCAATGTTGGGGGAAGTGTCTCTGTGCCCAGGTGGCTGTAGAGGTGGCAGAATGTGAGTTTCCACTCTAACATCATAGATGTTAGTACCTCCAGTAAGGTGCATAGTTTTCGCCTATTTTGTGGCAGTCACATGAGGTGTGTTCGTTTTCCAGTTCGGCTCGCGTGTTGCTCGTTTTGCTCCACGTTGGTGAATTTGGCCTCCAATTTGGCAACAGACATGGCTAGGGCTTGGATCAGCTCTAGTTGTAATTCTAGTTTCTCCGATTGCCATGTAAGAGCATTTATTGTGGCCACCAGAGACATGTTAATTGTGGCCAGTAGCTCACACTGCTCCTTGGGTGGTTGATGCATTGGTGAGACTGACCTATTGTAAATGCTCTCGTCCAATAAGGGTCTGTGATCCTGGAGGCAGCGTTGGCCGAGTTTGGCATTGTTGCAAAATGGTGGCAGTGTTTTTACTCTGGTTATAGACCTGGGCGCAGGGTGCCACGTACTTGAGTTCGTGTAATATTTTTGGGTTCCTCACAGTGCCTGTTGGCTCTATTGGGTTGGCGATGATCTTACTCTTGCCCTCCTCCAGGTGCGAGTGCCTGCTTCCTGCAATCTGTCATTATAGATTTGAGCAGTGGTGGTGAGTGATGGCTTCAAATGTGTTAGAACTGGGGGTCTCTAGTTGGCAATGGTTTGCACCTTTGTCCAAATAGGGACCCTTGCTTCTAGTCAGGGTAAGGGGGATACACTCCTAAAATAACCCCTGCTCACCCCCTGGTAGCTTGGCACGAGCAGACAGGCTTATCTCAGAGGCAGTGTGCAAAGCATTTGTGAACACATACAGTAATACAGTGAAAACCCTACAGATGGACACCACACAGGTTGTATGTAAAAATAAGTAATCTTTATATAGACTTAACACAAGACCCAATAGCAAAAATCCACAATACTGTAATCTAAAATAGATTTAAAATGATAGAGACAGTTCACGTTATCTTCAAAAATAGGATAGTCAATCAAATAAAGCTTGTAGCAACAAATAACTCCACTTGGAGTTATCACAACGTCGTGACCGGTGGAAATCCCAAAGTACGGCGCCGACCGCGAGGTGCGCAGCGTCGGGCCCGGAGTCAAGCAGACCCACAAAGAACAGTACCTGGAATTCGATGAAAACAAAGACGGTGCACGGAGTCGGGGAGGTAATGCTTCGTTGGCACCGGCGGCGTTGGTTCCTTACGACCCCGGGGAGGTGATGTCTCGGTTCCTTACTGCAGCGCTGGGGAGATGAGGCGTCGGTTCCTTACTGTGTCGGGGAGGTGACGTCACGGATGGCGGCGAGGCGTTGGTTCCTTACGATGGTGCGGTGTCGATGGATTCGGGGGGTCACCCACGTCGAGGATCGGCTCCGCGGTGATGAAGCCCTGGCATCGGTGAAGTTGGGGCTGCGGTGCGAGTTGGGACGGTGCGTCGTGAGCGTCACGAGTGGTGTCCTCGGCTCCGGTGCAGGCAGCGGCCTCTGTGACGGCTTCGGAGTCGATGTCGCACGGCGTCAGCAGGCATCGGGCCTACGGTGCAAGTCGGGGCGGTGCGTCGTGCTCTTCACGAGCGGTGCCCCCGGCTTCGGTGCAGGTTGCGGTGTCGCTCGCCGGCGTCGGTGTTGCAATTTCCTTCTGTTAGCAGCTAAAACAGCAGTTCTAGATGCAGGCAAACAGAAGGGGTGAAGTTGTTGTGTCCCTGTGACTTCAGGCAGGAGGCAAGCTCAGTTCAAGCCCTTGGAGATTCTCTTCTTCAAGATGATAAAGCACAGCAAAGTCTTTTCTCCTGTCCTTGGCCGAAAGCAACCACTGCAGGCCAACCCCAATCAGCAAAACAGCACAGGGGCAGTACTCCTCCTTCAGCTTTTCCGGTTCTTCTCCTTGCAAACAGGTTTCTTGATTTCCCAGAAGTGATCTAATTTCATGGGGTCTGGGCCCCAGTATTTATGGTCAAAAATCCTTTGTCCTCTGAAGGCAGAGGGTCCTGTACCTGGTCCAAACCAGTTCTGGGTGCATTCTGTCAGGAGACACCTTCTCCCTTTGTGAGTGAGGGGCAGAGTCATCAGCCGCCTGGCAGGAGGTGGAGCCAGCATTGTGGAAGGCAGGCAGAGCCCTATTCAGACCCAGGTGCAACTCCTCCCACCACTCTATTGTGCAGGAAGGTCTATTCAGCTCTGTGCTGACTCACCCTGTCTCCTGGAATCCCCCAGCCCCTGTCACTCACAAAGCCAGACACACAATACACAACCTAGCAGAGGCAGGCTTGGACAGTTAGGCAAGAAAATACCTACTTTCTAAAAGTGGTATTTTCAAACACAGAATGCTAAAACCAACTTTACTAAAAGATGTATTTTATCATTCTGAGTTCAGGCATACTAAATTCGTTTTTCTACCATGTTCCCTGGGTCAGTTAGGATTATAAGATGTTATAATCAAACTGCCCATTCTGGCCTATGGGGAACAGGTAGCCTTGCAATAGTGAAAAACGAAAATGGTTGTAATTCACTATTAGGACATGCCACACACACCAGGGCATGTCCTACCTTATACTTACAATGCACCCTGCCCTTGGGCCTACCTTAGGGGTGTCTGATATGAAGATAAGGGAAGGTTTAGGGACTGGCAAGTGGGTGCACTTGCCAAGTAGACATGGCAGTCACAGACTGCCCACAGGCTCTGCAATGGCAGGCCTGAGTCACACGTTACAGGCTGCTTCTGTGGGTGGCACAATCAGTGCTGCAAGCCCACCAGCAGCATTTGATTTACAGGCCCTGGGCACACGTGGTGCACTGTACTAGGGTCTGACAAGTAAATCAAACAAGCCAATCATGGAATCACTAATCCATACAACAATTTATCATAGAGAGCATATGCACTTTAGCACTGATCAGCAGTGAAAAAGTGCCCAGAGTCATAAAACCAACAAAAATAGGTCAGAGAAAATACAGGAGGAAGGCAAAAAGTTCAGGGATGACCCTGCAAAAAGGGCCAAGTCCAACACAACCCCCTTCCAGCCAAAACGCAGGGGAGACCAATCACTACCCTGATGGGCTTCCCTGCTTTGGGCGATAGAACCTCGACCCTGGCCCGCAACAGCAGGGGCATATTCCAGTTCTACGCCAATCTGAACCTATTTGGATCCCTCTGTCCGACAATGGGAATGCCTCGATACTAGTACTGTTAGATATGTCGGCCGCCTTCGATACCGTAAGCCATGCAGTGCTGCTGGAAAGATTGGAAAGGATAGGCGTGAAAGGCCGAGCATTGAAATGGCTACAATCATATCTTACAGAGAGACAGCAGATGGTCTCGATGTTGCCATATGCCTCTCAGAAATCCCAGGTCTGCCATGGGGTGCCACAAGGTTCGGCAATTAGCCCCATCCTCTTCAATATATATCTGCGCCCACTGATTGCCCTAATAAAATCATTTGGGATCGACCTGGTTAATTACGCTGACGACACTCAACTAGTTTTCTCCATAGAAGGGAAAGATGCAGTGACTATGGACATCTTCCAAGAATGTATGTGCCAAACTTCTAGCTGGCTTAAGGAAAACTCCCTGCAATTTAATAAGGAAAAAACAGAAGTGGTGTACTGTGGTAGGGCCAAACTGACACACCAGATACCGATGGAAATGAAATTCTCACCTGGGGATAAATCTTTGTCCACAGTTAAAACGGTCCGTAATTTAGGTGTCCTAATTGATGACAACCTCCAGATGGCATCACAGGCCAATAAAACAACTAGTGTCTGCTTTGCCCTTTTAAAGGCACTGCGGAAGATCCTCCCCTTACTGCCAGTGGAAACTAGACCCTTGGTAGTAAGAAGCACCATTCTATGCAGACTGGACTACTGCAACTCCCTATATTTAGGAGCCCCGCAATATATCCTGCAGGGGTTGCAGAGAGTCCAGTCTATGGCAGCCAAGTTGGCGCTAGGAAGACAACGTAGGGCTTCTACTACGTTGGCTCTAAGAGAACTACATTGGCTGCCAGTTAAGGAAAGAGTGAGTTTTAAATCTCTATGCATAGTGTATAGAGCGGCACATGGCCTGGGCCCCCTTCCTATGCAGGATAGATTCACGTGGTATAAACCGACCAGATCCCTTCGATCCTCTGGTGCCAATCTAGTCAACACCAACAGATTCAAAAAATCCAGGATGGGAGGAAGAGCTTTTAGCAACACGGCCTCTCGCCTATGGAACGAACTCCCACAAGAGATCAGACAAGCTGACACTCTGCTATGCTTCAGAAGGAATCTGAAAACATGGCTTTTCCCCAGGAATGCCAATATCATTCCCTAAACGTGTGATGCTCTGTAGACTGATGAATTCCTCTGTTATGTGATAGCGCCTGGATACCCGTAGGGTGACAGTTGCGCTCTATAAATACGCAATACAATACAATACAATACATACTCTCAGGGCCCACTAAGCTAACCCATGGGGAACCCTTATCCTCACCTGTGGACACCATCTGTGCAGCACCTAACCTTAGCTTGCTCACCGGTGTGTCCCAACAGACAGACAGTAAGCCACAGTGGCCACTGACAATGGTCAGTGATGAGACCCAGGCCTTATGCCTCTCAGGGCTCTCAAACCTCTGTGGCGTCAGAGAGCGGGGGGCAGTAGCCCCAGGTGCTTGGCACCCTCTGTCCACTCTCCCTCCTGTCAGGTCAGGTATGACATCCTGACACTGATCCACCAGCCCCGGGCCTGTACCCGGCGGCTGAACAGGAGACTGGGGTGGGCTTTCCCACACCCGGTCCTCCTCCTCCTTGGGGCTCTGTACCCTCCCACTTGGAGTGGTACCCCTTTCCAGAATTGTCAGGGTGCCTGTGGCAGGTGTCCTGCACAATTCGCCCACCAGTTCAGGGGTTCTATCCTGCAACTGGGCTTCCAGGTCAGGGGGGACACCCTGAACCTGGCCCTCCAACCTAGGGTCTAAACCCTCCAGCTGAACCGGGGTCAGAGACGAGGACTCCCTCCCTCTGCACCCCCTTCCAGAGTACTGCACCCTCCCATCAGGAGCGGTACCCCCAGAAGGCAAACCGGTCAGGACACTGTTTACAGTTGTCCCACCCTCCAGGTCAGACAACACCTGAACCTGGCTTCCCAACCCAGGGACCAACCCCTGCGGTTGAACACTTGCCCGACGCACCAGGAATTCATTGGGAGCACATATGCCCCCCCGAGGGTGACACACAACTCGTGTGTCATGTGACAGTCTGCCTGGCGCAGATCTCCCGACCCCTGTCATCTGACATCGCGTGAAGATCCCCCAGGACAGAAGTGGTGTCACCATGGTAAACATTGGTCCTGCGAGATGTGATTGAGCGAGCTGTGGGGGCCCGGAAATCAATTTTGCAGCGGTAGTTCCTAGTTGTTCACGTGGGGGCGAATCCGCTTCCTGTTGATCATTGCTTTCTCACGAAACTGGTGGAATTATCTGTGGGACAATTTCCACCCAAAAAGGAATGGAGTTTGTAGTCTGTTTGAGCTTTTAATTGGGGACCTTCTAGTCCTCTGCACACACCGGCGCTCAAAATTGAGGCTGAGTACTGTTGGCGACATCCGATAGGGGCACACTGGTTGGGAGACGCAGCAATTATTGGTTTTTTTTGGTCCTGTGGCCTCAAATATTCTTTTGTTTTTGTGGAGAGGGTCCGTTAATGATTATGCCTTTGGTTCAATTGGTGGTGAGGCTTGCTGTGCTGGTTGGGCTAGAACTTTCTTATTTTTTATGGGCTACGGTAGAGTGATAGCTGGGGATTTTTGATGGCCCTTAAGCTGCCCTTAGGCTGCTGAATTTGTAGATATGTGCCCGGGCCTCCATTGGCTAGGGCTATAGTAGAGTGATGGCATGAGATTTAAAATGGCCCTTAAGCTACCCTTGGGCTGCTGAATTTGTGGATTTGTGCCTGGGCTTCAGGTTGCTGATTCTCAGTACTGCAGGGGCAAGTGGGGCACGCCGACCAACCTCCCGCAAGCGGCACCCAGCTCTAGCCGGGCCACTGCTGTGGGGGAGCAGGGCACACACTTTGAGGCAGCCAACTATGGCAGCTGCCCTCGTCTCCTAGTGCAAGTGCACGCTTGGCAGTGAGATCCTGCGAGTGTCTATATAGAGACGGCAGGGGCAGTGAGTCGGGAGTGAGTATCCCCACAGAGAGGCACGTAAGATAGGCTGTGAGGTGGGTGTGTGACTCTTCCTCTGCTCTGGCCGGGGCTGACGTACCTGCCCTCTCCATTCCGCCGCAATCCTCCACTCAGTCACGGCCTCTCCTTCTCCTCTTCCTCACCACCGTGCCCCACTGCTCCACGCCCTGCCGCCTTGTCACCTCCTTGCCGCTCCTTGCTTTCTCTGCTACACCGAGGCAGCCAAACCAACACACCGCCAGTAACCCGGAACTGCTCAGAATTCTCGTCACTTCCGCTTCTGCTAGTGGGAATAGTCAAAGTGTCAAAGTGTACTCCTCCTAACATCCTGAAAAACTTGGGACTTAGAATCTTTTTGGCTCCAAAGACCTCTGGTTAACGAGAAGTGACCTGCCAAGTCAATCCAACAAAGGTGCTTTGCTGCTGGGCCACAGATTCAAGTTGCTCCTGCATGATGCTTTCCTGCAACAGCAAATCTGTTTAATCTGTATGTCACAGAGAGAGTATCTGGCTTCATGGAGACCTGTTCGGCTACAGGTTGCAGCCTAGGCCCAGTGGAAGAATCCAAGCTCCAAAAAAGCGACTTTGTGTGAATATATATATCTTTTCCGGGTGAAGACGGAAAAGGTATTCAGCTCGAATGAACAGTTCATGGACATGAATGTTGAATTTCGCTTGCTCTGAGATCTCCTGCCAAAAGCCAACGGCTCAGCTGGGACTGCATCCAATGGCTATCATCTGACGGCTTTGTAGAGCCTTTCTCAGCCAAAGCCTACTGCCTTCTCCCGCTGAGGATCTTTAACTTACACTTCAGAGACTAAGGTTCTCAATCAATAGACTTTATTCGGCTCAAAAGAGTCATAAAACTAAACAATACAAATAAAACAATACATATTAAAACAATGTATCAATAAAAACATTCATAAGTTCCTCACCGGGTACCTTAGCGTACAATGACAATTTCCCTCTAAAAACACACAAAACCAGGGCTAGGAGGGGTACAACCAGTAGCGGCCGGTGGTTGGAGTGCTGCCGGGCGGTGACGCGGGGTGGGGGAGGGGCAGGGTGGGGGTAGTAAACTACGGATTTCGGCCGCACTGAGGTAAGTAAACAAAAAGTAAATAAAACGAATTTCGTGCGCGCGCTGCATCGCATTTGGCGATGCAGCGCGCGCAACGAAATTCGTTTTATTTATTTTTTTGTTTACTTACCTCAGTTCGGCGGAAATCCGTAGTTTACTATCCCCCACCCTGCCCCTTCCCTGCCCCGCGTCACCGCCCGGCAGCACTCCCACCACCGGCCGCTACTAGGTACAACATACCATCTAGGGTATTAAACAGAGGTAATTTAAAATCCACCAACCTAAAAACAGGTACATATTAAAATTAGAGTTAGCTGAGAACAGGTACAAATTCTATATCAAGGAACATAGTATAGAATCATCACTTCAACCCAGCAGCCTCTTCCTGATCCTGAGAGCCCCTATCAGAAAACTAGCTACAATTGCTCAAAAGATTGGTCCTTAAATAAAGGCAATATATAACGAGACCGCAAAGATCTATAATGATCACAAAAAAGATAAAATGCAGAGTATCTTGTTGGGAGAAATCATCGCATGAACAGGGCACTCTGTCTTCCACATTATGTCTGCCTAGAGGAACCACCAGGGACCAATGCAAAAGATTAAATCTGAATCTAGTCAGCAAGAATCGATGATGAGACAACGTGACTATGGTCAAATAAGGCTCCTTTGGGGGCGGGGCCAAGATGGCGACTGAGTAGGACGTGTCTACTCGTCGCTCCGATCCCTGGCCTAGGCCCCTGCCATACAGCGGCGCATAGCGGACTCCCAGACCTCGCCTTGGATCTCACCTTGGTCCGGTGACAGCGGCGGCGTGATTTCAGCGGCGGTGCGGTGCCGGCACTTGCTTTGACGGCTGGCTTCCCGCCCGACTCCAGGCGATCTGCGGCCTACCCAACGGCCGAGCGGAGTGACACCGCGGGTGCAGCGCATATTGGGGCAGATACCTCCAGTGGCCCCTGGTGAGCCTGCAGCGGGCGCCGCGGCAGCGAGACGACGCTGTGATCCGCTGCGCGCAGGAGCCACGATCTCAACAGCATAGCGGCTCTGCCTGTGAGGAGAGAAGATGGCGGCAGATGCTGATGGAGGAGCTGATTTCGCCGCTCCCAGCAGGTGAGGCCGCACACGGCGACAGAAGACTCCCTGGCCTCTGTTGACGCTGTGATCTGCCCCCTCTAGACGCCTTGGGAGCTGGGTGATCGGTCCTTGCCTCAGGAGCTGGACTCCCTGAGAGGTGCCCTCCCCCTCCTTCGGACCCGCGAGGTGCCTTGGTAGCAACCCTGGGGAGCGCTGGGCCGAATTTCACGTGGGCGCGAGGCCCAACTCAGAGTGTGGGCCAGAGTGGAGGCCCCCTTGTGCCTGGCGGGGTCCGGAGCAGGCCTGAGTGAGAGACGACGGAGTGGGCTGCTCTAGCGCCGCAGTTATAATTGTGGCGCCCAGAATTTTAGTGGGTCAGCTCGGAGGCGCCTTTGTGTCTCTGAAGGGAGCGTCTGATGGAGAGGATCTGAGGAGCTGCCACAGCGCTGCCTACGCGGGTGGTCTGGTCGGGAGAGGCACACGGGGAGCGGAGCACGGGGGCATCACTTCCCGGGACCTTTGGGCCATCACGGGCGGAGGAGCCAGTGCAGAGCTGAGGGTGCGGGTCTGCTCAGTTCTTGGTGCCTACGCCCTCGCCTTGGGGTGGCTCTTTCTTCCCCTTGTGGACACAGGGAACCCGCCTCATCACAATGGCTACCGCCAAATCCCAAAAGGACAGATCTGTGAAGGACCTCCTTCTCAAGGCTGGGTCTGGCGGAGCTGAAGCACCGGCGACACAGAGTGGTTCCCTGGCGCGCAATGGACTGGACGATCCGGAGGGTCCGGTCACACGTAGTGTCCTGGAATTCCTCTTTGCAGACCTCACGAGGGAGTTCCATTCTATGAAGAAGGACCTGACCATGGAGATCCGGGAGATGAGAAGGGACTTGGACTCGGTGGGTGAGAGAGTCGATGACTTGGAAAACCAAATGGCCGCACGAGACGAGGAGATGTCTCAGCTTCAACAAGAGGTCTTGCGACTCCGGGACCAGCACTTGGATCTCCAATCCCACCCAGAGAACCTTGAGAATCGCTCCCGCCGGAATAACATCAGGATTCGGGCGGTTCCTCAGGGCTTGGAGGGGCAAGATATTGAGGCCTTTGCTGTGGAACTCTTCCGTCATATTTTGGGGGAATCTCTGGAACCACGGATCAAGTTGGATCGCACACATCGCGTGGGGCCAAAGCGGCCCGCGACAGCCCCCCTCCCGATATTTTGACCTGCGTCCATGATTTTCAACTCAAAGAACGTATTTTGCGGGAGGCGCGGGCTAAGCATCCCATAGACTTTCGCTCCTGCCGGCCCCTTCTTTTTCAGGATTTGGCGGCCTCAACTCTGCAGAAACGACGGGAGTTCTGACCTGTGACGGCGTTCCTGCACTCCAAAGACATCTCTTACTCATGGGGCCACCCATTTCGGCTTATCTTTAAATGGGAGGGCAGGCTTCGGCAACTTCGCTCTCTTGATGAGGCCACGTCACTTCTTCACCTGTCGGGAGAGGATCGCGGCACACCTGAGAGGGATGCCCCCGCTGGACGTCGCTCCGATTCAGCTAGGTGGCAGCGCGTTGGGAACTCTTCACGGCGGCTCCGTCCAGATCCGGAGACCATCGCCAAGGAACGCACGGCCGTGCTGCAATCTCTGTCAGAAGACTCGAATACTGCGGACTGACTTACACCGACCTTGGTAATGTTTGTTATAATGTCCTGGGATCCATATTGACTTAACTGGCAGGGCTCTGGGCGGGGTCGGGGCGCCGGGGAGCTCCTGCTTTCATCTCACGTCTCACCACAGGGCTGATTGCCCGGGACATTTGTGAACTTCATCAATCATGTTGTCAGTTGTAAGTTTCTTGTTGTGGGTTATTGGTCTTTACAATTGGCCCCTCATGCTCGTCTCTACAGACCCGGGGGTACTTCCTTGTAGCTTACTTTAGGATCTTCCCTTATGCCGACTGATATTAAGATCCTGTCTCTTAACGTTAAGGGGCTTAACAATCCCATCAAACGGCGGGCAGTCTTGTCCTTTCTCGAAAACTCCGATGCCCACATCTGCTTGCTTCAAGAAACACACCTTCTCCCGACCGACATACATAGGTTGAGGTCTAGAGCCTTTCCCTTCCAAGTGTTCTCTTCTCATTCCTCTAAAACAGCGGGGGTGGCGATCCTGGTCTCGGCTCAGTTCCCGGGTCTGTTAGGTTGCAAACGGGCCGAGATCAAGGGTAGATTTCTGGCCCACACCTTCACCCTGGGCACACACACCCTTGCGATAGCGACTGTATACGTCCCCAACGGAGGCCAAGAGGGATTTATCCGAATTGTAGTGCATGAACTCACAGGCATCCCTGACAAAACTGTGCTCTTAGGGGGGGGGTTTAATCTGGCCTTTGATGGCACGTTGGACCGGTCGGGGCAGCGATGGGGGCAGACCGGGGCTCTCTCTGGGGATGGGAGACATCTTCTGGCAGAGGCTGGGCTCACAGACATTTGGCGGTTGCATCATCCAGGCTCCAGGGAATACACCTTTTACTCCCACCCTCACAAGACGTACGCCACAATTGACTACATACTCACCTCTGACACATTGACCCAACAGACACGAGATGTTGAAATCCTTCCTTGCCCCTTATCAGACCACTCGGCGGTGCGGATTTCTCTGTCCCTGCCTCAACCCCGGCCCTCACTGCGCTTTTGGCGCCTCCGTGAGACTATGCTACAGCGTCCTTGGTGGTACAGCAAATTCAAGAGTGCATAACTGACTACCTAGATCTCAATGACTCCCCTTCCATTTGTTCGACGACTCTTTGGGAGGCTCTGAAGGAAGTAGTTAGAGGGGAGTTCCTGGGGATAGCTGCAGCAGACAATAAAGATAGGAGAGAGAAAAGGGAGCGCTTATCCGGGGAAGTAGCTGAACTAGAGCGTATCCACCAGCGGACGGGAGCTCCCAGAGTCTGGAAACAGCTTAAGACTGCTAGGGCGCACCTAGCGGGGCTGGATGTTGACCGGGCTGAATACGCAGCCCTTCGCTTGAAACATGCTTTCTATGTGGGGGGGACAGGTGTGGGCGGCTTCTCGCCCATAGGTTGCGTGCGCAGTGACAGGCGTCCCGGGCCACTATGATCCGAGACCACCAGGGGAGAGAGTGCACTACTGATCATGAAATTCTAGAGCAGTTTTGATACTTTTATGAGACCCGCTATACGGCCCAGACTCTACCTGATGAGGAGCCGGCCCGCTATTTGCAAAAGGTCGCTACCTCTAAACTTTTACCAAGTCAGGCTGAGGAGCTCGCAGCTCCTATCTGTTTAGAGGAAGTCATTTCCGCTATCTCTCGTTTGAAACTTCACAAGTCACCAGGACCGGACGGCTTCTCCTCCGTTTTTTATAAAAAGTTTTGCACGCTGCTAGCCCGGCTGTTGGTGCGGGTTTACAACTCGATCGGGACTGCTCATGCCGCCTCTCTCCCACCCTCCTTGCTAGAGGCATTGATCACGGTACTACCTAAACCGGGCAAGGACAGACATTTGTGTGGTTCCTTTCGCCCCATATCCCTCCTGAATGTGGATCTAAAGATTTTCACTGGGATCCTGGCGTGTAGGCTTTCTCGTCACCTGCCCGGGCTAATAGACCCGGACCAATCCAGGTTTGTTCCCGGACGTCAGTGTTCTGACAACACCAAGCGGCTCCTACATTTGGTGGACAGATCTGAATGTTTCCCGGCGGAACGCATGATCTTCTCTGTCGACGCTGAGAAAGCGTTCCACAGGGTTCATTGGCCGTATCTCAAGGCGACTCTGTTTCACTTTGGTTTCCCAAGCCGCTTAGTTGACTGGGTATTTAGTAGCTACGCCAGCTCCACGGCCACGGTGCGGGTGAATGGGATCACTTCGTCGGCCTTTTCCATATGCAGGGGGACGAGACAGGGTTGTCCCCTGTCTCCGCTTCTGTTCGCCCTGTATATGGAGCCTATGGCCCAATGGGTCCGCGATGACCCGAGCATCAGAGGGGCTCACTTTGGGGGAGCACAAACTATGCTTATACGCAGATGATGTGGTAGCTACGCTGGAGCATCCCCGGAAATCTCTGCCTGCGTTCCTGGCTGAGCTAGATAGGTTTGCCCTGGCCTCTGGGTTTAAGATCAATGTCCATAAATCTCAGGCCTTAGATCTTTCCTTGCAGTCTGAGACGCTGGAGCTCCTACAGCGCTCGTACCCGGTTCAGTGGGCCCGCGACACAATCCCTTACCTAGGACTGCAAGTCTCCGCTACTATACAAGCCACTAGAGTAACAAACTATGTGGCAATCTCTCGACAGGTCCGAGACTCCCTCCGCAAATGGAGACTGCACTCTCTCTCCTGGCTGGGACGTATAGCTGCAGTGAAAATGGTGATATTTCCCCAGCTTCTTTATCTATTCCACACTTTGCCACTTGTACCTCCATCTGGGGCCATACGCTCATTGCAACGGGACATAGAACATTTTGTCTGGCACGATCAGAGGGCTCGGCTACGCCGGGAGCTCACTTATAGGGACCCTGTTCAGGGAGGCCTGGGGATTCCTGATCTCTCTGCTTACTGGCGAGCGGCCCAACTGAGAGCTCTGGTGGAGTGGTCTCGTCCGGAGTCCGAGAAACATTGGTTATTTATGGGTCGGTCGCTTGCTGGCCAGCCCTTGTGGGGTATCCCCTTCCTTGTGCGAGCGGTTCGGCCCCGAAACCTATACCTCTCAGAGGTGACTAGACCTACCCTGCTGGCGTGGGATAAGGTTGCTGTTTCTCGAGGGCTCACGACCTTCCCGTCCCCGATTACGCCTATAGTCCATAACTCCGACTTTACACCTGGGATTGATTCTGAGACTTTCTGACACTGGACCAAGGAGTCCTGTCGCTCCATAGGGCATCTTTTCGATCTCTCTGGGCTCCGTTCCTTTACTGATCTTTGAAAGGAGCAGGCTCTACCGGAAACGGAGCGTTACCGCTATTTGCAGGTTTGCCATTGGGTGTCACATGGGGAGGTATGGGGGTCGCGGAGAGACACCTCACTCTGTTTGAGAAGTGGCTGCTTACACATCATAATGATGCACACCTGACCTCGGATTTATATAGGTTTGCTCGGTGCTCCTCCGATTTTGTGAAGACTCCTCGCCAGTTGCGATGTGAGGGGGAGTTAGGTAGAGTCCTGACGCACAAGGAGTGGAATGACATCTATTTTAGGGCCCGCCGCACGGCACGCAATGTGTCCTCAGTTGAGACAGCCACTAAAGTTGCTACCTATTGGTACCTTACTCCTGTACGACTTCATAGAGGTAACCCAACTCCAGTAGCCCGCAATGTTGGCGTAACTGTGGCCAGCTGGGTATCCTAACTCACTTACTGTGGGACTGCCCTTCCCTGGGGACATATTGGCAGCAGATCCTTGACAAGGTGGACTCCCATTTCGACACGCAGATCCCTCGATTCCCAGTGTATGTTATTTTAGGCCTCCCTAATGTTATTACCTTTCCCCTCAAATCTCGAAGGGGCAAACAGATGCACTTGCACTGGGGGCGGCGGTTCAGAACATCCTCGCTCACTGGGGCACTAAGACTGTTCCAACCCGGTTGGGATCGCTTCATAGGATGTGGGGCATCTTGGGTATGGAAAAGATTTCACTTTCTCTATCTCATCCTGGGGCCTCCTTTCATGACTTATGGGAACCTTTCCTCACACTATTAACGTCCGAGTTTACGGAGCTTACTTGTCCCAAATATTTGCGTCTCTTGCGACTCGCGGACCCTCCCAGGTTGCCAACCTCAAACATCTTAGCTACCTAGTGTGCCTTTCCCTACGGGTCTTCCCTAGTTTGACCTTACTGTTACCACTTCTTGGAAGCATAGCTTATGACTGGAGGGAGGAGGGTGCAGTGGGTGGGGGGTGTTCTCTTTTTGCTATTTTGTTCTTCTTTGGCCATACATGATAACGCACTTGCCGGGTTGCATCCCGATGACTATAGAGCAAATTGGCTCGTTCGTTGTTTCCTCTGTCTTGGAGATTAATAAAAGAAATTTTAAACAAAATAAGGCTCCTTTGAAGGTGATGGAGCAAGGTTTCAAAAATGAAACTTGCTTGTACGCAATCCTCCTCATAGTATTAATTTATTAAACTTGTACTGTCAATACTAATCTTTGCATTCACAAACACAGAAGGGATAGACGCTTGCCTATGTGTTTTACTAATGAATAACGCTTGTCTATAAATCAAGATGGCCGCTAAAAGCGCGGGACTTCATTGCGCATGTCGCAACCTGATCACATGGTGTGACGTCTTTCTTTGCTTGGTGGGAAACTTCTGCTTCTGCGCAGTGTGCATTAAAATGGCCGCTAAATGTTTTCACATGCTTAAGCTTGCTCTCATGTCATTATTAAATTGTCGTTTTCTTACGCTGCAGGATAGTATTATGATTAAATGGGAATAGAGTAGGGAAAGTGGGTATACAGTGAAACATTTTATTTATGATTTTAATATTTTCTTCTTGCACTTTTAGTAATTCGTAAACTTGGGCCTGGGTTGGTGTCTTGAAACTCGAGAGACAGAGGGTTCTGCGCATGTGTCCTGTATGCCTGCCAAGTGAAGTCAACTTGGACGTCTCCCAAGGCCACGACCTATTGGCCGAAGATGATGTACACAATGTTTCCGGCGGACAAATTGTTACTTTTCTCCTGTAAAATGTATAACATTTGTTGTGAGACGGGTGGGAAATAAAGTGAATGTATTAATTTGAAGGGGCGGAAAGCTAAAAACAATAGGCTTCACAATTTAGGCCAAAATTGATATGGTGCGAGAATCCACCTCCTGTCCCTGTCCAATCAGAAGTAGTGGTCCCATAATGTTAGCAACATTAAGGGGAGGTACATGGGCGTAGAAGGGTATAATAGAATATAGCATTAGTTAATTAGTCAGAGCATGCGTTCACGAAGAACAGGCGTCCATACTGCCAGAGCGCTCTCAACTCCAGACTGCCCAGCTGATCGGTTGCTGACTGAATTCCTGTCCGGGAGAGGTCCTGAGGAGGGGGCGGCGGAGTCCATTAGACGGGAGAATCGAGAGAAGTCGAGTATCAGAGAGGGGAACGGCGCAGGCGTCGTTGTAGAGAGGTTACCGGTCCTGTCCTGATCCTGGAAGAAGTCTTTGCTCTTCATCCTTCCCGGGTCCTATCTTTTCCAACTCCTTGGCTAAGGGGCTTGGTTCTCGCATTTAGGTAACTATACTGCAACCTTTAGTTGCGCTGCTGTCTCTATCTTCTCCTCTTCCTTAAACACCGTCATTTATTAGCAAAATCATTTCTACGCTTTTTCTTGGGTATTTCAATCAAGTACCGTGTTTTCTGTATTTTACTCTGCTAAAACTTTAGATAAACATTTTAAAACTTCCTGACTCAGTGGTTATTTCAGGTTTATGTACTATAATGAATGTCACTCATTTTAAACTTCCCAATTAGCAAAGGATCCATTGGTAAGTTATTACTCTTCAATCAGAAGGTAATTGGTAGCAGGGACTTTGATAAAAGAGTACATCTGACACCCAGCATAAGTATTAGTGTAGTGTGAATGTATGGGCCCAAGTGAGTATATGGTGTATGAATGCTGTTGGCTAATATTGCGCTGGATCAAAGGAAAAGTTTCTAACATAATGTAGTACCGAACTGTAGGTTTATGGAGTTCCTGCACCTCCCTTTCTAAATCCATACTGCGAATAAAGTATTTCTTCGCCCAGGACAAATCCCTTTTTGTAATGCCATGCAGATGTTCAAATAAGTCAGGACAACCCAATTTAAGAGTAACATCCTTGATATATTTAATCATTGGGAAATGGAATTCCCTGTCTAAGGTCAAACAGTCCTCTATAATTATACGATTGAGATCAAGCACAGGGTTACTCCATAGCCTGATCCATTTAGGCAGGGGCGCAAGAGCTAGTTGGTCACATATATACCCTAACCGCAACTGTTCGTGTATAATGTATGAGGGAACTGACTGAGGAACTGCCAACATATTTCTTAGAGGTTTATTTTCCACAGTCTGTAGGACCTTCTTTTCCTGATAACCACAGATATCCCTGCCATAACAAGCAATTGAAGTGCATTTACCCTGATAAACTTTAATAAGTGCCTGCATAGGTTCCACCCCAATCTCTTAGCAAAATCAAGGGTTACAATTACAGCTCTTGAAAATACATTCTTTTTTATCCTCTTTTGTGGCACCCAAGAGCCTCTTTTATCAAAGAGGACCCTTTAGTATGAAAAAATAGGGACCCTTTCCAGCTCTATGCCTCCTCAAAGCATTTTTTCTGGAACTTCCTAGATCCCACAACCATAATGTGTGATCTAGATTAGTTAGTGCTCAAATCTAATGCTGTCATGAAGGCCACAAAGGAATCAACCAACTGTTGAAGGCCTACTGCGGTCCTAGCAATTAAAATAGCATTGTCTGTGTAAAGGAGGGCGGGCACTTGCAATGGGCCAGCCCTCGGAATGTCTTCGCAAGCTGAACATAAGGTAGGACCCAAATTGTTAATATATAAAATAAATAGAAACAGGACCAAAATACAGCCTTGTCCTACCCCCCTATAAAGATTCACAGACTCTGACAGGTTCCCAGCCTGTTCATACCTTATCGAGGCAGCAAGATCCAAATGTAAATCATGTAGAAAATTCGCTATGTCCTGATACCCACCCAGGTCAAACAGCACCCTCCACAATTCTGATCTGTTTACACGATCGAATGCGGTGGTGAGATCCATAAATGCCATATTCAATGCACCCTTTATAGCCACAGTGTACTTTACGATAATCAATTGAAGGTTCGGGCATTGATCCAGGGTACCCTTACCCGGCCTGAGCCCATATTGAAGACCAGAAATCACTTTGTTCTTCTCAGACCATTCCATTAGCCTAGCAAGTATGACTTTCCCTACAACCTTCACGGTCATATCTATAAGGGAAATCAGCTGGTAACATTTTTAAACAAAGGAACGATTATGGCTTTAGACTAAGGGGCCGATTCCGATTCGGGCCGGAAAACGTACCGACCGACTCGGAGCCGGAATAAATACCGACCGACACGTACCGGTGCAGCCCGACCCGCAAAGTACGATGAGAAGCGTGCTAAATCCGACCGACTCATACGGAACACAAGCCGAACGACCGAGCCGCGCGGAAAACAGCCAGACGGCCGGAAAAGCACGCGAATCGAACCGACCGACACGCACCAGGAAGAATCCCGAACGAAACGTACCCGCGAACTCCGACCCGCCAAGTACGATGCAACGCGTGGAAAACACGACCGAGTCGCACGGAGCCCAAGCCGCACGACCGACACGCATTCTAAACTGCGAGCCGAAGCAACCCAAAACCCAGCGACCGACGCGTACGCAGCACAGAAAACAGCACAAACACAGCGTGAACGAATCTGAGAGGCTCGCACGAGACAACTGGAGGGTCCGACTCGGTCACAAGAACGTCTCCTACATGCACAAAAAGAACCAAGGAAAAAAAACACAAAAAAGGCCAAACAAGCTATCACAAAGCAAATAAATACTGGGGGGGGGAACAGGGAACAAACACACACCCACAACTCCACCCATATAAAGGACACAAATCCCTACCATGATCCTTTGCAAATTCAAATTACCTGCCAGCACTCAACACCAACAGACAGCAACCACACACACACTCACAGCTCATCCATCACACAAGTCACACACCAGCAGCACCACAACAAATAGCACTCTCACATACACCCAGCAAAACACACACTCACACCCCCTCACTTGCACACCAACACACACATCACACACCAGCACCACCCAACACCATGCCCCCAAAGAAGAATCACAAGTTCCTAGATAGTGAATTGGAAGTCCTGGTAGATGAGATCCTCAGGGTAGAGCCACAGCTGTTTGGCACATTGGTCCAACAGACACCCATGGCGCAGAAAACCAAGATGTGGGAGAGGATCGTCGACAGGGTGAACGCACAATCACCATGTTTGCGCACAAAGGTAGACATCCAGAACAGGTGGTATGACGTGCGCAGGAGGGTCAAGGAGCTGTTGAAGAAGGACTACATCCTGAGCCAACACACCGGCAGTGGCCCTCCTGCCAAACCAGTATACCTCAGGCCCTGGGAGGAGAAGGTGCGGGCCATCCTACCACCAGTGAGCGTCTATGGACTAGAAAACATCCCAGAGCCTGGTGAGTACACAACAAATGTACACAATATTGTGCCACAATACACACACATCACTGTCAAGGGGAGAGTCAAACCATGCACCCTTAGCAAATACACACCAACCAAAACAGATCATCCCAAAAAGTGTATGTCAGCCAGATAAACACAATACATGCCAGCTCATAGTGAAATGTAACTGTGTCATGACATGTACAAACCTAACAACAAATAGAGCTAGGTAGTGGCACAAATATAACCAACAAACACAGTCAGACATGTAGCCACCACCACAACACCACCTCACAGGAAAGCTCACTGAAAGGAAGGAATACTGTGTATGCTGGGCAAGTCAGTGTAGCCAATAGCATCATGGGAGTCGTAGTCACAGAAATTGCCCACCCTCACAATGCGCACATCAACACCACCATGAACCATGCCCACATCACAGGGAGTGCAAAACAACTGACAAGATGGCTGACACTGGCTACTGCTGTGGGGAGCACAAGGCCCTGCTGGCAACTGTGCACCAACCAACAGCAGGACACCACTGACTGACATCCTGAAAGACAACTTGCACTCCCTGCAATGGAAGCACGTTCCATGGTGGGATATCTGGCTGGGTGGGAAGGAGGACTCACAGCACTGACCATAGTCACCAGCAGCTCTACCCACACACCCCCTAACACAAACTACACACAACTCACCTGGGAGAAAGCATTGCCTCACACACCAATCAAATATCCCACAAAGAACCACAACCCTGGGTCATGCAGTGTGAAGCACAGGGACACACATGGGACTTGTAGCAAAACAAACCCCAGGATAACACTGTCAGCCATCTTGTCAGCACAGGCACACAACCCCACAGGGAAGCTGAGTCAAAAGGAAGGAAGCATGGGCATGCTGGGAAGGGGGGTGGAGGCAAAAGCATGATGGGAGTGGTAGTCACAGCCCAACATCCCCCACCCACATGGCCCAGCAAGAACACACCCAAGCATGCACACCTCACAGGGAGTCAAAAGCCACTTCAAAGATGTCTGTCACTGGTGCTCTGTTGTGGGGAGCACAAGGCCATGCTGGGAACTGGCCAACAACCAACAGCAGGACACCACTGTCAGCCATCTTGCCATTGCTGTCACACCCACACACAGTGAAGTACACTCAAAAGGAAGGAAGTATGGGCATGCTGGGAAGGGGGGTGGAGGCAATAGCATGATGGGAGTGGGAGTCACAGCTCAACATCCCCCCCCCCACGGGGCCCAGCAAGCTCACACTGAAGCATGCACACCTCACAGAAAGTGGAAAGCCCCATCAAAGATGTCTGACACTGGTGCACTGTTGTGGGGAGCACAAGGCCATGCTGGGAACTGGCCAACAACCAACAGCAGGACACCACTGTCAGCCATCTTGCCATTGCTGTCACACCCACACACAGTGAAGTACACTCAAAAGGAAGGAAGTATGGGCATGCTGGGAAGGGGGGTGGAGGCAATAGCATGATGGGAGTGGTAGTCACAGATATTGGTCAGCCTCACAATTGGCCCATCAACACCACCCTGAACCATGCACACCTCACAGGGAGTGGAAAACAACTGACAAGATGGCTGACACTGGCTACTGTTGTGGGGAGCACAAGGCCCTGCTGGGAACTGTGCACCAACCAACAGCAGGACACCACTGACTGACATCTTGCCATTGCTGTCACACCCACACACAGTGAAGTACACTCAAAAGGAAGGAAGTATGGGCATGCTGGGAAGGGGGGTGGAGGCAATAGCATGATGGGAGTGGTAGTCACAGCTCAACATCCCCTCCCACATGGCCCAGCAAGCTCACACTGAAGCATGCACACCTCACAGAGAGTGGAAAGCCCCATCAAAGATGTCTGACACTGGTGCTATGTTGTGGGGAGCACAAGGCCATGCTGGGAACTGGCCAACAACCAACAGCAGGACACCACTGTCACCCATATTGCCATTGCTGTCACACCCACACACAGTGAAGTACACTCAAAAGGAAGGAAGTATGGGCATGCTGGGAAGGGGGGTGGAGGCAATAGCATGATGGGAGTGGTAGTCACAGATATTGCTCACCCTCACAATGCGCACATCAACACCACCATGAACCATGCCCACATCACAGGGAGTGGAAAACAACTGACAAGATGGCTGACACTGGCTACTGCTGTGGGGAGCACAAGGCCCTGCTGGCAACTGTGCACCAACCAACAGCAGGACACCACTGACTGACATCCTGAAAGACAACTTGCACTCCCTGCAATGGAAGCACGTTCCATGGTGGGATATCTGGCTGGGTGGGAAGGAGGGCCGGATGTCAACCAAATACAACCAATGCAGACCATGTACACACCCCGACATTCACATAGAAATGCCCAAATAATGCAGGACAATGTGCTACACCAATATCAACCCCTGACTGTGACAACTTAGGACAATGCAATGTACAGGCCCGCATCCAGAGGCACAGTCACAACTGTCAGGTGTGTCAACCATTGATGCCTGCAGAAACATAACATACATTGTGTGTGTCTTCCAAAAACAGGTGATGATGGGGACACAGCAGCAGACGCTGAGGAGTCCCCGTCCCAGGCTCAAGAGGATACGGAGCTCACTGGTGTGGAACAGCCTCTGCCCTCCTCGGATGAAGAAGACCAACCTGGCACCTCTGGAGCAAGTCATCATGCAGCACCAGCAGGACCACCAGCTGCACCCCTGCACCCACCCCTCCAATGACTGTCAACACACATACCACCCCTGCCGACATGGAAAGACCAAGGAGCACCACCACCACCAGCACAGGGACCCTGGACCAACGTGGGGCCATGGACACCAACACCACCAACAACCCCCAAGGGGCCCAGGGTCACCTGTGCGTGCCACCTCAGGTACTGCACGTGTCGCCAGGGGTGGTAGGAGGGGTGGGAGACATAGGTCGCTGCTTGCAGAGGGGTCTGGACTGCATGATGACCCACAACTGGCACGCATAGCCGATGCGTACCAGTCCAGCACCGGAGAGCTCAGCCAGGTAGTGGGGCTCCTCAGTGACATTAAACAGCAGCAGGCTGCCCATCATGCCCGCTTGGACTCACACATGTCCCGCGTGGAGTCCAAGTGGGACACACTGCAAGAGATGACGGTGGTGCATAGGGACATATTACAATACCTCCGCCAGATGAGCAGCAACCAGTCAACACCTCCCTGTGTGCCCACAACATCTGCTGCTGAAACAACTGCAACTGCCACAGGGAGGGAGGATGACTCTGGCGGAGAGTCCCCTGCACCACAGCAGCCTGCACTTGAGGGTCCCCCCCCAAAGAAGATGGGCCGTCCGAGGAGGGGCAAGTGAGAGGCCGATGGCCATGTGCAACCCCCAGGAAGCCAAAACCTGTTCTGGATAATCACCTTTGTGCGCAAACTGTTCACCCTGTTGACTGCAACACAACTCTCCCACACGACAGGGGTAGCTCAAGTTGGACCAATGTCTCAGATGACTGTGGACTTTACTCTGGACATTTCTGCTACCAGGACTTCCAAATCATCTAGGAACTTTGGATTACAATCACAATGTACAGCACCCACCATCCTGTGCACTATACTCACACATGTATGTCAATAAACTCACTAATACACCATACTTGCCTCTGTTGTGATTCCTACGTTGTCTCTGAAGTGGCGATGATGATCTAGGAAATGACACTGTGCATGCTAACTGCTACAGCAAGTACAACACCGGCATGTGAGTCATAGCGACATCACACATAGGAGGGAGGCACACCACCAGGGCTACACAACACATACACACCATGGCCATCTGACTCATCGCCTACACTGATGTTGCCAGGAAATACGTTGCATTGCACAGACCCAACACCTATTCACAGTCTGTGTTAACTAGCCCACTGGTGCAGTAAGCAAATGTCAGTCAGATGTGTGACCACAGACAACGCACATCACAAAGTGAGGCACAGGTTTATTACACATTTGCAACATGTTGTAACCACCACAGATGCAAGGTAATCCCACCTGGCAGCGGGCACACAATCAACAAGTGTAGAAGGAAGGAAGTCCATGGGTGTGGTGCACATCACCTGTAGGGACACAACAGCTACCACCCTGGAAGTCGAATCACGGTGTCGGGGATCACAGTTGACCAAACGACTCTGAAAGTACCCTGTGAAGGACAGAAATGACACACAGTCAAAAGCACTGAAGAACAGGACAGAACTGCAATACTCATGCCCAATACATGTCACAAGATACCCACCCAGAACCAAGTTAGCATGTCAACACTGTTGGGGAGTACAGACTACCTGTAAGGACACATCGCTACACGCATACAGTCATGTAGCACATGGACACACTCAAACAGCACCAGAGCACCACCAACACATATCATGCAAACTCACATCAGTTACATGACATCTCTGGATACTTACATTCAGCTGAAGAAGTTGGTGATGAGCTGTGTGCGGACATCACCATCATCATCATCATCATCACTGGCATCGTGGTCCAGGCCAGGATCCTCCACAGGTGGCGGACGTTGGTCATCGTCATCCAGGATGAGAGGCAACTCCTTCCGCACTTGCCAGGTTGTGTAGCAGCAGACGATGACAATCTTGCCCACCTTTGCCGGGGCATATGGGAGGGACCCTCCTGTCTTGTCCAGGCAGCGGAAGTGGCTCTTCAGGAGACCAAATGTCCGCTCAATCACTCTCCTCGTCCGACCATGTGCCTCATTGTAGCGCATCTGGGCTGGTGTCACAGGGTTCCTGAGGGGCGTCAGCAACCACGGCATGTTGGGATATCCGGAGTCACCTACATACAGACAATTGCACATTAGCTGAGTTGGAAAAGAGGGTGGAACACTACATTGCAGAACACACACAATGGTACAAAGTCAGTACACACCAACAAGCCAGGCACGCTGGTTCCGCATCTGTGTCATCATCCTCGGGATGCGACTACTCCTCATCACGTAGGCATCGTGTGCAGAACCGGGGAAACGGGCACACACGTGTGAGATGGTCATATCTGCAAGACAGACCACCAGTGCATTGACCGAGTGGTAGTGCTTGCGGTTCCTGTATGCCTGCTCCTGGGCCTGTGGTGGAACCAAAGCCACATGTGTCCCATCAATGGAGCCAATGACATGCGGCATCCTCCCCAGGGCATAGAAGTCACTCTTCATGTCAGTGAGTTGCTGGAGTCTAGGGAAATAGATGTACTAGTTCAGGTATATCAACATAGCCTCCAATACATCGCAGAGCACACGGCTGAACATGGTCTGTGACATCCCACCAGCAGTCGCCAGAGTGTGTTGAAAGGTACCGGTGACAAAGAAGTGTAGGGCTGCCATCACCTTCACCTTGGGGGTCAGCGCTGTAGGGTACGGCCGGCCAGGTTGCAGGTGTGGTGCCAAGCGCACTGCCAAATCCTCAATCAGCTGCCTGGTGAAGCGGTACCATCGGATGCTGTCACGTTCCACCATCGTTGCCAGGTCAGGGAATGGTCTATGGACAGCTGGTGCCCTGCAGTGCATAGGTGAAGAAAGAAAGATTGTCACTCACCCTACATATGTGGCATTGTACACACTCAATATCAAACAATACATCATTATGAGGCACAAGTACATGATGTGTGCAGTTCTGTAAGGACATGTATGGCACATACATGGCCAACATCCAACATCACAGTTCAACAAGTGGCATCAATAAGTCCCAGGTTGTGCCATTGGGTATCATGAGGACGTGTCACATTTCCCATCTCCTGCTGCCACGTTACAAACACACCCCACAGTGACATGTGAGGACAGATGTGCCCCAGGCATCACAGCTCAACGACAGGTAGATTCCCAGGGACCCTGTATTGCCACATGGACACTGGCATGACATGGCGTATCATGTATACACCACAGCAAAACAACCATGACCCCCACAGGTAGTGGTCCCTGTTGCCTCGGCAGGACAGACATGGACATCTGTGACACACACACGCACAACATCAAAGTCCATGCACAAACAACGTGGATGTGGAGACTGTCTCCCATTGTGCACATGAAATCCGAGACATTGTAAACACAACATGCACACAGACTGTGGAGGACCATCACTATTGTGCCAATGGGTCACCCTGGGTTAAACATACCCTCCCACATGGGACTCAGGGGGCATGTGACATGACATACACATACACCACCGTGAAATGTGACCATGCCACATGCTCAGATATGAACAGTTGCACATCACAGTGGTCATGTACACGAAACACCAAGGATACTGTCCCCATGAACACGTGCACAGCCTGGGGGTGGCTGCCCCAAGTGACACCCACAGAACAACATGTTCACCCCCATACACGGAATAGGTAATGCAGCCTTACATGCCTTAGGATACAGATTGGACAGGCTGTGGTGTTGTAGGTGTGCCCCTCACTCCCTGGGAAGTATATGTGGCTGGCATATGTTCACCTGTGACAGGCATGGTGACATATGCCAGTGACATGTACAGGGACGCGTTGGACAGCAATGGACCGATCGGTGCGCACACATTGGCCATTGCATTCAATGTGTGCTGGTACGTGTTGTATTCGCAATACGCGTTGGACAGCAATGGACCGATCGGTGCGCACACATTGGCCATTGCATTCAATGTGTGCTGGTACGCGTTGTATTTGCAATACGCGTTGAACAGCAATGGACCGATCGGTGCGCACACATTGGCCATTGCATTCAATGTGTACTGGTACGCGTTGTATTCGCAATACGCATTGAACAGCAATGGACCGATCAGTGTGCCCGGCCGGCCCATTGCATTCAATGTGTGCGGGTATGCGTTGTATCCTGGGTACGCGTTGAACAGCAATGGACCGATCGGTGTGCCCGGCCGGCCCATTGCATTCAATGTGTGTGGGTACGTGTTGTATCCTAGGTACGCGTTGAACAGCAATGGACCGATCAGTGTGCCCGGCCGGCCCATTGCATTCAATGTGTGCGGGTACGCGTTGTATCCTGGGTACGCGCTGAACAGCAATGGACCGATCGGTGTGCCCGGCCGGCCCATTGCATTCAATGTGTGCGGGTACGCGTTGTATCCTAGGTACGCGTTGAACAGCAATGGACCGATCGGTGTGCCCGGCCGGCCCATTGCATTCAAAGTGTGCGGGTACGCGTTGTATCCTGGGTACGCGTTGAACAGCAATGGACCGATCGGTGTTCCCGGCCGGCCCATTGCATTCAATGTGTGCGGGTACGCGTTGTAGCCTAGGTACGCGTTGAACAGCAATGGACCGATCGGTGCGCACCCATTGGCTATGGCCTGGCCTGGCAACGGATGCGTTTTCAAATCTTGAACGAGTCTGATGCTGGAAATTCAGTTGGTCACCCACAACAATGTTGCAAATTCATGGGTGTCATGAAGTTGAACTTTTGAAGGATGCTGTGGGCGTGTGTAAGTGGTGCAATTCCATGGATTGGCCAGATTCAGAAGATGCTAACGACTTGGACCTATCACTTTGGACACATGGGACAGTAACTGCCTCTGCAGCACACATATAATGCTGGCTGTTCCCCTGAGAGCTCACTTGCCTGCACTACATGCTCCAGGACGACATCTGCCACCACCACTGCTGCTGTATCTGGACCCTGCAATGGCACGTACTGTGGAGAGAGCCCCAGCCTTCAGCACTGAGGAGAACCAGGCCCTGCTGGACAGCCTCCTTCCACAGTACAGAAGCTGTATGGGAAAGCAGGGGAGCAGGTGAGTGTTCTGTCCACTGCCTTCCTAAATGTGCATGTTGTCTGACTAGCAAGGCTAACAGTCTGCACGCCACTGGCTAGCAGGCTCACTGAGTAGTTGTCACCCCCCATAGTGTGTAGTTACATGCACTGGACAGGTATAGTGCAGTGACAGTGCATTTAAACAAGGTTTTACTTCCCAGGCAATGATACCATGTAGTAACTGCTGGCATACTGTCCATGGCCATCGTTGCACTGCCGTGTGTACATCATGTGCCCCTGTGATTGAGACATGTATACACAACTGTGTAATGCACGGATATGTTGCATGTGTAGTAATAGCATTCTCACTTTGTCATCCTCACAGGTTGATGCCCACCAGAAGCAGAAGATATGGCTGACCATCGTCCGGGCAGTGAGATCCGTGGGGGACTACAAGCGCCGGATTCGCAACTGCCAGAAGAGGTGGCAGGACCTTTGGGGCTGGACCCGGAGGATCGCAAGGGTCCAGCTGAAGCTGTCGCCTCCTCGCAGGAGGGGCGGACACCGGACCCTGACCCCCCACATGCTCAGGATCCTGGCGGTGGTCTTCCCTGATCTGGATGGGCAGCTGAAGGCCAGGGAGCAGCACGGAGGGGGTGAGTCCATGACTGCATTGTGTACTTTGTCTGCCATGCTATGTGCCCTCCTCTGGCCTGGTTAAACTTCCACAGCACATCAGTCATGTGGTCCAGGACCCATGTCCCTCGATTGTGCACTGCCCACTCCTCATCTGATACCCAGGTGTGGCCCTTGCAGTCAGGGAATTGTGTCACTTGGGTACTGTGTCCTTGCAGTTTGCTTGACTCAAGGTGGGGGACAGCATCTGTTCCCCTAACTGTGGTGTGCATCATGGGTGGGTCCATTGCTTACACAATGCCTGTGTTCTGACATGTAATCTGCGTGTTACTTTGATATGTGGTCCAATTGCTGAGCTGATCCACCACATGTGCCTGGGGTAACTGGCACACACCCAAGCTGCGGGTGGGAACAATGTTTGGGCCCCAGGAGTGTGTATATTACGTGTGTCACACATACTTAGCCAGCTGCCTACTGTCCAGGGTTCATCCCTCATTAATGTGGGGCAGGACAGTCATGCCTACTCCAGGCCATGCAATGCACTCTGTACTCCCACTCCCGTGTATCAGCTGACACGTTGTGCTCAGTGATATGTCCCCTCAGGTGTCAGCCTCTGTGTCAGTGTGCTATGGCTTCGATGTCAGGACTGCTGGGGTGTTTATCGGTTGGGGCTCAGCATGCCACCGGAGATGTGACCATAGGAGACGATACTCGTGTGACACATAGGTGTTTGTACACCTGACCATGCAGACTGGGGTATGCGAATGTGAAGTCCATGCAGCTGTTTCCCATTCACAGCAGATTGTGAGGTGCTCAGGTTCAGAGGCTTGTGTTACAGGTCACCCATATGTCCAATCAGTATGACCTGGACAGATAAGGGTTCAGATGATGTGGTGTGTGGGGGATGTACATGTGCACTTGTTCAGCTCCAGGACTTGCATTCCCCATGACCTACTATTGTGACAAAGTGCAGACTGTTGTTGTGTGGCTGCCCTGCCCATGTGACTGGAGACAGTGATGTATGACTTAGCAGGCATGCCTGTGCCATGGCATGTTACTTCCTATGAGTGATCCTGCAGGGGAGTGACATGTGCTACATGCACACCATAGTGGCAATGGCTATCAGCACATGGGTGCATCATGGTGTCTGTCGCTGGTATGCATCACATGCATTTCATATATCTGACTCTGGGCATCACTTTCATCCGGGCACCTGTACTGACTCAGTGGCAAGAGTTGTGATGTGTGCATGTTCACTTGCTTCACCGTGCTCTCTGCACCGTCCAACTACTGTGTAGGTGGTGCATGTGTCCACACTGGGTTATTGCCAGCCAATGGACGCCAGACAGATGGGTGCAAGGCCAGGTGGGATGTGAGTGCCATGGTTGACGATCAGACTGACAATTGGCTTCTCCTATTCTGTTTGGGCAATTTTAGCAATGTTCAACTAAGGATGCCAGGCCTTGCTCTGTATTGTGCTGTACTTACTGTGGTGTGTGCGTTCGGTGCAGGTGACTGATGTCTGTCTGTTTCCCTATTGTTTGCAGATACATCCACTGCGACAGGAGGGGACAGCTCCACGGACCAGGAGGAGCCGCAGAGCCAGACTGGGTCAACAGCCGAGGAGTGGTCGGAGGGACCCAGTGGCACGGAGGGCGAGGGGAGCCACACCGAGGGCGAGGGGAGCCAGCACCATCCACCTCAGCTGAGGACCACAGCAGCTCGGAGGATGACTCCCTTATGGAGGCGGGTGTCAGCAGCCACCACACCCCAGCTAGTGTTGCTGTCCCCGCAACCACCACCACCACCGCCCTCCCATTGGCTCCCATTCCCGAGGTCCGTGGAGGCTCCCATGTTCGGGAGCGTGTCTCCTTCGGGCCAGGCACCGCACCCCCTGCCCCTGTGTCCCCTGCTGCCCTGAGTGAGGAGTCTGTGTACCTCCTTCGCCAGCTCCATGTAGGGCAGACAGCGATGCTGAGTGTCCTCCATGCACACACCACTCTGTTGACTCAGCTGGTGACGTTCATGGAGGGCATCTCATTGGGCATGTCTGCCCTACAGAGGGGCAATAGGTCCATGGACTCCTCCCTGACGGCAGCAGTGTCCCTCCTCCAACAGTCCCTCACCCCTCCTGTCTCTGCCCCATCCACACTCCCCAGCACCTTACCTGTCCCAAGCACACACACACCGGCACAGGCACACACCAGCACAGACACGAGCAGCACACACACACACACGCCACAGACAAGACGCACACGCACGCACAGTCAGGGGACTGAAACCACACTCACAGGGGATGGGGCCCAGTCACACACACGCATCCACGAGCACTGCGCAGTCCACAGTTGCCTCTCCCTCCAAAGCCCCCTCTGTTGCCTCACCTGCAACCCCAAAGTCCCAGGGGCTCTTCCTCAGTGACCTCGGCCTCTTCCCCTCCGATCCAGCTGATACAGCATTCAGGGGGAAGAGGAAGCCCACCCACACGGAGCGGAGTGCCCCTCACCACCGGACACCCTCCCCCAGGTGCAGACCGACTGACGCCCCCATCCGCAAGTCCCCCCGGACCCGGAAGAGCAAGACCCCGCCACCGCCCTGCAGCTCAGGCACCAAGTCTCCTTCCTCCATCCCTCAGGCCCCCACTCCACAGGTGCCCCCACCACACCCTGCCCCAGGTTCCCCCACCCACAGATACACCATCCCCAAAAGGATCAGGCCTTCTCCCCCTGCCACTGGCTCTTCCGGCCCCACACCCCCCGCTGCGCTTGTCTGTGCCACTGGTGTGGAGACGGTGTCCTCCCCCTCTGTCCTGCCCACCTTACCTGATCCCCATTCTCCTCCCCTGGAGGTAGGCACTGCAGTGGAGTCCACTACCACCCTGTCTGACTTGGGCACTGCAGTGGGGAACCTGTCCACTCCATCTGCACGGTCCCCTGCAGTCTTGCCGGCACCCACACCATCAGAGTCATGCCCCCACTTGTGCCGGCACACACCATGTCAGACACCTCCACTGCAGTTGTCAGTGGCTCTCCAGCACCCACCACCCCTTCCCTGCCTCCTTCTCGTGAGCCATGATCCTGTCCCTGCGGTGCCTGGTCTGCCCCCCGTATTCCCCTCCGAGGGGATTGTCCCTGGCTTTCATCAGTGCAGGCATTCGTAGGGTGACATCTGCCACTGTCACCCTGTTTTGACTTTCATGTTGGACTGGCCATTGGCCTTTGTTAATTTTTTGCTGGACATCAACTGTTAGACCCACATATGCTGAATAAAGCACCTTTCTGTTCTCTAGTGCTTTTGCTTCTGATGTACATGTTGTTGATGATGCTAACCATGCCCTTGCTGCAGTGATGGTGATATTTGGTCTCATGATAATGAAGTGTTACTGTGCAGGAACACATGTGGTCCAGGGGGAATGTGTCCTATCCTGTGGTGTATCCATGTCATCCTTAGCAGCATCTGAGGGTGTAATGTGTTCAATATTTGGCAATGGGATTTCCTACTTACATTAGCAATTTCACATCTGTGGCTTCCACCCCTGCACATCTGTTGTGCCTGCCATTGTTCAATTAGTCTCCTTCCCTGACCGTGTGGCCATCTCCACTGGACATGCAGGTTTGGGCATCAATGGGGAAGGACTCATCTGTGTTGTCAGTGCAACATTGCTATACAAGTGTGTTGGATCTGTGCTGATGATTTTGTTGGCACTCCCATGACCAGGCTGATGTGACGGGAGCCTTCATTTGGTGCTAATTGTTGACTGTGTGACCAAGTGCTCAGCTGACATGATGGAGCCCTACTGAGGCAACATATGGCACAGCTTTCCTCACACAGGAGTGGAGTCCCCTCATGGCAGTGTGTACTCCTGTGACATTGCCTGCCCCCAAGGTGTGTGTTGTATGAGCATGTCTGTGTGTTCACTTCCGTTTTGCTGTGCATGCTGGGATCCCTAGTGTTGTACCTGTTTGTGATGCTTGCTGAGTTGACCTATGTTCCCCCCAAGTCTTCTCCCTGGATTCTCTGTGATGTGGGTGCATGGCACATTACTGGTCATCAGGGTGTCACCCATAGGTGTGTTTGCTGTCAGGGCTGAGTTTGTGTGCAGACGCAGATGGGTCACAGTCAGGATTCCCCTTGGCACTTGTTGTTTACACCTGTCATGTGATTTCCAGTTTGTGTTATCTTTCAGTGATTGTGACACGTTGTGTGTGTGACTGCTGGCACTCCTCAGGGTCCGGGCTGCAATTTTGGTTGTTGTCTATGTGTGTTCTTTGTGGGTGACCTTGGCTTCTTCATTGGTGTGTGACTGTGGCTGGGATCCCATTGGTTGGTGTGGTATTGCCGTCATGTCCATGTACAGCGTAGTGTGCAGTGTGTCAGACATTCAGGAGTGTTGTTGAGTGGCCATGTGTGATGTGTTTCTGCACCTTGGTTCCCACCCACCACCCTGGGATTGTCATGGGTGCATGTGCAATGTCACCAGTGCATGTGTGCTTCACTGCTGCACATTGTTGGAGGTCGAGGTGTGTGGTGTTGAGTGTGTGCAGATGAGAGTTGTTGCCCGGCTAGACCCCTGCCTCCATGTTGGCCTTGGCTTACTGGCCATGCTGATTGATTTGTGCTTGTGTAGGTGTGATGGTAGTTTGTTGCTCAGGACACATGACTGTGGTTCACAGTGTGAACGACATTTAGCTTTGTCATCACAGTGGGATTGAAATGCAGCCCAGGGTCACCACATTGTGGGGGCCCTGGGGGTAGTGCTGTGGTGTGTCTGTGTCTTGCTGTGTCAGTTGCTGTTCCTACATGCTTGTGTGACATGTGTGATTTGTGCTCCCTCTCATCTGACAATGCCTGATTGCCCACATAGGGGATTTGGATCCATGAGTTACTTTTGTGTGGCACTGTATGCACATCTGTGTAATTGGTATTCAGGCCTCCTCATGTGTTGTGTGGTTGCCTGGGGACACTGGCACCCCCCTCACCTGTTGTGTTTGATGTGCAGTGTGGGTCTGCCTGTTTGTGTTTGTGCATCTGCACCACTGCATTGGCATATCTTTGGTGTGCCATTGGCTGTATGTTGTTTGGTGGGTTTCCCCTGCTGTCCCTGGGACTCCTAGGTCATCGGTCAGCACAATGATCATGGTTTGTGTGTCCCATTGCTGCCATGGTATGGTATCTGTTCACCTCACATCTACAGTCTCCACAGGGTATCTGCTTTTGTGTGCCCATTGGTGCAAATATGTGGGTCTGCATTCTGATGGTCACTTCTGTCATTGTGTCATTGATGAATGTTGACAGTGTCAGCCCCCATGGGTCTTGTTTGTCTGCACATGGCCAAAGGTATGTCTTATTTGCACTGCAGTATTTGCCTCCCCCAATCTATGTTGCAATGGGACACATGCCCTACTTTGCCACTGATGTGTTTTATGTTCTGTGACCAGGAATCATCCATGCAGTTTGGCAGTTGCAGCTTTTTCTTTGTCAACACTTGCATTTTGGTCACTGTGATGATGGGGGTTTGGACCCCATTGCCACAATGTTCAAAATGTGCTTCAGCTATGGACCCCACACTTACATTTTGGTCACTGTGATGATGGGGGTTTAGAACCCATTGCCACAATGTTCAAAATGTGCTTCAGCTATGGACCCCACACTTACCTTTTGGTCACTGTGATGATGGGGGTTTAGACCCCATTGCCACAATGTTCTGAATGTGCTTCAGCTATGGACCCCACAATTACCTTTTGGTCACTGTGATGATGGGGGTTTAGACCCCATTGCCACAATGTTCTGAATGTGCTTCAGCTATGGGCCCCCACACTTACATTTTGCTCACTGTGATGATGGGGTTTTGATCCCCATTGCCACAATGGTCATGGCCTGCTTGCATTGTGGGGGCCACACACATATATGTGTGGCACATGTGATAGGGGGTCACATTGTATGTTCAAAGTCATGTTCAGTGTTGTAGGCATTTGACACAGTCTACACACGCTTGTCATGGTGTTGGGGGATGTCTTTTTCTTGCATTCCCTAGGTTGTGGTGTGCTGGTTGTGTCATGCATTGTCCATCCTATGAGTGGGGGTGGTGTTGGTGGTAGGCATCCAGCCCCCATGGGTAGAGGTGGTAGTAGTGACAGGCATCCAGCCCCCATGGGTAGAGGTGGTAGTAGTGACAGGCATCCAGCCCCCCATGGGTAGAGGTGGTAGTAGTGGTAGGCTTCTGGCACCCCCTGGGTAAGGGTGGTAGTAGTGGTAGGCATCTGGCACCGCCTGGGTAGAGGTGGTAGTAGTGGTAGGCATCTGGCACCCCCTGGGTAAGGGTGGTAGTAGTGGTAGGCATCTGGCACCCCTGGGTAAGGGTGGTAGTAGTGGTAGGCATCTGGCACCCCTGGGTAAGGGTGGTAGTAGTGGTAGGCATCTGGCACCCCTGGGTAAGGGTGGTAGTAGTGACAGGCATCCAGCCCCCCATGGGTAGAGGTGGTAGTAGTGATAGGCATCTGGCACCCCCTGGGTAAGGGTGGTAGTAGTGGTAGGCATCTGGCACCCCCTGGGTAAGGGTGGAAGTAGTGGTAGGCATCTGGCACCCCCTGGGTAAGGGTGGTAGTTGTGGTAGGCATCTGGCACCCCTTGGTAAGGGTGGTAGTAGTGGTAGGCATCTGGCACCCCCTGGGTAAGGGTGGTAGTAGTGGTAGGCATCTGGCACCCCTGGGTAAGGGTGGTAGTAGTGACAGGCATCCAGCCCCCATGGGTAGAGGTGGTAGTAGTGACAGGCATCCAGCCCCCATGGGTAGAGGTGGTAGTAGTGGTAGGCTTCTGGCACCCCTGGGTAAGGGTGGTAGTAGTGGTAGGCATCTGGCACCCCTGGGTAAGGGTGGTAGTGGTGGTAGGCATCCAGCCCCCCATGGGTAGAGGTGGTAGTAGTGGCAGGCATCTGGCACCCCTGGTTAAGGGTCGTAGTAGTGGTAGGCATCTGGCACCCCCTGGGTAAGGGTGGTAGTAGTGACAGGCATCCAGCCCCCATGGGTAGAGGTGGTAGTAGTGGTAGGCATCTGGCACCCCCTGGGTAAGGGTGGTAGTAGTGGTAGGCATCTGGCACCCCCTGGGTAAGGGTGGTAGTACTGACAGGGATCCAGCCCCCCATGGGTAGAGGTGGTAGTAGTGACAGGCATCCGGCCCCCCATGGGTAGAGGTGGTAGTAGTGGTAGGCTTCTGGCACCCCTGGGTAAGGGTGGTAGTAGTGGTAGGCATCTGGCACCCCTGGGTAAGGGTGGAAGTAGTGGTAGGCATCTGGCACCCCTGGGTAAGGGTGGTAGTAGTGGTAGGCATCTGGCACCCCTGGGTAAGGGTGGAAGTAGTGGTAGGCATCTGGCACCCCTGGGTAAGGGTGGTAGTAGTGGTAGGCATCTGGCACCCCTGGGTAAGGGTGGTAGTAGTGGTAGGCATCTGGCACCCCCTGGGTGAGGGTGGTAGTAGTGACAGGCATCCAGCCCCCCATGGGTAGAGGTGGTAGTAGTGACAGGCATACAGGCCCCTATGTGTATGTGTGGCATTGGTGAGGGCCATCTCGCCCCTATGGTGCTGCTGTTGCTGGTGTAGGTATTTCTGCATCCCTCTGTGTGTGATGTGTCGGGTACGTGTAGTTTGCTTTTTGTTGTTGGTGTCTGACTTACCTTCTGCGCCGTACGCGTCCGTGCCTGTTCCGGTAATAGAGGTAGAATATTGATAGGATCGGCACGAAGGGATTCATGGTTGGTTCGTCTCGTTCGTCTTTCTCTTTGCTTCGCCTCGTCCTCGTCGCTGGCGTGTTCGTCTCGTAGCCGTGGATCGAGTTGTGGCACGAATCGGAGCTTATGTGCGCCTCGACCGGATGCTTTGACGTGCCGTGCGTAGCGACGGGTTCGGCGCGTACGGGAAGCGCATCGTACTTGTCCGGCCGGACGGGGCTGCATTTTTTCTTCCGTGCGGCTCTATTCTACGATTCCGGATCCGCCTCGGTCGGAGAACAGGACCTGTATTGGGTGAGTACGACTGGGTCGGGATTTGGGCAGTTGTGCGCATCGTACTTGCTCGTTCGGACGTATGTGCGGATCGGTCGGGAAACAGGCATTCGCCTGGATTTTTTCCCGACCGAATGGTATTAGGTGCGCCTCCGACCGGGATCGGAATCGACCCCTAAGACTGTGTGATGCCTTTCCAACAGATGGCATTACCTACTCAACTTAAAATGTTAGCCCAAACTTGTGGTTCAGACTTGAATAAGTCTGCAGGTACCCAATCAGGGCCAGAGGCCTTACCATTGGGCATTGTTATAATAGCACATCAAATATTTCTGGCTCGGTTAAGCCCAAATTATAATACCCGTTCCATACACCCTGTTCCACAGGCTGTATCTCATCCATAGCAGTGTCATAGATTCCCTGATGCGAGTCCCAGCTATCCAGAGCGATAGTACAATCCATTGCATCATTTTATACTCCTTAAAGAAGAGCCTAGTGACCACCTTCCAAAAATGTGCACTATTATTCAGTACATTAACCTGCAGAAGTTCATCCCAAGCTCTTTTTTTGATATCTGTTTTCCTAGTAAGCAGGGCTTGTTTGTAAGCTTTTCTCCTCTGTGCTATCACAATTCTATCTCTGGGAGTCTGTCTCAGGGCCCTCATCAGATCCTGATGGGCCCTTGAGCAGGGTTGATCAAACCATCTCTCCCCCTCTACAATCCTCTTCCACACAGGCTTACTAAGATCATTAGCCACCTGTCCACAAATCCGATGGAATGCGGTCAAGCCCTCCTCATCATTTTTGCCCGTACCTACGCTCATTTTAAAATCAGGTTTGCAGGCCCTTTGGAGATTACTAACAAAGAATTCTGTTATTTTTTTCACATTTTACACATGGCCCTGATCTTTAGCTGTTATCACCCTACCTCCTCCATTAACACATAGCCCGCAGATACCTCTATATCCCAATCTAATTAAAACACAAAGGGATTATGATCACAAAACTGGCTCATCTTGATCTTGAAATATTTGGCCCTATGAATCTCAGTAGTAGAAATTAAAATGTATGCAATTGTTAAATCACAATCCCGCCCCATAAAAAAAGGGATGGGTCCCACCGCCTGTTGGTTTATAAGACACTGCAAATTGCAGTCTGCCAAGATGGTCTCCAATAAATCACCTTGGCCCATATGTACTAAAGCATTTTCCCATAGACATAAAATGGATAAAACCCTGCGATACATCTGGCCCCTTGTGGGGTATGTTCAAATGAAAAGTCTCTAGATCCTCCGCCTCAGTCATTATTAATTACACACCCAAAAAGGAACTTATGCACATTAAAATCACCAAGGATGGCCATCAAGCAGCTACGGGCGGTGCAGGTAAGAGTGGTGGGGCCGGGTTGGGGGGACTTCAGCGGACGATGACGAGAGAAAATTAAATAAATAAATAATTTTCCCTCATTATATCTGTCGAAATCCCCCCCACCCGGCCCCACTGCCCCACCGCTCTTACCTGCCGGGCCGCAGCTGGCACCAAGCATGGGGAGTGCCGTCCTTCCGCAAACAAGTCCAAACATTTTTTTGGGCTAAGCAAATGCTCATTAATAAGAGCCCGCACATAGGAATTATAAAAATTAATAACAGGTAGACTTTGCACTCCCTTAAAGTCTAGCTTGACAATTGATATATTTTCAGAATTAGAATCTATTTAATGAGCAGAGCAAAGGATGTCTAATAAAAGAAGGGTATGTAAACACCCCCCTGGCTCTTCCATGATTCAACGGTATAGCCGCTGTAAAAAAGGAGGAATACCCATCCATAAAAAATGAATTTCTCACATCCCAAGTTTCCTGCAGGGCTATATTCTGGTGGCCTCCTAAAAAACTAAGCCACCTCTTATTGTCTTTTTTATTACTAAGACCAGCTATATTCCAACAAACAACTTTACCCAAAGCACCTAATTTATTCGCACTTTTATTCCAAACCAACCTGCTTTTCTCTACCTGACTCGATCCCATACAACTAGAGCTCCGTCAGTCAATACAGTACAAGCCACTCAATGGTTGAAACCTGTTTTTAAGATATATTTGCCTGGGCCAATCCTTGCGACCCACATCACCCTACAATATACACTAGGCTGCCTCTCACTAGGGGAGATCTACTGGGGGGGTAAAAGTAACCCAATGGAAGATCTCTAAGGCCCGTAACAGGATCGTTTTTACATTGCTCATGCTGTAATACACTCCTCACAGAAACCTGATGCCTACAATTTAAAACACTACAGTCCCTCTCTAGATCTTTTTCTCTTATCCCCACTCACCCCACTTTTCTAGCCATTATTAAATGCGAAGATACTTGAGGCTCCTGCCCCATATAGTTGTCACACCAATGCCTCGCCTTGCGCTTTAGCGCAGGAGTGGATTCACCCTCCCCATTTTTTAACGGTGTTGCATGCCCCCAGAATGACAGTTAAAGGTGTTGACTCGGGGCGAAGCTGCAGCTTGGCCAAATTATCCACCAAGACCTTCTTTTGAGAGGAAGATTGACTTCCAGGATGATGGACTTTATGGGCCAGGCAGGACTCCTCTCCCATGCACTGTGGGTTATGAGATGCAGTCCCATGACTACCCACCAGTTTCCCACTATGGGTTGGTGAATTATGCTGGACTCTGTGTACTGCTCCCTGCACCCCACCAGCACCTTCCTCCCTTACCAAGCAAGCATCAACGAAGCTCAGTCCTAACTGGGCAGGCTGCTTGGTCGAAGTACCTACCGAGACCTTCTTTTGAGAGGAAGATTGACTTCCAGGATGATGGACTTTATGGGCCAGTGCAGACTCCTCTCCCATGCACTGTGGGTAATGAGATGCAGTCCCATGACTACCCACCAATTTCCCACTGTGAGTTGGTGAATTATGCTGGACTCAGTGTGCTTCTCCATGCGCCCCACTAGCGCCTCCCTCCCTTACCAAGCAAGCATCAATGAAGGTTAATCCTAACTGGGCAGGCGGCAGTGAAGATCTACTGAGAGTGTCAGTAACCCCCAGCACATTCTGATCAGTAGCAGTTAAGGGCACACCCCACTCCCTATTGCTAGAGCAAACACAGCCTATTGAATTATGCAATTTCTTTTGTGAAAGTCCTCCATGGAGCCGTACAAGGTTTTAACAATATCATTAACAAAAACTCTAAGCGTAGACTCCAGAAAAAATTTGATCTGTTGTTCAAGAACACTTAGATCCGTTAAAGTAGCAATAGGGGCAGCAGACGTTGAGTTTCTAGCTAACCCAGTGTCCATTTGAGACGCCAAAGAGGTAGGGGCCGGTACATCCTTTGATTTCAAGAACTTTCTTCCTTTCTTTTGACAGCTTGCAATCTGACCACCCTTGCTGACTCTGCCATGCAAACGGACCTCTGCTGGAGTTTGTTCAGATGACTGTCCTGTCCCCTCTGTGTCAGTCATTTCTGGAATTTGTGCAGCTGAAGACTTCGATAAAAGGGCAGAACGATTAGTGCAGATAAGGGCTTCATTGTCACATGCTTCATACTAGAATTCATTGGTAAAGACAGGGAGACAGGAGGGGAACATGGGGCCCGAACAATTTGAACAGAGGTAATGGAATCCTGACCCTTCTTTCTACATTTTGCAAGCATCCCTTGTATTTTCCACTGGTTCTCTGTTTCATGCTAAATAGAAACACTGGGAACACTAGGAGGTGAATCAACCGGATCAGACCCCAAAATTTCCTCAAACTCTGTTAGTAAATTATCAATCCTTTCAAGAACACAATTGTCCCCTGCAGGCTTAAAGGTGTTCTTGGATTTCTAGTTTCAGCCGCTCCATGGCCTACCTCCATATCCTTTCTTTTGGCCATAGATTACAGCACAGAGGATGGAAAACCGCAATGATTTTAACTCAAATGGGGGAAAATATGATGACGATGATGGGCAGATGAACACTAAAATCTGCTAACAATTTCAATTAGATGAATAGATTGGCAAAACAACTTACAACAGTACCTCCGAATAGTAGGCGCTAAAGGGGTGGCCCAGCCCAGCCTCCTCCGGGGCTCTGATAGTCACAGGATGGGCCTGCCAGAGCACTGAATGCTTTAATAAGTGCGAGGCAACAAGAGGATTATGGGACTTGTAGTCAGTCCGCAGTGGCAGCAGAAGAAAACCCGTGGCGGCCCTCCTCTTCAATGTCCGTAGAGCAAGGTCTGTTGCCCAGCACTTCTCCGTAGCACAACCAATGGGAACCACAGTCATCCCCAAGCAGGATAACAACAGGTATGGCCCCTGCCCCGCGGAAGCACTGAATGCTTTATTAGCAGAGGTGATGAAGCAATGTGGCTCAGGTGTGAGGCACCATAAGGATTATGGGACTTGTAGTTAGTCATCAGCAGCAGTAGAAAAATACCCACGGCGGGGCTCCTCCTCAAGGTCCGTGGAACAAGGTCTGTTGCCAAGCACTCCTCCGTAGCACAACCAAAGGGAGCCACATTCCGCCCCAAGCAGGATAACAACAGGTATGACCCCCTAAGGGCCTAATTCAAGTTTCGGCGGACGGGTTACTCTGTCACCAACATGACGGATATCCTGTCCCCCATATTACAAGTGCCAAACTCTAAATAAGGCCCTAAGTCAGAAGGTAAAGCTTCCAACCTAGACAAACCTGGTTTCTGTATCCAACCCATGTTCCATTGTGGTCAACCCTAACTCTCCCCTAGGTACCAGTCAAGCGCAATCACATGGCTGCAGTTGGTGCTAAATGCTTTTTGCCACCATTTTCGTTTAAACATTTAAAAATTCATGTTTCCAGTTCCTTTTATTGGATTTCTGTTGTTTTGATGTCATTCTGAGTGAGGTTTTTATTGTTTTGCATTTTCATCTTTTCCCTGTTGTGGTACTTCTAAATGGTTGACATATTTTTTAAGGTAAGCCTGTCTGCCCTGTGCCATAGCTACCAGGGGTTGTACTCAGGTTTAAATTACGGAAACCTTTACTGGACCTCACAAAAACAGGGACCTTATCACTTAAGGTGGACTACCATTCACCCTAACAGATAATCCACTTTCTCGCAAATATGAAACCTTAGAAAAATTGTAGCCTAAAAACATATTAGAGAATAAAGAGTTTTTTTTTATTTTAAATTATTAGATATTGGTTAAATAAGAGTTTATGGATTTAAGAGTAATCAATGAAGTCGTTACAGATAGTGTTGTGCAACACAAGTGGGACCAAAACCAAGATGTGTTGAGTGTTTGCAAGAGTTTGCAACAGACTCTTAGTGACCAGAGCAACCCGCTGCTGCATGCATTCTAACCACGGAGTAAAATAATATTTGAACATTAATGACTGAATGCAGTTAATGAGTAACAAAGCGCCACTGTAGAGGGTTCTAAATTCAAAAGTACCTCAGGGAGTCTGTGAAATGACATACAAAGTAGTATGCCTAGAAGCATGTGCCACGTGCAGCTTTCCCGGCACACTACTGGGAGTGTTTGTGAATTCCAAATAAGGGTAAATATGCATCTATTCGCAGGAGTATATTTACTGATGCAGGGTGTGAGAAAGTGCCCCTTTGTGCATGGTCACCCCGTATATTTTGGACTAATGCTGCTGTTTTTTTTACTCTGACCCCTAATACATGTCAAAACAAGTCAAAACAAGACAAAACTTGCCATATTGACTAACTTTTATTTGCATTTTTAACTCCCCAATAAAGCCATAGTATATGATGCAAGAAATACATCAATAACATCAAAAACTTAAAAGGGACCTGTTGACTGCAGCACAGGTTGTGCCATCCACTGGGCTGACAAAGGAAACATGGCTTCAGGCCTACCTGTTTATCTTGGCTCCTGCAGTTTTTAAATATGCAGGCGAACCTGTCAAAATAGCCTTTTTTAGCCTGAAAGAACCCTACTTTTAAATATTGAATATGCCTTTACTAAGTATGCCTTGTAGCCAAGAAGGTCGGGTGCCTAGACTTTAAAAGTGGTACATGCAAGAATTAAATTACAGTAACTTGTTCTCAAAAGTTCTTTTTCACTCTAAAAGACTGTAGCTGTCCTATCGGAAAAACTAGAGCTCAGAATAACATGTAACTGCTATTTCAGGTTTGGGACAAGCTACTGGAATAATTTAAACACTATATTTTTTATGTTTATTAAAGAAACACTTCAGTAGTGAAGTCTGATCTCTAATAAATATTTGGGAAAGTGACTTTTAAAAAGTTACATTTTACTCACCTGAGCCCCATGTAAGCTAATTAACATAAGCCTGCTGGCAGATGGCTCTGCCAGTACTTCCCTTAAGGATGTTTGAAAATTGCCCCCAGAGCTAAAACAATGGCTTGGGCCCTTTAAAAGGAAGACCTGGGGATGAGATATGTAACAAATCATCTCTGAAAGGACAGCTGGTGAACTTCATAGTTAAGGGCAAAAGGAGACCTGGGGAAGAAAAGTATTTTGTTCGGTAGGTCCCCTGGAGCCAGCTTAGCACCAGCCCAGTGGGAGGGAGAGCTGGTCCTAAAATCAACTTGGTTTAGCTGAAGAGGCGGGATTGCTTGTTTACCTAAACACAACCCTGGCTGGCACATATGCTCCCTTCAGGGTTCAGAAATATTCTGCCATGTTGTACTTGCTTCAGAATAGTGCACTGTGGAATAGCTTGTGGATGGGATGTGTTGCAAAAATGGGGAGAGTTGTCCCTGGGATTCTTTTTCTCATTGGTTAGGAAGTTTCCAAGAGTCACTCCCCCCCTACTGGCAAGTGAAACCTACAAAGGTGACACTTCATCCACAGCTCAACAGATTACTCTCTAGACCTGCAGAAGAACAGAATAGGACTGGATCTGCTCTTTGACACCTGTGTGGAGATCTGAAGGGCTGGACCTCCTCCTATGTGTACCCAGTACTATGAAGTGGGCTACATGGGTCATGTGCAACATTGCCCCACTCGAGGATTTCAAATTCTATTTCATAGACTAAGTCAGAAGGTAAAATCTTTGACCAGGACAAATCTCCTCGGTATAGCCAACCCATGCTGCATCATGGTAGGCCTTAAATAGTACCTAGGTCCCGGTCAACCGCAAACCGTGACTACTGATTGGTGCTTTGCTTTTTCTTGATGCATTTTGCCTTAAATCTTTAAAAATTCATATCTCTGGTGACCCTTATTGGATTTGTGGTATTTTAGTGTCATATTACTCATTAAAACGTTCTCTATGTTTTTAAATTGGTTGTGAGATTTTGATTGTGTTGTTGGTTGACTTTCTAACTGTTTTGTTACTGCTAAGCACTTTATACAGTTTCCTAAGTGAAGACTGTCTGCTCTGTGCCATAGCTACGAGGGGTTGAGGCCAGGTTTAAATGATCTCAACTGTGTTTTACCTTAACAGGTTTGTGGCCTTATTTCTTGTGGTGGCTCCCATCAACCTCAATAAAATCCAGTTTCTTATGCAGATGTACTACTTCCTTTGTAAATAGCCCCCTTTACGTCTGTTTAGAGCTTGATATATTCTGGTATAAGCACATAAAGTGTTATTTAGAGTTTGGATTGCGGTAGTCCCTTTTGCCAGGTAAGCAGAGGCATATACTCCACTCCTCTAGGGGACTACAGCCTGCCAGGTTTTTCCTGGCAGTCTCATACACAATAAAGTGTATCAGAGCATCCGCCCTAAATAGGGTGCATGGTCTGAGGTACTTAGACTAATGACCCGAAGTTCGTCAGTCCATCGATCTAAAGCTCCCACTAGTGGAGCCAGCGGAGGCACTGTTGGCCGAAATATGGCATCTGATTATGGGGTGGGCATGCAATCTGTTAGACATTGTGGTGGAGTACCCTGTCTGCAGCATTCTAAATAACCCCATTGCTCCCTATGAAATGTCACTCTCTAAGCATTGCTAATAGTTTCTGTGGCAGCATTTCCTCTTGTCATTGCTGCAGTTAAAATGTAATGTGATTCTATACCCTCTCAGACTACTTCCACAGCAAGATTGCCACCATCTGAAACAACTTCCACCCCCAACCCACCACCTTCAACTTCAACAACCCTGATGAACCATTAAACCCAAACCACACACTCACCACCTGGTCTTCACTCAGCACCCAGACCCCCTAGTCCATCATATCTTCCAAATACTCTGGAGCTTCTACTGACCCCTGCCCCACCACCTCTTCAACCTTGGGGTGAACCCCATAGGCACAAAACTCACCAGCATCCTCAACAACTCCATCAACACAGCAACCTTCCCAGACAGATGGAAAAATGCAGAAGTCAAACCACTCCTAAAGAAATCCTCCACCGACTCAGGCGACTCAAAAACTACTGACCGATCTCCCTGCTCTCATACCCGGCCAAAGTACTTGAGATAGCCATCAACCACCAGCTCACCGAATTCCTGGAACACAAACACCTTCTGGAGGACTCACAATCTGGATTGCGGGCCAACCACAGCACTGAGATCAAGCTGATGGCGGCCACAAACGACTGCAGAACTCTCCTCGACCACAGAGAAACTGTGGCCCTGATTCTCCTCGACCTCTCTGCTGCGTTCAACACCATCTCCCACAACACCCTCACTAACAGACTCTATAAGATCAGCTTACAGCACAACGCCCTCAAGTGGATCGCCTCCTTCCTTACAGGACACACAAAGAGCATCAGGCTGCCTCCCTTTGCCTCCACAACCAAGGAGATCATATGCGAAGTACCAGAAGGATCATCACTCAGCCCCAATTTATTCAACACCTACATGACTCCCCTCGCAGAAGCCATGAGATCCCATTGCCTCAACATAATCTCCTACGCAGGCAACACTTAACTCATCCTCTCGCTCACCATGGACCCCACCAATGGCAAACATAATTTCTCCAGCACCATGACCAATGTAGCCAACTGGATGAAAGACAATTGCCTCATACTGAACTCAGACAAGACAGAAGTACTGATTTTCGGGAACAACACCTCCTCCTGGGACAACAGCTGGTGGCCGGCTGAACTTGGACCAATCCACACACCAACAGACCATGCACGCAACCCGGGGATCATCTTTGACAGCCACCTGACCATGAAACAACAGATCAACGCAGTCGCCTTCTCCTGCTTCCACACTCTTCGCATGCTCCGCAGAATCTTACAATGGATCCCAATTAACACAAGAAAGACCGTCACTTAGGCCATTGCCAGCGGCCACCTCAACTACAGCAACGCTCTCTTTGCCGGCATCTCCACTCAGTTTCTCAGAAGACTCCAGACCATACAGAACGCTGCGACCAGACTCATCCTGGACCTTTCCAAACCACTGCACATCACTCCTCAGCTCCAAGAACTCCATTGGCTCCCCATTCAGAAGAGATGCCAGTTCAAGGTCTCACTCATGCCTACAAAGGCCTCCATGATCAAGGACCATCCTACATCAACCATCGACTGAATTTCCACCAACTCTCCAGACACCAGATACCTACATTCCTCCTCACTCGCCTTTGCCGGTATGATGGTAAATGCTCATGTCCATAGGTGTCAAACATTTGCTGTGAAATCTGTAATTTGCCTTTGTTCTCAAAATATGGTTCTTGAAATTATTATAGCTTGAATGTGTTTCGCGCCTTCAATTACTGCTTGTAGTTAAAATTACCTTCAAAATTAATGTTTTCATGTGCTGTTTTTTGTACTTTGCAGAAAAGAAGTTCAATTTTCTAGACATTTCATCCAGCAGTGCAGGTTGTGTTTTCTTTTGACAGCTCTTTCTGTTGAATCCATATATTATTTCTGATAAAAGTAATGGAACCGTAAATTATCCATATCTGTCCGGTGGATGTCCAATGGACGAAATTACGGTGATGGACTTTAAAATAACTTTTTGGTATCTTCATACTTCCACCATCAAAATGGTTGCAGGGTCAATTCTACGGTAATGCCATGACACGGGTCAAAATGACCCTTTATTTGTGAATGTGACCAACATTTACACCGACCTCAAGCGGATAGGTGCTAAGAAGAATGGACAGTAAGAGGAAGTGAAGGAATAGTCATGGGGTGAAAAAAGTTGTGACAATGTGAAGTGGCAGGTGCGGAGATCAGAAGCTCACACAGTGCCAAGGCCAAAGAACTTAGTAAGAAAGAGGGTAGGTAGACTCATAAAGTGGGAAATTGTGGGGCAGATTTACAAGCCCCTTGCACTGCCAGTGCATCACGTTTTGTGACACACCAGCAGCGCATTTTTCTGCCCCATATTTACAAGGACAGGAAAAGCCACCCTGCATTGCATGCAGGATTGTTTTTGTGCAGGAAGGGTCGCCTTCCTGCACAAAAACAATACTGAGAGGCTTTTTCCTCTTTCTATGTGGTTGCAGAATGCTCTGGGGAGGCATAAGGTTTTGATGCTGCCTCAAGTTTACTTGATTAAGTAAATCTGGGGCAGTGTCAAAATCCATGGGTGTTGTGTGGGAACCCCCACCACAATGCCCATGGAACGCCTCCCTGGAGCAGGGTAAAGCAATGCAGCGACTTGTGCTGCTTTGTTTTACTTCATATTTATGAGGCGATGCAAAGCCACGCAATTTGGCTTTGCGTGGCCTCATAGATATGATTGAGAGGCTTGTGCCGCTGGAGCGGCAAAAAATGTGACGCTCCGGCGGCACAAGCCTCACATAAATAAGCCCCCAAGTTTAACACACAGCTTCCTGATTATTGCCACATATCAGCTCTTAATCTTTAACATGCCTAAAAGTGATTTATTTTCAAGTGGACTCCTTTTTAGGTTTTTATACTGTCGCAAGTTAGCATCCTCATTTGCACCAGTCAAGGAAGGGTACACCCTGGTTAAGCCTATAGGCTATTTTCTTTGACTACATTTGTACATACAGAACATTTTTGATCTGCTTACATGCCTTGTATCATGCTACTCGTCTCAGCTATTTCCATATGGCATCTATATGATGCTCAGTTCTTTATAAAAACACTTAATAAATAAAGGATCACTTGCTATGGGTGACCATTGTGAGTGAAGATAACAGCAGTTTTCCTTTGGGAGAAATATGAAAACGATACAATGAAAGCTATAAGAAAGAACATACATTTGAGAGTTCTGCCTCAGAGGGAATTCATGATTTTTTTGCCATAATTCAATTTATTATCCTCTGGCAGCAAAGTAAGTAAATTCTCTAACTTTATTTGTAACTCCAATGGTCTAATTCCCTGAAAAGCATGATTGAAGAGATGGAATAATAGGGGACCACTCTCCTACCAGTGGATGGTGTATTTATTATAAACAATATATGTGGTAATATTGACCCAGTTATTTAATCAATTATACCACCTTAGGTTAAACTGAATATATTAAATGCGTAAAGTGAAACAACCCAGGGAGCTCAAGGAATTGATTTTCAATTTGGAGAATCTCAAAACAAAACAAATGTAAATATTGATGTACAGCCGCCCATTAACAACATCCTGAAGTTGACCTCAAGGTATAGAATTAAGGATAATATACTATATAAAAAGCGATATCTCAAAGAGCCCACTAGCCATGCAGGTTCTGTCGAGGATTAGTCATTTGTTTTTACATCTTGTCTTAGGCTTAACCAAATCAGGTACATCAAACGAACCGCTGAGAAAAGAAACCTATGGCCATATCCTTATCAGCTCCCTGCTGATACAGAAATAGGTGATTATATTTTTAAGAAACGTTTTTCGCATGTGAGACACACGGGATAAGCATGAAGTATTATTCACTAGATGTCTTCACGAATTATGCATGCTTAGTTCACTCATTTAGTTCACATATAGGGGCATATTATCAAGGAGATGCGATAATTATCGCAAATCGCGCTTAGCGCGATTTACTTTATCGCTGGATTACATCGCCATGTTAGCGACGTATTATCAACGTTTTGCTAACAGGCGATGTAATTCCAGCGATAGAGGCCGATTATCAGGAATAGCGCGTGAAATCCAGCGATGATTTCACAGCGCTAAGGAGAAGCTTGCTGATAGGGGAGTGTGGACCTAACCTGGCAATCCACCTCCCATTATCAGTATGCCTAAGTCAATTTTAAAGCAGGCGTTACATTCCTGCGATAACCACGGTTAGCGCGGTTATTTTTATCGCTTCGCGGGTCTGCTGTATTGCTTGTAAATATCGCGAAGCCGTGTTAGCGAGGATTCCCATGTTGTTGTGCTCAGGAACGCCTACTTTGCATGTCATTAGCGATATTGATCGCTGAGTTGCAAAATCGCAAGGAAACACGCGCTAACGCTTGTTATCGTGTCCTTGTGAATAGGGTGATAAAAAAATCGCCGCTTTTTCAGCGCTATGTGCCGAAAAAGTGGCGATGTTTCCCTTGATAATATGCCCCATAGTTTTTAATTCACGCCTTTCAGGCCATTTCTTGCAATGCACATCACACCTTTTTGGGTCTAAACGGTATCTGTCCTAAAAAGAATGTTAATAAACAGGTTTTATCCTACATATTCTATATGAGCTTAAATAGAATATGTTTTTAATTTTCAAATCCTCCAAATCTCTTCATTCGATGTTTGCCCCACCAATTGGACTGAACAAGACTAACCATAATGATTTAATCTTAAACGTCAGAAAAACACTAAATATAATTTCAGGAAATTTCATTAACATATGTGCATACATATCCTTAGACTATGCCTATTATGTATTCTATGCAGAGAAAGTTGAGATGGTCCCCTGATGAAGGCACCTCAGCCGAAACGCGCATACCTTCCATCTACCGCCAGCCTTCCCATTGTTTATGGTTTATCTGGATCTTCCTTCTTGTATATAAATGTGCAATGAAACAAATTATCTGATTACTTGTGTAAATCAATTTCACTGTTTTGTCATGAATACATGATTATGTTGTACTGGTCTTTATGTATTGACAATTTTAACTATTTATCATAAATTGAAAATAATGTTTTGATACTCAGATACGATAAATTAAATAAAACTAAAATAAAAAGTTTTTTGATAATAAATAATTCAACATGGTCATGGTCATTACCTTACAATAATGCACAATGTTTTCATGTATGATTATAGTTATGTTGTCCTGAAATTTAGAATTTTTGATTATTGTACACTTGTTTCTAGCCTCTCCTTTTCCCTTTAATAGAATTAAGGATATTCCATGCCAGCGAAGATCTCAACTAAGTTCATTCAGAACACTGATAAAAGAGTCTCACTGAAACATCAAATTGTTTAATTAAATTATTATTTGCCATTTGGAACACCATTTGACCAACTGTAAAAAGAGGTAAAACAGATACAAACTGGGAGTACTAGTGTAAAACTAGAGAAATGCAAGAGGATGTACTCTAACTTATCATATAAAGAAGAGTATAATAATTATGCAAAACTGAAAGGTAGTATTTTTCTTTCCCACAAGGACTATGTGGAAATATTGGGTGCCATGTCTAAACAATACAAAAGACACACAAATGATGGATGGAATGCAGAACAAATCAAAACATTCACCCCCAGTTAACAGATCTGGGTTAAATCCATTGTTCTTTTGCTCACCATGCCACCCCGGTTTAGACAGTATGGCAGTTCGGCCTGGAGTGTTCCCATGAGGCAGAGGGTCAAGACTGATTTGCATATAGCTGGGTCTGAACTGGGGTGGCGAAGTGAGCTAAAGAACGAGGATGGATTCAACCCAGATCTGTGACTGGGGCTGAGTGTCTGAAAAGTTTTAGCGCTCCGTCCATCATCTCCTTGAGCTTGCTATGTCTAAACAATACATCAATTTGGAATGCTTGTATATTAATTTGTATCAGTTTGGAAATTACCTTGAGTAAACCTGAATACATTGTTATTAATGTAAGTACTAGGATAGCAGTAATATAAATATATAATTTAGTATTTCTTTTTTCTAGCTTTAATTATGTTTGTTTATTACAATATCATGTGTAATGGGCAATGGTAGTAATTTTACTTTTAACTGTTCAAATTACAGCCTTAGGAAAGAAGATTTACATACATTGGGTACTGATTGGTCAGCATACAGACTACCATCATTCAATATTAAAGTATTTGGACAATTTCCTAGGTTCAGAATGCCTTGGCAGAAGTATAGAATATGTTCATAATTTTGATTTGCTTTTTTTCACAAGAGAACAGACACTCTCACAGATCATCAGCTGGAATGATTCTCCTGGATAATCTGTGTCCAGAATGCTTGGACCTTCAACACAAGTCCTCCTTAAGCACTAATAAAAAAACCTGCTTATAACTTCTAACACCATCAACCTATCTTCATGGCTCTCAGTAGGGCAAGATATCAAGGTTCCCAAGATGTATAACAACAGCACCAAGTGTGTGTCCAATAAAATGGTTAGTTTTATTGAAGTGTTGTCAAATGTGCAGATATTTTAAGTTGTAGAAAAGAGATTTAGAAGAAGCCAGTATTTAAGTTATAGAGATAGTCAGCCATGGGTGGGGGATTATGGGAGTCATGAAAGAGCCCTAGAAATGTCTGCAAAATCAGTATTATGCAGCAGAGGTCTGTATGTTAACAGCTTGTGAAATGATTGAGGTATGGCGATATTGCACCTAACAGAAAGGAATTTACATTCACAAGCAGTGATGCCTGAAAAGATGCTTTTTTGTACTGTGATAAATTCCCTGGCATTCTTATTTGGGTGATTCTCAAAATTGATCTCATAGCGTGATCGATTTGTCCATGTAGGATGTTGGCTACTCTGTCATGAAAAGACAGTTTAGCCTCAAATTGGCAAAGGGATTGCAGATATGATGCTGTTTTTTTACTTAGATTTGAAATTTATAATGATGCCTTGGAATGTTGAAAGGAAGAAGATGGCAGAAGGTTGAAGAAAGCAGAGTAGGGTGCATATGGAAAGCAATTGTTTCACAATGAAATGAAGACATTTGACTGGATTGGGAGCGAGAGAGAGGGAAAGCAAGGGCAGAGAGGCTCAAATTTTGTTAACATTTTTATGTTGAGAATAACATAAAGATAGATAGGGCGTGGTAGGAGTAGATGAAACCAAGAGTGGAACAGTCAATTAGTATATGTAAAATGGGTATGCAAGAGGAGATGAGGGCAAAAACAAATTAGTGTTTGCAATCAGAGTTTGGTAGATAGAGAGGTATGTATGGTGGGGGATCGAGAATCATGGCCACAGAAAAGAATGCAATAGTCAGTAGGGGCGATGAAATGCAATGGGAATGGAGAACATTAACTAAGAAGAAAAGTCATGAGTAAAATGAGAGTTGATATGGCAGAAATGCAAGGGACGTTGTCTCTTCCAGCCCCTGCTCTAGCTGGCAATTACATCTTTTCTGACCCTTAAATTGGATGATCATTTCCTCCAAAATGGGTGGCCAAGACTTTGTATTACACTTTAGTTGTTTTCCCTCAGCTAGATGTTCTGGTCTCTTGTGGCCCCAATTCTGTTTTGTGTATTCAGTGTTTTCTATAGCACAAATGTGCCACTAATACATTGCTGAGCTTTACATGGAACAAGAGTGTTACAATTGAATGATAAGCAAGGACATCAAACAGTAGATGTCATTAGATAAAGTACAGATAGTTTGGGAAGAGATGAGCTTTCAAACCCTGCCTGTAAGAAAAGGACTAGGAAGGGGTCTCATGTTAATTGAATCAGTGCTTGTATTTTTTCGAATCTTCTTGTTTCTAGGAGTGGGCTATTGTCTCTGAGACCATGTTATATCCCAGATGTATTTAGAATGTTTTGGGGGTATGATGGCTTTTTTTATGTGGATCGTTTTGTAGGTAATCCAGCAACTTCCGAATGTAATCCTTGCCTCTAAGGGGAGCCATTGTAACTGCTGAAGTATTGGGTGATGGGATTCATTCCCGGCTTGAGGAGATAAATCATCAGTTGAAAAGATAATTGCTTTAAATGGAGTGTGAAACGACTAAGGTGCTGTCACCAGAATAACAGATTAGTGCTAAGGAAAGACCAGCCTAAGAAGTTTAGAGCATGGCCTGCTGATTTCAACTGCATATTTGTTAACAAATGCTTGATTTTCTTTAGCGAGGTGCAATCAAGTGGATTGAGCAATTCTGATGATGAGAGGTGAGGTCTACAATAGTTTCAAATGTGAGGTCCAGTGAGATAGTAGTTGAGGGTAAAAATCAGTGGACAATGATATCATTTAGAAACATTGGGTTGAAATTATTTATTTTGTTTTTGGGGCGATGCGAAAGGCATAATATCAAAAACATGTCTCATGCATTGATTACGTTTTAAGAGGCAGGCTGATTGGAATAGGACATATTTCAATAAAGGTGTCTATAGGCACACTTGGTATTATTATCAGCAGATTGATAAACAGAAACGTCCGATTACCTTGAATATCGAGCTCAGTGGTATTGCTTTTCCATAATTTGGTCTCTCATCTTTACTAACTGTAACTAATTTAATAAAAAGAGAAAAACAAACTTGGGACTCAATCTTAAAATCCATGCAGTGCTACAGAGTTCCTCTTGCAATGTTGATTGTACTACAACAGCTTTCGGAAGGAAGTAAACAGACAATTGAAAGAGGTTGTAAGATAAATCCCTCAGACCTTCATGAAACTTTTTAGCATGAAAAGTACTATGGGAAGATCTATTCTCCATGTCCTGCAACATAGTATGAAGTGTGTGTTGGACTTGGCCTCCTTTTTGCATGGTCAGCCCAAACTTTTTGTCTTTACTCCCTTTATTTGCTGAACCCGTTGTTGTTGGCTTTTAGGTCTCTATGAACTTTACCACTGCTAACAAGTGCTAGTGCTCTCGCCCTAAAATATGGCAACATTGGCCTACACCTGATTGACATATTTAATTTACTTGCAAGCCCTAGCATATGGCAGTACATGTACCAGGGCCTGTAAATTAAATGCTACTAGTGAGTCTGCAGCACTCATCATGCCACCCACTAAAGTAGCCTTATGAACATTTTCTCAAGCCTGCCACTGCAGCTTGTAGTACAGTTTTAAACTTCCAATTCGACCGACCTGGCTAAATAAACCTTTTGTCAGGCATAAACGTTCCTTTTTAATATGTATATATACCACCCTTAAAGTAGGCCTAAAAAGTCCATAGAGGCTTTACTTGTTCTAGTAGTGAAAAACTCCTAAATTTGTTTATCACTAGTGAAAGGCTTATCTCCCCCATTGGATAACATTGGGTTATCTGATTACATTTAATAAGTGCTCAGATTTGATTGGGAACAGGTAGAAGTGTCATGTTTAGACTCAAATGAATTGTAATTTAAAATACTCTTTAATGGTAAAGTCGGATTTTAATTCACAATTCTGAAAATACGATTTTTAGAAAGCTGGCATTTTCCTGTTATATTTGAGGAAAAGCTAGATAACTAAAGTGTACTAGTCACAACACGCACTGCTGGTGCCCTAAGGCTGCCAAGTAAACAATGTATATCAGAAAATATTGCCAAGAATCAAACAATACAATGTAAAGAGACTCAAAGCAATATTTTCACTTGAATACAAATGATTTAATGAGTTGCTTGTAGGCTTGTTGTGTTGTTTACAAACGTTGCATCACACTTGTGGATGACGAGAAAATAGCATTCTCATTTAAAGCGGATATTTATGGCTGTAACACATGACCCAATGCTTTTCATGTGAAAAGCACCCTTTATCAATGGTAACTGTAAATTTCAAATAGAGAATCACTAATTACACATCAAACTGTCCATTACTAACCACAATAATTTGGTTATTGAGGTGTTGAGTCCAGCCCCTTAGCTGTGCAGATCACCAGGGGATCTAGTTAAAACTCTTTCTTCCATGCCTTACAATTGGAATGGGCTCTACCCTTTCTAAGCAATTACTTTTTAGGAACTTAAATAAGATCACTGCTGGTGGTTGGAAACAGGCCCTTGAATCCTCCATAGCAGCCAAGGACTGCACCTTCCCCTTTCCTGCGGAAGGCTTCCAAGATTGGGTTAACACAGCTCTGGATATTGTTGCTCCCTTTAAAACCAAGGTTGTAATTAGAAGCAAGCCTTCTACACCTTGGTTTTCAACAGAACTTATGACCCTCAGGCAGAAAGGCCGCAGAAAAGAGCGGAAATGGAGTGCAAATCCAAGCCTTAGTGAAAAAGAGAAACATAAAGTACTTCTCCAGGACTATAAACAGGCTATATTACAGACTAAAGCATCCTTCTTTATGGAAAAAAACAGGTCAGCTAAGAACTCTTCTAAGCTGCTGTTTAAAGAAGTGAAGGAGTTATCAGAACCTCCTAATCAGTGGGCGCTTAATTCTTTTCAAGAGTTCTGCGACAAACTAGCAGCATATTTTCAAGATAAAGTTCTTAACATCTTCCTGAATTTTCATTTGCCTGTTGCAGATGAAACATCATTTGATAAATCTGCATTTTGCCCTTCTTTTTTCAGCTATCTCTGTCCAGCAAACCAAGGTCTTATTGATGAGTCTAAAACCAGGGTCCTCGTCTGATCCTTGCATGCCCAAGACATTACAACTTGCACCGGATCCTATTGCTAAATTTTTGTAGAAGGTGTTCAATTGCAGGCTTCAATCTGGTATTTTTCCTGCTATCTGGAAGGAAGCTGTTGTCACTCCGCTCCTTAAGAAAGCCAATGCCGATCCTGATGATATGAAAAATCTTCGTCCCATCTCCTTGTTGCCAGCTCTTGCTAAGTTCCTAGAAAAATGTATCAATCAGGAGTTGATGAAATTCATTGACACCCAGGGGATCTTTGATCCTTCCCAAAATGGGTTTTGTGCCAGCCACAGTACAGAGACTGCCCGTATTGTGGCTGCAGACAGCATCTGCGGCCAGGTCGATCAGGGCATGGCTTGACCTGTCGGCAGCATTCAATATCGTCTTGCCTCAGCGTCTGCAGCAAGCCAGGGTTAGTGGGACCACCTTACAGCTTTTCCACTCTTTTTTATCAAACAGGGTGCAAATTGTCAGACACAGCGGTTTCAAGGTAAAGGCTTTTAGCCTCCCCTGTGGGGTGCCTCAGAGCTCATCCTTGAGCCCAACCTTCTTTAAACTTTATGTGGCCCCTCTGGCTGATCTGGTGCGTTCATTTGGGTTTCAAGTGCTGTCATATACAGATGATACTCAAATTATTGTATCCATTTACAACAACCTGCCTTTGGTGGTGGGGAGGTTCAACCAGTGTATGTCCAGCATTATCTGCTGGATGAAGGACAATTCCCTGAAGATTAATGCAGAGAAAACTGAAGTGCTTGTGTTTGGCTGTCAAAACTCCATTTGGTCAAACACCCGGTGGGCATCTGCCTGTGGACCTCTTCCCACCTCTATCAAGTCTGCCAAAAACCTTGTTGTCATTTTTGATAATACTCTGAGATTTGATGCACAGGTCAGTCGCATTATCAGCACTTGTTTTTACATCATTAGGTCCCTGAAAAGATCTTTCCTTACATTCCATAGGAATTGCACCAGACGGTCACTATCATCCTTGCCACCTCACGGCTGGACTAATGTAATGCACTTTACCTTAACATCAATAGTTCCTCCCTGAATAAACTTTAGGTTGTACAGAATGCGGCAGCCCACATTATTTTGAGCATCCCAAATAGCACTCAGTTAGAGATGGGATTCGTTCCCTTCATTGGCTTCCTGTCAGGAGGTGAATTTCTTTCAATGCCTTGTGCTTTTTTAAGGCTCTTTATCATAGGGGCCCCAGCCAAATTAATGCTCTTTTTCATTGGTACACTCCTGGCAGACTACTTAGATCCTCATGCTATAAAAAACTTAGGATCCCCAGATTTCGGAAGACTATATGGGGTGTGCGCTCCTTTTCTGTAACTGCCTCCAAACTATGGAACACTCTGCCTACCTATATCTCTAATATATCTTTAAAAAACATCTGAAAACCAGGCTCTTTTCATCTCAGAATGCTTGATTCTTAGTTGTGCTGCTCTTGCTGTTTCATCTGTCCTGCTATTGCGTTTTGGCACCTTCGGGTTTTAGTGCTCTCTAATAAACTTAATCCTATCCTAAAGACTTTATCGCAGGTTCCAACACAGAAAACATTTGGTGAGGAAAAACAGAAACGCACCCATATTCTTACAAAATCATCAAACCCGCTGCCAAGTCATTACGTATTGTGTGCTGTGATTTAACAAAAATTCATAAGCTGACATGTCATAATCACAAATGTGACTATTCAAAAGAAAGAAAAAAACATTAACTATTGCTCAGTCTGACCGATACCAATATGCTCAATGAAGAATGAAAAGAGAAAAAGTGGATCAGAACAACAAGTCCCAACATGCACTAGTCCGGGTGACTTGCAATGTGGTGTGTCAGAAAAGCCGACTAAAGTGCACGGACAAGAGGCCATGCATTAAATGAGACTGTGAATGTGGAATACAAGCTGAAGGATATAGGGTTAAACATATTATTCATACTTGGAGTATGCACCGAGATGAACAACGGGTGTGAAACGAACGAGGGTGAAAAGAACGATGGGCCCATAAGCATAGAGTAAACGCAGCCATGAGGAAAGTGCAACAGATAAGACAAGTCAAAGATATGCACAGCAAATTGGTCAATACCAGAACTAGAATCACCAGCAGAGCAACTAGGACTAACACATCTGTATTGACATATAGCACGTCACTCACATGAATAGTAATTACATTTACTGGAAAAGAGAATGGTTGTGCTAAACAATTATGTTGTCCATATGATGACAAATAAAAACAATGAACATAATGCAAGGGTCACCATGGTAAATGCATAAAGACAAACTGAATATTTCTCTATGCCAATGAAGAGAACAATATATGAACAAAAAGCAAAGGATGCCAAAATCATAATCTACTCTGACAGCTGGGTAATTTTGAATAAACGTGTGATGGGTGCATGTCTCATGTTCGGTAGACAACCATTATGAATGGGAAAATCAGTAGTGTCTACAAGAATAGAAATCTGTAAGAAGCAGGCCAATTCCAACTTGTCGTTAAGGCAGGTGGGAATAAGACTATTTAAGTACATGATCCAGTGAGTCTCACGTTGAGATTAATGTTTCTGGGTGTTGACCTCTGGATTCACCATTATTGTTTTCAGCACTGTAAATCTAAGCTGTGCAATGTGGTGGTAATCCATTGAGTCTGCCATAAGGGCTGAATTTCTGTTTTTGTGTCTAATCATACTCTTGTACTCTGTAATGCATACCTTGTTGCACCGCTCTGTTTTGCCTACATAAATTAAACCACATGAACACTTGATAGCGTGAACAACTAGTTGAGTGTTGTAGTCTGCCAAATGTTTAAGCTGGATCCGTTTGCCAGTTTGTGGGTGAGAAACAGTGCTGCCCACTATAACACTGGAACAATGTATGCAATTTTGACACCTTTTCATACGCTTAGGTGATGTGACTTCTTTCCGTGGAGGTGATGACAAGATTTCTTTCAAATTACGAGTGCATGTATATGCAAACAGAGGTTATATGCAAACAGAGGTTTATTCGAGAAAAGCCCCTTGAAATCAGATTCCATTTGAAAGAGTTCCCAACTGTGAGAAATGATACGTTTGATGGTGTTTGGCTGAGTAGAAAATTTAGACACAAAACTTCCTGTGCTGGTTTCACAGCCTGTTTTTTCTGTAACAGCGTAGACGTACGATGAAGCGCGATTTCCAAAACATCTTCAGGATACCCATGTTTGATTAACTGATTTTTTAACATAGTGAGTGTCTTAGTACTATTGTCCGCATCAGACATAATTCGTTTAACACGTGTGAATTGCGAAAATGGTAAATATCACTTCAATGATGGGGGTTGAAAGCTCCTAAATAGAGCATGTTGTTACAATCAGTAGGCTTCTTAAATTAAAGACCTAGGTAGAGAGACACAGGGATGTAAGCTCAAGGTGGACGTTCAAATAAGTGATACATGTCTTGTGAATAGAATGTGTGTACTGAATCCTAGGGTTCTTTAGATTGAGATGAGATATTTGTTGTTCACTGAGATCCCTATAGCCTTTCCAAATCAAGAATATGTCATTGATGTATCTCAAGTATATGATGAGATGTGTACACCAAATCTCAGAGTTGTAGATGAAGCCGTCTTCAAATTTTGACATGAAGATGTTGGCATACCTAGGGTCCCCAGAGAAGCCCATAAAAGGTTCGTTCTTCTGTAGGTAGTAGGTATCATTCGATACAAAATAACTATGAAACAGGCAAAAGTGTAACACTTCTAGCAAAACAACTTTGTTGGCTCGTACCTCGTCTTGGTTAACCAATGCCCATTCCAAAGCCTCAATGCCTTTGTCGTGTGGTATGGAAGTGTATAGCGAAGCAACATCAATGGTGCAAAGCCACCACTCCTCTGTATCAGTGATTTGTAAAAGCACCATATGCTTCAAAAAGTCAGTGGTGTCTCGGACATAGGAGAACCATTTCTGAACAAAGGTTTGTAAGAATGTATTAAGGTATATCCCTAGGGGTTCATGAATAGACCCACCCCCAGACACGATAGGTCTAAATTTTCTACTCAATCAAACACCATCAAACATATCATTTCTCACTGTTGGGAACTTCTTCAAATGGAATCTGATTTCAAGGAGCTTTTCTTGAATAAACTTCAGTTTGTATACACATGCACTCGCAATTTGAAAGAAATCTTCTCATCACCTCCTCAGAGAGAAGTCACATCACCTAAGGGTATGAAAACCGGCAAATGAATTCAGTGTAAACATTTGGCGGACTACAACACTCAACTAGTTGTTTACGCTCTCAAGTGTTCATGTGGTTTAATTTATGTGCGCAAAATGGAGTGGCACATCAAGATGTGCATTACGGAGCACAAGAGTATGATTAGACACAAGAACAGAAATTCATCCCTTATGATACACTGGATGGATTACCACTACAACATTGCACAGATTATACTCACAATGATGGAAACTATAATGGTGAATCCAGAGGTCAACACGCAGAAACGTTTAACTCAACGTAAGACCCATTGGATCATGTACTTAAATAGTCTTATTCCCACCGGCCTTAACAACAAGTTGGAACTGGCCTGCTTCTTACAGATTTTATTCTTGTAGACACTACTGATTTTCCCCCCTCATAATGGTTGTTTACCCAACAACAAGATGTAATTGCCCTGCCTACTTCTTATAGATTTGTATTCCTGTAGACACTACTGATTTTCCCACTTATAATAGTTGTCTACCCAACATGAGACATGCACGCATCACACATTTATTCAAAATTACCCAGCTGTTAGAGTAGATTATGATTTTGGCCTCTTTTAATTTTCTCTCAGGTATTTTTCTCTTCATGGCATAGAGAAATATTCAGATTGTCATTATGTATTTAACATGATGAACCTCGCATTATGTTCATTGTTTTTATTTATGTCATCAAATGGACAACATCTTTCTTTAGTGCAAACATTCTCTTTTCCAGTAAATGTAATTACTATTCATGTGAATGACGTGATATATGTCAATACAGATGTGTCAGTCCTAGTTGCTCTGCTGGTGATTCTAGTTCTGGTATTGACCAATTTGCTCTACGTATCTTTGACTTGTCTTATCTGTTGCACTTTCCTCGTAGCTGCATTTACTCTATGATTAAGGCCCAGTCGTTTTCTTCGCACTTTAGTCCATTGTTTGTTTGAGAGCACCTGTTGCGTACACCAGCTTCGCTTTTTGTTTCCTTCATAGACACTCCTGAAAACGTTCTCATGGCACACAACTCTGTTTTGATGTACATTGGCACAGTGGGCTTTAGATACTTTACAGGTACCTCCCATTTTCCTTCACTTTTACGCACTGAGCACGATCGGCACTGTCAATGTCTTCTGATCCATTGTTTGTTGGGTTCCTAGAGTCACCTGTTAGAGAATGCATTTTAGTTTGATGCTATGGCTAAACGTCAAACCTTCCAGGTATTTGCTCTCAATCTGGTACTTTACCCGGATATAGGCACTATTGAATAATTGCACTTTCCACAGCATTGTCTTTTTACCTCCACTGACTGGGGATTCACCTAAACCCGGTCTGCATTCACCCCACAGTCATTGGCTTGATTTTTGTGCGATGCGTGCTATTCATGGCATACTCCAGGAATAAAGAATATGTTTAACCCTATATCCTTCCCATTGTATTTCACATTCACAGTCTCATTTAATGCATGACCTCTTGTCGGCGGTCTTTAGCCGGCTTTTCTGGTACGCCACATTGCAAGTTACCGGGAATAGTGCATGTTGGGACTTGTTGTTCTGATCCACTTTTTCTCTTTTCATTCTTCATTGAGCATATTGGTTATGGTCACTCAGAGCAATTGTTAATATTTATTTCTATTTTTTGGATAATCACATTCGTGATTATGGCATGTCAGCTTACGATGTTTTCTTAAATCACAGCGCACAGTATGTAATTTCTTGGCAGCGGGTTTGATGATTTTGAATATGGGTGCGTTTCTGTTTTTCCTCACTGCATGTTGACTATGTTTGAACCTGTGATGAAACCTTTGATGTGTAATTAGTGAATCTCTATTTCCAATTTACAGTCCCCCTGATGAAGGGTGCCTTTCACCCAAAATGCATTGGGTCATGTGTTCCAGCCATGAATATCCTCTTAAATTGAGAATGCAATTTTCTCGTCGTCTGCAAGTGTGATGCAAAATTTGTAAACAACACAACAAGCCTACAAGCAACTCATTACATCATTTGTGTTCAAGGGAATTATTGCTTTGAGTCTCTTTAGATTGTATTGTTTGATTACTGGGAATATTTTCTGATTGACATTGTTTACTTGGAAGCCTTAAGGCACGAGCAGTGCATGTTGTGTCTAGTACACTTCGGTGATCTAGCTTTTCCTCTAATATATGCACGGCTTGGGCAGGGCTGGCTACAGTACTGCACGCTAAGTTTGTATCCATAGGTTGTAATTTTTAAATGAATAGGTTAACTTTGTGTAATAGAGTGCATAATAACCACTGTTTTCATTTGTAATATTTTCCTGTCTCAGGTCACATGACTTTGAATGGCTCTGCTGTTGGCGTTTGTATATTCCTGCCAGGCAGTAAGATAAAGAGGGCTGGGTATAGGCAGGATGGGCCATCCTGTCTAGATGGTTAGGGGTGGAGCTGTTCCCTGTCCCACTTACATTTCATAGGGCTTGCCTCAGCACACACAAAAGAACCCAACACTAGTCTTCTCTCACCCGAGGCTCCTTGGAGCCTTGGCAGGGGAAGTGAAGACCTTTCCAGAAATGTTTCCTTCACTTCAAAAGATGGCACCAGGTATACATTTTGAACACCTCTTCAGTATACTCCTGGACCTGCAGATTTTACAGAAGAAAGACTGTCTTGTTCTCAAGAGGACTGGCCCACCACTTAAGGCCTACCTTGTTACCAAGAGGACTGACATGCTGTTTACGGCCTGCCTTGTTCTTCAGAGGACTGCCCTGTTACTACCAGAGGACTGTCCTGCTGTTTGAGGCTTGCCTTGTTCCCCAGAAGACTGCCCTGCTGCTTGAGGCCTGCCTGCTCTCTGAGAAGGAAGACTGGACCTGCTCCCTTCATCCCAGGCTAACCCGAGTGACTCCAAGGTCAGCTGGCTGACTTCCTGCTCTGAGCTACAAGGACATAACAAGGTGCAGAGGCCTCCCTGCAATTGCTCAGCTGACCTTCTGCAACTGTACCTGCCTGAGGGCTCCTGGACTCCGCTAGAGTGGGTCCCTGATCCCCAAAGCTTCCTGGCCAGGTCCTGGACCCTGGGCAGGCACCAGAGTGCACTCCTCTTAAGGAAAGGAAAAATCCTGAATTTTCTTGCTGTTCATGAAAGCGAACTGGCCCATTCACATCAAGGCTCTGCTGCCCATGATGACCAGCAATTAGAAGCTCTGGTGAACCTGACTCTGCTGTACAGCGACCACTAGCAACAACCGGCAACACGAGATCTGCACTTCGCTGTACAGCAACAACAGTCCGTGGTGACCGCCAATGTGAAGCTCCAGCAAAGACCTTCTGTGACTCCTGACTGGATCTTCATGCTAAAGTAATGACTGTCCACGGCAGCAGGCCTGCTCTTCCCACTACAGCAATGATCAGCAGCAGCATTCTCCCTGCATCTCTCGGCCTCCTCCACCACAAACTGGACTATTTGCGTCAGACTTTGAGAAGAGAAGGTAACTTTTTCAGCTGGACTAACCTGGTCCCTGTAACCGGTCAGCACCCCATTGCGATTGGCCTGAGCTTGTGAATTTTCCTTGGTCTAGCATGACTAGATGAGCACGACTGGTTCTCGTGGTTTGTGCTTTTGGACACTATACTCACCTAAAACTTTGAAATTGCATATTTCCGGTTCTACTGATTAGTTTTTTGTCATTCTGGTCTCATTATATTTATTGAAACATACTCTATCTTTCTAAATTTTTGTGGGGTTTTTCCAGTGTTTTGTTTTGACTTTATTACTGTTTGAGTGTTGCATAAATATTTAATACAGTGCGTCTACGTTAAGCCTGACTGCTTTGGTGCCAAGCCACAAGAGGGTTAAGCATAGGTTAATTTAGTGACTTTTGTGGTTCACCCTGACAAGGTTTTTGGTTGTTGCTTGAGAAGGGTTTCCACCCCCTTCTACCAATAACCCACTTAGTTACAGTGTGATGCTTATTTTTAAGTTCCCTCTTGTGTTATTTTCTTTGGGGTTTACAGGTCTTATGGGAAAGCATCCATGAATTCCACTCACTTTTCCAAATTCACCACTTATTTCAAATATTGGAAAGCCATTAGATAATTGTGTTTAATCCATCACTATTATTCTCAAAGAACCATCAATATCTGATTGCCTTCTTAAATAAGAGACCAATACTCATTCTCTTCATCAGCCATTCTAAGATGTTTCATTTTAGTACAATGATTATTTTAAACACATAGGCAAACTTTTAAGGAGTCACCTAAAGTTTGGTTTTGGCTTGTCATCTGCCGGTCTGAAAGCAGTCCTTAACTGCTAATTACCACCACACCCAACTATGGGATAATGTTATTTATTTAAAATAGACCATTCTTTCTCTAGATGCTTTCAACTAATGTTTTTAAAGTGTTCTGTAAAAATATGCAAGTGCGACTGCAATTATTTAGCTAATGTGGGTGGTGCATGTGAATGCCCCACAACGACTTTCTGATTGTAAAATTGTGAAAAGTTCAAAACATCTGCAGCTGTGAAGTGTACTTTAGTTAACATTCTAGACAAAGATTGACTGTAAAAAGGTTTATGCTGGAGACCTATTCCTCTCTGCTTTTTTAACATTACCTACTTTATGATGTTTTTAAATTTGTTAAAGTTTACAAAGTAACTCCAATAAGTAATAGGCAAGGTTTCAAAACTTCATACCCTCAGTCTGAGATTGACCAAGTAGATAGGTGTCTTCTTTGCTTGAGAAAATATGACTCTTGTTTGTGAAATTTTGCACCTACTGCAATATTACAGAAAAAAGAAAATGCTAATGAAGCTGTTTTTTCAAAAAGAAATAAGGAATAAATTAATTTAGAGTTTGGCAGAGAGAGTGCACAACCTTAAAACGATGGTGCTCCCACTCTGACAATGTCGTGATTCCCTCACTCTGTTTAGAGGCCAGGGAAGTGCCTTGTTTCTAATATCAGGGCCACAGCTGGCTTTCGCATTGGAAACTAAGTTTTGACCTTGTGATCTATCAGGTCTATCAGGTCATAGTGACAGCTGGCCTGCTCTACGTAGGGCTGGGTGACTGTCTCTAGATATCCCTGTTCTGAACCACCATGCAAGACATGGCAGTGTGAGCCAAGGAAACCACTCAATGGTCCCCATGTGCAGGAAGCAATCTCCCTGCATGTCCATGCCATTGTGTTTTTTTCAAGAAAACACTCCCAACTTAGGAGTTTTAGTTTTGAAAGATAAAAAAGCTTGCCAAGTGGGTACATGAAATATGAAACCCTCTCTGCAAATCTTCAGTGCCTTCAATGGAGTAGTTGCATGAGTGGTTGATGTTTGGCTGAGAATTCAGAGACTGTGACCTTCACCAATCTGGCAATGTAATGCGGCTCACTGTACTCTAAATAAGCCCTTATTTTGACATTTCTATTGCAAAATGTCATTTCATGCTGCTATCATGTCAAGAAATCATTAGTGCAATCCTGAGTAATTAACAGTGGCTGAGATTAATTCAAGCATTCTGCCCATCACCTCTTTATTTTCCTCAGAACTCTTTGAGCCAGCCGATTGAGCAATTCCTCTGGATTGATCTTATATTTGTGCACACCCTTGAACAGTCCCTATCAAAAATAACAAAGTTGCTTCTAATTAGGATAGTAGGTTTCATGAGCGGACATGTGTAATGTGATTCTGATGACATTGTTAGTTGTCTATGATCTGTGAATTCATTGTAGACACCTGAGATCCAGATCCAAAGATTTAAAGTACCATAGGGCCCATAGTATGGATGAGATTTCTAGAAACTTGAATAACTGTGGTGTTAGGGTTAGGCAATCTGACATGATATATACATTAGAGAAAAAGTAGTTTATTTGAGATCATATTTGTACACCAGTGGGGATCAGATGTGACATTTAGAGAGCACTAAACCTGTACTAGGGCTTCTTTCATCTAATACCTAAACCGCACATAAAAGAATGAGTTACTATTTGTTGTTTATATCAAAACTCCTTCTTTTGAGATACACAAAACAATAGGAAAGGGTTACAGCGTTGAGATGGTACATAGGGCAAATCGAAATACATTGTCAGGGGACAGTGGAATAAAGCTTTTGTATTGATGTTAGTTAGGCAAAGCCTATTATACACATTAGTCTCTATATTTAAGCACTAACAATGGTTGTGAATGATCTCCTTCCAAGTTTTTCTTCTGTAGGCTTTTATGAAGGGTCAGCTGCTGTTTTGATGCAGAATTCTGTAAGCAAGTAAGAACATTTTATTGCATTAATAAATACATATTTCTTACAATAATGACATACAGCATAAAAAGAACAGATCATTCAAAGCATATTATTGCAGATCAAGTTCCTACATTACAGTTGCCCGGAAGTATGCACGATTCAAACATTTCATCAATTTGCCAATAATTCGACAGTCATCCGCTGAAAAAAAAAATGAACAGCCTGATTAACTTTCCTGGTTTTGGCTTTTATAACAATGTCCTTAAGATATTTTCTTCTTAGGTCTAAAATATCAGGGCGTAAACAAATCAGGTGTTCAATTGAGTCCCCCTTACACCCTCAGAGTTACAGTTACATACACACTGAGCTTTCCATGCACCTTTGAATTGAAATATTGGGATATAAAAACGACGGAAGCACAGGTACTTTTTTTTTTGCAGGTAGGCTCCAGAAAGGATGACTGGTAGCACTGTTTTACCCAATAATAGGAATCCATGGTGTATTCCACATGCTTAAAGGGCTGCAGCAACAGACGATCCTCTAATTTTTCTTTTGATCTTCAAGCAATCCTTAATTAGGGCTTTGCATTTGAGACGGGAGATTGACAACATCTCGGTAAGAGGAGGAAAGTTATTAATTTTGAGACGGTCGACAAGTTACATAAGACTGAAGTTCTTTGAGGCATTTCTAAAATTTGTTAACTCGTTAAATAATAATTTTCAATAGAATTTTTTTCCAAGGTTCAGTCAAAGACGAAATTCATCAAGGCACCTGCATGGATAGCTGATAGGGATGGAAGCGGAAGCTCAAGACATAATTTGCAATGAGGTGTAGAATGCTGAATATTTAGTAAGGATATGATCCCCTTCATATTAATTTTGTCCAAGGCCATAATTGCATTAATGCTGAAGATTATTGATGCATATAGAAGGGATGTTATTAATTTGATATTAAAAATTTGTACAGCCTGATCAATTGCTCGCCCGCCATAGAACCTAGAAAATCCATTTATAGGATTCACAACAATATTTGCCTTTTTTGCTTTATTTATGATGCGGTCAGTCCAAGCTAGTTTATGGTCCACTGTTGCATTATGGTAGCAAGTAAGTTTAGCAACGCATTCTATGATAATATTGTTGACTTTCCATATATAGTGACTTGTCAAGTTCCCAAATGACATAACTTTTTTTTGGGGCAGGTTGACCTTTAACCCATTGGGTGCCATGGATGAAATGGTTACGTCCTCCTGTGCCAAGGACGTAACCATTACGTCCAGACACCCACCCACAGGGTAAGCACTGGTGCTCCCCCCGTGGGCCATCTACCTACATGCCTCCACCAGGGATGGCAGCGATCTGATGACGTTGGCGTGCTCCCGGTGTGCTGATCTCATCAAGTGCAGCCGGGGACTCGCTTTTGGTAAGTACTTCTCCGGGGAAGGGGTTCTTTTAGAATACATACATAGGGGGAAAGGACTTTCCTCCTGCGTCTGTAGACAGTGGATTCCTGCTCCACGGTCATGGGTGAGGCCGCAATCGTGGAGCAGTAATCCACATCACTAGACACCATGGCTTTTTTTTGTAATTGTTGGGGGAGTGACCCGTTAGGCACAACTCGCACCTCCAGGGGGCATATTCTATCTGTGCTTCTGCCCCCCTGGGGGCTGATTTGGCCATTTTGTAGGCCGATCGGCCCCCGGGGGGTCGAAACCCACTAGAAGCCAGGGAGTAATGTACTATGATGATTAAGGGGACCAAAACCTTGGGCAAGGGTCTATCCCCTCGGGGGAGAATTTGTTTTTGTTATTCCACCCCCCCCAGAGGGCTGATCAGCTGTTTGTAGGCTGATCTGCCCTATGTGGGAGTGAAAGCCCACTAGACACCAGGTAGATATGTTTTGAAGGGGCGCGACCCATTTGGGAAGGCTCTCTCCAATTGGGGGCCCAACCTCCCCTGTGCATTTTTAGGCTGATCTGCCCTCTGGGCTGTTATTTTGACCCCATGAGAGATTTGGGAGTGGATTGAGCCTCAGGGTGAGTGGTAACACTTGAGTCACCTGGGAATAAGGTTTTGTATGTAGTGCTTCTTGGGTAAGGTTTACTTCAATCTGGTAGTGCTGCACCTCCTTTCGGGGAATATCTGTGTCTTTTGATATTTTGTTATCATTTGTATTCGTGTTTTAATTTATTTTTATTTTTTATTGTAGAGTCGATCATTTTCTTTGTCTTATTGGGTGAATCCTGTTTGCGGGTGTAGCAGTTTGTGGAGTTGTGGCTGGTAAGCTACTGATTTTGTAATCTTTTCATCTAATGTGTACCCTTCACCTGTTGTATAATTTGTTTTGTTAGCTTTTTGTTTGATTGTCTTTCAAAGTATCATATTGATTTGTGCACATTGTTTACTGCCTTGTGTGTAATGCTGTTTTTTTTACCCTTTCTTTCCAGCAGGACTCCTTTAGTACTTGCCGTGTCTGTGCAGAGTAAGAGCAGTTGATCCTCAGTGTTGCTGTCTCTGGCAAGTTAGTGGTATCATTTTAGAGTAGATAAGTCTTTGTGTGCCTTGTATTGATTGACTTTTCCTTCTAGATTTTGCCTAGTAGTTTTACTTTCCGTTTGATAAAGCCGCACTTTGGTCATTACTTATTTTATACAGTGTTGGGTATTGTTGACTTGTTTGTCAAGTTATTTTTCTTAGTAAGGATTATGGCTAGTTACAGGATGACTGCAAATTGTTGGTATGCTTTTTGAGTGTTCTTCTGACCATGATTATGAGACTGACTCTGTATCTGAGGCAGGGGAGGACGGCCAGGATTCTAGCAGTGAATTTTCTGTCCGAGAGGAATAATCTGATCAGTGTAGATGAAGTGCCGCTTTTGGAGGAAGACAGTGAAATGCCAATAGTACAGAAATAGGCATCTGGATTGCAGCCTGGGGCTGAAAGGCTTCCCATTGGAAGTGATGGACTCTGGGTTGACCGAAACATGGTGCAGCTGATGTTGCCTGCCTTTAGTGGTATTGCATGGTGTAGAGTGAGTACTGAAAACATTTTGCCTATGAATTCTTTGCGGTTGTTTATGGATGATGTATTTTTGGATGAGATTGTTGAGCAGACTAATTTGTATGCTGATCAGTATTTGAGGGATATCAGTGCCAGACTTAAACCTCACTCTAGAGCTACCTGGTGGAGTCCCACAAATCCGGATGACTTGAAGAAGTTCTTGAATTTAATTTTTTGGATGGGCCTGATAAGGAAGCCGACGCTGTCTTCATATTGGTTTACTAATCCCTTGAAGGCAGCAGATATATTTCTGGCAACCGTGAGTCATAATCCGTATTTGTTTTTTCTTCGGGTGCTGTTTTTTGTTGATAATGCTTTAGCATTGCCAAGAGATCACCCTGATTGTGACTATCTTTTTAAGGTCTGGCCTGTTCATTATCACTTTGTAGATCAATTTTCTGAGATCACTGTTCCAGGGAAAGAAATAACTGTGGATGAGTCTTTGGTCCTGTTCAAGGGCCAATTGGTTTTTTGGTAGTCCATTCCTAGCAAGAGGGCATGCTATGGAATTAAGATGTATATGCTGTCTGAGAGTAGTACTGGATATGTCCATAATTTCAGGGTGTACACCGGTAGGGATTCCAGTATTGACCTCCCCTGGTTGTCAGTCCACTTTTGGAGTGAGGACTTTTTAACAAAGGTCAACATTCATAAATAGAAATCTTTTACACTTGTGTGCAATTGTTCAGGAAACGGTTCAAAGTGGACACTGTTGCCTGTGGCACAATCCACTCTAACCGTAGAGGTTACCCAAAAGAGCTTGTTTGTAAAAACCCTGAGACGGGACAGTGCGGTGCCTTGCATAGCAATGAACTTCTAAGTGTGAAATTTTCTGACAGGAGAGATGTCTGCATGTTGACTACCATCCATAATGAAAGTACTTGTGACTGTTTAGGGTCATGTTGCTGAAGTGCGCTAACCTGTGTGCATTTTAGACTAGAATAAGCATATGGGTGGTGTAGATAGAGTAGATCAGAGGTGGGAACTACAATGCTGTTCATAAAGCGTATGTTTGGTATAAGAAGTTGGCTATCCATTTATTCCATTTAGCAACCTTCAATGCTTTTGTTGTATTCAAGGATGTTTTACAGAGCTAAAGATGACATTTCATCAGTTTCAACAGTCTCTGATAGGCAGCCTTGATGTAGTGGAACAGGCAAGAGTTCCTAGAGAAGCGGTGGTGGAGGATGTGGCTAGATTGAAAGATCACCACTTTCCTGATCACATTCCTCCCACGGTCAAATAAATAAAACTTTCCCGCTAAGAAATGTAGAGTCTGTGCCTGAATAGGTATCCGGAAGGAGAGTCGTATGTACTTTCCCAATTGTCCTTCTAAGCCTTAGCTGTGTGCACCCCAATGTTCTGAATTGTACCACACCCAACAGAGTTTTTAGGTGTAACCATGAACGTAAAAGTAAACTGACTGGTCTGTATCGTTTTAGATTTTTTGTTCACATTTCACGGTTGGCATTAGTGTGATGTATTTAGTTATAGTGGTTGTGTTTGTAGTTATAGTTTTGTATGTACTTCCAATTGGTTTGTGTTTTCTTTTTGTATAAAAAAAATGTGAAGGCAGTGTGCGTGGACTGGTGCTTGGCTGGCGGTGTGCGTTGACTGGCGTTTGGCTGGCGGTGTGCGTGGACTTGTGCTTAGCTGATGGTGTGCGTGGAATGGCATTTGGCTGGCAGTGTGTGTGGACTGGCGCTTGGCTGGCAGTGTGCGTGGGCTGGCATTTGGCTGGCAGTGTGTGTGGACCGGCATGTGACTGTCAGTGTGGTAAGTGTGTAGTGACTTTCTGCTGGTCACTACACACACTGTTAGCCAAATACCACTGCACACACTCCATCAACCACCAGCCGCTGTGATTGCTCTGTCAGTCATGTGGGTGCATGAAAGTGATGGGCCCTTGAATGGCACTGTCTGTTGATGTGAGTGTTGTAAATTGCTGGGCCTGTGGCTGGCGGTGTGAATGGTCTTTTGTATGTTACATATTAAAAGGTTTGTGAATGGCTGGTAAAGAGGTTGGTGCCTTGCCGTGGCTTTACTGCTCACAAGCTGTGAGTCATTGGTTGAGGTTTCCAACCTTTCCATTATTAACACTACATTTTATTTTTGTGAAATCTCTTGTTAATACAATTTTACACTCTGAACCTTCACTCACCCTTGTGCCAAATCCAACCAGTATGTGTGTGTACTTGAGGGATAGTCGTTTGTAAAGTAATATTTGTCTTTTCTGTCTTTCTCTGCCAGGGTGTACATAGTCTCTGCATTGTCTGTTGATGTGAGTGTTGTAAAGTGCTGGACCCGCAGCTTGCGGTGTGAATGGTCTTGTGTGTGTCATGTATGAAAGGTGTGTGAATATCCTGTAAAGAGGTTGGGGCCTTGCCGTGGGCCATTGGTTCAGGTTTTCAACCTTTCAATTATTAACAGTGCATTTCATTTTTGTGTAATCTCTTGTTAATACAATTTTATGCCCTGAACCTTCACTCACCCTCGTGCCAAATCCAACCAGTATGTGTGTATACTTGAGGAATAGATGGATGGGCAGTAATATTTGTCATTTCTGTCTTTCTCTGCCAAGGTGTACATTGTCTCTTGGGAAAATCTATCAATTCAAGATATTTTCATAACCTAAAAACCCAGGTGAAGTACAGGGTGGGGTGCCTCGCATGGATCCCAACAAGTGTTCTTATTTACAATGCCCTGCAAACCTAAAAATGTGACTAAAGTTACACATTTTCCTTGCATTACTGTGCCATATTATTCCAGAATCAGAAAGAAACCTCAAATTTCCTACCACCCAGTGTTCCCCCTGGTCTCCTGATAAGAATGCCTCCTCACTTGTGTGGGTGGGCCAAGTGCATACAACAGGGAAGGGCCCAAAACGTATTGTGAGAGATTACAACAAACAGGGGGTAACCCTATTTCCCAAACCTGGGGTAAATAAACAGTATTAAAGCTACAAAGGTTCAAGAAAAATATTCATAATCAACAATTAACACTAAACAATCACATAAAAACACAGAAGAATATCAAAGCAAGAAAATCTTAAGGGTGTACCCAACACAGAAATTATTACAAAAATATATTTTTACTAAAGTAACAAAATATGAAGAAACAATTACAAGACCATGGTGCTCACATAATAACACAAAGGACATCATTCAAAACATAATATACAGTGTAAAACAAGAAAACAATGGCAAAAGGAGACAGGGTTTTAAAACAAGAGCCAGTTCAACAAATAACAGGAACAGAAAGTGGCAGTCAATGCTTCCTTATGAATAATAGCCAAAGTCAGGCGTCGACGGCGTTTCGACCTATATTATTTTTAAGTTCATCATAAGGACAGGGACATAGTTAAAGGAGCATCCAATCAAAAAAATCTGAAATTAAATAAAAGAACTGGTTATAAAAGGGTACCACAAACAAAAGTTACTGTTTCAGTGAATGGCAGCATGGCACAAGGCAAAAGTATTGTGCATAAAAAATCCCAATAAAAACCAACCAAAATGGTATATTACAGGGTCAGCCACCGTAAAATAAATAGAAATATAACAAGAAAAGAAAGAATAAAAGTTAAAATTCACTCAGTATCCATTACCGAGGAAGAAACACCAACTGTGTGAAAAAGGACTTAAATCCACAATCACCAAATGCCAGAAAGTCACCAGATAACCTACTTGTATGTTTTGAGACAAACATTCCAAGACGGAATGCATGAGGGCGACCTCATAGGGACTGCATCAAGAGTTCTAAACGACAGTAAATAGAGTTGATTCAGTACAATCACCAACTACACTTGGTAAGCAACCAACCGTTGTCAAAAAAATTGATAGGAGACTTACCGGATAAAAGAGAGAATAAATCATGTTCCGACACGAGTCACAAATTCCGTGCCAATCTAACGATTGGTACAATTTTCCAACTTGACCCAATGGTAGTTCAGAGCACAAGGCACCTGAACACTATGAAAAAGAAGGACAACAAGGAATGTATAGTTAAATTTGTGAAAGGGAAAGAGTTAAAGGAATTGAATCTTCCTAAAGAAAAAGCCTAATCGGCCTTACCAGTCGAGCAAATCAAACAGGACTGCATCTCACTTCCCGACAATATGGAGAGGGCGCAAAAAGTCCCAACTTCTCAAGTAGAACTACTCAAGAATAGAGCTAAACAAAAGACTCATATCTGGCCACAAACACAGCCATTTCGGATATAAATCAAGAAATAATCCAAGTAATAGAGTATGTACCTGATAATTAACATACTCTAAAAAGTCAGATTTTGAAAAAAAATGAAAAAGAATAATGAAAAGGTCACAGACCTTGCCAAAGTGAAGGTTCCTGATCTGCGTACAAAGTGACACTAATCACAAGGAAAGAGCTAGACAAAAGACTTACCTCAGGCCACAAGCTCGGCTGTATTGTGGAGACGTCAAAATTATCCATCACAAAACACCCGGTTTTGCAAGGGAGGCACCTGCTTTTTTGATCCCAGACTCTGCAGCCATCTAGAGAAACCTACCAAACCCAGACATTTGTGAAAACTAGACACCCAGAGAATTCCAGGGAGGTGTGACTTGCGTGGATTCCTCAACGTTTTCTTAACCAGAATCCCCTGCAAACCTCAAATTTAGCTAAAAAAATCACATTTTCCTCACATTTCTGTGTAGGAAAGTTGTGTGATCACTGGGCCGACTCAAATTACCCAGCATTCCCCCAGGTCTCGCGATAAAAATGGTACCTCACTTGTGTGGGTGGGCTACGTGCCTACGACATGGAAGGGCCCAAAGCATATTGTGGAAACATCAAAATTATCCATCACGAAACGGCCTGGTTTTGCAAAGGAGTCACCTGCTATTTTGGTCCTGGGCTTGGCCGCCATCAACGGAAACCAGACATTTCTGAAAACTAGACGCCCATGAAAGTCCAGGGACCTGTGGCTTGCGTGGATCCCCCAAAGTTTTCTTACCCAGAATCTCCAGCAAACCTCACATTTTGCTAAACAAATCACATTTTCCTCACATTTCTGTATGGGATCATCCCTCCGGCACAAATTTCCTAACACCCAGTGTTCCCCTCGGTCTCCTGAGTAAAATGATACCTCACTTGTGTGGGTGGGCCATGTGCCTGTGACAGGGAAGGACCAAAAATATGTCGAGATTGAGGGAATATCACAGCGAGTTGATAGGCACTATTTTTTTTATATGTTTTTAGGCTGACTGCTTTGATACCACAAACCCTGGGTACCTTTACAATCCTCAGGATGTTGGAAAAAAAGACGCACATTTGGCAGTGGATACCTTATGTGGATAAAAGATTATTGGTACCTAAGCGCAAACTACCCCAAATAGCCAAAAAAGGCTTAGCACGGGGGAGGAAGGCTGGCAGCAAAGGGGTTAAATCATTATTATCATAAAATTCTTGCAACTTTTGGAACTGAAACTGCAAATCAGCTTGAGTTAAGGAGAAAATGACAATATTATCTGAATACACTAAACGTGAGAAGTATTTCCCACTGAGCTTGTAGGTAGTCCCTTTGGATCGTTGAGGGATAAAGACAGGTCAGAGATATCAAGCGAGAAATGTAGGGGTGCCAGGGTACAACCTTGCTTGAGTCCATTTGAGGTTTTTATGTGTGGAGAAAGCGTTCTCTCTGAAAATGTGACTTGTAGCCAGTTGAAATGCCACCAAGAAATGGAGCAAATAAATTCCCCAGTTTTTGAGCTTTCCCCAGAGTTTAGTACCTTTGTCAAAAGCCAAGGAATAATCAATGTAGAAAACAAACAATAGCAGCTTTTTTGTGAAGGTGTGATTAACTAAAAAACTCAATGCAGCTATGTTATCTAATGTGGAATAACCTTGCCTGAATCCAATTTGATTAAATCATAACAAATTGCATTATTAGCCTAGTCAAACAAATATTTTAGCAAATATTTTCCAAATAGTTTTGCTTTTGCATCAAGTAATGCAATGAGACAATAGTTTTTGGGATTATCAGTGTCACCTTTTTTATAAAGTGGATGAATGATTGATCCTTGCTAGGGTGATGGAATCTGGTCTATCTGGAGTATTTTGGTGAACAAAATCAAAAGTAATTGACTACAGAGCAGCGGGTCTAGCTTAAAAATGTTCATTGGAATATCATTGGGCCCAACTACTCCTGAAGCTCCAAAGTTCTTTTGTCAGTAAATAGATATCCTACCTTGTTACCTCAAGGTTGCTTTGGTCATAATTGTAAATTATAAACCTGCCACCTGTGTTACCCGCATATAAACAATTGATGTGGGTGAACCATGAATTAAATGGTACATAGAAGTCAGAAACTGTGGTGAGATACCCTGTTCTGTGCCCAACTTGCCTCCAAAATGATATTGTATCCTTCAATTGAGTGACTAAAAACAGTTCGGACTATTCTGATTCTTAGTTCCTTACTCGTAAGTCTTTTATTTTCTGTCTGTCACATTTTATTCCTCCCCAATCAATTTGTCTTGAACTACTAGTGCAGGAGGTATATATGGGAGATGGTGAGCTCTCTTTTTTCAGTGTTTAACAGTGCAACTCTATTTTGCCGGTGGAATCTGGGTCTGAAAAAAGAATTTGATGATAGATAGGTAAATACTGAATTTAAGAATTGTTCCCATTCCTGAATCCAAGTGGAGGAAGAATTCCCCGCACTTCCTTATTTAATCAGCAGGTGACAACATCAGGAGATTTTTGAAATCCTGGTCATGTCCCACTTGAGTTGAAGCTCAAACACCATAATTCCAACTTAATGAAATTTGTTGCATTCCTTAATAAAAATCCTTTTGCTGTGCTATTTATTTTGCCAATATTGACTCTTGGACTTCCAAGAGAGTTGCTATTTTTGTCAAGGTGGAGGTTATTGCACCCATGGCCTTAAGCACTGGATAAACTGAGGTGTATTGGTCTCATTTAAATCACTTGTGACTGGATTGAATCTATTGAGTTTATTTGAGTTGGGAGACTGCGGACTAGATTGATGAACAACCGGTGGTGGACACCGCATGCCTAACAGATCAGCTAGTGCCTCTGAGTTGTCACACAAGTTGGCTATGGGATTAGAAATCAGTGTTGACTCATTTGGAGGATGAGGTGCTTCAACCTTATCATCATCATCAGGTAAGGGGGCGATGTCAGGTGAAGGGTCAAGGTCATATACTGAGTCGGATTCAGAAGTCAAGGTTGTTAACAGTACCTTGTTGGGGGCAGGATTGATTAAGGCTTGCGTGGTCATAACGGGTAGTTGTAATATGAGACGTAGCAAAGTTCAAATTTGGGAGAGACAATGCTAAGGAGATGTCTTGATTAGACAAATTCAAACTAATCAGTGATTGAACCTGAAGAGAATTGCCAGATTGCATGTGGCTTGGTTTGTGACCATATATAAGACAATCAAGAATACATATTTATTTCATTTGTTTTAACAGAAGAATTCTAGCGTTCTTAGTTGAAGATTCAGAGGATATAGTATTTTCTCCCTCACTCCTTGCTGATGAAAAGCCATTCTGAGATACATTTCCACAAGGAGCTGTTTTGCTCAATAAGATAGTAGAACTGTTTGCTGGTTGTGATGTAAGAGTCTTTTCAATAGAAACAAGAGTTACAGTGCTTGGGTCTGGTGGCTGGTTCCACTGGTGGCCGGTTTCTTTTGACATCTGGTTTTCATACTAAGATGCCCTCAAGTATCTACACAGGAGTTGGTACAAAGAAGTTGACAGAACGGGTTCAAGAAGGATAAAACTTTTATCTTAAGCCCTCCATCCCCTGGATAGTAACAAGCAAAGCTGATAACAGTGACAAGCTTAAAAGAGAGTGAAATGTTGATCAAAGGGTACTACGGCCTCTCAGCAATCATCCTAGTAGACCAGAGTAAATCTGCAATCAGACAATGATAGAATATTCCTGCACACATCACATTAGCAATGTTCCAATGATCCAATTCCCGCAGCTCATTCAACAAACAAATGATGGAAATGATAGCGACTGGTGCAAAATAAGCATTAAATGTGTCAATATAGCTACACTTTGGACAAATTTAAGAAAACACTCCTATTTACTTTCACATCCACATCCACTTTCACTTCACAATGTTAATTTCCTCCTCTCTGACTGTTTGTACGGCTGCCACCTCCACCCATAGCTCTTTCACCTTGTGTGACACCGCTGCCTCTCTCTCCTTGTTGCTTCTTGCTCTGCTTATTGGCAACGAGAGAGAAGCACAAGGCAGCCAGGTCCAAAACATTCTAGGGTTTTACCTTTGCCTCCACGTCCTAAAGTTCTCCAGGCACATACTGGTCAGTCTGCCACCATCACCCCTAGATGAAAGCCTCGAGTGCCACCCTCCCTCGATTCCCCAAGGGTGGAGGATGCGCCCCACAGTAACTCTAGGAGAAAAGACAAAGGCGAGAAGAGGCAAGAGGAGGCAGCCACTGTCAGGCCTGGAAACAGAAAGTAACCCAGCTTTCCCACTAAATGAGGCAGCAAGCGACAATTCAGCAGCCCAGGAGCTGAGTCGAGAAGCCGCGGACGTGAACGAGCACTGTAACCACTGTGCGTGAGCACGAGCATGTTTGTTTCACATTTGCTATGACGACTCTGCCAAAAGAGCATTACGTAATCCAGCTTGGCTCTAATTGGCCACAGGAATGGATGTTTAAACTTATTATGCCAACAGATAGTGAGTTTTACTCAGTAACAGTAGATGGCAGTTTGGTAACTGAGCAACCAAATAAACCTGACTATGCATTGAAAGTGTTTCATCATAGCACACCCCCAATGTTTTCATCCTTTTGGCTAGTTTTGCACTATACAAATATCCCATGCATACAAAGTTTTAACTCTGTTTATCATGCTAATAATGCTATCCCACACACAAAATAAAAAATAGCTACGCTGTGCTGTTCTTCAACCACAGTGCAGTACCAAAAGGAAGAAATTTAGTTTTGGACTCTTTCAGACTTCTGTTTATCTTATCTGAATAGCAGAGATTTCACCAACTTTTTTAATATCTGCTTTGGGAATTTGACACAAGTGAAAGGCCCTTGAGTAACATCAACCTAGATCTAAAAAGTACCATCCAAGTCAGCAAGACGTTGATTCAGAGGTCGAATAAAAATAGTCAACAAAAGAATTTTCTATAATTGTTTCAGCCTGTTCCTGACCCATATCAGCACTGTTCTTAAAATATATTTTAAAAAGTAATTCAAACATGGTTGCTGTTGATTTGCATTTATCTTTAGTGGCAATATCTGAATGTATTTTCTTATATTTGAAGGAACCCCATTTAAAGATCGCTACTGTAGATGTACAATCTAGTAATGTTTTTTTATACTTTAGGAACAACCATTTAAAGTTGGCCACTGTGGATGTATGCAAATCCTTGGTGGATATTTTACAATGGCTTGTCTAGCCACAACATTTTTAGAGAAAAAGAAGTATTGGTGTGGTTTCATGGGCGATGGTTGTGCCAATGCTTGTTTTACTTTCAGAAGGTAGTGCTCCCAAAGGCGCATGAAGAGTGACAAATTGGTGAGAACTGATTCTATGAGGAATTTACATTATAATTTTAGGATGGAAGAACGATGAAGGAGTGATGGTATAGCCTATGTTAAGTACTTGATTTTGAATTTGGTAAGCTAATTGAACAAACAAGAGGCATGAACATTGATGTCACAGTACTAGTGAACAGGTAGTTTTGAAACGGAAGGTTTCAATTGAATAGTAGTGTTGTGCAGTTTAAGAAAATGTATTTCTTCATTTCTTACCGGTATTTGCTTTACTCTGAGTCCTATTCCCTCGCTTGCCACCATTACATGTGAGGCCTCTGCCTCCCCAGACACAAATCCTACAAACTCAAATCTGAATAAATGCCCTCCTCCATCACACCTCCTGTTAGTAACAAGCCCCAACCAACAATTGTCAGTTGTATCATAGGGAGGGTGGGAGGGAACATGGCGACAGGCGAGGGAATAGGGCTCAGAGTAATGCAATTACCAGTAAGTAATTAGGACATTACCTACTCGTCCATCGTTTGCCACAATTACATGTGAGACTTAGCAAGCAAGAAAATCAGAACATCTGACAGTGCCTGCTGAACGCATATATTTATTAAGACACATATCACCAGTACACATCCTATTTCTGCATAGAAGACAGTACCCGATGACCAAACATATCAGTGACACATTGCATCTTAGCAAGGTTATAATGCTTGGCAAATGTGGAGGAAGCTGCCCAGGTTGCTGCCCCGCAGATTTCCCCAATGGAAGCTCCCTGCAGCTCTGCCACCTTCAAAGCCATACTCTGAGTAGACCTGCCCAGAATCGAAAAATTAGGTACCAGACCCCTACTCTCATAAGTGTTAGGAGAAACAACCTGACCATCTGCTCTACATCGCATTTGCGGGCTTCTCACCTTTCCTGGCTGAGGCAAATGACACAAACAATGATTTCATTCTACAAAAAGGCTGCACCCTCTGTAAATAAACCAGAATTGCACGCTTGACGTCTAGGCAATGCAACCTCACTTCCTCCAGAGACCCTGGAGATGGCACAAATTCTAGAAGAATCACTTCCTGATGCAAATGAAAAGAAGAGTTAACCTTATGGGTAAACCCCGGAACTGGTAGCAACACCACTCTGTCAGGAAACTTAGAGGACAGTACCCTAACTCCCCATACCTCCTGGCTGAATTAATAGACACCAGAAAGAGTGTATTAAGAGTAAGGAATTGCAAAACAATTTCCTGCACCAACCAGTCATCTAGATACGGGTGCACAAAGATGCCATCTGAATGTAAAAGTGCCACCAAAGGAGCCAGCACTTTGGTGAATAACCTCGGGTAAGATTTGAGTCGAAGGGAAGGACTCGAAACTAATGATGAGCATCCTCTATGGCAAATCACAGGTACTTTTGATGCAAGAGTTTGACGGGAACAAGAAGATAAGCATCCTCAAAGTCTATGGATGCAAACCAATCTCCTGGTCTTATCAGAGGAATAATTAACTGAAGAGTTACCATCCAAAAATGAAGAGTGTGGACCCAAGTATTCACCCACTTTCAATCCAGCACCGGTCTTTATGCTCCCAACACCTCTGCACTAGAAAAAGCGTGCATTAAGTGTCCATGCCCCTCTTTCGCGGAGGAACCTGAATGATTGTTCTCTTATTAAGCATCAGCTCCACACCTTGGAGGAGAGTCAAATGTTTTGGACCCTGGACTGGAAGATGAGTCACTCTGAGCCCCGCACAAAGAGGAGGGCTCATGAATTCTATCACATAGCCATTGCTGTCCACAATGAGAACCCATTTGTCTGTGACGTCTTGATGCCATTTTTTCATAAAATGAAGCAGTCTTCCTCCCACCAGGAGTCCACAGTAATTGTCAGGAGCGCTTCTGCACCTGACCTTTTTTTGTTAAGTCTGTCTTTGAGGAATGTTTTGACATGTTACTTCTGCGTTCGAGCTAAGCACCCTTTGAATTCTCTGCGATGAGGAGATCTGGATCTCTTATCCCAGTACCTTTTATAGTCCGAATGACCCTTATAATGCAGAATACGCTTCCTGTCCTTAAAGGTTTTAGAAATCATCGAATACAGCTGCTCACCAAACAGCATATTCCCCTGAAATGGAATTTTCATCAAACAGACTTTTCCACCACCACTGTCTTCCAATCTCTCATTAAGAGGTGCTGTCTTGCTGCCACCAACGACTCTGAAGACATAGCTGTAGCCTTAACTGTATCTGACAATATATCAGCCAATATATGGGACTGCTGTTCCATGCCTGCCAAAAGCTTGCAACATTTGTAACCCTCCTGGAATGCCACAGCCAACTGATCAAAGTCCATAATCACAGATTGTGCTGTGTACCCAGCATACAAGCTAGCCTTCAAAGCCAGATTTTCTGCCAAAAAAGCCTTCTTCAATCGCCCATCAATCTTTTCTATCTGATTGGTCAGTTAGAGTACAGTCTTCATTCAGGGTTAATGGAAGTTTTGCCAATCAGGGAGAACCCCCCTCCAACATGTAAGGTTTCTGCAGTAATCGTGGAACTGACACCTTATCCATTTCCTTCCATTCAGACATCACCATCTCCTTGAATGTGCCATGAAAAGGCATCGCCATGGCACACGGTTTAGAGTACTGAGGAAAGAAAGCCTCCTCCTCATTATCCACACGAAAAGTAGGAAATCCAAGATTCTGGCACACCCGAGACAAAGTGTCCCACATTTCCTCTCTCCGTAGATATTTGCCTGAAGATGTAGAAGGTTGCTCCAAGTTTGAAGAGGACTCCCAAAATTCATGAGAGGATCTGACCCTCTTCTTTTCATTGGCAGTAGCGAAAGCCTTGTCCACCACAGGCTCAATCATGTCCCACACTGCAGACTCTGATAGTAACGGAGGTAAAGGGCCTGCCGCAGCACCCTTAGCAGAAGGCACCTTTGCTGGAATCTGGCCTTCCTCAACCGAGGAAGAAGAAGAGTGAATGACATGCTTCCTCTGACAAATAAAGGAGTTGAGAATAACAGAATTCCCCCAAAAGGCAACTTTGAATACCCAGAGTACCCCTTAATCCTCCAATGACAAACCTAGTACTGTAAATAAACCAACGATAATCCCTAGAACAGTATGTCTCATAGCTACCAATCATCAGCTACCAAGATTCCCTCAAAATACATAAAAAATGTCCCTAACAGGAATTTAACAGCACTTTGGCAGAGAAGCACCGCTCCCCCTGTCGTCTGTAATGCCAGCACTGCACTTGAGCTAGGATTCCCCTCATGCACCTGGAAGCAGTGCCCCAGCCACAATGGGACAACCTGACTCCGTCTAGGTGTCCCATGCTGCCACAGACTTGGCTGCTCTGCACCAGAGCATACTCGGGCAGCACAGCTTCTAATACTCACTCCAACTCCCATCACAGCACCCATACAGGTGGAGAGCCCAGAACCGTCCCACCTAAAAGACTCCTCCACTCTACCAAATCCCTCCCCCGGCCCCTCCTCCACATCCTGTATTTAAGGAAACACTAACTATAGAACCACTGCTCCATCCACAACAAAAGACCATATAAAAAAAACAACCCATGTCGCCCACAGGGCACATAAGAACACCAGCCCAAAGGAAATACCGACTAACAATGAGCCCCACAAATCAGACCCTGAATTCCCCTCAATGAACCCTCCCTACACACCCAACCCCTCGACATATCCTACCCCAATGTCACCCATCCTTCCTCCATCAGTGATCAGATGCCTACTTTAATCTCAGAATCCATCACCAGCCTACCGAATCACAGATTAACCAACCTCACCGACACTCTTACCACCCTCATGAGGCGTTTAGAACAGAAACTCGATTCTCTTGCTAAAGACCTCGCGACAGTAAAAAATGACCTTATGATCCAGACTAACTTAACATGCAACCTAGCTCTGAGAACAGTAAACTGGGCCCCCCATAAAAATCCAACAACAGTTCGAAAGCCCGCCGACCATACCACCATCCCACAGAGCTGCAGGTCCGACAGGCCCCACCGAGCACTCAACACCCTATCGGACATAGAAACAAAACTTCTCATTGAATCTTACAACCCCAATTCACCTCGAGAAGTTTCAAAATTACCTTCCAAAATCCCAGTAATCATTGGCACAAATAGAATCCCTCAACCTAGCTTAACCCCCAGACATCCTGCTCAATACACCACTATCCACACACTACACTCAGAAAAAAAGAAGCTTCCCTACCTAACCTGTATGCTCATAAACTGTAGATCTGCTGCTAAGCATGCCACAGATATTGCCGAGACCTTACTAGCAGAAGAAATCGACATTGCGTTCCTTACCGAAACTTGGCTTAATGATCACTTAACCTCAATACTAGACCTACTCACTCCTACTGGTTACTCCATCACCAGAAAAGACCGAACAGGGCAAATAGGAGGTGGACTGGTGGTCATCCACAAAAAGGAAATACAACTTAACCACCTTGAGACCATGAACTACACCACCTTCGAATACCTTGGATTAGAAACCAAAACGAAAGACAACTCAACCATCAAATTTCACATCATTTATCACCCACCAGGTAACCGCACACCCTACATTGAGGAACTTACTGACCTAATAACCCAGCTCTCACTTACAGACTCCAACAGCGTTCTCCTGGGCGACTTCAACCTACACTGGAATGACACAAATGACCCCACAATATCCAACCTGAATAACCTACTAGAAATAAACGATCTCAAGCAACTCTGTAATGAACCAACCCACAAAAAAGGTTCAACCCTGGATGCAATCATCACCAAAGATAAACTTGTTTCCATTCGATCCATCTTACCGACAGACTGGTCGGACCACCATCTAATTCTCTTCAACCTACTGCGCACATACATCCCGGCAACATCCTGCAAACCCTTACACTGGGCTAGAAACATCAAACATGTCCCACCTTTGGAACTAGAGTCCAGGATCAAAGACAACTTACAGTCACGACCCCTCCTCCAAACCGTTGATGAACTTACTGCCAACTACAACTCATCGATAACCGATGCTCTTAACCAGGTTGCACCACTCAAACTAAAGAGATCTAGAAAAATCCAATCCAGGTCCTGGTTCAGTCTAGACCTAAACAAGGAAAGAAGACAACTGAGACAGACCGAAAGGTTATGGAGACAGAACCCCTCAATGACCAACCTTGTACTCTTAAGAGCCAAGTAACTCTCCTATAGAAACACATTTTCAAGGAAAAAGCCACCTTCTTTCGTAGTCAACTCAACAATCAAAAACCGACCCAAGAAACTCTTTAATATAATAAAACAACAAACCACGCTTACCTCCCATCAAGAACCAATATCCACCACTGAACGATGTCAAACTATAGCTAACTTCTTCACTGACAAAATAGCCAAAATTGATAGCTCCTTGTCTTTAGAGATCACCTCAACAACCCAACCCACCGACTCTACCAACACCGAACCCCTTTAACCAAAGAATAACGCTACTTGGTCTGATTTCAAACCCTTGACTGAAGATGAAATGTTCAACATTATTGCCAAACTCAAACCCTCAGGCCTCCTCCCCTCAACCTTTGTTCAGAAACTCAACCACATCATCTCTCCAATATGGACCAAAATCATAAATGCCTCTCTATCATCAGACCTTGTTCCAGACTCCCTTCAACTCGGACAAGTCACCCCCATACTAAAAATTCCCGGTGCCGACTCAAATGATCTTAACAATCTCAGATCCCTCACCAATCTCCCTTTCCTTGCCAAAACACTGGAGAAATGCGTCCTACTTCAACTTAATCAACACATAGAAAAATTCAACCTCCAGGACACCTTCCAATCAGGTTTCAGGAAAGGCTGCAGCACCGAAACGGCTATACTCAATATAACAGATGACATACACAAGGCTCTGGATGAAGGTGACTCTTGCCTCTTAATACTACTTGACCTCTCAGCGGCATTTGATACAGTACACCACCCGGCCTTACTGGAGACACTCCAGAAACGCAATGGTATCAATGGCATGGTCCTGAGATGGTTCACATCATATCTTCAACATCGCTCCCAACAAATAAAAATGGACAGATGTTTCTCGGACCCTGCACCAGTAACTCAAGGAGTACCTCAAGGTTCCATGCTCTCACCATTCCTATTCAATCTCTTCATGGAACCCCTCACAGCCATCCTAAACCAAGCGGGTATCAAATATCACCTATATGCAGACGACACTCAACTCTACTACAGAATAAAATCCCACATCGACATACACCATCTTAATGCTACACTAACCAAGATTCAAACCTGGCTTTTGACAAATCACCTGAAACTAAACCCAAACAAAACTGAACTCCTACTCATCTCCCCAAAGAAGAATCCACTACCCATCCCTGAATGGCTCAAAAACTTGGATTCACTAAACAACCCTATCTCACTATCCAAATCTGCTAAATCCCTAGGTATCACCCTAGATGCAAACATATCAATGAATGATCACATCACATACACTGCCAGAGGTGCATGCTACACGCTAAAGCATCTAAAAAAAATCAAACAGTTCATCCCACCTGAAGACTTTGAAACAGTGGTTCAATCTCTAGTCCTCTCGAAACTGGACTACGGAAATGCCAACCTAACAGGAACCCCCAAATGCCACCACCAGCCATTAACCTCAATCCTCAATACGGCTGCCAGACTCATCACAGGAACCAAACGCTTAGACCACATCTCCTCACCTCTCAAAAGTCTCTTTTGGCCCCCCATCGAGGGAAGGTGCATCTACAAAACTGCATGTATCACCCACAAAGCTCTCCATTCTGCAACCCCCAAATATCTAGATTCTAAATGCGAGCAGGGGAAAACAGGGTTCTGAGAAGCTCCAACACGCTCCTCCTCATATCCCCTAAACTAAAAAAAAATTAATCCCACACAAGATCCTTCTCAGGAAATGCCCCTAAAATATGGAACTCATTTCCTAAAGAACTACGCTGCAACCCCTCCTTCTCCTGTTTGAAACGAGACCTCAAGTCTCTACTGCTCACCAAGTACCTCAAGTAGAGCATGAAAGTACTTTCATCCCCCATAGACCCAAACCTCCTGGTCAATTTCCAGTCAGATGCCTTACCAAGCGAACTCAACCTCTTTCCTCCTCCCCAGCACCTAACAACTTTATTGACTTTCACTGTGTATGTTTTGAATACCATATGCTCATAAAAAATGGTTTTTTTTTATACAATTTAATGCGATGCCTTTTTACCTCTCACTATGTACTTGTGTAAACTTAACCTCTAATCATGTAAAGCGCTCTGTTACCTTTGGGTCGAGCCAGCACTATAGGAAACTCAATAATAATAATAATACTCCAGAGCCGATGCTGTCTGATATGTCCCTAATCATGCTATAAATCATACAACCATACTGGTGTCCCAGACACCGTTTCCATATTGGCATGAACTCCTCCTTGAATCTTCCCGAAGTCCTTGAAAAGAACTCCTGAGCAAGACAGTCAGCGAGGCAAAGCCTCCACTAACCAGGACTGACGTAAGGAGACACGAAAAAAACAGGAGGTGTAGTGGGGGAGGGCCTTTTATTCAGATTGAATGAAGTTTGTGGGATTGCTGTTTGGGGAGGCGGTGTAGTGAGCCAGCCGGCCACTACAATACATTGTATCGACATGCAGCCAAGGGGCCGGGCACGGCCCGAGGTATTAAATAAAGGTGCCTTGAATTGCTTGGCATTCCAGCACGTAACCGTCTATGTGTCTGGTAGTATCTGTGTCCGACATACACATTTGGGGTAGGCCTTGCCTCGTTGGCCTATCACGGCATTGGCGACAAGGGGGTACTTACCCCGGGTCGCTCAAACCCGTGATAAGAAGAATCAGCACTGGAGGACATGCGTGTGTCCGTGAGGTCGAGAGGTGCCGAGGGCTGGAGCTGTGTTTGCGAGTGCTGCCGGAGGAAGAATCAGGCTGATGCAGTTCCGCGGTGCCGCTGCAGAGTGAAGCAGCAGCGTGGAGGGACATCCACAGGTGGCAGGCACTGCAACTGTGCTGCAATATGGCAGGCAGCAGAGTATCCCTCGAGGCAGTGCTGCAGGAGGAGAAGGACACCTGCGGCACCCCAGCATCAGATGCGGTGAGCAAAGCATCAGCGCAGGGTAGGGCTGGAGGCCCGGGTGAAGGAGGAGGGGCGTGGCTGCGAGCCTACATCAGGAGAAAGCGAGAGGGAAGAGGCCTCGTAGTGAAAGCGGCAAAGGAAGGGGAATACAACCCCATGGAGCCAGCAGAGCTGAGCCCGACCTATAAAAGAAAAGAAAATCAAAAAGGACAGCCAACTAGTCAGAAGAAGAGAGGAAAATAAATGTAAAGGCAGCCAGACAACCAGAACACTAGAAAAAAAATATATAAAACGACCACCAAAAGAAAAATACAAAAAAAAAAAGAAAAGGAAGCCTTGTTGGCTATAAGAATATCTAAAAGATGCTAGACCCATTAACCGAAAGAGAGAGGAACTCAGCCAGTGCAGGACCCTCATTGCAGTGAAGCACACATTAAAACACGCAATCAGAAATGTCAGTGCAGGACAACGGAGATCAAGAGAATCCCCACGAACGCTGCTCACAGTCCACCCTAGCGGCGCTACCTCCCTTCAGTCAGCTGGCTGACCCGGCCACGGCAGCGCCGAGGAGGAGATAGTGAATAGGGAGGTTGGAGAACTACTTTTGCGCAGCGCGCGAAACTGATGGGGCTGTGAAAAGATCAACTATGCTGCAAATGGGAGGGGATGAACTGTACGACCTCTTCCTTGATTTACCGAACACTGGCGACAACAACAATTATGACACCGCAGTAGCAGCACTAAATCGATATTTTGATCCCCAGTTGAATCCGGATTATGAACATTTCAAGTTAAGGCAAGCTCTCCAGCAAGAAGGGGAGTCAGTAGACATATTTTTTGTGAGGTTAGAAAAACTAGCCAGCACGTGCACTGCAATTGACAAGCAGTTCGAGATAAGAGCACAACTGATTCAGGAATGCCGTTAAGCCAAACTGAGAAAACTGATCCTCCGCCAACTGGGCATATCACTGGACGAAATCTTAATACTGGGCAGATCGCATGAACTACCTGATGCGAGAGCGGGGGAAATGGAATCGGTCTTAGCTCATAGCGCATCCACACCAGCATAGTCATCAACCATGAACATTAAGGAGGAACGGGTAGAAGCGATCCAAAAGGGAACTGGACGAGGCAGAGGAAAATCCATGGCAGGTCCTGCACAAAAAGCTTGCAGAAGCTGTGGGTTCCCTAGCCACCCTCTGAAGAACTGCCCTGCGAAAGGGAAAACGTGCTTGCAGTGTGAAAAGTCAGACCACTTTGCAAGGGTATGCCCAGGAGATTCGAGACAGTGCAGCAGTGGAGGGAAGTTTAAAAAGTTCAGAAGAGTCAGACTGGTGGCAGAAGCTGAGGAGGACCAAGGTGCTGCGGCCATGGTGAGTTAACAAATGAGGACGCTAGAAGAAGAGGAGGACGACAAAGTTGCAGTATTAACCGTGTCATTCACAGGGCGACACTATAAAAAAAAGAGACCCCTGCCTATGTGCAAATTGCATGTAAATAGTGCACAAATAACAGCGCTCATTGACACAGGGGTGTAAGTGAACATCCTAGATGCTGAACAGTATCGACGGCTGGACCCGTGTCTGCCACTGACAAAGACCAATGCAAGAATCTATAATTATGGGGGTGCCATGCTCATACCACTTCAAGGAGTGGTAGAGGTAGAAGCGAATCACTGATCAACTAAACTGAGAATGGAATTCTAAGTAACACGCAAAAGTGCAGGCAGTTTGATAAGCTGTCACACAAACGAGGATCTAGGGCTTGTGCTGTTCGCCCAACAAATACACCTGTCACATGTAGAAGATATCTTGGAAGAGTTCCCACAGTTATGTGAGGGCTAGAATGCCTCAAGGGAGTCAAGGTGAAATTGCACATTGACAGAATGCTGAGACCAGTGGCACTAAGACACCGGAGAGTCCCCTTTCATCTGCGGCCTCTGGTTGAAGCAGATGAACTAGGCCAACTCTAAAAAGCCAGAGTGATTGAAAAAGTGTTGGGCCGACCCCGTGGGTTTCACCTCTGGTGATAGCCCCTAAACCAAGGCAGCCAGAGGCGATAAGGCTGTGAATGAATATGAGGCTGCCAAATAAAGGAAATAAAAGAGAGAGGCACATCACCCCAACAATAGATGAGATCGTGGCATCAACAGGGCCAAATGGTTCTCTAAAGTTGACCTCAACTCAGGGTACCATTAACTACTCCTTGATGAGGATAATCGCTACATAACTACATTTTCCACGCAAGTAGGATTGAGGAGATTCAAAAGACTCAGCTTTGGGGTGTCCTCTGCAGTGGAGGTGTTCCAGAACGTGATACGAGAAACACTATCTGGACTAGTGAGAGTCATCAATGTCAGCGATGATGTGGTGATTTACTCGGACACCTTAGAGGAACATCACACCAGAATGAGAGCCACCTTACAGTGACTCATGGATCAGGGGCTCAGGCTCCAAAAAAGCAAATGCTCTTTCTATCCCAAAGAAGTGGAGTTCTTTGGATATCATTTCTCCAAAGAGGGCCTCCAGGTCGACCCGGCTAAAGTTGTAGCCATTCGGGCAGCTGCCGATCCACAGAACCATAACGAAATGTGCAGTTTCTTGGGAATGGTAAATTACTGTGGACGCTTCATTCCCCAGCTGGCAACCATTTCAGAACCACTGTGTGCGCTGACCAAGAAGGAAACACCATGGGAGTGGAAGTGTGAGGCCGTGCAAGCATTCAGAGATGTCAAGGGGGCACTTCTTCAGGGAGCTACCGTAGCCTACTTCAGACCTGGAGGCAAGACAGAGCTCATTGTAGATGCCAGTCCAGTGGAACTGGGGGCTATTCTCCTGCAACAACATGAAGGGGGTGAATGGCTGCCCATCGCTTATGCCAGCCGAGCATTGACGGCAGTGGAAACCAGGTACACCTAAATCGAAAGGGAGGCCCTTGCCATAAGATGGGCATGTCAGCATTTTCACATTTACTTGTGTAGGCACAAGTTCAACGTGATCACTGATCACAAACCTCTGATACCCCTGTTCAGAGGATCAGCCCGAAATGGACCGCCCCGTATCGAAAGGTGTTCTGTCCAATTACAACAATACAACTTCAAGGTTGCCTATCGGCCAGGAGCCAACTACCCCGCTGACTATCTGTCAAAACACCCGCTGGCTGAAGACCCCAAAACACAGAAAGAAATGGATAAAGGAGCGGAAACGTTTGTAAGGTTTATCACTGAGAGTGCTTGCCCTCGAGCGCTGTCCCTAGAGGAGTTGGGGGAAGCTCCAAAGAAGAACACTGCATTGGCAAGGCAAAAGAGGCGCTAAAAGCTCTTTGGTGGAAAGACTTCTTGAAGGGCGTGAGTAAGGTCACCGAGGATAAGCGAGAATTTCGAACGAGTCTATGAAGATGCCGCAACGAACTATGGGGCCGATTCCGATCTCGGCCGGTAGGGCTCCGAATCGGATTCGGCTTTACCGGATCCGATTCGGAGCCCTATTTCCCGACCGAATCGTACGTGCGTCCGGGCGAGCGAGTACGATGCGTGCGCTCGCGAAATCTCCGACCGACTCGTTCGCAGGACCCGACCGCTCCGACCGACTCGCACGGGAACGACTCGCACCGCGCAATGGAGACGTTCCCCGGCCGGGTAAGTACGATCAATCAATCAATCATGTCACTTATAAAGCGCACTACATACCCGCGAGGGTCTCAAGGCGCTGGGGGAAGAGGGGGGTGGTGCTGCTACTGATCGAAGAGCCAGGTCTTGAGGAGTCTTCTGAAGGCCAGTAGGTCTTGGGTCTGTCGGAGGTTGGTGGGGAGGGTGTTCCAGGTCTTGGCGGCGAGGTGGGAGAAGGATCTGCCGCCGGCGGTCGTTTTCCGGATGCGGGGGACTGTGGCGAGGGCGAGGCTGGTCGAGCGGAGCTGGCGGGTGGGGGTGTAGAAGCTGAGTCGTCTGTTGAGGTAGGCTGGTCCGGAGTTGTGGAGTGCTTTGTGTGCGTGGGTGAGGAGCTTGAAGGTTATCCTCTTGTTGACAGGGAGCCAGTGCAGGTCTCTCAGGTGGGGTGTGATGTGTCTGCGACCGCTCCGACCGACTCGCGCAGTCCGGCTCCAAGGAGCTGTCGGAGCCGCACTTTGGGGGTCTGTGTCGGACCCCCCTGGAAGCGTAGGCACGCGAGTCGCACACAGGGGGGAGCCATGGGTCCCACCTACATGTGCGTGTACGGTGCGACCCGCATCGACGCGAACACGCTGTAGGAGGCGCCCTTGTTCGCGTCATGCCCATTGAGTCAATGGGAGCCCGTGTACGCGTCGTACGACTGGCTCCCATTGACTTCAATGGGAGTCCGACCGAATCGAGTCCGATAGCATACGTGCGCATCGTACTCGTTCGGTCGGACTGCTAGGGTCCGATTCGGTTGGAAATCTCTCCGAATCCGGCTCGGTCGGAGAGATTTCCGGCCCGAATCGGAATCGGCCCCTAAGTGTGAGTGCGGAAGGACTTCTACTGAGAGGGCAACACACAGTAGTCCCGAGGAACTTGTGGAGACGGACAGTGGAACTAGCCCATCAAGGACACCAAGGGCTAGCGAAAACAAAAGCCCGGCCACGGTCGAAAGCGTGGTTCCCCGGGGTGGAGAGAATGGTGGAAGAAATAGTGAGGGGATGCCATTCATGCATGATCATAGGAGCTAACGTAGCCCCAACCCCAGTCATCACAGAAGAACCGTGTGACAAACCATGGGCCAAGGTCAACATGGGTAACTCTCGTGATGATAGACAGCACCACAAAATTCCTCGTAGTTGAACTCATAAGATCCACTGCATTCCAGTGTGTCAATCCGGCATTAGAGAAAATATTTGCAATGCTGGAATTGCAGGATGAAGTAAAAACTGACAATGGGCCACCATTTCATGGTATGGACTTCAAAGAATACTTACATCATTAAACGTTCAACATAGGAAAATCACACCCCAGTGGCCTCAGGCGAATGGGGAAGTGGAAAGATTTATGAGGATAGGAGTCGATCAAGGGGCTGATTTGGAAGTGGGTCTACATCAATTTCTGAGGGCATATTGACAAACGCCACGTTTGACCGCCGGATGTGCCAAAAGTGAACTCATCATGAAGAGACCAGTAAGGGACCTGGTGCCCGTTAATTCTGAGTGGATAACGGCCACCCTTCACATAGAAGCTGCGCAGAACAAAAGAAAGGCAGCTAATGAGTGGGCAAGCAAAAGAGACATGCGCAAGAGCAGGAATTGTGACGGGGAGACATCCCTTACATCGCATGTGATATATCGCATGCCATTACAACGCGAACATTAGCAACGATCGCGTTGTTACATCGCAAATCCTCCATAACGCAAGTCATTACAATGACTTGCTGTAGGAGGCAGAAGGTGTTGGATTTAAAATCCAACACCTTCCCTACTGTTGCACAGACTGGAGTTGGAATAGTAAATTATACTATTCCAACATCCAGCGCCCCTACAGCAAGTTGTTGTAACGACTTGCGTTGTAATGTTATGCGATGTAACAACGCGGTCGTTGTAACAACTGCGTTGTAATGGCATGCGATGTAACCGCGCATATTCATGACTGGGGGATTCCGTTTTGATCAGAGACTGACACCTGGGATGGAAGTTCCGGACTCTGCTTGAAAGAGCTGTATTGGAGGTGGTTGAAGTCAAAGGAACCATGATAATGATCAAGAGGGGTAGTGCGAGGGTGACACACAATCCATCCTGGTTCAAGAAGGTCACTGGCATGCTAGAGTCTCGTGAAAGAATGGGGCCCGACAGACTGTCCGTTAGTCCCCAACGGGTCAACGGCTAAGAGACTTTGTATGCTAAAGAAGACGAGGCACCTGTCTGATTAATGCCACAATGTGATAGAGTTTGGACTCCTACTGTATGAACTGTGATGTCAGCACTGTGTGCTTATTGGAGGACCATCTATTTCTGTTTTTATTATTTCTTACCTTTTTGCATTTTTTCTTCCTCAAGTTTAGCAATGATGTAGTGAGCCAGCCGGCCACCACGATACATTGTATCAACACGCAGCCAAGGGGCCGGGTGCGGCCCGAGGTATTAAATAAAGGTGCTAGGAATCGCTTGGGATTCCAGCATGTAACCGTCTATGTGTCTGGTACTATCTGTGTCTGCCGTACACATTTGGGGTAGGCCTTGCCCCGTTGGCCTATCACGACAGGCGGGAGCCCTCACATGTAATGGCGGCGAGCGAGGGAATGGACAAGGTTGAAGTGCTGATATACACCAGATAAAGCAATCAGTGTTATGCTTGTTTTAAGTCTTCCTGAAGCACAAAAATGCATGAAGAACCATATTTTCACTCTTCAAAGCATTTCAATAACATAACATGATGTTGTTTTATATAGCGCTCCTCCACTACATGGTCCCCCCTTTTCATATTTCATTTCAGACCGTCGTATTGAAGATATTAATTAGTTTGTCATGGGTTTTTAGAAGTAGATAATTTCGTACACACACGTATGTTATACAATCCTCATAAAGCTTCATCTGCATCGCATACCATACGTGTGAGTACTTAAAACAAGTTTTTCCCTTTCATCTTCTCAAACTGTATTACAGCTAATAAAGATGTATTCTTCAAAGAATGTGACTCAATTTGATGTTTTTAACCACAAAGAAACAGAACGCTGGAAAGCAATTTCTTCTGTAACTCATTTTCTTTGAATAGTTGGTTAACACCTTTAAATGCTTTGATAATGATAGAGCTACCCACTGTGCTTCCGGTGTATAATGATGTAACCATCGTGTACAGCAATACAACGAAAATCCACAGCTGTAAACAGGGCTAAGCATTAGTTATGAGTTTCAGCACAACATTCCTATTCACACAGTTTTTGTTTTCCATAACATTTAATAGTAATACAAGATACATTTTCTTGCTACTTTCAGTCTGAAGTTTTGCAATGTTTAGGTTTGATCATAAAATAAAAACGGATGGGTGTAATACTTGAATTAATCAGCCTCTATTAATCCCCTGGAGCCACATTCAGAGTCCATGTTTTTTTCACCACTGCACCACTCCAGACAAAGAGCAACTGTATGCAAATCAGTCTTGGTCTTCCTCCATGAGCAATAGCCCAGCATAAACTTGCAGGTAATGTACCCCTGAAGGGGAACACAAGCAACTCCAGGTGGCTTTCAGCCTTGTTGGGCCTCATATGTGAGGTACACTTTGAATCCTATGAGTCAGTAAGCATAAGACCCACTTCTGGGCATACATGTTACTAAGGGATGAATTTATCAGACCAGAACTGAGTGGTGCTGTGCCAGGGGTAAGGAAACAGCTAGCAATAACACCAAGGGATCTGAAGAAACAATGACACAATAATGAGAAGTACTGATGGTGTAGTAGGAGTCTGTGTTCATGCTAATTGCCCCCTCCCTCTTCACTGACAAACTTCCCACCTAAACTACCTGATCCAGAACACACTGCTGATGGTAATCTGCACTCTCAGCAGCATTTTCTGAGAAGGCGGATAAATCAGGAACTGGAGAAAGGTCTGTAAAAGGTAAAATTACCTTAGCAGAGGCAGGAAAGCCGTAGCAAGTCTGAGCAACAGCTTTAATCTAGCAGGTCAATTTTGTACTGAGGAAGTTGTTGAGATACTGCCTTTGGTGGATCTGCCTTTTTATAGATCTTTCTGTGATTGCTAATTAGTTCCAGTAGTTGGGGTGTGTGCAAGAGGGGTTGGTACCCTACCAGAATGATCTGCACTACAAAAGCACACCATGCTAGCAAGCGGCTTTCAGCTCTCTGAATGTTGTTAGTGTATCCGGGTGCCTCTTGTGGTATGGATTGTCTCAGTCTGCATCGCTCTGCTGCAGAATCGTGATGCTATCTTTTCCTTGTAACCAGGTTGTGTGGGTGAGTATGTAAAGGCTGTCAGCATTTGGGTGGTAGGTGAGTGGGGAATGGATATAATATGAGGGAAACAGTATCCAATTATAAAACCTCCTTCCAATAACAATACTACCTCTCAAAGATTTTGGAGACAATGGGAAAGTTGATTTCCATTCATAGTTTATTATTTGGGGATTTACAAAAATCACCAATAAAGGCAACATTATATATGATGAAAAATATGGATGAAAGTCTCTGACCTGTGTTTTTTTACAAGCCTTTATCAGACATATGCCACGAGTTTAGAGATGAATCAAATATAAGATATCAGTTGCATATTAATTGAAGAATAACATGTAAATCAGAGATGAGAGGGTGATAACATGAAAAAAGATAGACAGAAAACACTACAAAAGTAAACAGGCATGGAATAAAAAGGGAGAAAATAAAACAAGATTATAGAGAAGGATGAAAAAATAAGCAAATGTAGAAAAATAAGGATGAAGTGGTAAGTCAACCTACAGATAACATATCAAGATAACAGAAATAGCAAAAAAGGATTATAAAAGAAGCGGGAAAGAAAATGAAATGAAAGGATGCAGCTGAAGAATATATAATGAAGAAAGAAAAAGGAAAGAAGAGAAACAATATTTGGGTCAACATGGGTATGTTATTAAACAGACACTACAATTGCATGAAAAACAGAACAATCAATTCTAACCCTAGGCATATTTGGAGGAAAAGGAATAGTGAGTAGACAGGCACTTGGACTAATTAATTGGTCTTTTTTAGGAGTAGTCCTAGATCTAGTATGTTATATTGTACCTACAGGATCAAAAAGTGCATCTGCAAGTTTTGATACTATCGGCCTTATTTACAAACTGCACTTTGTAGTATGTTTTTTATTATTACAAAACATACTACAAAATGGACTACAAACTGTACATTTTTCCTTTTCTTATATGTGCAGAGTTTGTCATCTGACTTATATATAACCTTTGTAAAGCAGTTACTATATAGTCTTGACTGTTGAGAAGCAAAATTCCCTTACAAGACTTAATAGCAAACATTTGTTTTTGATTTATAATTGTCATTTTTTTATTAGATCATTTTGTTTTTTGATCCAGTTAATATTTGATCATTTTTGAATTTTTGGTTTTGGGAACTTGAATGGGAGCTGTCTGCTCTATCATGACTGCCAGCTGCAGTGATGAAGGGAATGGCCCAGAAAATGGGGAGTCAGATGAACAGCAGAGCTTATAAGACTGACCTGCAGAATGCCTTCATTGACTGCAAAAGGATCTGGTAAATACAGATTCCCTAACAGGAGTGTGAAGAAACTGGGCAAAAGCAAGGGGAGCCAGAGAAAGATGTTACGAGGAGGCAGTTTCTTCAACTCCACATTTTGGGGCTGGTAGCAGAGTATCAGTCCACATTTTGTTTCCTTCTGAACTGGGATCTCACAAACTGGACAGGAATATAAAGCTAGGCATATTGGGAGGGGGCTATAGTAGGAACTGGCTGCACTGTCCCTAGAGGAGTAAAAGTCAGCCCTTGCTAAAGAGACAAAAAATCTATCTACCAAACAGTAATGCTACCCAACAACAGAACTGAAACTGTGTACATAACTAACCCTGGGCATAATACTTCGCTACGCTCATGGAGCATGCAAAGTTTGTGCTACTACGCACTACGCAAATTGCACGTAGCAGAGTGAAAAACTGTGCTAATTGACACAGCGTAGCAGCAGTATAATAAACACCTACAAATGCTTTGATAAAACAATTTTCTATGCTAAAATGCATATAACCAATTCACAAAAGTGAACTTTGACAATAAAATATCAGCAATGAGAGAGGTGAGGATTTGGGTCCCCTAACCTAGGGGAGGACCAAGCAGATGCCTTGAACACAAAAAGCATATCATGTGAACGATTTCAGTGGTGGTCCCTTCCTCCTAGGACCACTCTGCCATTGATTATGGCAAAATACAATCCCAACCAAAGGCCCTGCAAGGCATTATGGACGAGATTAGCAGTGGGCAGTGAATATTATAGTGTCCAATATCAAAATAATTCTACAAAGAGCTGCAGTTCAACTAGTCATTACTAGATGTCCTCACGAGTCAAATGCAAAAGCATTGAAATTATTAATAGATCAGCTGCAGTTCACTAGTCGTATTAGATGTCCTCACGTAGTCAAAATGCAAAAGCATTGAAACCCTTTCATGAAGCTTTTGCATTTGACTCGTGAGGGACATCTAGTAACGACTAGTGGAACTGCAGCTCTTTGTAGAATTATTTTGATATTGGATACTATAATATTCACTGCCCACTGTTAATCTCGTCCCATAATGCTTTGCAGGGCCTTTGGTTGGGATTGTATTTTTGCCAATAACTGTGCTTGGGGTGGTGCTAAGACGATGGGACCACCACTGAATCGTTCAAAAGATGTGCTTTTTGTTTTCAAGGCATCTGCTTGGTTCTCTCCCTAGGTTAGGGAGGATCCCAAAATCATCACCTCTCTCACTGCTTGTTAATTTATCGTTTTCACTTTTGTGAAATGACTATATGCATTTTTAGCATATAAAGACAGAGATATTTGTTTTATCTTAACTTGCACTGTGCAAGATTTCTTTAGCAATTATTGTACAGTGTAGTCAAGCACACAGCTACGCACTATGCAATTTGCATAACTACGTGTAGTTCAAAATGTACTTCACGTAGCTACGTGAAATGCTACTACGCCAACTACGCTCAGGCTTATATATAACACATTACCAAAAACAATGGTTTCTCTACAAATTAAACTCCATACAGCTTCCAAAGTAGTACACAATGCAATAAATGAATAGACATTACAACGTAGTAAGTTTGAAGTGATGCATTAGAAAATTATGTACAAACATGTAAATAAATTCCAAATACCAGAATGTGACACGTGTTCTAGCTTCAAGTTAGTGGTAACAGCAAGAATTTATTAAAGGATAACCAAATATTGTCAGAAAAAAGTCCTAATTAGCAAACACCCATATGATGAGTAAACACTTTCTCCTACTACCAGTAGTTAGTGTTTTGACCTTTGTAGACGGGTTATCATCAGGGCTACCATGTATGCAAGAACATAACAGCACAAAAAGGCTGGTAATATGATCACAGCTGTATCTCTTCTAAGAAGGAAAGCTACTTGATAATTCAAAAGTAGGCAACAAATCACCAATCTTATAGGGCTGTTTCTTTATTTTAGGCTAAACAGTTCCCAAACAATGGAATTGCAGTGCATCCCATGAGTCTGCATGCATCTGTATCTGCCAGATTACTAATTTTCTGAAACTCTTCCCACAGTTTCATAATCCAGAATCTCACAATATGGATTTCAGTTTTTCAACATATCCAAAATGTATTTATGGTTTGATATTAGTTCTAGTTTAGCATTTTCATTCTGCTACTGTGATGCACTTTTAATATTAGTGATGCATTTGATTAGTATATCAAGAGTGATATTTATGAGAGAGGAGTGTGCTTACCAACACTATCTACATAACTGTTCTGCACATCCATCCAAACACTTCTATTGCCTAGATTGGGTCACAGGAATAACCTATCATAAAGGTTGCCCAGATAAATGCCATCCCTAAAGACTGCAGAAAGACAAATGTCTGTCACTCACAAGATCTACAGGATCACCTTAAGAAATATGTACTACCTCTTGCTTGATGCAATCATTTACTTTAAGCACTCCACTGAAGAGGCATCTTCAGCGAAGGGTCTAAAACCATCAGGGAATACACAATGATCCTCATGATACAGTACTGCTGCTGCAAAATAAAAAAGATAGGGGGGCATATTAGCTTTCAACTAATGTTTTTAAAGTGTTCTGTAAAAATATGCAAGTGCGACTGCAATTATTTAGCCAATGTGGGTTGTGCATGTGAATGCCCCACAACGACTTTCTGATTGTAAAATTGTGAAAAGTTCAAAACATCTGCAGCTGTGAAGTGTACTTTAGTTAACATTCTAGACAAAGATTGACTGTAAAAAGGTTTATGCTGGAGACCTATTCCTCTCTGCTTTTTTAACATTACCTACTTTATGATGTTTTTAAATTTGTTAAAGTTTACAAAGTAACTCCAATAAGTAATAGGCAAGGTTTCAAAACTTCACACCCTCAGTCTGAGATTGACCAACTAGATAGGTGTCTTCTTTGCTTGAGAAAATATGACTCTTGTTTGTGAAATTTTGCACCTACTGCAATATTACAGAAAAAAGAAAATGCTAATGAAGCTGTTTTTTCAAAAAGAAATAAGGAATAAATTAATTTAGAGTTTGGCAGAGAGAGTGCACAACCTTAAAACGATGGTGCTCCCACTCTGACAATGTCGTGATTCCCTCACTCTGTTTAGAGGCCAGGGAAGTGCCTTGTTTCTAATATCAGGGCCACAGCTGGCTTTTGCATTGGAAACTAAGGGGCATATTAGCAAGAAGAGGCGATAATCATCGCTAACCCTGCTTAGCGTGATTTTTTTTATCGCCGGCTATCGCTGGAATATATCGCCACGCTAACGCTGTATTAGCAACGCATTAGCGCTATGGCGATGAATATTCCAGCGATAGCGGGGAAATAGCCAACATCGCTGAAAAACCAGCGATGTTGCATGGAGAAGGGAGATCACCTTGCTGATACGACCCTGTGGTCGTATCAGCATAATCCACCCCCATGTTAGGTATGGCTAACACCTGCTAATTGCAGGTGTTAAATAAATGGCGATGACCCCGGTTAGCGCAACTTTTCACGTCGCTAACTGGGGCCATGGCCACCTTGCTAATAGGCTGATAGGCCTGTTAGCGAGTGTTTCCCAGGTTTGTTCGTTGGAACGCCCACTTTGCATGTCATTAGCGATAAATATCGCTGACATGCAAAGCGGTAAAAAACGGGCGTTTAATGCCCGCAAACTGTCGCTAACTGCTGTTAGAGACAGTTTGCTGATAGGGCGATATAAATATCGCCGCTTTAGCGGCAAAAAGTGCCGCTAAAGCGGCGATAGTGCCCTTGCTAATATGCCCCTAAGTTTTGACCTTGTGATCTATCAGGTCTATCAGGTCATAGTGACAGCTGGCCTGCTCTACGTAGGGCTGGGTGACTGTCTCTAGATATCCCTGTTCTGAACCACCATGCAAGACATGGCAGTGTGAGCCAAGGAAACCACTCAATGGTCCCCATGTGCAGGAAGCAATCTCCCTGCATGTCCATGCCATTGTGTTTTTTTCAAGAAAACACTCCCAACTTAGGAGTTTTAGTTTTGAAAGATAAAAAGCTTGCCAAGTGGGTACATGAAATATGAAACCCTCTCTGCAAATCTTCAGTGCCTTCAATGGAGTAGTCGCATGAGTGGTTGATGTTTGGCTGAGAATTCAGAGACTGTGACCTTCACCAATCTGGCAATGTAATGCGGCTCACTGTACTCTAAATAAGCCCTTATTTTGACATTTCTATTGCAAAATGTCATTTCATGCTGCTATCATGTCAAGAAATCATTAGTGCTATCCTGAGTAATTAACAGTGGCTGAGATTAATTCAAGCATTCTGCCCATCACCTCTTTATTTTCCTCAGAACTCTTTGAGCCAGCCGATTGAGCAATTCCTCTGGATTGATCTTATATTTGTGCACACCCTTGAAGAGTCCCTATCAAAAATAACAAAGTTGCTTCTAATTAGGATAGTAGGTTTCATGAGAGAACATGTGTAATGTGATTCTGATGACATTGTTAGTTATCTATGATCTGTGAATTCATTGTAGACACCTGAGATCCAGATCCAAAGATTTAAAGTACCATAGGGCCCATAGTATGGATGAGATTTCTAGAAACTTGAATAACTGTGGTGTTAGGGTTAGGCAATCTGACATGATATATACATTAGAGAAAAAGTAGTTTATTTGGGATCATATTTGTACACCAGTGGGGATCAGATGTGACATTTAGAGAGCACTAAACCTGTACTAGGGCCTCTTTCATCTAATACCTAAACCGCACATAAAAGAATGAGTTACTATTTGTTGTTTATATCAAAACTCCTTCTTTTGAGATACACAAAACAATAGGAAAGGGTTACAGCGTTGGGATGGTACATAGGGCAAATCGAAATACATTGTCAGGGGACAGTGGAATAAAGCTTTTGTATTGATGTTAGTTAGGCAAAGCCTATTATACACATTAGTCTCTATATTTAAGCACTAACAATGGTTGTGAATGATCTCCTTCCAAGTTTTTCTTCTGTAGGCTTTTATGAAGGGTCAGCTGCTGTTTTGATGCAGAATTCTGTAAGCAAGTAAGAACATTTTATTGCATTAATAAATACATATTTCTTACAATAATGACATACAGCATAAAAAGAACAGATCATTCAAAGCATATTATTGCAGATCAAGTTCCTACATTACAGTTGCCCGGAAGTATGCACGATTCAAACATTTCATCAGTTTGCCAATAATCCGACAGTCATCCGCTGAAAAAAAAATGAACAGCCTGATTAACTTTCCTGGTTTTGGCTTTTATAACAATGTCCTTAAGATATTTTCTTCTTAGGTCTAAAATATCAGGCGTAAACAAATCAGGTGTTCAATTGAGTCCCCCTTACACCCTCAGAGTTACAGTTAACATACACACTGAGCATTCCATGCACCTTTGAATTGAAATATTGGGATATAAAAAAGACGGAAGCACAGGTACTTTTTTTTTTGCAGGTAGGCTCCAGAAAGGATGACTGGTAGCACTGTTTTACCCAATAATAGGAATCCATGGTGTATTCCACATGCTGAAAGGGCTGCAGAAACAGACGATCCTCTAATTTTTCTTTTGATCTTCAAGCAATCCTCAATTAGGGCTTTGCATTTGAGACGGGAGATTGACAACATCTCGGTAAGAGGAGGAAAGTTATTAATTTTGAGACGGTCGACAAGTTACATAAGACTGAAGTTCTTTGAGGCATTTCTAAAATTTGTTAACTCGTTAAATAATAATTTTCAATAGAATTTTTTTTCCAAGGTTCAGTCAAAGACGAAATTCATCAAGGCTCCTGCATGGATAGCTGATAGGGATGGAAGCGGAAGCTCAAGACATAATTTGCAATGAGGTGTAGAATGCTGAATATTTAGTAAGGATATGATCCCCTTCATATTAATTTTGTCCAAGGCCATAATTGCATTAATGCTGAGGAATATTGATGCATATAGAAGGGATGTTATTAATTTGATATTAAAAATTTGTACAGCCTGATCAATTGCTCGCCCGCCATAGAACCTAGAAAATCCATTTATAGGATTCACAACAATATTTGCCCTTTTTGCTTTATTTATGATGCGGTCAGTCCAAGCTAGTTTATGGTCCACTGTTGCATTATGGTAGCAAGTAAGTTTAGCAACGCATTCTATGATAATATTGTTGACTTTCCATATATAGTGACTTGTCGAGTTCCCAAATGACATAACTTTTTTTTGGGGCAGGTTGACCTTTAACCCATTGGGTGCCATGGATGAAATGGTTACGTCCTCCTGTGCCAAGGACGTAACCATTACGTCCAGACACCCACCCACAGGGTAAGCACTGGTGCTCCCCCCGTGGGCCACCTACCTACATGCCTCCACCAGGGATGGCAGCGATCGTGGAGCAGTAATCCACATCACTAGACACCATGGATTTTTTTTGTAATTGTTGGGGGAGTGACCCGTTAGGCACGACTCGCACCCCCAGGGGGCATATTCTATCTGTGCTTCTGCCCCCCTGGGGGCTGATTTGGCCATTTTGTAGGCCGATCGGCCCCCGGGGGGTCGAAACCCACTAGAAGCCAAGGAGTAATGTACTATGATGATTAAGGGGAGCGAAACCTTGGGCAAGGGTCTATCCCCTCGGGGGAGAATTTGTTTTTGTTATTCCACCCCCCCAGAGGGCTGATCAGCTGTTTGTAGGCTGATCTGCCCTATGTGGGAGTGAAAGCCCACTAGACACCAGGTAGATATGTTTTGAAGGGGAGCGACCCATTTGGGAAGGCTCTCTCCCATTGGGGGCCCAACCTCCCCTGTGCATTTTTAGGCTGATCTGCCCTCTGGGCTGTTATTTTGACCCCATGAGAGATTTGGGAGTGTATTGAGCCTCAGGGTGAGTGGTAACACTTGAGTCACCTGGGAATAAGGTTTTGTATGTAGTGCTTCTTGGGTAAGGTTTACTTCAATCTGGTAGTGCTGCACCTCCTTTCGGGGGAATATCTGTGTCTTTTGATATTTTGTTATCATTTGTATTCGTGTTTTAATTTATTTTTATTTTTTATTGTAGAGTCGATCATTTTCTTTGTCTTATTGGGTGAATCCTGTTTGCGGGTGTAGCAGTTTGTGGAGTTGTGGCTGGTAAGCTACTGATTTTGTAATCTTTTCATCTAATGTGTACCCTTCACCTGTTGTATAATTTGTTTTGTTAGCTTTTTGTTTGATTGTCTTTCAAAGTATCATATTGATTTGTGCACATTGTTTACTGCCTTGTGTGTAATGCTGTTTTTTTACCCTTTCTTTCCAGCAGGACTCCTTTAGTACTTGCCGTGTCTGTGCAGAGTAAGAGCAGTTGATCCTCAGTGTTGCTGTCTCTGGCAAGTTAGTGGTATCATTTTAGAGTAGATAAGTCTTTGTGTGCCTCGTATTGATTGACTTTTCCTTCTAGATTTTGCTATGTCCTAGTAGTTTTACTTTCCGTTTGATAAAGCCGCACTTTGGTCATTACTTATTTTATACAGTGTTGGGTATTGTTGACTTGTTTGTCAAGTTATTTTTCTTAGTAAGGATTATGGCTAGTTACAAGATGACTGCAAATTGTTGGTATGTTTTTTGAGTGTTCTTCTGACCATGATTATGAGACTGACTCTGTATCTGAGGCAGGGGAGGACGGCCAGGATTCTAGCAGTGAATTTTCTGTCCGAGAGGAATAATCTGATCAGTGTAGATGAAGTGCCGCTTTTAGAGGAAGACAGTGAAATGTCAATAGTGCAGAAATAGGCATCTGGATTGCAGCCTGGGGCTGAAAGGCTTCCCATTGGAAGCGATGGACTCTGGGTTGACCGAAACATGGTGCAGCTGATGTTGCCTGCCTTTAGTGGTATTGCATGGTGTAGAGTGAGTACTGAAAACATTTTGCCTATGAATTCTTTTGCGGTTGTTTATGGATGATGTATTTTTGGATGAGATTGTTGAGCAGACTAATTTGTATGCTGAACAGTATTTGAGGGATATCAGTGCCAGACTTAAACCTCACTCTAGAGCTACCTGGTGGAGTCCCACAAATCCGGATGACTTGAAGAAGTTCTTGAATTTAATTTTTTGGATGGGCCTGATAAGGAAGCCGACGCTGTCTTCATATTGGTCTACTAATCCCTTGAAGGCAGCAGATATATTTCTGGCAACCGTGAGTCATAATCCGTATTTGTTTTTTCTTCGGGTGCTGTTTTTTGTTGATAATGCTTTAGCATTGCCATGAGATCACCCTGATTGTGACTATCTTTTTAAGGTCTGGCCTGTTCATTATCACTTTGTAGATCAATTTTCTGAGATCTATGTTCCAGGGAAAGAAATAACTGTGGATGAGTCTTTGGTCCTGTTCAAGGGCCAATTGGTTTTTAGGTAGTCCATTCCTAGCAAGAGGGCATGCTATGGAATTAAGATGTTTATGCTGTCTGAGAGTAGTACTGGATATGTCCATAATTTCAGGGTGTACACCGGTAGGGATTCCAGTATTGACCTCCCTGGTTGTCAGTCCACTTTTGGAGTGAGGACTTTTAACAAAGGTCAACATTCATAAATAGAAATCTTTTACACTTGTGTGCAATTGTTCAGGAAACGGTTCAAAGTGGACACTGTTGCCTGTGGCACAATCCACTCTAACCGTAGAGGTTACCCAAAAGAGCTTGTTTGTAAAAACCCTGAGACGGGACAGTGCGGTGCCTTGCATAGCAATGAACTTCTAGGTGTGAAATTTTCTGACAGGAGAGATGTCTACATGTTGACTACCATCCATAATGAAAGTACTTGTGACTGTTTAGGGTCATGTTGCTGAAGTGCGCTAACCTGTGTGCATTTTAGACTAGAATAAGCATATGGGTGGTGTAGATAGAGTAGATCAGAGGTGGGAACTACAATGCTGTTCATAAAGCGTATGTTTGGTATAAGAAGTTGGCTATCCATTTATTCCATTTAGCAACCTTCAATGCTTTTGTTGTATTCAAGGATGTTTTACAGAGCTAAAGATGACATTTCATCAGTTTCAACAGTCTCTGATAGGCAGCCTTGATGTAGTGGAACAGGCAAGAGTTCCTAGAGAAGCGGTAGTGGAGGATGTGGCTAGATTGAAAGATCACCACTTTCCTGATCACATTCCTCCCACGGTCAAATAAATAAAACTTTCCCGCTAAGAAATGTAGAGTCTGTGCCTGAATAGGTATCCGGAAGGAGAGTCGTATGTACTTTCCCAATTGTCCTTCTAAGCCTTAGCTGTGTGCGCCCCAATGTTTTGAATTGTACCACACCCAACAGAGTTTTTAGGTGTAACCATGAACGTAAAAGTAAACTGACTGGTCTGTATCGTTTTAGATTTTTTGTTCACATTTCACGGTTGGCATTAGTGTGATGTATTTAGTTATAGTGGTTGTGTTTGTAGTTATAGTTTTGTATGTACTTCCAATTGGTTTGTGTTTTCTTTTTGTATAAAAAAAATGTGAAGGCAGTGTGCGTGGACTGGTGCTTGGCTGGCGGTGTGCGTTGACTGGCGTTTGGCTGGCGGTGTGCTTTACTCACTCTTGACTGGTGGTGTGCATGGACTGGCACTTGACTGGTGGTGTGCATGGACTGGCGTTTGACTGGCGGTTAGCACTGACTGGCGTTTGGCTGGTAGTGTGCGTGGACTTGTGCTTAGCTGATGGTGTGCGTGGAATGGCATTTGGCTGGCAGTGTGTGTGGACTGGCGCTTGGCTGGCAGTGTGCGTGGGCTGGCATTTGGCTGGCAGTGTGTGTGGACCGGCATGTGACTGTCAGTGTGGTAAGTGTGTAGTGACTTTCTGCTGGTCACTACACACACTGTTAGCCAAATACCACTGCACACACTCCATCAACCACCAGCCGCTGTGATTGCTCTGTCAGTCATGTGGGTGCATGAAAGTGATGGGCCCTTGAATGGCACTGTCTGTTGATGTGAGTGTTGTAAATTGCTGGGCCTGTGGCTGGCGGTGTGAATGGTCTTTTGTATGTTACGTATTAAAAGGTTTGTGAATGGCTGGTAAAGAGGTTGGTGCCTTGCCGTGGCTTTACTGCTCACAAGCTGTGAGTCATTGGTTGAGGTTTCCAACCTTTCCATTATTAACACTACATTTTATTTTTGTGAAATCTCTTGTTAATACAATTTTACACTCTGAACCTTCACTCACCCTTGTGCCAAATCCAACCAGTATGTGTGTGTACTTGAAGAATAGTCGGTTGTAAAGTAATATTTGTCTTTTCTGTCTTTCTCTGCCAGGGTGTACATAGTCTCTGCATTGTCTGTTGATGTGAGTGTTGTAAAGTGCTGGACCCGCAGCTTGCGTGTGAATGGTCTTGTGTGTGTCATGTATGAAAGGTGTGTGAATATCCTGTAAAGAGGTTGGGGCCTTGCCGTGGGCCATTGGTTCAGGTTTTCAACCTTTCAATTATTAACAGTGCATTTCATTTTTGTGTAATCTCTTGTTAATACAATTTTATGCCCTGAACCTTCACTCACCCTCGTCCAAATCCAACCAGTATGTGTGTATACTTGAGGAATAGATGGATGGGCAGTAATATTTGTCATTTCTGTCTTTCTCTGCCAAGGTGTACATTGTCTCTTGGGAAAATCTATCAATTCAAGATATTTTCATAACCTAAAAACCCAGGTGAAGTACAGGGTGGGGTGCCTCGCGTGGATCCCAACAAGTGTTCTTATTTACAATGCCCTGCAAACCTAAAAATGTGACTAAAGTTACACATTTTCCTTGCATTACTGTGACATATTATTCCAGAATCAGAAAGAAACCTCAAATTTCCTACCACCCAGTGTTCCCCCTGGTCTCCTGATAAGAATGCCTCCTCACTTGTGTGGGTGGGCCAAGTGCATGCAACAGGGAAGGGCCCAAAACGTATTGTGAGAGATTACAACAAACAGGGGGTAACCCTATTTCCCAAACCTGGGGTAAATAAACAGTATTAAAGCTACAAAGGTTCAAGAAAAATATTCATAATCAACAATTAACACTAATCAATCACATAAAAACACAGAAGAATATCAAAGCAAGAAAATCTTAAGGGTGTACCCAACACAGAAATTATTACAAAAATATATTTTTACTAAAGTAACAAAATATGAAGAAACAATTACAAGACCATGGTGCTCACATAATAACACAAAGGACATCATTCAAAACATAATATACAGTGTAAAACAAGAAAACAATGGCAAAAAGAGACAGGGTTTTAAAACAAGAGCCAGTTCAACAAATAACAGGAACAGAAAGTGGCAGTCAATGCTTCCTTATGAATAATAGAAAAAGTCAGGCGTCGACGGCCTTTCGACCTATATTATTTTTAAGTTCATCATAAGGACAGGGACATAGTTAAATGAGCATCCAATCAAAAAAATCTGAAATTAAATAAAAGAACTGGTTATAAAAGGGTACCACAAACAAAAGTTACTGTTTCAGTGAATGGCAGCATGGCACAAGGCAAAAGTATTGTGCATAAAAAATCCCAATAAAAACCAACCAAAATGGTATATTACAGGGTCAGCCACCGTAAAATAAATAGAAATATAACAAGAAAAGAAAGAATAAAAGTTAAAATTCACTCAGTATCCATTACCGAGGAAGAAACACCAACTGTGTGAAAAAGGACTTAAATCCACAATCACCAAATGCCAGAAAGTCACCAGATAACCTACTTGTATGTTTTGAGACAAACATTCCAAGACGGAATGCATAGAGGGCGACCTCATAGAGACTGCATCAAGAGTTCTAAACGACAGTAAATAGAGTTGATTCAGTACAATCACCAACTACACTTGGTAAGCAACCAACCGTTGTCAAAAAATTGATAGGAGACTTACCGGAAAAAAGAGAGAATAAATCATGTTCCGACACGAGTCACAAATTCCGTGCCAATCTAACGATTGGTACAATTTTCCAACTTGACCTAATGGTAGTTCAGAGCACAAGGCACCTGAACACTATGAAAAAGAAGGACAACAAGGAATGTATAGTTAAATTTAGTGAAAGGGAAAGAGTTAAAGGAATTGAATCTTCCTAAAGAAAAAGCCTAATCGGCCTTACCAGTCGAGCAAATCAAACAGGACTGCATCTCACTTCCCGACAATATGGAGAGGGCGCAAAAAGTCCCAACTTCTCAAGTAGCACTACTCAAGAATAGAGCTAAACAAAAGACTCATATCTGGCCACAAACACAGCCACTTTCGGATATAAATCAAGAAATAATTCAAGTAATAGAGTATGTACCTGATAATTAACATACTCTAAAAAAGTCAGATTTTGAAAAAAATGAAAAGAATAATGAAAAGGTCACAGACCTTGCCAAAGTGAAGGTTCCTGATCTGCGTACAAAGTGACACTAATCACAAGGAAAGAGCTAGACAAAAGACTTACCTCAGGCCACAAGCTCGGCTGTATTGTGGAGACGTCAAAATTATCCATCACAAAACACCCTGTTTTGCAAGGGAGGCACCTGCTTTTTTGATCCCAGACTCTGCAGCCATCTAGAGAAACCTACCAAACCCAGACATTTGTGAAAACTAGACACCCGGAGAATTCCAGGGAGGTGTGACTTGCGTGGATTCCTCAACGTTTTCTTACCCAAAATCCCCTGAAAACCTCAAATTTAGCTAAAAAAAATCACATTTTCCTCACATTTCTGTGTAGGAAAGTTGTGTGATCACTGGGCCGACTCAAATTACCCAGCATTCCCCCAGGTCTCGCGATAAAAATGGTGCCTCACTTGTGTGGGTGGGCTATGTGCCTACGACATGGAAGGGCCCAAAGCATATTGTGGAAACATCAAAATTATCTATCACGAAACGGCCTGGTTTTGCAAAGGAGTCACCTGCATTTTTGGTCCCGGGCTTGGCCGCCATCAACGGAAACCAGACATTTCTGAAAACTAGACGCCCACGAAAGTCCAGGGACCTGTGGCTTGCGTGGATCCCCCAAAGTTTTCTTACCCAGAATCTCCAGCAAACCTCACATTTTGCTAAACAAATCACATTTTCCTCACATTTCTGTATGGGATCATCCCTCCGGCACTAAATTTCCTAACACCCAGTGTTCCCCGGTCTCCTGAGTAAAATGATACCTCACTTGTGTGGGTGGGCCATGTGCCTGTGACAGGAAGGACCAAAAATATGTCGAGATTGAGGGAATATCACAGCGAGTTGATAGGCACTATTTTATTTATATGTTTTTAGGCTGACTGCTTTGATACCACAAACCCTGGGTACCTTTACAATCCCTCAGGATGTTGGAAAAAAAGACGCACATTTGGCAGTGGATACCTTATGTGGATAAACGGTTATTGGTACCTAAGCGCAAACTACCCCAAATAGCCAAAAAAGGCTTAGCATGGGGGAGGAAGGCTGGCAGCAAAGGGGTTAAAGCATTATTATCATAAAATTCTTGCAACTTTTGGAACTGAAACTGCAAATCAGCTTGAGTTAAGGAGAAAATGACAATATTATCTGAATACACTAAACGTGAGAAGTATTTCCCACTGAGCTTGTAGGTAGTCACTTTGGATCGTTGAGGGATAAAGACAGGTCAGAGATATCAAGCGAGAAATGTAGGGGTGCCAGGGTACAACCTTGCTTGAGTCCATTTGAGGTTTTTATGTGTGGAGAAAGCGTTCTCTCTGAAAATGTGACTTGTAGCCAGTTGTAATGCCACCAAGAAATGGAGCAAATAAATTCCCCAGTTTTTGAGCTTTCCCCAGAGTTTAGTACCTTTGTCAAAAGCCAAGGAATAATCAATGTAGAAAACAAACAATAGCAGCTTTTTTGTGAAGGTGTGATTAACTAAAAACTCAATGCAGCTATGTTATCTAACGTGGAATAACCTTGCCTGAATCCAATTTGATTAAATCATAACAAATTGCATTATTAGCCCAGTCAAACAAATATTTTAGCAAATATTTTCCAAATAGTTTTGCTTTTGCATCAAGTAATGCAATGAGACAATAGTTTTTGGGATTATCAGTGTCACCTTTTTATTTATTTATTTACCAAATTTATACAGCGCATAGCTGCCCCAGAGACGGGGCGTCCCAGCGCTACCAGGTAAACTATCATGAAGCAGAGAAGGAAAAGGAACCTAAGGCTCCTCTGGAAAGAGCCAGGTCTTTATGGCTCTCCTAAACTCTAGAAGATTCTGTAGTCCTCTAATCCCAGAGGGAAGGGAGTTCCAGAGCTTAGCTGCCAATACCTTAAATGAGCGTCTACCTGCTCTGGCTCTACGAACTCGGGAGGATGCAGACTAACCTTTATCAGCAGAGCGAAGAGTACGCCGGGATATATGGCACTAGCCAACTCGCTAAGACCTTGGGGGCTTGGTGATTCAGGATTTTGTAAGCAACACACAAAGTCTTGAACTGAATCCTCTTCTCCCACCGGCAGCCAGTGAAGCCTGGACAGAGAACCAGACACAGAACAGGATCTTGGGAGGGCCAGCAGAGTGCGAGAGGCCGCATTTTGAACTCTTTGGAGTCGTTGAATGCAGGATTTATTAGCACCCAAATATAGGGCATTTCCATAGTCCAATCTGGACAGAATCGTGGCCTGTAAAATGGTCTGTCGAATAGAGGGATTAAAAACCCCAATAAAGGTTTAAGACCTCTCAAAAGCCCGAAGCAGGTCCCTGCGATTGACTTAGATTGGGTATCGAAGGACAGACTACTATCTATCCAGAAACCCAAGCTTTTGACCACCTCCTTTGGCGTGGGGGCTGGTTTTAATTCCTCCGGCCACCACTGCTCAGACCATAGGTCGCTATCTTTACCTAGCAGAAGAATTTCAGATTTGCTCGCATTGAGCTGCAGGCAGTTATCTGACATCCAATTTGATACTGCCAACATATCCTCCTTGAATTTCACCAGGTTAAGATCGCACTTCTTTGAGAAGGCTATCATTAATTGGGTGTCCTACGCAGGATTTAGCCGGGATACACTTATCCAGAGTAGAAGAAATCCAGTCATGAGAGAGTGTCACAGCGGACTCTAGATTAGAGGGAAACTGAGGTTTAAGCCTTAGCAATAGGTCAGAAAATGTATCCATGTCTAACTTATGCCAAGGACGTTTTGCTATGGATGGGGAGTCAGTTTGGGCCGGCTTCCCTAGCCAGCGAATGGAAAAAGGAACAAGGAAATGGTCGGACCAGGCCATAGGGAGAGGGGGTGCGGCATACAAGGAATCTAAATTAGAGAATATCGGATCCAATAGATGACCCGCAACATGCGTACTGGATCCAACACGCTGGGTCAACTGACAGGCTTCCAAATCAGACAAAAAGTTGGAAATATCTAATTTGCGGAGGTCTTCTAAAATGAAGATTTAAGTCTCCTAAAATAGAAAAATTAGCCGCCCTACAAGCCAGTAATGTAATCTTATTTACTAATTCGGCTCGAAAGACTGTAGAAGAGCCGGGGGGTCGATAAATAAGCAAACCTGAAATCGTGAAATTGTGATTTAGAATAATTTAAAAAAATGCGCTTTCGCAGTCAGGGATATCCTCTTTATTCAAGCTGCAGGAATAACATTCCTTATATATCACAGCAATTCCACCTCCTCTGTTACCAAAACGATTAAGCTGATTCAGCTTATAACCTTGAGGGAGAGCTAACCAAGATTCAGCGACCGAGTCCGGAGTCAACCAGGTCTCGGTCAGGAATAGGGCATCTGGAGATTCATCCGTTAAAAGATCGAAGATCTCGGCGTGATGTTTAACTAGAGACCTGCAGTTCATGCTAAAAAACCTGAAGATGGTTGCTTTAGAGGGAGACTTGTCCCTTAATTTTTCCCTGCTCTGAAAGGGACAAAATGGACACTGGAAGGACTCAACTAGCGGGGACCAAGAATGAAGACTACAAATCGGGTTTTTGAAATTCAAAGAGTGAAGCTCTAGGCTCGAATAAGAAATAATACAATTAGCCATAGAAGCGGGGTGGCCGTCCGCCGGCAGTGTCCTGGCGCGGACGGGCGCAGACATGCTTGCCTTCGGCGCGCCAGCAGCGCGCCCGCTGCGCGCGTCCGCTGCGCGTCCGCATCCGGAGTGCTTCAAGTAGACGGTGGGCAACAACAGGCTCCACCCATCTAGCGTCTGATTGGCTCTAACCAGCCAATCAGCGCTCAGCACCTTCCGTGATGCGGAAGCAGAAAGCAAGAGTGCAAATAACAAAGTTTTCAGGCAGATTCAGCGCGCAATTTTAAAAACAGAATAAAAGTCTTTAAAATCTTTAAGATTCCAGTGCCAAAACAGTTTTCCCCCCTCCTTTATAAAGTGGATGAATGATTGATCCTTGCTAGGGTGATGGAATCTGGTCTATCTGGAGTATTTTGGTGAACAAAATCAAAAGTAATTGACTACAGAGCAGCGGGTCTAGCTTAAAAATGTTCATTGGAATATCATTGGGCCCAACTACTCCTGAAGCTCCAAAGTTCTTTTGTCAGTAAATAGATATCCTACCTTGTTACCTCAAGGTTGCTTTGGTCATAATTGTAAATTATAAACCTGCCACCTGTGTTACCCGCATATAAACAATTGATGTGGGTGAACCATGAATTAAATGGTACATGGAAGTCAGAAACTGTGGTGAGATACCCTGTTCTGTGCCCAACTTGCCTCCAAAATGATATTGTATCCTTCAATTGAGTGACTAAAAACAGTTCGGACTATGCTGATTCTTAGTTCCTTACTCTTAAGTCTTTTATTTTCTGTCTGTCACATTTTATTCCTCCCTAATCAATTTGTCTTGAACTACTAGTGCAGGAGGTATATATGGGAGATGGTGAGCTCTCTTTTTTCAGTGTTTAACAGTGCAACTCTATTTTGCCGGTGGAATCTGGGTCTGAAAAAAGAATTTGATGATAGATAGGTAAATACTGAATTTAAGAATTGTTCCCATTCCTGAATCCAAGTGGAGGAAGAATTCCCCGCACTTCCTTATTTAATCAGCAAGTGACAACATCAGGAGATTTTTGAAATCCTGGTCATGTCCCACTTGAGTTGAAGCTCAAACACCATAATTCCAATTTAATGGAATTTGTTGCATTCCTTAATAAAAATCCTTTTGCTGTGCTATTTATTTTGCCAATATTGACTCTTGGACTTCCAAGAGAGTTGCTATTTTTGTCAAGGTGGAGGTTATTGCACCCATGGCCTTAAGCACTGGATAAACTGAGGTGTATTGGTCTCATTTAAATCACTTGTGACTGGATTGAATCTATTGAGTTTATTTGAGTTGGGAGACTGCGGACTAGATTGATGAACAACCGGTGGTGGACACCGCATGCCTAACAGATCAGCTAGTGCCTCTGAGTTGTCACACAAGTTGGCTATGGGATTAGAAATCAGTGTTGACTCATTTGGAGGATGAGGTGCTTCAACCTTATCATCATCATCAGGTAAGGGGGCGATGTCAGGTGAAGGGTCAAGGTCATATACTGAGTCGGATTCAGAAGTCAAGGTTGTTAACAGTACCTTGTTGGGGGCAGGATTGATTAAGGCTTGCGTGGTCATAACGGGTAGTTGTAATATGAGAGGTAGCAAAGTTCAAATTTGGGAGAGACAATGCTAAGGAGATGTCTTGATTAGACAAATTCAAACTAATCAGTGATTGAACCTGAAGAGAATTGCCAGATTGCATGTGGCTTGGTTTGTGACCATATATAAGACAATCAAGAATACATATTTATTTCATTTGTTTTAACAGAAGAATTCTAGCGTTCTTAGTTGAAGATTCAGAGGATATAGTATTTTCTCCCTCACTCCTTGCTGATGAAAAGCCATTCTGAGATACATTTCCACAAGGAGCTGTTTTGCTCAATAAGATAGTAGAACTGTTTGCTGGTTGTGATGTAAGAGTCTTTTCAATAGAAACAAGAGTTACAGTGCTTGGGTCTGGTGGCTGGTTCCACTGGTGGCCGGTTTCTTTGACATCTGGGTTTCATACTAAGATGCCCTCAAGTATCTACACAGGAGTTGGTACAAAGAAGTTGACAGAACGGGTTCAAGAAGGATAAAACTTTGATCTTAAGCCCTCCATCCCCTGGATAGTAACAAGCAAAGCTGATAACAGTGACAATCTTCAAAGAGAGTGAAATGTTGATCAAAGGGTACTACGGCCTCTCAGCAATCATCCTAGTAGACCAGAGTAAATCTGCAATCAGACAATGATAGAATATTCCTGCACACATCACATTAGCAATGTTCCAATGATCCAATTCCCGCAGCTCATTGAACAAACAAATGATGGAAATGATAGCGACTGGTGCAAAATAAGCATTAAATGTGTCAATATAGCTACACTTTGGACAAATTTAAGAAAACGCGCCTATTTACTTTCACATCCACATCCACTTTCACTTCACAATGTTAATTTCCTCCTCTCTGACTGTTTGTACGGCTGCCACCTCCACCCATAGCTCTTTCACCTTGTGTGACACCGCTGCCTCGCTCTCCTTGTTGCTTCTTGCTCTGCTTATTGACAACGAGAGAGAAGCACAAGGCAGCCAGGTCCAAAACATTCTAGGGTTTTACCTTTGCCTCCACGTCCTAAAGTTCTCCAGGCACATACTGGTCAGTCTGCCACCATCACCCCTAGATGAAAGCCTCGAGTGCCACCCTCCTCGATTCCCCAAGGGTGGAGGATGCGCCCCACAGTAACTCTAGGAGAAAAGACAAAGGCGAGAAGAGGCAAGAGGAGGCAGCCACTGTCAGGCCTGGAAACAGAAAGTAACCCAGCTTTCCCACTAAATGAGGCAGCAAGCGACAATTCAGCAGCCCAGGAGCTGAGTCGAGAAGCCGCGGACGTGAACGAGCACTGTAACCACTGTGCGTGAGCACGAGCATGTTTGTTTCACATTTGCTATGACGACTCTGCCAAAAGAGCATTACGTAATCCAGCTTGGCTCTAATTGGCCACAGGAATGGATGTTTAAACTTATTATGCCAACAGATAGTGAGTTTTACTCAGTAACAGTAGATGGCAGTTTGGTAACTGAGCAACCAAATAAACCTGACTATGCATTGAAAGTGTTTCATCATAGCACACCCCCAATGTTTTCATCCTTTTGGCTAGTTTTGCACTATACAAATATCCCATGCATACAAAGTTTTAACTCTGTTTATCATGCTAATAATGCTATCCCACACACAAAATAAAAATAGCTACGCTGTGCTGTTCTTCAACCACAGTGCAGTACCAAAAGGAAGAAATTTAGTTTTGGACTCTTTCAGACTTCTGTTTATCTTATCTGAATAGCAGAGATTTCACCAACTTTTTTAATATCTGCTTTGGGAATTTGACACAAGTGAAAGGCCCTTGAGTAACATCAACCTAGATCTAAAAAGTACCATCCAAGTCAGCAAGACGTTGATGCAGAGGTCGAATAAAAATAGTCAACAAAAGAATTTTCTATAATTGTTTCAGCCTGTTCCTGACCCATATCAGCACTGTTCTTAAAATATATTTTAAAAGTAATTCAAACATGGCTGCTGTCGATTTGCATTTATCTTTAGTGGCAATATCTGAATGTATTTTCTTATATTTGAAGGAACCCCATTTAAAGATCGCTACTGTAGATGTACAATCTAGTAATGTTTTTTTATACTTTAGGAACAACCATTTAAAGTTGGCCACTGTGGATGTATGCAAATCCTTGGTGGATATTTTAGAATGGCTTGTCTAGCCACAACATTTTTAGAGAAAAAAGAAGTATTGGTGTGGTTTCATGGGCGATGGTTGTGCCAATGCTTGTTTTACTTTCAGAAGGTAGGGGCATATTAACAACGGCCAGCGATAATTATCGCTGGCCGTGCTTAGCGATAATTATATTATCGCTGGCTATTCTCTGGCATTTATCGCCCTGGTAGCGCGTTATTAACAACGCGTTACTCCAGGGCGATAAAAATTCCAGAGATAGCGATAGCATCGCTTTTGCAGGGAACATCGCTGGTTTTCCAGCGATGTTCCCTGCAAAAGGGCGCATAACCTTACTGGATACGACCCACAGGGTCGTATCAGCAGAATCCACCTCCTATGGCTAACATAGGTGTCAGGATTATAGCAGACGTTAGATTTTGGCGAAAACGGCCAAACGTCTGCTATAATCCTGTGGGCTGCCTTGTAAATATCGCGATGTGCACATCGGCGATATTTACAACGTAGCCCATCTGGGGTACGCCTGTAACGCCACTTTGCATCTCATTAGAGATGCAAGGATGGGCGTTGGGGGAAAGGGCGATAGTGCAGGGATTCACGCGATAGCGTGACCTTGCTGATTAGGCAATAGAATTATCGCCGCTTTCCGTCCGAAAACGGACGCTAAAGCGGCGATAATTGACTATCGCCTGGTTGTTAATATGCCCCGTAGTGCTCCCAAAGGCGCATGAAGAGTGACAAATTGGTGAGAACTGATTCTATGAGGAATTTACATTATAATTTTAGGATGGAAGAACGATGAAGGAGTGATGGTATAGCCTATGTTAAGTACTTGATTTTGAATTTGGTAAGCTAATTGAACAAACAAGAGGCATGAACATTGATGTCACAGTACTAGTGAACAGGTAGTTTTGAAACGGAATGTTTCAATTGAATAGTAGTGTTGTGCAGTTTAAGAAAATTAATTTCTTAATTTCTTACCGGTATTTGCTTTACTCTGAGTCCTATTCCCTCGCTTGCCACCTTTACATGTGAGGCCTCTGCCTCCCCAGACACAAATCCTACAAACTCAAATCTGAATAAATGCCCTCCTCCATCACACCTCCTGTTAGTAACAAGCCCCAACCAACAATTGTCAGTTGTATCATAGGGAGGGTGGGAGGGAACATGGCGACAGGCGAGGGAATAGGGCTCAGAGTAATGCAATTACCAGTAAGTAATTAGGACATTACCTACTCGTCCATCGTTTGCCACAATTACATGTGAGACTTAGCAAGCAAGAAAATCAGAACATCTGACAGTGCCTGCTGAACGCATATATTTATTAAGACACATATCACCAGTACACATCCTATTTCTGCATAGAAGACAGTACCCGATGACCAAACATATCAGTGACACATTGCATCTTAGCAAGGTTATAATGCTTGGCAAATGTGGAGGAAGCTGCCCAGGTTGCTGCCCGGCAAATTTCCCCAATGGAAGCTCCCTGCAGCTCTGCCACCTTCAAAGCCATACTCTGAGTAGACCTGCCCAGAATCGAAAAATTAGGTACCAGACCCCTACTCTCATAAGTGTTAGGAGAAACAACCTGACCATCTGCTCTACATCGCATTTGCGGGCTTCTCACCTTTCCTGGCTGAGGCAAATGACACAAACAATGATTCCATTCTACAAAAAGGCTGCACCCTCTGTAAATAAACCAGAATTGCACGCTTGACGTCTAGGCAATGCAACCTCAATTCCTCCAGAGACCGTGGAGATGGCACAAATTCTAGAAGAATCACTTCCTGATGCAAATGAAAAGAAGAGTTAACCTTATGGGTAAACCCCGGAACTGGTAGCAACACCACTCTGTCAGGAAACTTAGAGGACAGTACCCTAACTCCCCATACCTCCTGGCTGAATTAATAGACACCAGAAAGAGTGTATTAAGAGTAAGGAATTGCAAAACAATTTCCTGCACCAACCAGTTATCTAGATACGGGTGCACAAAGATGCCATCTGAATGTAAAAGTGCCACCAAAGGAGCCAGCACTTTGGTGAATAACCTCGGGTAAGATTTGAGTCGAAGGGAAGGACTCGAAACTAATGATGAGCATCCTCTATGGCAAATCACAGGTACTTTTGATGCAAGAGTTTGACCGGAACAAGAAGATAAGCATCCTCAAAGTCTATGGATGCAAACCAATCTCCTGGTCTTATCAGAGGAATAATTAACTGAAGAGTTACCATCCAAAAATGAAGAGTGTGGACCCAAGTATTCACCCACTTTCAATCCAGCACCGGTCTTTATGCTCCCAACACCTCTGCACTAGAAAAAGCGTGCAATAAGTGTCCATGCCCCTCTTTCGCGGAGGAACCTGAATGATTGTTCTCTTATTAAGCATCAGTTGCACACCTTGGAGGAGAGTCAAACGTTTTGGACCCTGGACTGGAAGATGAGTCACTCTGAGCCCCGCACAAGGAGGAGGGCTCATGAATTCTATCACATAGCCATTGCGGTCCACAATGAGAACCCATTTGTCTGTGACGTCTTGATGCCATTTTTTCATAAACTGAAGCAGTCTTCCTCCCACCAGGAGTCCACAGTAATTGTCAGGAGCGCTTCTGCACCTGACCTTTTTTTGTTAAGTCTGTCTTTGAGGAATAACGTTTTGACATGTTACTTCTGCGTTCGAGCTAAGCACCCTTTGAATTCTCTGCGATGAGAAGATCTGGATCTCTTATCCCAGTACCTTTTATAGTCCGAATGACCCTTATAATGCAGAATACGCTTCCTGTCCTTAAAGGGTTTAGAAATCATCGAATGCAGCTGCTCACCAAACAGCATATTCCCCTGAAATGGAATTTTCATCAAACAGACTTTTCCACCACCACTGTCTTCCTATCTCTCATCCAGAGGTGCTGTCTTGCTGCCACCAACGACTCTGAAGACATAGCTGTAGCCTTAACTGTATCTGACAATATATCAGCCAATATATGGGACTGCTGTTCCATGCCTGCCAACAGCTTGCAACATTTGTAACCCTCCTGGAATGCCACAGCCAACTGATCAAAGTCCATAATCACAGATTGTGCTGTGTACCCAGCATACAGGCTAGCCTTCAAAGCCAGATTTTCTGCCAAAAAAGCCTTCTTCAATCTCCCATCAATCTTTTCTATCTGATTGGTCAGTTAGAGTACAGTCTTCATTCAGGGTTAATGGAAGTTTTGCCAATCAGGGAGAACCCCCCTCCTACATGTAAGGTTTCTGCAGTAATCGTGGAACTGACACCTTATCCATTTCCTTCCATTCAGACATCACCATCTCCTTGAATGTGCCATGAAAAGGCATCGCCATGGCACACGGTTTAGAGTACTGAGGAAAGAAAGCCTCCTCCTCATTATCCACACGAAAAGTATGAAATCCAAGATTCTGGCACACCCGAGACAAAGTGTCCCACATTTCCTCTCCCCGTAGATATTTGCCTGAAGATGTAGAAGGTTGCTCCAAGTTTGAAGAGGACTCCCAAAATTCATGAGAGGATCTGACCCTCTTCTTTTCATTGGCAGTAGCGAAAGCCTTGTCCACCACAGGCTCAATCATGTCCCACACTGCAGACTCTGATAGTAACGGAGGTAAAGGGCCTGCCGCAGCACCCTTAGCAGAAGGCACCTTTGCTGGAATCTGGCCTTCCTCAACCGAGGAAGAAGAAGAGTGAATGACATGCTTCCTCTGACAAATAAAGGAGTTGAGAATAACAGAATTCCCCCCAAAAAGAAACTTTGAATACCCAGAGTACCCCTTAATCCTCCAATGACAAACCTAGTACTGTAAATAAACCAACGATAATCCCTAGAACAGTATGTCTCATAGCTACCAATCATCAGCTACCAAGATTCCCTCAAAATACATAAAAAATGTCCCTAACAGGAATTTAACAGCACTTTGGCAGAGAAGCACCGCTCCCCCTGTCGTCTGTAATGCCAGCACTGCACTTGAGCTAGGATTCCCCTCATGCACCTGGAAGCAGTGCCCCAGCCACAATGGGACAACCCGACTCCGTCTAGGTGTCCCATGCTGCCACGGACTTGGCTGCTCTGCACCAGAGCATACTCGGGCAGCACAGCTTCTAATACTCACTCCAACTCCCATCACAGCACCCATACAGGTGGAGAGCCCAGAACCGTCCCACCTAAAAGACTCCTCCACTCTACCAAATCCCTCCCCCGGCCCCTCCTCCACATCCTGTATTTAAGGAAACACTAACTATAGAACCATTGCTCCATCCACAACAAAAGACCATATAAAAAAAACAACCCATGTCGCCCACAGGGCACATAAGAACACCAGCCCAAAGGAAATACCGACTAACAATGAACCCCACAAATCAGACCCCGAATTCCCCTCAATGAACCCTCCCTACACACCCAACCCCTCGACATATCCTACCCCAATGTCACCCATCCTTCCTCCATCAGTGATCAGATGCCTACTTTAATCTCAGAATCCATCACCAGCCTACCGAATCACAGATTAACCAACCTCACCGACACTCTTACCACCCTCATGAGGCGTTTAGAACAGAAACTCGATTCTCTTGCTAAAGACCTCGCGACAGTAAAAAATGACCTTATGATCCAGACTAACTTAACATGCAACCTAGCTCTGAGAACAGTAAACTGGGCCCCCATAAAAATCCAACAACAGTTCGAAAGCCCGCCGACCATACCACCATCCCACAGAGCTGCAGGTCCGACAGGCCCCACCGAGCACTCAACACCCTATCGGACATAGAAACAAAACTTCTCATTGAATCTTACAACCCCAATTCACCTCGAGAAGTTTCAAAATTACCTTCCAAAATCCCAGTAATCATTGCCACAAATAGAATCCCTCAACCTAGCTTAACCCCCAGACATCCTGCTCAATACACCACTATCCACACACTACACTCAGAAAAAAAGAAGCTTCCCTACCTAACCTGTATGCTCATAAACTGTAGATCTGCTGCTAAGCATGCCACAGATATTGCCGAGACCTTACTAGCAGAAGAAATCGACATTGCGTTCCTTACCGAAACTTGGCTTAATGATCACTTAACCTCAATACTAGACCTACTCACTCCTACTGGTTACTCCATCACCAGAAAATACCGAACAGGGCAAATAGGGGGTGGACTGGTGGTCATCCACAAAAAGGAAATACAACTTAACCACCTTGAGACCATGAACTACACCACCTTCGAATACCTTGGATTAGAAACCAAAACGAAAGACAACTCAACCATCAAATTTCACATCATTTATCACCCACCAGGTAACCGCACACCCTACATTGAGGAACTTACTGACCTAATAACCCAGCTCTCACTTACAGACTCCAACAGCGTTCTCCTGGGCGACTTCAACCTACACTGGAATGACACAAATGACCCCACAATATCCAACCTGAATAACCTACTAGAAATAAATGATCTCAAGCAACTCTGTAATGAACCAACCCACAAAAAAGGTTCAACCCTGGATGCAATCATCACCAAAGATAAACTTGTTTCCATTCGATCCATCTTACCGACAGGCTGGTTGGACCACCATCTAATTCTCTTCAACCTACTGCGCACATACATCCCGGCAACATCCTGCAAACCCTTACACTGGGCTAGAAACATCAAACATGTCCCACCTTTGGAACTAGAGTCCAGGAACAAAGACAACTTACAGTCACGACCCCTCCTCCAAACCGTTGATGAACTTACTGCCAACTACAACTCATCGATAACCGATGCTCTTAACGAGGTTGCACCACTCAAACTAAAGAGATCTAGAAAAATCCAATCCAGGTCCTGGTTCAGTCTAGACCTAAACAAGGAAAGAAGACAACTGAGACAGACCGAAAGGTTATGGAGACAGAACCCCTCAATGACCAACCTTGTACTCTTAAGAGCCAAGTGACTCTCCTATAAGAAACACATTTTCAAGGAAAAAGCCACCTTCTTTCGTAGTCAACTCAACAATCAAAAAACCGACCCAAGAAACTCTTTAATATAATAAAACAACAAACCACGCTTACCTCCCATCAAGAACCAATATCCACCACTGAACGATGTCAAACTAAAGCTAACTTCTTCACTGACAAAATAGCCAAAATTGATAGCTCCTTGTCTTTAGAGATCACCTCAACAACCCAACCCACCGACTCTACCAACACCGAACCCCTTTAACCAAAGAATAACGCTACTTGGTCTGATTTCAAACCCTTGACTGAAGATGAAATGTTCAACATTATTGCCAAACTCAAACCCTCAGGCCTCCTCCCCTCAACCTTTGTTCAGAAACTCAACCACATCATCTCTCCAATATGGACCAAAATCATAAATGCCTCTCTATCATCAGATCTTGTTCCAGACTCCCTTCAACTCGGACAAGTCACCCCCATACTAAAAATACCCAGTGCCGACTCAAATGATCTTAACAATCTCAGATCCCTCACCAATCTCCCTTTCCTTGCCAAAACACTGGAGAAATGCGTCCTACTTCAACTTAATCAACACATAGAAAAATTCAACCTCCAGGACACCTTCCAATCAGGTTTCAGGAAAGGCTGCAGCACCGAAACGGCTATACTCAATATAACAGATGACATACACAAGGCTCTGGATGAAGGTGACTCTTGCCTCTTAATACTACTTGACCTCTCAGCGGCATTTGATACAGTACACCACCCGGCCTTACTGGAGACACTCCAGAAACGCAATGGTATCAATGGCATGGTCCTGAGATGGTTCACATCATATCTTCAACATCGCTCCCAACAAATAAAAATGGACAGATGTTTCTCGGACCCTGCACCAGTAACTCAAGGAGTACCTCAAGGTTCCATGCTCTCACCATTCCTATTCAATCTCTTCATGGAACCCCTCACAGCCATCCTAAACCAAGCGGGTATCAAATATCACCTATATGCAGACGACACTCAACTCTACTACAGAATAAAATCCCACATCGACATACACCATCTTAATGCTACACTAACCAAGATTCAAACCTGGCTTTTGACAAATCACCTGAAACTAAACCCAAACAAGACTGAACTCCTACTCATCTCCCCAAAGAAGAATCCACTACCCATCCCTGAATGGCTCAAAAACTTGGATTCACTAAACAACCCTATCTCACTATCCAAATCTGCTAAATCCCTAGGTATCACCCTAGATGCAAACCTATCAATGAATGATCACATCACATACACTGCCAGAGGTGCATGCTACACGCTAAAGCATCTAAAAAAAATCAAACAGTTCATCCCACCTGAAGACTTTGAAACAGTGGTTCAATCTCTAGTCCTCTCGAAACTGGACTACGGAAATGCCAACCTAACAGGAACCCCCAAATGCCACCTCCAGCCATTAACCTCAATCCTCAATACATCTGCCAGACTCATCACAGGAACCAAACGCTTAGACCACATCTCCTCACCTCTCAAAAGTCTCTTTTGGCCCCCCATCGAGGGAAGGTGCATCTACAAAACTGCATGTATCACCCACAAAGCTCTCCATTCTGCAACCCCCAAATATCTAGATTCTAAATGCGAGCAGGGGAAAACAGGGTTCTGAGAAGCTCCAACACGCTCCTCCTCATATCCCCTAAACTAAAAAAAAATTAATCCCACACAAGATCCTTCTCAGGAAATGCCCCTAAAATCTGGAACTCACTTCCTAAAGAACTACGCTGCAACCCCTCCTTCTCCTGTTTCAAACGAGACCTCAAGTCTCTACTGCTCACCAAGTACCTCAAGTAGAGCATGAAAGTACTTTCATCCCCCATAGACCCAAACCTCCTGGTCAATTTCCAGTCGGATTCCTTACCAAGCGAACTCAACCTCTTTCCTCCTCCCCAGCACCGAACAACTTTATTGACTTTCACTGTGTATGTTTTGAATACCATATGCTCATAAAAAATGGGGTTTTTTTTATACAATTTAATGCGATGCCTTTTTACCTCTCACTATGTACTTGTGTAAACTTAACCTCTAATCATGTAAAGCGCTATGTTACCTTTGGGTCGAGCCAGCACTATAGGAAACTCAATAATAATAATAATACTCCAGAGCCGATGCTGTCTGATATGTCCCTAATCATGCTATAAATCATACAACCATACTGGTGTCCCAGACACCGTTTCCATATTGGCATGAACTCCTCCTTGAATCTTCCCGAAGTCCTTGAAAAGAACTCCTGAGCAAGACAGTCAGCGAGGCAAAGCCTCCACTAACTAGGACTGACGTAAGGAGACACGAAAAAAACAGGAGGTGTAGTGGGGGAGGGCCTTTTATTCAGATTGAATGAAGTTTGTGGGATTGGTGTTTGGGGAGGCGGTGTAGTGAGCCAGCCGGCCACTACAATACATTGTATCGACATGCAGCCAAGGGGCCGGGCACGGCCCGAGGTATTAAATAAAGGTGCTTGGAATTGCTTGGCATACCAGCACGTAACCGTCTATGTGTCTGGTAGTATCTGTGTCCGACATACACATTTGGGGTAGGCCTTGCCTCGTTGGCCTATCACGGCATTGGCGACAAGGGGGTACTTACCCCGGGTCGCTCAAAGCCGTGATAAGAAGAATCAGCACTGGAGGACATGCGTGTGTCCGTGAGGTCGAGAGGTGCCGAGGGCTGGAGCTGTGTTTGCGAGTGCTGCCGGAGGAAGAATCAGGCTGATGCAGTTCCCGCGGTGCCGCTGCAGAGTGAAGCAGCAGCGTGGAGGGACATCCACAGGTGGCAGGCACTGCAACTGTGCTGCAATATGGCAGGCAGCAGAGTATCCCTCGAGGCAGTGCTGCAGGAGGAGAAGGACACCTGCGGCACCCCAGCATCAGATGCGGTGAGCAAAGCATCAGCGCAGGGTAGGGCTGGAGGCCCGGGTGAAGGAGGAGGGGCGTGGCTGCGAGCCTACATCAGGAGAAAGCGAGAGGGAAGAGGCCTCGTAGTGAAAGCGGCAAAGGAAGGGGAATACAACCCCGTGGAGCCAGCAGAGCTGAGCCCGACCTATAAAAGAAAAGAAAATCAAAAAAGGACAGCCAACTAGTCAGAAGAAGAGAGGAAAATAAATGTAAAGGCAGCCAGACAACCAGAACACTAGAAAAAAAAATGTTTAAAACGACCACCAAAAGAAAAATACAAAAAAAGAAAAGAAAAGGAAGCCTTGTTGGCTATAAGAATATCTAAAAGATGCTAGACCCATTAACCGAAAGAGAGAGGAACTCAGCCAGTGCAGGACCCTCATTGCAGTGAAGCACACATTAAAACACGCAATCAGAAATGTCAGTGCAGGACAACGGAGATCAAGAGAATCCCCACGAACGCTGCTCACAGTCCACCCTAGCGGCGCTACCTCCCTTCAGTCAGCTGGCTGACCCAGCCACGGCAGCGCCAAGGAGGAGATAGTGAATAGGGAGGTTGGAGAACTACTTTTGCGCAGCGCGCGAAACTGATGGGGCTGTGAAAAGATCAACTATGCTGCAAATGGGAGGGGATGAACTGTACGACCTCTTCCTTGATTTACCGAACACTGGCGACAACAACGATTATGACACGGCAGTAGCAGCACTAAATCGATATTTTGATCCCCAGTTGAATCCGGATTATGAACATTTCAAGTTAAGGCAAGCTCTCCAGCAAGAAGGGGAGTCAGTAGACATATTTTTTGTGAGGTTAGAAAAACTAGCCAGCACGTGCACTGCAATTGACAAGCAGTTCGAGATAAGAGCACAACTGATTCAGGAATGCCGTTAAGCCAAACTGAGAAAACTGATCCTCCGCCAACTGGGCATATCACTGGACGAAATCTTAATACTGGGCAGATCGCATGAACTACCTGATGCGAGAGCGGGGAAATGGAATCGGTCTTAGCTCATAGCGCATCCACACCAGCATAGTCAACAACCATGAACATTAAGGAGGAACGGGTAGAAGAGATCCGAAAGGGAACTGGACGAGGCAGAGGAAAATCCATGGCAGGTCCTGCACAAAAAGCTTGCAGAAGCTGTGGGTTCCCTAGCCACCCTCTGAAGAACTTCCCTGCGAAAGGGAAAACGTGCTTGCAGTGTGAAAAGTCAGACCACTTTGCAAGGGTATGCCCAGGAGATTCGAGACAGTGCAGCAGTGGAGGGAAGTTTAAAAAGTTCAGAAGAGTCAGACTGGTGGCAGAAGCTGAGGAGGACCAAGGTGCTGCGGCCATGGTGAGTTAACAAATGAGGACGCTAGAAGAAGAGGAGGACGACAAAGTTGCAGTATTAACCGTGTCATTCACAGGGCGACACTATAAAAAAAAGAGACCCCTGCCTATGTGCAAATTGCATGTAAATAGTGCACAAATAACAGCGCTCATTGACACAGGGGTGTAAGTGAACATCCTAGATGCTGAACAGTATCGACGGCTGGACCCGTGTCTGCCACTGACAAAGACCAACGCAAGAATCTATAATTATGGGGGTGCCATGCTCATACCACTTCAAGGAGTGGTAGAGGTAGAAGCGAATCACTGATCAACTAAACTGAGAATGGAATTCTACGTAACACGCGAGAGTGCAGGCAGTTTGATAAGCTGTCACACAAACGAGGATCTAGGGCTTGTGCTGTTCGCCCAACAAATACACCTGTCACATGTAGAAGATATCTTGGAAGAGTTCCCACAGTTATGTGAGGGCTAGAATGCCTCAAGGGAGTCAAGGTGAAATTGCACATTGACAGAATGCTGAGACCAGTGGCACTAAGACACCGGAGAGTCCCCTTTCATCTGCGGCCTCTGGTTGAAGCAGATGAACTAGGCCAACTCTAAAAAGCCAGAGTGATTGAAAAAGTGTTGGGCCGACCCCGTGGGTTTCACCTCTGGTGATAGCCCCTAAACCAAGGCAGCCAGAGGCGATAAGGCTGTGAATGAATATGAGGCTGCCAAATAAAGGAAATAAAAGAGAGAGGCACATCACCCCAACAATAGATGAGATTGTGGCATCAACAGGGCCAAATGGTTCTCTAAAGTTGACCTCAACTCAGGGTACCATTAACTACTCCTTGACGAGGATAATCGCTACATAACTACATTTTCCACGCAAGTAGGATTGAGGAGATTCAAAAGACTCAGCTTTGGGGTGTCCTCTGCAGTGGAGGTGTTCCAGAACGCGATACGAGAAACACTATCTGGACTAGTGAGAGTCATCAATGTCAGCGATGATGTGCTGATTTACTCGGACACCTTAGAGGAACATCACACCAGAATGAGAGCCACCTTACAGTGACTCATGGATCAGGGGCTCAGGCTCCAAAAAAGCAAATGCTCCTTCTATCCCAAAGAAGTGGAGTTCTTTGGATATCATTTCTCCAAAGAGGGCCTCCAGGTCGACCCGGCTAAAGTTGAAGCCATTCGGGCAGCTGCCGATCCACAGAACCGTAACGAAATGTGCAGTTTCTTGGGAATGGTAAATTACTGTGGACGCTTCATTCCAGAGCTGGCAACCATTTCAGAACCACTGTGTGCGCTGACCAAGAAGGAAACACCATGGGAGTGGAAGTGTGAGGCCGTGCAAGCATTCAGAGACGTCAAGGGGGCACTTCTTCAGGGAGCTACCGTAGCCTACTTCAGACCTGGAGGCAAGACAGAGCTCATTGTAGATGCCAGTCCAGTGGAACTGGGGGCTATTCTCCTGCAACAACATGAAGGGGGTGAATGGCTGCCCATCGCTTATGCCAGCCGAGCATTGACGGCAGTGGAAACCAGGTACACCTAAATCGAAAGGGAGGCCCTTGCCATAAGATGGGCATGTCAGCATTTTCACATTTACTTGTGTAGGCACAAGTTCAACGTGATCACTGATCACAAACCTCTGATACCCCTGTTCAGTGGATCAGCCCGAAATTGACCGCCCCATATCGAAAGGTGGGCTGTCCAATTACAACAATACAACTTCAAGGTTGCCTATCGGCCAGGAGCCACCTACCCCGCTGACTATCTGTCAAAACACCCGCTGGCTGAAGACCCCAAAATACAGAAAGAAATGGATAAAGGAGCGGAAACGTTTGTAAGGTTTATCACTGAGAGTGCTTGCCCTCGAGCGCTGTCCCTAGAGGAGTTGGGGGAAGCTACAAAAGAAGAACACTGCATTGGCAAGGCAAAAGAGGCGCTAAAAGCTCTTCGGTGGAAAGACTTCTTGAAGGGCGTGAGTAAGGTCACCGAGGATAAGCGAGAATTTCGAACGAGTCTGTGAAGATGCCGCAATGAACTAAGTGTGAGTGCGGAAGGACTTCTACTGAGAGGGCAACACACAGTAGTCCCGAGGAACTTGTGGAGACGGACAGTGGAACTAGCCCATCAAGGACACCAAGGGCTAGCGAAAACAAAAGCCCGGCCACGGTCGAAAGCGTGGTTCCCCGGGGTGGAGAGAATGGTGGAAGAAATAGTGAGGGGATGCCATTCATGCATGATCATAGGAGCTAATGTAGCCCCAACCCCAGTCATCACAGAAGAACCGTGTGACAAACCATGGGCCAAGGTCAACATGGGTAACTCTCGTGATGATAGACAGCACCACAAAATTCCCCGTAGTTGAACTCATAAGATCCACTGCATTCCAGTGTGTCAATCCGGCATTAGAGAAAATATTTGCAATGCTGGGATTGCAGGATGAAGTAAAAACTGACAATGGGCCACCATTTCATGGTATGGACTTCAAAGAATACTTACATCATTAAACGTTCAACATAGGAAAATCACACCCCAGTGGCCTCAGGCGAATGGGGAAGTGGAAAGATTTATGAGAACATTGAATAAAACACTGAGGATAGGAGTCGATCAAGGGGCTGATTTGGAAGTGGGTCTACATCAATTTCTGTGGGCATATTGACAAACACCACGTTTGACCGCCGGATTTGCCAAAAGTGAACTCATCATGAAGAGAACAGTAAGGGACCTGGTGCCCGTTAATTCTGAGTGGATAACGGCCACCCTTCACATAGAAGCTGCACAGAACAAAAGAAAGGCAGCTAACGAGTGGGCAAGCAAAAAGAGACATGCACAAGAGCAGGAATTGTGACGGGGGGAGACATCCTTTACATCGCATGCGATACATCGCATGCCATTACAACGTGGTCATTACAACGACCGCGTTGTTACATCGCAAACCCTTACAACGCAAGTTATTACAACGACTTGCTGTAGGGGGCAGAAGGTGTTGGATTTAAAATCCAACACCTTCCCTACTGTTGCACAGACTGGAGTTGGAATAGTAAATTATACTATTCCAACATCCAGCGCCCCCTACAGCAAGTTGTTGTAACGACTTGCGTTGTAATGTTATGCGATGTAACAACGCGGTCGTTGTAACAACTGCGTTGTAATGGCATGCGATGTAACATCGCATATTCATGACTGGGGGATTCCGTTTTGATCAGAGACTGACACCTGGGATGGAAGTTCCGGACTCTGCTTGAAAGAGCTGTATGGGAGGTGGTTGAAGTCAAAGGAACCATGATAATGATCAAGAGGGGTAGTGCGAGGGTGACACGCAATCCATCCTGGTTCAAGAAGGTCACTGGCATGCTAGAGTCTCGTGAAAGAATGGGGCCCGACAGACTGTCCGTTAGTCCCCAACGGGTCAACGGCTAAGAGACTTTGTATGCTAAAGAAGACGAGGCACCTGTCTGATTAATGCCACAATGCGATAGAGTTTGGACTCCTACTGTATGAACTGTGATGTCAGCACCGTGTGCTTATTGGAGGACCATCTATTTCTGTTTTTATTATTTCTTACCTTTTTGCATTTTTCCTTCCTCAAGTTTAGGAATGATGTAGTGAGCCAGCCGGCCACCACGATACATTGTATCAACACGCAGCCAAGGGGCCGGGTGCGGCCCGAGGTATTAAATAAAGCTGCTAGGAATCGCTTGGGATTCCAGCATGTAACCGTCTATGTGTCTGGTACTATCTGTGTCTGCCGTACACATTTGGGGTAGGCCTTGCCCCGTTGGCCTATCACGACAGGCGGGAGCCCTCACATGTAATGGCGGCGAGGGAATGGACAAGGTTGAAGTGCTGATATACACCAGATAAAGCAATCAGTGTTATGCTTGTTTTAAGTCTTCCTGTAGCACAAAAATGCATGAAGAACCATATTTTCACTCTACAAAGCATTTCAATAACATAACATGATGTTGTTTTATATAGCGCTCCTCCACTACATGGTCCCCCCTTTTCATATTTCATTTCAGACCGTCGTATTGAAGATATTAATTAGTTTGTCATGGGTTTTTAGAAGTAGATAATTTCGTACACACACGTATGTTATACAATCCTCATAAAGCTTCATCTGCATCGCATACCATACGTGTGAGTACTTAAAACAAGTTTTTCCCTTTCATCTTCTCAAACTGTATTACAGCTAATAAAGATGTATTCTTCAAAGAATGTGACTCAATTTGATGTTTTTAACCACAAAGAAACAGAACGCTGGAAAGCAATTTCTTCTGTAACTCATTTTCTTTGAATAGGTGGTTAACACCTTTAAATGCTTTGATAATGATAGAGCTACCCACTGTGCTTCCGGTGTATAATGATGTAACCATCGTGTACGGCAATACAACGAAAATCCACAGCTGTAAACAGGGCTAAGCATTAGTGATGAGTTTCAGCACAACATTCCTATTCACACAGTTTTTGTTTTCCATAACATTTAATAGTAATACAAGATACATTTTCTTGCTACTTTCAGTCTGAAGTTTTGCAATGTTTAGGTTTGATCATAAAATAAAAAACGGATGGGTGTAATACTTGAATTAATCAGCCTCTATTAATCCCCTGGAGCCACATTCAGAGTCCATGTTTTTTTCACCACTGCACCACTCCAGACAAAGAGCAACTGTATGCAAATCAGTCTTGGTCTTCCTCCATGAGCAATAGCCCAGCATAAACTTGCAGGTAATGTACCCCCTGAAGGGGAACACAAGCAACTCCAGGTGGCTTTCAGCCTTGTTGGGCCTCATATGTGAGGTACACTTTGAATCCTATGAGTCAGTAAGCATAAGACCCACTTCTGGGCATACATGTTACTAAGGGATGAATTTATCAGACCAGAACTGAGTGGTGCTGTGCCAGGGGTAAGGAAACAGCTAGCAATAACACCAAGGGATCTGAAGAAACAATGACACAATAATGAGAAGTACTGATGGTGTAGTAGGAGTCTGTGTTCATGCTAATTGCCCCCTCCCTCTTCACTGACAAACTTCCCACCTAAACTACCTGATCCAGAACACACTGCTGATGGTAATCTGCACCCTCAGCAGCATTTTCTGAGAAGGCGGATAAATCAGGAACTGGAGAAAGGTCTGTAAAAGGTAAAATTACCTTAGCAGAGGCAGGAAAGCCGTAGCAAGTCTGAGCAACAGCTTTAATCTAGCAGGTCAATTTTGTACTGAGAAAGTTGTTGAGATACTGCCTTTGGTGGATCTGCCTTTTTATAGATCTTTCTGTGATTGCTAATTAGTTCCAGTAGTTGGGGTGTGTGCAAGAGGGGTTGGTACCCTACCAGAATGATCTGCACTACAAAAGCACACCATGCTAGCAAGCGGCTTTCAGCTCTCTGAATGTTGTTAGTGTATCCGGGTGCCTCTTGTGGTATGGATTGTCTCAGTCTGCATCGCTCTGCTGCAGAATCGTGATGCTATCTTTTCCCTTGTAACCAGGTTGTGTGGGTGAGTATGTAAAGGCTGTCAGCATTTGGGTGGTAGGTGAGTGGGGAATGGATATAATATGAGGGAAACAGTATCCAATTATAAAACCTCCTTCCAATAACAATACTACCTCTCAAAGATTTTGGAGACAATGGGAAAGTTGATTTCCATTCATAGTTTATTATTTGGGGATTTACAAAAATCACCAATAAAGGCAACATTATATATGATGAAAAATATGGATGAAAGTCTCTGACCTGTGTTTTTTTACAAGCCTTTATCAGACATATGCCACGAGTTTAGAGATGAATCAAATATAAGATATCAGTTGCATATTAATTGAAGAATAACATGTAAATCAGAGATGAGAGGGTGATAACATGAAAAAAGATAGACAGAAAACACTACAAAAGTAAACAGGCATGGAATAAAAAGGGAGAAAATAAAACAAGATTATAGAGAAGGATGAAAAAATAAGCAAATGTAGAAAAAATAAGGATGAAGTGGGAAGTCAACCTACGGATAACATATCAAGATAACAGAAATAGCAAAAAAGGATTATAAAAGAAGCGGGAAAGAAAATGAAATGAAAGGCTGCAGCTGAAGAATATATAATGAAGAAAAAAAAGGAAAGAAGAGAAACAATATTTGGGTCAACATGGGTATGTTATTAAACAGACACTACAATTGCATGAAAAACAGAACAATCAATTCTAACCCTAGGCATATTTGGAGGAAAAGGAATAGTGAGTAGACAGGCACTTGGACTAATTAATTGGTCTTTTTAGGAGTAGTCAAGGATCTAGTATGTTATATTGTACCTACAGGATCACAAAGTGCATCTGCAAGTTTTGATACTATCGGCCTTATTTACAAACTGCACTTTGTAGTATGTTTTTATTATTACAAAACATACTACAAAATGGACTACAAAGTGTACATTTTTCCTTTTCTTATATGTGCGGAGTTTGTCATCTGACTTATATATAACCTTTGTAAAGCAGTTACTATATAGTCTTGACTGTTGAGAAGCAAAATTCCCTTACAAGACTTAATAGCAAACATTTGTTTTTGATTTATAATTGTCATTTTTTTATTAGATCATTTTGTTTTTTGATCCAGTTAATATTTGATCATTTTTGAATTTTTGGTTTTGGGAACTTGAATGGGAGCTGTCTGCTCTATCATGACTGCCAGCTGCAGTGATGAAGGGAATGGCCCAGAAAATGGGGAGTCAGATGAACAGCAGAGCTTATAAGACTGACCTGCAGAATGCCTTCATTGACTGCAAAAGGATCTGGCAAATACAGATTCCCTAACAGGAGTGTGAAGAAACTGGGCAAAAGCAAGGGGAGCCAGAGAAAGATGTTACGAGGAGGCAGTTTCTTCAACTCCACATTTTGGGGCTGGTAGCAGAGTATCAGTCCACATTTTGTTTCCTTCGGAACTGGGATCTCACAAACTGGACAGGAATATAAAGCTAGGCATATTGGGAGGGGGCTATAGTAGGAACTGGCTGCACTGTCCCTAGAGGAGTAAAAGTCAGCCCTTGCTAAAGAGACAAAAAATCTATCTACCAAACAGTAATGCTACCCAACAACAGAACTGAAACTGTGTACATAACTAACCCTGGGCATAATACTTCGCTACGCTCATGGAGCATGCAAAGTTTGTGCTACTACGCACTACGCACATTGCACGTATCAGAGTGAAAAACTGTGCTAATTGACGTAGCGTAGCAGCAGTATAATAAACATCTACAAATGCTTTGATAAAGCAATTTTCTATGCTAAAATACATATAACCAATTCACAAAAGTGAACTTTGACAATAAAATATCAAGCAATGAGAGAGGTGAGGATTTTGGGGTCCCCCTAACCTAGGGGGAGGACCAAGCAGATGCCTTGAACACAAAAAGCATATTATGTGAACGATTCAGTGGTGGTCCCTTCCTCCTAGGACCACCCCAAGCACAGTTATGGGCAAAAATACAATCCCAACCAAAGGCCCTGCAAAGCATTATGGGACGAGATTAGCAGTGGGCAGTGAATATTATAGTGTCCAATATCAAAATAATTCAACAAAGAGCTGCAGTTCAACTAGTCGTTACTAGATGTGCCTCACGAGTCAAATGCAAAAGCATTGACATTATTAGTACATCAAGCTGCAGTTCCACTAGTCGTTACTAGATGTCCCTCACGAGTCAAATGCAAAAGCATTGAAACCCTTTCATGAAGCTTTTGCATTTGACTCGTGAGGGACATCTATTAACGACTAGTGGAACTGCAGCTCTTTGTAGAATTATTTTGATATTGGATACTGTAGCGAGGAGGATGCGTATTCTCTAAGCTTAACAGAAAGGGGGAGAGAAAGGATATTCAAACAGAGGGTGACTTTGTTAGAACAAACTGATGAGGAGGTTTATGCAAGATACAGGTTATTTTGAATTTAATTGATGAGCTGGACCCTGTTTTAAGCAGGCCTATGCAACGCATTGTAGCAATACCTAAACATATTCAGGTTTTGTGTAGTTTACACCTGCTAGCTTCCGGTAGCTACCAACATACAGTGGCTGTAGCAGGAGGAATTTTCCAAAGTGCATTTTTATAGGGGTTTCAGTAAATTTATAGAGGCCATGTTGGTTAGAATAAACTCCAATATTTCTTTTCCTAGCACCCCCTGGTTGAGTAGACGGTACCCCTGTTTTAATTTGCTCACCCTCTGACACAGGGTATGTATATTGTAACTCTAAAAATGAACATTCTGTAAACATACAAGGAGTGTGTAATGCAAAATGTCTGATCATAGACCTGGTTGCACAATACCCTGGGAGCACTTATGACTTCGACATATTTAGACACTTGGACTGTATAATAGGTTGGCTATCCAGAGAAGATTTTGGAAACGGATGGTTGTAAGGTAATTACTATTCACATGTCTACTCATGTTCTTAAGTTCAATAGTATATATACACTAAACCACCTGTATTATTTTACAGATGACAGTGCATATTCCTTAGGGCCTTGCATTATGACTTCATGCTTACAGCCTAGAACCCCTGGAAAAATTAGATACAATGATGCCCACTGTCAATATAGGAGCATAATAGAGAGAACATTTAGCATTCTAAAAGGAAGATTGAGATGGCTGCATAAAAGTAGGTCTGCCCTTGAATACACCCCTACAATATATTGCAACATTACAGCCACATGTGCTATGCTCCACAACCTAGAAGTGTGTAGGAGTCTATCAGTTGACCCAGCAAGTGAGGATTCTGATGAGGGCAAGGCTGAAATTCCCCCTCACTTTCCATCTCCACAACCTGATGCTGCAAGAGTTGCTGAAGGATGTGCAGATCGAGATGATGTGTCAGCCAACTATTTTTAAGGTACTTGCAACATATTTGGATAAAGTAAAACACAACACCAAATGCTCAAAGTATTAATCATTACAGATTGCGTTTTCCGATGGACAATGAGACTGTTGGTTTTATTTTTACTAACAAAATACTGTTTCCATTTAAACAAAGTAAAAAATCATCTTGACGTTGTAATACACATTGTCATAGCTGTATTTACTGTTTATGCCTTTAATGTCCAGTACTTAGCCATACATCAGAAACCAGGGTCGCTTGTCCTTCCTCATTCTGGCTTCTATTGCTCCTAGATGTAGCAGGTTCACCAACTGACATACTACTCACACTTGAGTCCTCCTCAATTTCCCCAAACCTGGGTAGCCTACAAGTGCATTTGTAATTGGTGCAAGGGTCTTTGCCACATCACCACTGTGGTGTACTAACTCAACTTGCATGTTCACTGTTCTTCTACACATAGTTGATGTCACTGTATCTAACCTTTCCACAAAACACCCAAAAGATTGCAGTTGAGTGTTTTTGTGTCTTTGTTGACTCCTGTGCGATGCTAAATCTTGATCCATTTGTGTGACCAGATCTCTACTAGCCATAGTTTAGTCCTCAAAGTCTGTTTTCATAACCTCATTGCCTTCTAAAATGTCTCTCTCTAATCTTCCTATTCTTCTATTTAATTTGGATGTTGCACTGTGAGGCTTGCATTGTATTTTGAGAAAAGATTGCTCTAAAACATGAAATTGTGTAGAGCAGCTGACGACTCACAGATATGTCGTGTCACATTCCTTCCATCCTGTCTTACCAGCCTTCTTTCTTTATGCGCTACAGGTACTGGTGGTAATGCTTTGATCTTCATTTCCAGCACGTGTCAATATTTGTAGTCTGCTCTACTCAAGGAGTAGTGTTGAACTGACTGCTTGTTACACTTTCCATGTCTATTGGAATGTGTATTACGTTTTTTCTGCATGTTCAATTTCAGTTTGACATGATGTCCCAAACACATCCTCAGTTTCGGGTTTTGTAATATTAGCTGGGTTGAGTAAAAAAAAAACATTGTTTACTAAGGAAAGTTCTTATTTGTAAAATGTACTAGTGGTCACATTGGTTCTAACTATTTTTTATTACAGGAATATCATATACCTACTTATTCAATGATCTACATTTTTGTAATGACAAAAGCAATAAAATGTAATTGAGCATTTGCTTTCTAGATCTATTTCTTTGTACCCTCTGAACTGCATTACCTAGAATGCATTTTATAAAACCGTAAGAAATGCTGAAATGTGTTTTTATTCAAATGTTGCTTAAAAATTAATTTTAAGCACCTAATATTGTTAATTTATTTAAGAAAATTATACTAAACAAAATAATTAGTATATCTATTTTGAGATGTTAAGGCATAGCTAAAATAAGGGGAAATATATTTATAAATGTAAACAGTAAACAACTAAACTTGATAATACTATGCAGGGACAGAAGTAGCAATAGTAGATACTCCAGCGATGGCTTCTGGCTGCAATGTGAATTCAATCATGTCTTCCAATAGAGTGGGTAGTTGTTCATTACTATGACCTCGTCCAATCGCTGATGCATCCTCCCTTCTGATTGCTAACTTCTCCTTCGTAATAGAGCAGAGGTCATTCCTCCTCTTCCAGATTTTTTCTGCTGATATTTTTGTAACACCTACAGCATTTATTTGTTGCTGTATCCTTTTATGGTATCAGTGTTTGTGGTCTCAGGCACAGATACGGAAGCCTTTCCAAATAGGTGGTCCTGCTCACCCACACACTCTTCCACCAGAATCTCCAGCTCAGCATCACTAAATTTTCATTTGCGATTCCTCCTCACCGCCTCCTGTGTCTCCAGGCTTGTCATCTTCGAAGTATAAACTGCTATGCTTAGAAACCAGGGGGCATATCTACAAGGGCTGGCGATAAAATTATCGCCGTTTTCGGACGAAAAGCGGCGATAATTTTAACGCCCTATTAGCAAGGACACGCTAACGCGTGAATCCATGCTTCTTCGCCCTTTCCTTATCGCCCAGCTTTGCATCTCTAATGAGATGCAAAGTGGGCGTTCCCCCCCCAGAATAATGGGAGAAATGTCGCTATGTGACATTTCTCCTATTATCAAAAGAATCGCTAACAAGCATAGCGATAGAAAAGTAGCGATAACCACAGTTATCGCTACTTTACCTACGCATGCTTTAATTCTGACTTAGCCATGTAATCCAATGGGAGGTGGATTACATGGCTAAGACCACCCTGCCCTATCAGCAAGGTATCGCCGGTCACAGTGCGATTATCGCTGGTTTCCCAGCGATAATCACACTGTTTTCCAGCTATCGCTTGCATTTCTATCGCTTTGGAGATAAGCGTTGCTGATAGCACGCTATCTCCGCGATAGAAAGCAGCGATAGCCGGCGATAATTATCCTGGCGCTAAGTGCGCTTAGCGATAATTATCGCCGGCCCTTGCTGATATGCCCCTAAGGGGCATATTAGCAAGAAGCTCGTTAAAATTATCGCCGTTTTAGCGGCAGGAAACTGCTGCTAAAGCGGCGATAATGGGCTTGATAATATGCGCTATAGAATTCCAATAGAAGCCCAGGTTAGATGTGCATGACATCTAACCTGGGCTTCTATTGGAATTCCATAACGCATATTAGCAAGCCCATTATCGCCGTTTTAGCGGCAGTTTCCTGCCGCTAAAACGGCGATAATTTTAACGTGGTTCTTGCTAATATGCCCCAAACTCTTTCTGTGCTCTGCTGTTCTAGGTAAATACACTTCCTGACTTGGGTGTGGTTCTTATTAGGTCCCTGTTGGAAGATTTGTAAATTGTGATTCATACTGAATCGCAAATTATGATTTGGTATTTAAAAATATCAAATGGTTCCAAATAACTATTTACATTGAGTGAACATGTGTAAATCAACTTTAGGAGTTTCCTAGATTGTGATTTGATATGAATTGCAATTAAGGAATTGTTAAATTTGGTTTTCGTACTCCAGGCCATTGGTTCCCATTGTGTGGGTGAATGCATTTGAGATGTACTGGAGGTAGGGATAGAGATCATAAAACACAGATTGTCTGAGATTGTGGAGGGCATAATTCTTCACATTTCCAAGGTGAAGTAGCAACACTGTTAGTACAAATAACAACAACTGTGCACATAGTTGTCTCTATGTCTTTCAATAGCTCTTCAGCCCAAAGAATTGGAATCCCCAGTCATTTTGAAAAGCAATATTTCATCAAGCAGTAAAGCACACATTGACAAATGTAGCAAAAGATGGAAACATCAAACAGCATGGGTTGCAAAGTTCAATTTGTGCAACTGAAACAAGCACATTCATGTGATTCCAATATTAACCACTATTGCCAACTGATTCCCCCATGGATTTCACAATATAAATTCACAAATCATCTCTGTTCACTTTGCATCTTAACAACAAACCCATACATGTTTGCCTAAGTGTAACATGTAACAGGCCGAGGGGACAGTAGCTGAAGGAAACTGTAAGTTTCAAGGAAGTAATTATTCAGTGAGCATAATAATAGATTTCAATAGGAATAATCCCCTCTGTGTACATGCTTTGAGAAACACAACTATATTCAGAAAGGTCCTAATGCTAAAAGGAATCAGAAAATTAATTGAAGTCAACACAGACAGCTGTGTTTTAAAGGCATGGAATGTATGCTATAGGTGGGGTTTGAGAAAGCTCTTTATGACAGCTCCTAGGTGGAGACATTACATATTCAACACCATTGCTCACCTTAGTAGTTCAAACAACAGCATTTTCAGTGCATCATCTTAGAGGAAACAAATACAACGTCAGATACCAAATTCTTTTGCCTGAAATCCAAAGCAGAAAACAGCACAGTCAAACACATACACACCAATACTCACCACTCACATACACACACACTCACCTTTCACTACTCATATCTCTATTGCCTGTTATGTGAAAGCCACAGTCTCGGTCAGCAATTTTCATACGGTGCTAGCTCAAGGTTGTTTTTCTCTAATTTATAGGTTCTGTAAGCAGTGACTGGAGGCTTTTCCCACCTTGGATGGGAAAATCCACACTGCTATGATTTTTGCCACTCTCTTCATTGAGGATATCTATTTATAATAGCTCACAAACCAGGACTCTATGGCACTCTTTGTTATCTGTCTACATGCCTTTTCATTGGCACTCTATAACTGTTTAATCTAGTCTGTTGTATTGCTTTTGCTTAGAATCCAGGGCATAAATGCGACAAGTAGTCCCCTAACCCCGCACCATCTGACAAGCTCTCAGATTCACTGCAGCAGCCGAATGGCCAGATTCTGCCTCTGTAGGGATCTTCGTGCCTCTAGGGGGTTTGTTTGCTCCATGAAACAATGTTTCATTCTTCATCCATCTGGTATAGCGTTTATGTAACATTTATTATTCTAATTTAGCAGAAGGACCAGTTCTCAGAGCCTAGCCTCGAGAATCTTTTATATTGTTTTCATACTGGCAAATTATATAGTTACAGGCCTGCTTCATGGTGGAGAAGTCCTAATTTCAACAATTTTCTGCAAAAATACAAATATGTCTATGTTGGAATTGGCCCTTTCTGCAGGGCCATCCCCAAAAGTATTGCCTTCCTCCTCCTATTTCTTAGCTGATACCCAATTGGCATATTTAATTTGCTTGTAAGTCCCTAGTGAAGTGGCACTACATGTGCCCAGGGCCTGTAAATTAAATGCTACTATTGGACCTGCAGCACTGATTGTGCCACCTACTTAATTCGCCCTTTAAATATGTATCAGGCTTGCCATTGCAGAGCCAGTGGTTGCAGCTTTAAACTGCAATGCCAACCTGGCAAAATAAACCTTTTCTCAGGCCCAAACCTTCCTTTTTAATACATATAAATCATCCCTAGGGTAGGCCCTGAACAGCCCCAAGGGCAGGGTGCTATGTATTTAAAAAGTAGGACATGTGCTTTTAGGTTTTACATGTCCCAGTAGTGACATGTGAAGAGATAACCAATTAGTGTTTGGTGTCTCTGGAATCACAATGTACAATCCTAACTTATGGTGAAGTCGGATTTCAAATTGCAATTCAGAAAATCCCACTTTTAGAAAGTTGGCATTTTCTGGCCTAAGCTAGGCCATTTGGTGCCTGCAGCCTGTCTGGTCACATGACTGGGTGTAGTTGTCAGTTGGGCTTTGTGTATTCCTCCTAGACAGCCACACACAATGGGAGTTTAGGTGTGACTGGATGGGCCATCCCTGGGAGGAGCTGGACCCAGCCTCACTAACACCTGAATAGGTTGTGTTTTGTCTCCACACAAAGGGTTACATACCTCCTATAGTTAGTCTGGAGCCAGGGCATGGAAGGCAGGGCATCTGTGCACTTTAAAGGCATATCTCTATACGCTTCTCCCCACTTCAAAGGCACAAATATGTATAAAATAGGACCTCAGATATCACCATTTCAGTACACCTGTGGACCTGTGGATACTCTACCAGGAAGAAGGACTGTTGTGCAGCTACAAGCACTACCACTCTGCTGGACCACTGCTCTGAAGGAACTGCTGCTCTGCTGTGCTGACCTGCTGCCCTCTGGCCTGGGGAACTGGAACTGCAACTCCATCTTGAACCCAGGACCCCAACGTGACTCAAAGGGCTAATCTGCTGGGCTACTGATCTGAGCCTCAGGGACATAAAACGCTCCCCAAAATCTCCTGGACCCGCCTTCAGTGAGTTCCTGACCCCAAGTGGTGCCTCTCAGGTCATGGACTATTGGTTTGAAATTGAGGTTTTGTGCTCATCATGACCGCGAATGTGGCCGTCCGCATGGGAACTGTGCTGCTCGCACTGAAAATCAGCGCGAGCTGCCACCAACCCGTCTCTTCTCACAGCAGCATCATCAGCCCACGGGGGACCACCAACGCAAAGGCCCAGCCCTCCCATCCACGACGCCTGGTCTGCTCTTCGCACCACACCAACCACTGACTGCAATGCTCTCCTTTCTCCTTGCGACCCTCTCCAATGCGAACAGGACTTTGGCACACATCTTGAGAAGGTAAAACCTCAGCAGGACTAATCTGGGACTGTATCCGACCCACTCTCCATTGTGGCCAGCCTGAACTTTTGACTTTAACCCGGTTCAGCACGACGAGTTGGCTGCGGTTGGCGCTATGCTTCTAGGCACTATATTGCAGTTTATTCTTTAAAAATTCATAACTCCGTTTCTACTGAATGGATTATTCTCGTTTTGGTCTTGTTTTATTTAGTATATTTAGGGCCAGATGTACGACCAAGTTTAGCATGCGCAAACGGGTTAGCGACCCGTTTGCGCATGCTAAAATTGGAATGGCCATGTACTAACACAATTTTGCGAGTCGCAAATGAATTGCGACTCACAAAAAAGTGTTTAGAGACTCGCTATTTGGAAGGGGCGTTCCCTTCCAAATAGTGACTCTCTAACCCATGTACGAATATTTTGCGACTGCAATTGCGGTCGCAAAACACTCGCAAATTACCACCCTCTTCAAGAGGGTGGTAATGGAGTCGCAGAGGGGAAGAGGTCCCCAGGGGACCCCTTCCCCTTTGTGACAGGCTCTGAAAATATTTTTAAGGGCAGGCAGTGGTCCCTGGGACCACTACCTGCCCTTAAAAAATGAAACGTAAACGTTTCATTTTTTTTTAAATGCATCCCATTTTCCTTTAAGAAAAACGGGCTGCATTAAAAAAAAAAAAACTGCTTTATTTAAAAGCATTCCCAGACATGGTGGTCTGCTGAGCCCAGCAGGCCACCATCCCTGGGAGGGTCTGTCATTCCCAATAGGTTTGCAAATTGCGAGAGGCTCATTAATATTCATGAGCCTCGCAATTTGCAATTTGCGACTCGTAATTTCTCCAAATTGAACTGCAAAGATGCCTTGCTCTATTCAAGTGATTGCCCCTTAGAGTTATCTCCATTGTGAAATGGTCACTGACTCCTAGAACAAATACTTTACAATTTTTAATCCATTTGAAGTAATCTAATGGGACAAATGAGCAATCTTACAACACCATAGCAATTGTGCTTTAATATGTGCTACTTTCCTGCATGAAAGGCATAACTGCCGAAAATGCTCAAAATAAAAAAAGTAATAGAGTCCTGCATGTTCAAACCAGTGTAGCCATTTATTGAAGAACTCTCAGATTTAAAATAATCCACAATTCATCTTCTTGTACATGAGCGCCATGATAACTGAATCAGAATTCCCATACCTTGGAATTATTGGTCTTTTACAGATTGGTAATTCACAGCTGCAACATTTCCTTTCCATCAAGAGGTTTCTAGCCAGACATAGGAAATAAATATAGAAGTGCTGTATTTACCCAAGTGCCAGTCACTTTTCCCCATTCTCTTTTCCGTAAGTTTTACATAGCATAAAATGAATGAGGGTTTTCTCCCAGAACTGGTAAAACATAAGTGGGCACTAACTGCTGTTATCAACCACATAAACATTTACCATGGGAATCAATATCTGTATGTTTAACAACAAAATACCAGATTATTCTTTTCACTGTCTTTTTAATTTACCTCTTATTAGTTAGACAGCCCATCTTTCCCTGGCACCTAATATGTTGTCCCTCCTTTACAACCCATTAAATTATTACAAGCATATTTAGTCACCTTCGGTTTGTTAGCTGAGGAAGCCTCGCCAGAGCCGAACATGCCAACAAGTAATATGGCAGCTAGGCATGACCGTCAACATTGTCAGTGCAGACCAGGGAGAGAAAAGATCTCCGCTAAAGTGCCCCACCCTTGGGAGCCCGCTGGGTATTGCAAATTGTTTTACATGAACGTTCAAAGAGGAAACCATCAAGTGGTTATTCAAGGTGTTTATCAACAACAACTGTAGATATGACCCCTAAACACCTAATATTTCTGGACCTCTCAGCCACCTTTGACTCATTAACCTTCCAACCTTCATTCAAACCCTGCAGACAAGGATAGAGATCATAAACCCCCAATTCTAGTACAGCTAATCACCAAAATTAATGTATTGTGAATGCCTTATAAGATACAGTGAGTGAGATAAATTGTCTGTAATGCATTAAATCTATTCAGTTCCCCCAGTACCTTTCTAGACCAAAATGTGTAATCGCAGATGTACAGTGTATGGTAATTTGGACTTCTAATACCCAACACCTCTTTCTCTCTAATGGGGACGAATGTAAGTGATAGAGCGCTCAACGCTCTGAAATGTGTAAGGGGTGCATTATATACATGTACGAAATGCACTCATATATATTCAATGTTTGACTGAACTTTGTGCATATCAAAACGAAGCTTATGTATTCTCATGTTAAGGTCTGTAGAATGAAATCTTGACACTTTTAAAGGATTGATTAGTATTTTGCACGTATTTAGAGAAAACATGTAATTGTGCACGTATATAATGAGTAATAGGTAAATCAAATGTACCCAATGTTATAAAATTCATATAAAGACTTGTATAACGAGTGCGCATTAAAGAACGTTCTTAGGTTAGCCAGAATTGTAGGCCTAACTTTCGTTTCTAAAGGTTTCATTTCTCCTCGCTTGCTCTTAAGGTCAGGAGCTAATTAAAATGTATGTGTGTAGAAAGTTTTCTTTTCACCCCTACTGCAGGTGCAAGAATTTTACCTCGTTACTTTAGATTTAAGGAGATACATGGGAGGAACGGAATACCTTTGAAGAGCTCGGACAGAGAGAAGGGAGGACACCTTCCGTGCCTGGTGAAACTTGGGAACCAAGGTCGACGGACAAGACTGGGAAATTAATTGGACTTTGTGGAAAGTTACTCAAGAAGGTGTTCACGGAATAATGTACCATGTGACCCGTTAGGGGTGTAACTTTGTCTTTTTGTATTAGGCATAGGGACAGATTTGCAGGACTTCTGGTTGGACTGAGGAAGGAGAGCATCTTAGAACAAGCTCTGTGGCTTTACGCTACTTGAGCCATTTGACGTGAGTGCACTTCTTAGGAAGTCAACACGTGCTGACACCTTTCAGGAGATCCCCCTGGGAAAATTAGTAAGGGATGCCACTTTAGAGGTAGAGTAGGGACAGATTATTCTGAAATTTGGAAATACAAATGAAAAGAGAGTTGGACACAGTATCTATACTCAGCTGTGTTCTTATTTTGGAATTCATTGTTCTGTGCCTATTGTGCCGTATGAACTATATTCGTAGATTGAGCTCTGTATTAGTTTTATGTATCTTTACACCTTAATTCTGAGGTGTGTCTATATTCTATTGTTCTTGGCTTTGTAATAAATTAACCAAAACCTACATCTGGAATCCGAAGTTATTTGGACAAATGGGAGGGGAAGGTTATAACATGTAAATTGTTTTCTTCCCTCCACACTTCTTAGCAAGCAATAAAGACCATCGACCAGACAGCATTAGATAAAATTAGGATATGGAATTCGGCCTTATCAATTGGTAGCAGAGGATGGTTGCTTCTAGAAGTGAGGGGAGATTTTAGAAAATTTAGAACAGAATTAGACTTACAGGGCCCAAAGGAGAGCCCATGACTGAGAGCAGAAGACGGCAGGTGTTGACAGAGATTGGCGGAAGCTGATGGTGCGGCGGAGACAGCGGTAGCGTGAGTATGAATAGTGTTGTGTGCGTTAGATTGCGGTGAATTCATGGTGTGATGTCTTGCGGAGTTGGAATGATAGTCGAGTGAACGTGAGGTTATTGGTTTACTGGTCCGAACACGTGCAGACCATGAGGTTTTTGGAAAGCGGACTCAAGGGTAGTCCAAGATCCCAGGATAGGTTCGTGGTGTAAAAGGCACCACTTGGCTGTAATTGTCTGATCATTAACATGGGTGTCGTGGAGTGCTATCGACGGCTCACTTTGGGTAGGGAACTTTGTGTGAGTGGATTTTATAGAGTCGCGAGTGGAAAACCTCAAGCCATGGGTGGACTACAGCGATTCGCGTGACTAATGCAGGTCGTGGGTAACGGAATGTAAATTTTCTTGAGTGGGTGTATACTATCGATCTTTTAGGAGACAGACGATTACTTGGTTTATGTAACTGTAAGTTACTGTGACTGCCTGATAGGTAGTTACTTGGTTTAGTAGCTTTAGGGTGATCAGTTACTTGGTAGTGTGAATGCGAGAGCGAATGTATGAGGTGAAATTGTAAAGGAGGGTGAACTGCTGAGGAGAGGGAACAGTGACATCAGAGTGTGCTGCGCTGTGATAGGCCGGTTGGTGTAACGCCACGCTGTGATTGGAGGGTTCTCGGTGGAAAATTTGGAAAGAAGAAAATTGTGTTTTGTAACAACTGAGTTCAAAATGAGATGCTTTAAGGTATTGCGAGACCTATGTAGGGGAGATTCAGGTGTAGTAACTCGGGTTGGGGAAGAAGCCCTGCCAGAGGATACCCCGGCACATTATATGGCAACGAATGTAGGATTGCATACCATAGTGTGGCTTCAAAATTGGCATAAGATTACAGAAAAGGAAGGAGAATTGGCTTTCCCACGGTATGGGTCATTCCGGATGGATGTGTTGTATCAATTGAGAGGGGTGATGTCTTCATTAAAACCCCCGCCTAAACCCACACAATTTGAGGCATTAGATGCATGGATGCTGGCAGCACAAACTAGGCGAAGGGAAAATTCGCAGGGGAGGATGCGCAGAGCAATGAAGTCGTATCAGGATGCCAGGTGGGACGCACAGTTAAAGAGATGGAGGGTAGATACCATAGAGGGAGAGAGATTGTATCCATTGTTCCTACAGGGAGCTGGTGCAAAGACAGGAAAAACAGGAGATGACAGCGATACTGATGACAGTCTGTTGGATAGACTGTTGGCAGAGCGTCCTCCACCTTACGATGCTAAGTCTGGAGAGAGAAAGCGAGAAATGGTAGAGGGAAGCCCAGAAGGAGTGGGAACGGATCCAACAGGGGTAAGTTCAAGAGTATTGGGAAGAATCTCCTTAGGATCAGAACTTGAAAATACTGAAATGAGAGGAACTAATTGTGACATACGGTTGCCAGAAGCCCTTACGGTACCGGTTACCATTGGACCCGTAGTCTCAATATACAATCCAAGTATGGGAGATAGTGGGAGGCAACAACAAATGGGAGGAAGTGAAGATACCATCTCTGGAGGGAGTCTTACTATGGGAACAAGTGTGCCCTTGGGGCCTGTGGAGACTAGTACCCCGTTGGTAGCAACGGCAGACCCTTCAAGGGTGAGTACAGGATCGGAAGTGAGACGAACAGGAGCATTGGCAAATTCTAGGTCAGAAATACGAATGTGGGTTCCACCAGTACGGGAAAGTATGAGGAGTACAGCTGAAACAGGAATGAGACAAGAGGCGTTTGGAACACGGCCTGGTGTCTCGAGTGTGGGATTGGAAAGTCGATGGAGGAGTCAGAGTTGTGAGAGGGAAGGCCGGCCCAGGACCCAAGTTGAAGGGACGGAAGAGGGTTGGAGAAGTCGAAGTTGTGATAGAGAAGGACCTTGTAATGTGACAAATGGAGGAAGAATTGAAGTCGCAGTGAAGGCAAAATTGTTGGATGTACTGAAATTAAAGGCAGAAGTGGATGAGGTGATCGATGGAAACCTGCCACTGGAAAGAATAGATTTGTATGAGTCAGACGAATTGCTGTATGTGGCTAAGGATGTTACTAGAAAGGCGAAAAGAATACATGAGGCATTGGTTCAGTTGACGCGGAAGTACAATGTGAATTTGACGAAAACAAAGATTTTACAAGGAAATCACAGGTTAAACTATACAGATCAGGAGTTGGAGGAAAAGAGAATAGTGGGACTGAAAGCTCACATTCGAGAATTAGTCATAGGAATGAGGGTATGGAGAGAATTGGATAGGTGGGAAGAGAAGTGGTCCAAGAAAAAGAACGTTCAGAAAGGAATAGGAGATACTCCACCACCCGGAGGACGGCCGGAGAGGGTAGGCAACTTCCCGTTACGGGAAGTACAGAATGGAGGGTACGTTCATGTGCCTTGTAGCAGGGGTGATTTAGCTTCTTTTACAAATGATTTCCCTCGGCTGAGGGAAAAGCCTGCGGAGTGGTACAAACAAATTGAACGGTTTGTGAAGATTTCTAAGGTTCTGTGGATAGATTTGAACACCTTGTTTGACATTGTGGTTCCGGGGGATTTGTGGGCGGCTTGCAAAATTGCAATTGAATGGCCCACTTCAGAACCAGCTAGAGATCCCGTGACTCATGGACCTTCTGCGGAAGTGATGAAAAAAAATATGAACAGGCAATTACATGGCTCCAGTCCAAGGTAGCCCCTCGAACTATTGATTGGCTCAAGATTGATTGTACCACTCAAGAGGAGAAAGAGTCAGTGCATGATTATTACGAGAGACTCTTATTGGCTTTTAAACAGCATAATGGCCTAGACGCCCTTGTACAAAAAGATATGGGACAGTTTGTCTCGAAATTTGTGCTGGGATTGAGAGCTGAAATAAGTTTGATGATTCAACAGCATTTGATATGCTGGCAGAATAAGTCAGTGACGAAATTCTGCGTTATGCCAAGTATTGTAGTGATCAGGTAGAGACTGCATATAAGAAAACGAAGGATAAGTTGATGGTGGTGCAGTTGAGGAATGCCGAAAGAACAGACCAAATGCAGGGGAATGAAGGCACAATGGGTCGACGGCCAGGAAGTGGTCGAGGAATGGGACAAAATATGATGGGTCACCCAGGGCAGGGAAGAGGACGAGGAATGGATACAGGGACAGGAGGAGAATGGGTCAATCCAAGGAGAAACACTGCCTGTCATTATTGTCACAAAATCGGGCATTGGAAGCGCGAGTGTCGTTCAAATCCTGCCAATCAAATACAAAATGAGGAAACTGTGCAGGTATCTGATGGACTAAATACCGTGACTAGACCTAGGTCCATGTATGGGGGAGGTTCAGAACCTCAGGTGCAGGTGCCTCAACCCCCAAGGATTACTGCAGGAAATTATGTGTATCAACAAATGCCTTTTATTGAATTGATTGACAGCTATGATCAGAACACAACACAGGGAGAGCATGAGAGGGGGGAGGAGGACTACACCTTAGGAGCAGTCCTAGAGGTAGACCAGAGGGGATCATTTGTTGAGGGTGATGTCAATGGTCATTCGATCATGTTTTTAATTGACATGGGTGCGGCCCGATCTACTGTAAGGTCAGCAGTTGTCCCCAATTTGTCACTCTCTGGACAATCGATCCAGGTGGTAGGAGTCACTAATCAGAAGATGACAAATCCTCTTACCAATGAGTTACCTGTGGCAATAGAAACTTTCCAGGACCGACACCAATTTGTGGTGTGTGATTCGAGTCCGGTTTGTCTACTAGGATGTGACCTCTTGTGCAAACTAAATTGTACCATCTATTGTACTCCAAGGAGGGTGGAATTACAGACCTTTGAGGACGATGCTGCCTTTAAGGTGGGAAGTCAGAATTTATGTGCAGAGATGTTCATTGTATTAACAAAAGAGGAATTACCGATGGATTTGAGGGACTCTGTAAATCCCGTGGTGTGGGATTTCACAGGAGAAGAGATAGGTCTGATTTGGGGAGTTGGGCCGGTAAAAGTACAGGTTAAGCCGAATGCCGAATTCCCAAGGACGCCACAATATAAGTTAACACCAGAGACGGTGGCGGGAATAACACCAGTAATTGAATATATGATTGCTCAAGGCATACTGAAGGAGATAAGAGGAAGCCCCTGTAATTCACCTATAATGGGGTTGCAGAAACCTAGCGGCAAGTATAGAATAGTACAGGATTTGCGACGGGTTAATGAGATTGTAATTCCATGTTGTCCTGTGGTACCGAATCCAGCTGTAATTTTGTTTCAAATACCCTGTGACGCCGAATGGTTTACGGTCATAGACCTATGCCAAGCATTCTTTTCGATACCTCTCCAGGAGGAGAGCCAATTTGTGTTTGCTTTCCGGCTGGAGAACCGTGTGTTAACATGGTGTCGAATCCCACAAGGGTATACAGAAAGTCTGTCTATTTTCAATCAAATTCTGAAAAAGAATCTTGAGAGTCTGATAATGCCACAAAATTCAGTTCTTGTCCAATATATAGACGATCTTCTGGTCGCTTCGGAGACTGAAGATGCTTGCAGAATAGACACTGAGGCTTTGTTGAATCATCTTGGAGAGAATGGACACAAGGTGTCCCCAGGTAAACTTCAGTATTATTTGTCTGAAGTTCAGTATTTGGGACATCGGATTGAAAAGGGAAAAAGAAAGGTGTCACCAGATCGCATGGAGGCGATTTTGCAAATGGGTACTCCCAAAACGCAGAAAGAAGTCCGAATGTTTTTGGGAATGGTTGGCTATTGTCGACAGTGGATCCCAAACTTTTCTTTGCAGGCAAAGCCCTTGTTAAGGTTAACACGAAAGGACATAAGTGATCCGGTACCATGGGATGACGATTGTTTGAGGGCCTTCCGAGAGTTAAGGGAAAGCTTATGTCGAGCTCCAGCTCTTGGAGTGCCTGATTATAATAAAGCGTTTTCGCCTTTCTGTCATGAAAGGGATGGGTGCGCATTGGCAGTATTAACTCAGACACATGGGGGTGCCCGTAGACCAGTGGCCTATTTTTCAGCCACATTAGATTCAGTGGCTTCTGCATTGCCCGGATGTCTCAGATCCGTTGCTGCAACAGGTGTCAGCATTGAGAGGTGTGAAAGCATTGTGATGGGTCATCCCCTTACAGTATATGTGCCGCACTCAGTGGAACTCCTGATGCCAAGAACCAAAACACAGTACCTGACTAACAACAGGCTCACCAAGTATGAGCAAGTGATACTAGCATCTGAAAATGTGACTGTGAAAAGATGTTCTATGTTGAATCCTGCGACATTAATGCCATATCCACGTTTGAGGTATTAATGTGATTTACCATCTGTGATAAGTCTATTCACGCTTTGCAATCAAGTTCGCGCATTTCCATAAGATGCATTGCCTTTGCCCTATTGTCCTATCTTTGGTTGTATTTTTGATACATTTTGTTTAATACACCATAAGGCGGCCTAAAGCAATTGTGACGTTTGTTTTTCTAGGTGATTATTCAACCCAGTCCGGACACCCAGGTGTACTTGTGGCACCCATTAATTTCATTAATTGGAATCTTGCAATTCTTTCAAGTGAGTTTAACTGGATTTTGACCAGTTCTGGATTTAAATTACATGGGTCATAATGTTTGACCTGCTTTCTCCTCCTCTGTCTCTCTGTCTAGGAGCTTACGGGCCCTCATCTTGCAAATACAGCCTGATTACATGCGCTGTCAACTAATGGTAATTACCCTGACTATCTTGTGATTTAGCATTCGCGTTATCTGTAACGTCACCTAATTTTAGCCTATTTACTTCTAGGTGCCCCCTTTCCCCTCACTCACCTTCCGTTGAGTCCTGATGAAGACCCCCCAATAAGGATGAAGCTACCTTTATGACTACAGGGGTCGAAACGTTGACATATTGGCATTTGTATCAAACATAGGCGACAGAGACATGTCTATCTGTGCCTATAATGTTATGTTTTGTTTACTTTACTGGTTTGCCAAGTAAAAGGCCGGATTGGATCTAAAAATTTGAATGTATCTGAACCACATTACCTTTCCGTTTCTCTACACCGTCACTCATTTTTCCTTGACCACTCACACCCCACCTCCTTCCCCCTTTTCTCTTTCTGAGCACCAATGTGTATTAATATTGATTAATTGTATACTCTTATATTTGGATTGATTTTGATTCTGTGATGCGAATTAAATCATTAGAAATCATTTGTTTTTGTAGTGACGTTTGAATTGTTTAATGCATTTGAGTTTGGTTCTACATACGTGAATTCTAAATCAATTCTCCACTGTGACCATTTGTTTATGTACCATAAGAGACAATGAAGGTCGGTTGAGAGCAGCTTTTGCTGTTTGTACTATCTCTGGAGTTGTAGAAGCTGCTTGTTTACAAGGAGTATACTCTGCACAAGTGGTGGAGATTATTGCCCTGAGCCGTGCATGTCTCGTTTCTGACCAAGCCCGAGTGACTATCTTCACGGACAGCCAGTATGGGTTTGGAGTAGTTCACGATTTTGGGCAGTTATGGTCACAGAGGGGGTTCTTAACGTCATCAGGATCTCCCATAAGGAATGGAGAATATGTGAGACGACTGTTAGAAGCATTACAGAAACCAAAGGAAATAGCAGTGGTGAAATGTGCAGCACACGGGAAAGGGGAGGATTTTGTCACCAAGGGGAACCGCTATGCTGACGAAGTGGCTCGTTTTTGTGCAATACATGCTTGTATCTTTAATGGAGAATATGTGGGAGAGAGCACAGAAAAGACCGAGCTCAGCATGATGTTGGCTTTAGCCGATACTTGGGATGAGATTAAGAGACTCCAAGAGGAGGTTTCTGAAGAAGAAGAAGCATCATGGGTTAGACCAGGTTGTGAGAAGAGAGGTGATGGCATATGGGTGTCAACAAATGAGAGAACAGTGTTACCCAATTGTCTATTGAGTCCTATGGCGAGGCATATACATGGAGCAGTGCACCTTGGAAGAGATGCCATGGTGTGAGTGTTTTGTCAGACATGGTTCAATCCACGTTTCCATGTGTACGTGGAGGCAGTGTGTCATAGGTGTGTTACGTGTCAGCAGATGAATGCAGGAAAGAAGACTGTGGTTACCTTGAGTCACATTGGAAGATCAGGAGGTCCTTTCAATCAGATGCAGTTAGACTTTATTGAGATGCCCAGGTGTAATGGATTGAGATACGTTTTGGTGATGGTGTGTGTGTTTTCACGGTGGGTAGAAGCGTATCCGACAAGACGATGTGACAGTCTCACAGTGGCAAAATTGTTACTTAGAGAGGTTATCCCACGGTTCGGATTTCCGACCTCATTGGAATCGGACAGAGGAACTCACTTCCATAGTGAAATCATGAAATTATTGTGTGCGGCCTTGCAAGTGGATCAGAAACTGCATTGTAGTTACAGGCCGGAGGCATCTGGTCTAATGAAACAGATCAATGGGACTATCAAGATGAGAGTGGCGAAGGTTTGCTCGTCGACGTCTTTAAAATGGCCAGATGGCTTGCCCTTGGTGCTGATGAGTTTGCGTAGCACTCCAGATAGGAGAACAGGATTATCCCCCCATGAGATATTGATGGGGAGGGCGATGCGTTTGCCTGCGGTGCCAGCGACAGCCTTGATAAGCATCACCGATGATTTGGTTCTTGATTATTGCAAAGGGTTGGCTGATGTGGTTAATTCTGTGTCTCACCAGGTCGAGACTGTGACTGCGTCTTCCTCGAGAGAACTCCTGCATGACTTAAGCCCGGAGGACTGGGTGTTGGTCAGAAAGCACGTGAGGAAGAGTTGCCTTGATGCACGTTGGTGTGGGCCCTACCAGGTGATCTTGGTTACCAGCACAGCTGTGAAATGTGGAGGCTTTCCGAATTGGATCCATGCTTCACATACTCGTAGAGTTCCAGGACCCTCGGAGGAAACAGCTCCCCTCGATCAAAGACACTTATCTGAGAACACAAACTTGAAGGAGGGAACAGATCAAGCTGTGAGGGTTCCTACTGAAGCAGACTGTTCACGGGGTCGAGTCGAAGGGGATCACGCTGCATTAGATCCCGGTACAGACATCCAGAGCGACGTGAACGTTGGTGTTGAGGCAGAGTCAGATCCAGCCGATCAGACAGTAGCAGGACAGGCCATCAAAGGGGGGAAGAGAACTGAAGCTGAAAGTGAAGGGTGGCCAGTGAGAAAAGAGAGACTGAATCTAAGGCTCACATCGGAGAAGAATCTTACGCCCATCTCTGAAACTTCTGAATCTGAGCAAAGTGACACAGAAACAAATCAAGAAGGCCTGAGAAGATCAAAGAGGGAGCGAGTGCCATGCCGGAGGTACGCTGCTCCAGAGTGGATATACCTAGCTACAGATGCAGAGACCGGGGAGGTCCGAGAGAGTGAGGTCCGGGAGAGTGAGACGCGAGGAGAACACTCTGATTGTTGAGATTGAACTGTTGGTCCCAGGAGTCGAGGCTCTCGGACTCTTGACACTCACAGTACCTAATCCTCCAAGGCTGAGTGGACTGAGACTCCTGATCCAAAATCAACTTACATTTCCAATGTTTGGTTGTCAACCTACAGTTCAAGAATTGGCAGCGTTTCGTATGGAAATTTTGGAACTCGTTGTTGATACACTAGGCACTGATATGGTTTATGATGAAAACTGAACTGGGAAAGGGAAAATAAAATAAAATAAAAATAAAAATGAACATTGCTTTGAAGAGAAGATAACTTAGACCCGAGTGGAAGAAGAATAAATTTAGGGACTTATCAATAGAAAAAGAAAGAGGGTTAGGGATGGCTATTCAGGAACTCTAAATTGTCATTGTCAACGGAACACAGAAGAACTCTAGTCATTCCAAAAGAATTCAATAAGAACTTTGTGTGCAAAACCTTTAAGAAGAAAGGGAAAGACTTTGTCGTTTCATTCCTGCATAAAGTTGAAGAACTGATTTACAATGGAGCTTGGAAATTCGAACCGCAAGCAGAAATGCATGATAGGCACACTCATAGTGGGGGTGATCGTAGTTATCACGGTGGTGATTATCACATCTATAGTAGAGTCCAATGTCGTGGAGGAGGGGGGACCGGGAACACCTACACCTTCTACTCCAGACATAAGGGAGGGTGCATCAGAGTCAGACGAGGAGATGATAAGAGAAACTAGTTGTCTATTACATGTAGACCTTTCTAAGGGTGACTTTACTCTGAATGCGTATGCAGGATTGTTGTACGAATATGTGGACACGATGGAAACGAAGGATTACTATGTGTGTATGCAATTGCCAGCATCAGTAGAGGAGGGTATTAGGTATCATCACTTGCCTCTGATTTATGGCATAACGTGTAGCGTGCTGTTGAGTATGTTTTATAGCAAAGCCCATTTTGAGTACTATTTCTCTAATTATGATGTAGTGCTCCCTGAAGTTCCCGTACTAAAATATTTGAACAAATATGATTATTATAAAAAGGAAGAAAGGATGTTGAAGTATTTTGTGCCCACAGTAACTTTAGACACAGCATATGCCCATAGACACAAGTTGACCTGTATGTTATCGGATATAGAAAAGATATTTGTGGACCAAATAGAGGATAGACACAGACAGACGTTATTTAGGCCTGACCCCAAGCATGAGGTGATCCCATGGACCCAAGAGGAGCTAGATCATAAGGCAAGGGGAAGTTCTGGTCCGATAGCTTTAGATTAGCATCAAAGAGGGAAATTATGTATCAGACAACCACAGACATATTATGATAAATTATTTGTAGGAGAGAGTGAATGTGAGCATATTTTCTTGATTGAAGAGTCAATAAAGAAGGCGCTGTTGGATAAATTGACCATAGTGCCTAATGTGTATTTCGTATGTGGAAGAAATGCATATGTTCGACTGCCGCCAAATTGGTATGGAACATGTTATTTGGCCGTGGTGTTTCCTAAAATATTTCATGTGAAAGATTTGTGGCCATTAGAAGGGAAACGATTGCATAGAGAGAAACGTGACACGAGTGCAGGAGAAATTATTGGAGATGTATTTGGTGCAATGATACCCAGCTTAGGAGTGGTTCTGAATGATGTAAAGATTAGAAGGTTGTCAACATTAGTGGACAAATTGTCAGTGAATACGGCACAAGCTTTATTGCTTGTTGATGGGGAGATGGTCTCTATAAGGGCCATGGTGCTTCAAAACCGTCTTGCGTTAGATGTTTTATTGGCAGAAGAGGGCGGAGTCTGTAAATTGCTGAGGGTTTAACAGTGCTGTACTTATATACCTGACAATAGCAAGGATTTAAAGAGGTACATAGGTAATATCACTGAGATACATCGCGACATACATGATTTGGCAACGGACGGGATTTGGGATAAAATTGGCCTAGGGTTTGGAAGGGTTGGAAGTTTGTTTGGAAATTTGGGAGAAGGAATTGTTGGTTACATTTTGAAGCCTATCATAATAGTCGTGCTTGGTATCATTATATTGTGGGGTGCGTTTATGGTTTAAATCTTTTATTAGACAATGCAAAGGACTGGTTCGCTTCAGTCAGGCCACACAGGGCGTGCGATAGCAGCTAGGTGATGCATTGTTTTATCAAAACAACAAATGACAAATACCCCCCCCTCCCAAAAAGTGAAAGACAAAGCTGGAAAAAGAAGAAAGATAAAGAAAGGCCACCCCCCACCCTTCCCAGTCCTATCCTTCCATCAGTGCTGTACCCGGCATGGTGTCGTTACCAGATAGGAGCCAGCTCACTTGGCAGGGGCCGGTTCCGAGAGGCGTAGCAGGCGTAAGTAGCGTGGGCAGGTCAACTCCCGGAATTCATGTGTAAGTAATGCCAGAAATGGCTGCCAAAGGTCATTGAAGGAAGAGCCCTTCCCGGTCTGGGTGAGTGAGATCTTCTCCATACCCAAAATATGCCACAATCGGTGGTACCACCCAATATGCGTGGGGAGGCGTGGGGTCCTCCAGTGAATGAGGATGTTTTGGACAGCCGAGCCCAGAGCCATAGCTATCTGCCTCCCTCTCCTGGATTTCAAGGGATAAGTGAGTGGATTGGGTACCCCCAATAGGATGTATGCAGGGAGTCTAGGGATCTCAGTGTCCAAATGTTTATCAACCTCGTCTAATACGTGAGTCCAGTAGCTCTGTAGGTGTTCGCAGTCCCAAAGGAGATGGACCAATGTGCCCCTCCGCCCACACCCCCTCCAACAGTCGGGTGTCTGCGTCGGATCTGCTTGGTGAAGTCTTTCGGGGGTATAGTACCAATAGTACACCAGTTTTGTGAGGGTTTCTGTGAGGCCCACGTGTGTTGCAGCATGGCGCGCTCTGTAACATGCGCCTCCCACTCCTTCGTGCTGAGGCTACGGCCCAGGTCCCTTTCCCAACATGCCCGACCTGCATGATGAGTGTGAGTATAGCGGGAGAGAAGCATCTTGTACAAATCGGAAATTAGCTTTTATCTGAAGTCCGTGTGATCAGCCACCTCTCAAAGGTAGTGAGAGGCCTGGTCGCCTGCGCGCGATTGTTGGGCTGCATGGCCCAATGTCGTATCTGCAGATAATGCATGCGTTCGGATTCTGGAAGGCCGAAATCGGTCCTAAGCCGCGAGAAGGGGAGGATGGCGCCTTTAGTAAACAGTAAGCCTAAGGCCTAGCAGCCCGCCTCTCTCCACCGCTGGAAAGGCTACGATCCCACCCCGGGGCGGAAGTCAGGGTTGTCGAATAGGGGTGTGAGCGGGGAGGGGAAGGTGGTTAGCCCATGTCTCGTGTTAGTATGATCCCATGAGGTGAGGAGGGTGCGCGTTACCTGTGAGGCATACAGATTAGGTGGCCGATGTGGTTTGGGAAGGAAGGGAACCTTCATGAGAGACGTGCCCGCAACAGCACGGTCCTGAAAAAGCCAATGTTTCTCGGACTCGGTCCGACTCCACTCGACTAAGTATCGTAATTGCGTCGCTTTGAAGTAGAGGGTGAGATCCGGAATCCCCAGACCCCCCCCTTGTGAGGCAGGAGGAAACTAACTAGTCGTTTCATTCTCGGTTTACGTCCCTGCCAGATAAAGTGTGAAAGCTCAGATTGCATCTTCTGCAGCCATCCAGATGGGGGCGGCAATGGGATCGTCTGGAAAATATATAAAATGTTGGGGAGAATGGTCATTTTGATCGCGGCGATCCGTCCGAGCCACGAGATCTGGTGGTGCTTCCAACGTCTCAGTTCAGAGCGAACGTGTGTCTGGAGCTGAGAGTAATTGGCTGCCCTCATGGCTTGTAAATTCGGTGCCAATTGGATTCCCAGATAAGGGACGGTGGTATCGGACCATTGTAAGGCATGTCGGGCCTGCAGTGCCGCCTGCTCCTGCTGAGGCATGGAGAGATTCAGTGCTATAGACTTCGTCAGGTTGACCTTGAAGCCGGATGCCCTCCCAAAGGTGTCCAGCTCCTCCAGAAAGGCCGTCAGTGACTCCCCCGGCTGAGCCAGGGTGGCCAGCACGTCGTTGGCATACAAGCTAATGGTATGCGTGTCCCCCCCTATGCGAATGCCCGTGATCCGCGGGTGATGCCGGACCCGTTGTGCTAATGGTTCCATGTAGAGGGCGAACAGCAGAGGTGACAATGGGCACCCCTGCTGCGTGCCCCTGCTAATAGGGAGTGGGGTGGATGTGTACCCGTTAATGCGTACAGTTGCTGTGGGTGACCGGTAGCAATTGAAGATGTGGGTCCGCATCTTGTCCCCCAGGCCAACTCGGATCAGGGTCTGCTCCAAATAAGGCCAGTGGACCCGGTCGAAGGCCTTCTCCGCATCTATAGTGAGAAGCATGTAATCCCCTGGGATTCGGGAGGCCTTTTCTATGAGATGCGTGACACGCTTCGTGTTATCACTCGTTTGTCGCTGCGGGATAAAACCGGCTTGATCCGGGTCCACAAGACCCGGCATATAGGATGCCAATCGGGAAGCCAAAATTCCGGTATAGAGCTTTAAATCAATGTTGAGAAGCGAGATCGGTCGATATGACCCGCATTCTGCCTTGTCCTTCCCGGCTTTCGGGATGACAGCTATCGCCGCTTCCAACATGGGGAGAGGAACCACCCCTGGTTCTGCAAAGGAATTAAACAGTCGTGTAAGCAGTGGAGCGAGTGTGGAGCAAAACTGCTTATAAAATGCCGCAGTATAGCCGTCTGGGCCGGGCGATTTGCCCAGTTTTAGCCGGGTAATAGCCGCTATCACTTCCTCTATTCTAATTTCCCTTTCTATGTGTGCCGCCTGTTCCGGCGTTAAGGTGGGAAGATGGGCCCGATCTAGATATCCCTCAATGTCTGAATTTCCCAGCGCCTGTGCATCATAGAGGTGGGCATAGAAGTCGCGGAAGGCCTCAGCGATCGTCATTCATTCGGGAGCCTGCCTGGTTCTTGATCTCTTGGACTCCCCCTCGGTGTCGGGCTTCCCGGAGTCTGTGTGCGAGTAGCCCCCCACATTTATCTCCTCCGGTGTAAAAGGTGTGTCGCAGCCGCATTGCAGCATATTCCGCCTTATCCCGGTCAATGGCGGCCAGCTGTGACCGCGCCGCAGGCAATTGCCGCCATATTCGAGGGGCGCCGGTGCGCTGGTGCATCTGCTCTAGCTCCTTCACTCTTTGTGTCAATTCTTCCCGTTTTACTTTACGGTCCGCATTGTCCGCGGAGGAGATAGCAATGACCTCCCCCCGGATAACGGCCTTAAGTGCTGCCCAGCGTGTGGAGAGAGCAGTGTCCGGGTTATCGTTGTGCGTGAGATAGTCCTCTAGGGCCCTCTGTATCTGTGCTACCGTGTCTGATCTGTGTAATAGAGTGTCTCGAAAGCGCCAGTGTGTGGTAGGCCGCTGCAATTGAGGGAGAGCTAAGGTGATTTCCACCGGGGTGTGATCCGAGAGAGCAGCCGTCAGAATATCAGCTGAGAGCGTAATGTTGCGAATGGCCTTGGATCCTAACATGTAAACTAATCGTGCGTATGTTTTATGCGCATTGGAATAATATGTGAAGGCACGTGTTTGAGGGTGATGGTGTCGCCATAAGTCCGTGAGCCCCAGGTCATTCAGTCTAGCGAGTCCTGCGTGTGAAAGGGCGCCCACCTGAGTGGTGCGTTGTGCTGAACGGTCTAGGTCATTGTCAAGCACCAGGTTGAGGTCTCCCCCCATGAGAATATGCCGTTCCTGAGTCGCCGTGGCCTCCGTGAGGGCATCGTGTAAAAATCGTTCCTGGCCGTCATTGGGAGCGTAAATAGACCCCACTATCAGTTCGTGACCCCCCACTGCGAAGTGGTATGTGAGAAGTCGGCCCTTAATCTCAGTCCCCTTTTGCACTACCCTTCCTTGGAAAGTCCTAGATACCAATATAGCTACCCCAGCGGTCTTGGTGGTGTGTGAGGAAAAAAATTGTATCGGGAAGGCGCGGCATCTAAGCCTATGGCAGTCCTTATGAAGTAGGTGAGTCTCCTGTAGGAGGCAAATATCTGCCCTTGAGCTCTCGAGGTATGAGAGGAGCGACCTTCGTTTAATAGGATTATTGAGCCCCCTCACATTAAGTGTGAGGACCCGAACAGGGGGTGGTGGCATCTAATACCAAGTGGCGGACCTATCGCTAGACATGTGACCCCCCTGGGTCAGCCTTAGTGAGGGGCCCAGTGGAGGGGCCCTAGGCACCTGTGTCGGGTGAGGTGAATAAGAGCACTTCGTGGACCTAACCCCTAAAGAGTGAAAGACAGAAGAATCAGAAAAAAAGGGAAAAACAGACCCAAGACCCCCATAAGAACAAAGAGAACAAGGCGCAATAAACGCCAACAATGAAAAACATAAAAATGGAAAATAGTCCGACATCCAGAGATGTACAGCAGGTCAGTCTTTGGGGTTGTCGTGTGGCCTCTGGGAGCAGCAGCTTCCCCCATTCCGTCCCGCCGAAGGCCTTAGAAAGGATACACCTTATGGGGCGAGCTCAGTCAGGCATTCGAAGACTTGGCCGGAGCGCTTCTGTAATAGGTCTAAATGTTTTACGCTTCTGGAGCGTGATGGCAGCAAGATCCTGATAGAGGACGGGGGATTGGCCTCTAAAAGTTATTGGATGGAGCGATCTGGCCTTACGCAGAATGTCTTCTTTTATGGTAAAGTCCTGGACGCAGACAAGAATATCCGCCGGCGGCGCTGATGCCGCTCTCGGCGGACCCACCCTATGTACTCGGTCCAGACGGAGAGCAGAGTCCAACGGATTGCCCAGTATGTGGTTAAAAAGCTCCCGTACATAGAGAAAGATGTCGCCTGCCTCTTCAGAAGCCTTCACTCCCCGGATTCTGATGTTGTGGCGTCGGGAGCGATTCTCCAGGTCCTCCAGGTGGGATTGCACATCTACTTGCTGCTCATGGATGCGTATCACCCCCTGCTGCAGGGCGGACATCTCGGTGTCCCTTGCGTCGCTCCGGTCTTCAAGGGTGGCCACTCTTTCCCCGATGCTGTCCACATCTTTGCGGATGTCCTTGATCTCTGCGGTGAGATCGCGCTTCACCATTTGCAGGTCATCCCTCAGGCCGGCAAACAAAGATTCTAGGAACTCCCACGTTACCGGCTCCCCCGAGGTGGATCCCATCGGCGCCGGCTCCTCCCGTCTCACCGTGTCCACCGGTCCCCCGTCCTGCGCCCTGGCAAAAAGATCTCGTAGTGACCTCTCCCTGGTGGCTGACTTATCTTTTCGGCCCCGGGCGGACGACATACTCGTGACTCGTCTTGTAAGTGACTGCAACGGTCGTGATCTTGGGTCAGATCGCACAGTACGCGGCTCGTCGAGGTGCTAACTTCGCCCCTTAGCCTCAGGGCCTAGTCGTAGTGCGCAGATCTGGCCTTGCGCATAGTCCGGGCCTTCCCAGGTCTTCTCAGAGTCGTGCAGTGGCCAGGCGGCGGTGTCGTTACACAGCCACCACTCAACCCGCAGCCCCCAGTAACGTGACCAGCCCCTCAATCGCCGGATGCAGTTGCTACGAGGTATGCCCCAGGCGGTCAACGGCCGTGACAGGGCGCCAAAGACGGGACCGTTTATTGTCCGCCGGACATCACCGGTATGCTCTGGAGGAAGGGAGGATGCAGGAGGCAGCGTGTGTTCAAGGCCTCTCCCCCCTTGGTCCCCGCGGTTCGGCCCCCACCGGGTATCGATTGCAGCGTCCAGAGGTGCTAGTGAGTTCAGAGCTCCCGCTGTGTGGTGTCCGTGCTCAGTGGTGGCTCTCCTCTTTTCCTCCCCACACTCCCGGAATGCGTCAGGGCCGAGGGACAGTTGGCCAATTTACATGCTACAGGGCCACCGCCCCGCTCACCTCTCCCCGCAGGCACGTCAATCCCCCCGCCTCTGGGGCAGCAGCCTCCGCCGGGACTCGAGCGGAGCAGCAGCCAGGACAGAGCCCAGGGGAAGCTCGGGCCCAGCGCCCGCTAGGCCGCACGAGTGTGTTCTGGGGAGGGGCAGGCCGCAGCAAGGAGTGGGCACAGACGCCTCTCACCGCCGGGCCGCTGAAGATCGCCGCCGCAGGCTGAAGGCCGATCCGCCTCCCGGTAGCCCTTGTCCCCCACCACTGACCTCCACTGCCGGTCGCGCCTCTGCCCCAGCCTCGGCGCCGCCCAAGATGGCGTCCGGAGGTCGGCGGCCGCTCGCCGTCCGTCGCTGGATGCAGGGGTCAGCTCTCCCGGCCCCTCCGTTGGGTTCGCGGCGCAGAGGCCCCCCGAAATCTGGTGCGAAGGGCTCCCGCCCTCACGGCCTCACTCGCGCCGGTTCCGTCTCCCGGCCGCGCCTCGGCCGCAGAGGAGCGGGGAACCGTGCAGCAGGGGGCCGGGAGTCATCCGCGGGACAGCGCCAGCTTCCCCAGGTCTCAGCGCCGCAAATTGAGCCCCTCTCGGCGCGAGCTAGTGCCCTGGTGAGTGCTAAAGTTTGGCGGGCGGAGGAGCGAAGACAAAGCACGTCCTAGCTCTCCGCCATCTTGGCCATGCCCCCTGTGGGGTGCTTTTAGAGCTTTTAAATGGCATAAGGCAAGACAGGCTGATAGTTCCCTTAGGAGATGAGAAAGGCAGATGAAAATACTGCAGGACAGTCACTATCAGAATCTTAAGAATCTGGAGAAGTTCAGGCAGGGAAGGCAGGCTACAACTTCTGTTTAGGTCGGTCTTTTCTGCGAAGAGAACATAGCAGGAGAAGTATTGTGTTGATGACACTTGTCATCAGAGGGGGAACTGATAGAGCGCTCAACGCTCTGAAATGTGTAAGGGGTGCATTATATACATGTACGAAATGCACTCATATATATTCAATGTTTGACTGAACTTTGTGCATATCAAAACGAAGCTTATGTATTCTCATGTTAAGGTCTGTAGAATGAAATTGTGACACTTTTAAAGCATTGATTAGTATTTTGCACGTATTTAGAGAAAACATGTAATTGTGCACGTATATAATGATTAATAGGTAAATCAAATGTATCCAATGTTATAAAATTCATATAAAGACTTGTATAACGAGTGCGCATTAAAGAACGTTCTTAGGTTAGCCAGAATTGTAGGCCTAACTTTTGTTTCTAAAGGTTTTGTTTCTCCTCGCTTGCTCTTAAGGTCAGGAGCTAATTAAAATTTATGTGTATAGAAAGTTTTCTTTTCACCCCTACTGCAGGTGCAGGAATTTGACCTCGTTATTTTAGATTTAAGGAGATACATGGGAGGAACGGAATGCCTTTGAAGAGCTCGGACAGAGAGAAGGGAGGACACCTTTCGTGCCTGGTGAAACTTGGGAACCAAGGTCGACGGACAAGACTGGGAAATTAATTGGACTTTGTGGAAAGTTACTCAAGAAGGTGTTCACGGAATAATGTACCATGTGGCCCGTTAGGGGTGTCACTTTGTCTTTTTGTATTGGGCGTAGGGACAGATTTGCAGGACTTCTGGTTGGACTGAGGAAGGAGAGCATCTTAGAACGAGCTCTGTGGCTTTACGCTACTTGACCCATTTGACGTGAGTGCACTTCTTAGGAAGTCAACACGTGCTGACACCTTTCGGGAGATCCCTCTGGGAAAATTAGTAAGGGATGCCACTTTAGAGGTAGAGTAGGGACAGATTATTCTGAAATTTGGAAATACAAATGAAAAGAGAGTTGGACACTGTGTCTATACTCAGCTGTGTTCTTATTTTGGAATTCATTGATCTGTGCCTATTGTGCCGTATGAACTATATTCGTAGATTGGGCTCTGTATTAGTTTTATGTATCTTTACACCTTAATTCTGAGGTGTGTCTATATTCTATTGTGCTTGGCTTTGTAATAAATTAACCAAAACCTACATCTGGAATCCGAAGTTATTTGGACAAATGGGAGGGGAAGGGTATAACTTGTAAATTGTTTTCTTGCCTCCACACTTCTTAGCAAGCAATAAAGACCATCGACCAGACAGCATTAGATAAAATTAGGATATGGAATTCTGCCTTATCATAAGTGAGCAATAGAAGGCCATCATAAAAACACGAGACTGTGTGGGCTATTATGTGCTGGAAGCAATATGGTCCTGAAATAATTAAATTATAGTTTGGTATAAATCATTTTTAATGGTTGGTGCCTTTCACAGAAGATGCAAGGAGTGATATGCCTGTCTGCAGTCCCAACACGCCTAGCCCAAAGTACAACATTACCTCCTTGTTGAGGGCCTACTATGGAGCAAATTCCTCTAAAGGTAATCTGATTAGTCTTTTTATTCATTAGGGGAAATAGTAGCAGGTGAATATAAACATAACTGCCCAATACAGGTTTTTAAAAATGAATCCCACTGGTTTGTCATAGTTTGATGCACTTGGGATAGCCACACATTTTCAGTGCTATTCCCATTAAGAAGGGAGGGAGGGCTTGGCAATCATTTTATGGGTTTCTGATGTAAAAAATGTATGCCAGACTGAGACCAGTCTCGCCCATTGCATGCTTTGGCCCTGTTCTCCAGGCACATTGAAGTAGTTGCAGTAAATGTTGAAACCCATACATTGTTTCACCTTAGAAACCATTTTCACCAGAACTCATGGGTGGAGCTTATTCAGGAGCCACTATCTTCTGATGTACATCTAATATGTCATGATCTAGGATTTCACATATTTCCAATTGATAAAGTATAAAGTAATAAAGTATGGTCACTGATTAAAGACATTTTGGCTTTCATAAAGCTTCACAAAGTTTAGAACATTGTGGTAAGAGTGTGCAGCCCAACTTTGCTGAAGCAAAGGTTCCCACCGACGAGTCCATGCAACAGTCACTGAATGTAATGTACCACCTGCTACTGGAAAAAAACACAGTGGACCTACAGATATGATAGGTGATGGGGCACAGGATGGTCGTTTAGGCAGATGCAATGCTATTCAGACTAAATCGTCCAGGTATTCTCCCTTTCACAAATTATTCTGAGATGCAGCAAGGATGATCAAAAGTTAGTAGAATACATGTAACACTCCCAGTATTGACTGTATGATATTGGAGCTGAAGGAGTAGATAAACCATAAAGAATGGTATTTCCACACATATGAACATTATTCTAAAGTGCCTGGGAAAGGAGGATGGAAAGTATGCTTCTTGATTAGAACATGCTGGTAAGAATGTGCAGTCAAAGGCTAGAATCAAGAACTCGATTAGTAAATATTTCAGAAATGGCTGGACCAGTAACAGCGAAAACGGAAGCCATTTTTACGGCATTTAAGTCTCTGCACCTTAATCTGTTGAACAGTTGTTTTTGTTGGAAAGATTATCTGAAAAGTTTTTTTCCCCAACAGCAAAAGCTGCCAAAAAAGACTATCACATTACTAGGAGTTGTAAGATTGTGCAGATCAAGTGGTATTAATGTAAGTAGAGCGGCCGCGCTTACTTATTTTTTTATTTTTTTACAAGCGCCCATGCGGCGCTTTTACATTCATGGAGGCCGCGCCCCTTTCTTTAGACAAGCTGTGTCTAAAGAAGGGTGCGCAGCTGCTATTAAAGTGAAAGCGTGGCATGGGCGCTTTTACAAAAAAAAAACATTTGTTTGTCAACTTGACAAACAAATGCTTTTTTTTGTCTATGCGCCCCATGTCGCGGTTGCACTTTAATGTCGGCCACGCCCCTTTCTTTAGACGCGGCTTGTCTACGGAAAGGGGCGCAGACTCCATGAATGTAAAAGCGCAGCACGGGCGCTAGCAAACAAAAACATATTTCCAATGCAATAGGTCTCGCATTTGCGAGAGTTTAATCTATTGCATTGCCAATAGCTCAAACTCTCGTAAACACGACACCTATTGCATTGCAAATGCTTGTTTTTCTTGCTGCACGCTTTTACCAGCATGCTCAAAATGAAGTCTATATGTGACAGGCATGCAAAGTTGGAGATTGTTCAATATAATCTATAGTACTCCTTACTGTTCATTGTAAGAGTAAATCATGTCACTTTTATGGTGTTGCGCAAAATGTACAATTTTTCTCACATTAATAAATTTTTTAGGTTCACCAATTGCAGTTTGCTTGTTTGTGGCTCCCTGTGATTTTACACATACGTGTGAAAAAAACGGCATTTTTCAGGGTAGTTTGTGTTGTTCCACTGTTCGAATTCAGGAAGGCACCCTTTCAGATTGCTTCAGAATTTTAAGGCAATAACATGTGTTTGACCATCAATCACTTTGCAAATAATAACAGACGTCAGTGCTTTTTTGTAAAAAGATATATTATTGGCAGAAAAAATACAAGATTGCATTTCTCCTAATATTAGAGCGGTAAACCGAAATTAGAGCTAGAGTCTGTTGCCTTTTTCCATATCTCCTTATTTTATTCATTTCCACATAATCTGATCAACTAACAGATCCAATTACATCCCTCCACATGTCACATCATTTTTCTACCTTCCCTGAGTCTAATTATTGCTCTGTAAATATGTGTCTTTTTCTCCCCTCACTTAGTGCTGGAAACCGGAGTGGCCACGACATATGTTAGCACCTGGTCCCTGTCATTAAGAAGATGAATCACCGCTGGCTTCAAGCTTCAATATTTTCTTTCCCTTACCGTGGGTTTTATCGGGTTATTAGGCATTGCACTGGAACGAGGACAAGCCCATTAAACTGGTCCAACTCCTCTATTCCACAGGGCTCCCTTTGCCCACGCCTTCATAATGGAGAGCTTGATTGCATCGTCTTCGGTCCTGGGCGCTGCTAATTGGGAAAAGTAAACATTGCTTACACCAGTCTAAGATGTGGGCCTTTTGTTTAATTAATGTAAGCATTGATAAATCGAGTCACAGATGTATTCCTAAGTATTCTGATGTCTATTTCAATACCAGCATCGCCGCTGATTTCTTATGCTTTCATTAGAGTTAATTAATGATTAATGCTACCCTAGTGTTAGCATGTCTACAGTATTCACAGACTTTAAACAAGACTTAAGTATCAACTTCATAGAAAGCGGACTTTTAAAAAAAGAAATACTGTATGCATAGCAAATACAAATAAAGAACACTTGCCATATGTGCCCAAGTATTTCAGGAAAACACTTGTGTATACCGACTAATCGACTACATGACAGCAGTGGTTTTCAGGAGCCACAATTCAACAGTAGGTGTGTCGAGATGTTTACGGTTTCCGATCAATAAGCAATTATGGATTCCCCAGCTCCAGCCCCAAGCGACGTCCTCCAGGGGCACACGGACTTTCCGCTCCCTCCACCTTATATCACACGCAGCCAGTGCACGTCATGGGCAGTTTGTCCCTGAGCCCGATCTGTAATATGTAAAGTGAAATGCTTGCACTAGCCTTAAGGAGCATAGCTAGATATTGCCAAAACAGCTTTACGAAACGGGAAAACATGTTCTGAGACTTGTTCCCATACGGTGACCATTTTCACAATATAATAACTATTTCATGTTAATATTTCCTATGATGTAGCATTCATTTTCACTAAAGGATTTTTATGAAGTGGGTTAAATGTCCCAGGAAACAGATCTTTCATGGATCAATGTCCTGTTTTGTAGCTTTTTCAAAGAAGGAGTAGAGTTTTTAAAGGGGTCTGTTTTGTTGGTGGTAGGCACTAAAATACAATATAATGCCACACGTTACGGGTAAAAATGGTAATAGGTGATAATTATCGTATGATCAACAATTGCAACGGCGGACTCCTGGAACCTCATCCCCCCTCCCCACACAGTTCCTTACAGGACTGGTGTACTTCATCCAAGGTATCAGCTGTCGCTTGACACCACTGCTCGGCAGAAATATAGATCACAGAGTGGTGCACCCACGAAAAAGTCCAGAATTCCTTTTGTATTTTAATTATCTCCTTTATTGAAATTTTGTTGTCTTTTCATACATAAAAGCCACGGTTACAGCTAACGCTTTTCGTTCAGCAAAACTGAACTTCATCAGGGCTGTAAATAACACATAAAAACCATTTATAAGGCATATAAAAGATATGTAAGGTGATAATTATCACACCAGATAAATTCCAAACACCTTGGTGTTGAATTTTGTTCATGTCATAATTATTGCATCTTAATCCAGAACACTCCTAAGAGCTTTGAGGAAATATTGATGTTTGCCTATAGATTTATACAGTAGTGAAACTATAGTATTACTGTTCTTTATCTTTATTTTTTTAATTTTAGAATGCATTTAACTGCAAGAACAGATAAATCCAACTCACAGAAAACACATCCAGCTTAATGTATCATACTATTTAGGTGAGTATTTGTAATATTTTCTATGAGTGATTCAAGTTTTCCCATATTCTTTGGTTATTTTGATGTATAAGAAATGGCAATGGGAAAAACGTGAGCCCTTCCCAAGAAGTAAGTCCAACATCTTGTCAGGTCTAACACACAAGTTCAATAATATAAACCTGGGCTCAACCCCTGATGGCTAGGGCACAGAACAAATATGCTTAACTGAAGGAAAAATGTGTGAAGAACTAAAACAATGAAAAAGTCAGAACACAGCATAATACAATCCTCGCAACCAATTTATAAAAAGAAACAAAAATAAGGAAAATGACACAAAATTGATTTAAATGAAATCAGGGGAACAGGAGAAAGGAATTTCTGACCTTTTCAGGCAAAAAACGCCAAGAAAAAGGAGAGCATCAATCACAAGTCACTGTTCACAGATGACCAGGACCTCATGCGATTTCCGACTGACCAAAATGTAGCAGAGGTCAGTTACACCAAGCAGGTTATCCCATTGAAAGTTTTTACCTTCTAACTTAGTCTGTTTTTTGGAAATTGATATCCTCTAGATGTGTAAGGTTGCAGGCTTTAACTGACGAGGTCTGGGTCGCTCCTTGGGAGCTGTTTAATCCCAGTCCTCTGGAGGCTGAACATTTTCTAAGCATCAACTTGTACAACCTTTTGGAGTAGCACCTTCTCACTTCAAAAGCTCCTATAAACCTAGGGAAATTACATAGAGTCCAGGACCCACATCAGCAGAGGCCACCATCACAGTCTAGTCCAGGAGAACTTGACACTGGTTAATTGCAGAAAAATGCTTCATGCAGCTTTTAATGTTCCTGTAGCTGCACAGGACATTAGCCAGCTGACTCTTGGAGTGCACTTCTTAGTCTTGGGTAAAAGTAGGAGCAGGTCTATCCCTTCTGATCTCCACACAGGCCACAGTCAGCAGGTTCAGTGATCCTCTGTTCTTCCAGAGGTTCAGATGTGTTCTGAGGAGCTGGGAGTACTGTACCACTTTTGTACAACTCACCAGTAGGTGGTGGAGACTGCTGGGCATTATTTTACCAAAGGCAAGGCGTTTCCAAGGCAAACCTACCCCCTTGTCGATCACATCTTGTTTTTTTAATGCAAATCCCGTACTTCACCATTCTCAGGAAACATCATAAGGCATAAGGTTCCTACCCCTTGAGAAGTCTGGTGGCCTATCCAGAGTGGGTCGAGGGGAATGAGAAATCCATTCCTCCTCAAGCACACCTGCTCACCCTCCAACTTTAATGAAGCCAGACTGGCTACAGTTGGCCATGGAATCATAGAACCCTTCTCATGCTGTTCACATTCAAACTAATGAAGCTCCTGAACTCTTTCTATTGCTTTTTCTAATAGAGGATGAGTCCATATGGACCTCAGATTATACAGCTCTAAATCTATCTATAATTGCCGATTGTTTGAACTCAAGTGCATATAAGTCCATTCCATGGCTGGCGTATGACCAGCGGTTCCTTGGCGACATGGCCCATCCGGAATACTTTGAGAAACCAGAGACATTAGTCACCATCAGCAGAAAAACACTGATAAGAGAGGTGGTGGCTCACTTGGAAAAACTTAGTCTGATAACCGAACTTCCTAAATTATCTGTTTTACATAATCAATTGATATTAACCACTTTTAATATGCAGCCTTATCTTATGACTGTTTTAAATTCGCGGCATAGGTTTGTTCTTACACGTTTAAGACTGGATATATTTAATAGATTATGCACCTTCCCTACTATGAACGAGTGGTCAACAGATCTGGTAAACTGTCCTTGTGATGAAAGGATGTCGCAGAATACTATGCACGTGGTTCTTTTGTGTAAATTTTACTCAAATATAGGAAGCAGTATATTTTTCCACTTATAAGACAGTTAAGTTTTAAACAATGTCGTCCTGTTTATTTGTACTTGCAATCGTTGCCAACACTAGAGGTCTGTTGCAAAATGTCATCTTTCCTTTGTCTAGTTTTGTATGCTAGAAAGAAGATGACATCAGGTATTATTTAGAGCATGGTAATGGGATTATATACCAAAGAGGCATGGACATCAAGGTCTCGGGGAACAATAAAATCTGGAAGGCAACATGAAGAATATTGCACTAATGCACTTTAACCATTTTAGAATTGTATTTGTATAAACGTGTAATGGAACTCAGGGTATCTAGTTGTCTATTAGCAATTTGTGCTTATGCTTATAATCCTTTTAAATGTACCTGCATGAGTTTAATCAGATGATTTTTTAATATTTTGATCTTATGATTATACTGCTTTGTAGTCTATTTTATACACAATGAAATTAATCTGATGTTTATTGTTTTTTATCTGTGTAAACACTTTTATGGATGTTTGTTATGACTCCGAATAAAGCTATATATGACTATGAGTCGCATACCTCACACCCAAGTCTTCCTGACAAAAGGCCCAAGCTATTCTCTGCTGTGAGAGCAGTTTTCTCACCTCATCAAGGGGAAAGCACTAGCAGGGAGGGCAGCTGCAGGTAGGCTAATTCTAAGTGGCCTACTGGAGCTTCAGGTAGGCGAAGTATAGGGTTTCTAAAGTTTATTCTTGTATGTTTATCAAAATCCAACTTCACGACTGAATGGGATTTTTAATAAATATTAAAATAGTGTTTGAATGGATTCTGCAGCTTATTCCCAACCAAAGTTACCAAAAATATTATTTTTATTGTAGTTTATTTTTCTCATAAAAACAGCTAGCAATCTCTATAGGGAAAATAGTGTTTGGGGACTAGACGCTGAAGGACAGGCTAACCTTAACTTCTTAAATGTTCAATTTCTAGGTACTAGGCACCCTACCTTTACTACCTTTTGGGCTACAAGATTTACTTAGGGGTGACTCTTTTAATATTTGAAAGTAGGCTTTCTTCCTGTCGAAAAGGGATATGTTGAGAGGTTGGCTAGCAGGTCTAAAAACTACAGCAGTCATGTTTCACTGGTCAGCCTGGTGGATGGCATAATACATCCTATAATACATTGGTGACATTTAATTTCCATTCCATTAGTGTATTTCCTCCATCATATACTGTAATCTTACTTAAAAGATAACTATGCTAGTTGGGAATTAGCCAATTTTACTATGTTTAAGGGCTCAGGACATATACACCAGGGACATTCCTGGAGTACACCAGTGTGCAGAGTTAAAAACCCAGCAATATCGGTGAGCACAAAAATGGGGGTAACCATGCAAAAGAGGAATTTTCTCACATTATGAAATATAGAAAATAACCAAACAGTCAGCACCCTCCATCCCTAAGCACATACTTACCAATGAACTCCGCTTCTTCAACCCTTTCAACCATTTATGTTTTCAGGTGCAGTTGGGGTAGAGGACAAGACAATGCTGCTAGGTCATGCACAGTCACATGTTATAACGAACGCACCATGGCTGGCTGTGTTTTGACATGTTGTGCAGACTCTCTGAGCTGATGGGCAATGCTGTCTTTTACCACTGCTTACACAGGTATTCATAGATTTTGGCCTTACAACTTACAGATCCAGGGATGGGACATGAACCTGGTGTTTTTCCTTTAAAAGTTGGCACATTCATTAGACAAGATACAATGGCAAGTAGAGTGATGATGACGACAAAGGCAATGAGGGATATTTAGAGTTTGAGTAGAAGGAATGCTGTAGATTCCACAGCACCAAACTTGTGGTTCCTCAGGTCTATTTAGGGGCAGAAAAAGTACAGTTGAGTCTCCTCTTACTCAGTCATAAGAAACCTGATGGAACGTTTGACACAGGGTTGTTAGGTTGTAGTGATAGTTGTCCCACCCTTCTTAGGGCAGTTGTAACTGTCGCTAAATTCCCTGCCTGGGACTGCCATGCAGAGCAAGGAGGTCTTTGGCAAGGAAACTGCTCAATGGTCGCCAAGTGCAGTGAGAAAATTCCTGTGTGTGAAGGTCATTGATTTTTGTTTTTCAAGGTTAGACTCCAGATTTGGGAGTTAATTTGTGAAAAGCAGTAAATGTTGCCAAATGGGTGCATCCAACAGGAGGTGATGGCAACTGGTGACTAGGTGGACCACTACCGTACTTTTACATGGCACAGAATATAATTTTTCAGACCCTGACCATGAATGCCTTCAGTGACTTAATCCCTGATGCTGGGGTGCTCAGTAGAGGTTAAGGTGAAGGTTAAAAGTATTATAGTCTTTCCAGTTTCACTACTGCTGGTGGCTAAAATGGTCTGCAATACCTAATGATTGGTTGTTCGAAGGCCTGCCCCTTCTCGATGGCATCTCACATTCAACATCAGATGAAATATATACATGTAGAAAAGACATTTGTCCTTGCCCAGAGAGAATATGGGTTGTTATTAATGTAGTACTGAACAGAAGTCTGTAGTCAGTAAAGAATGAAAGAAAGATGCTTAAATGGGGTCTGGCAATGTGAACCACATGATCACATTGCAGATTTTTAATTTTTACCCCATGTTGTGCGGTGGAAGGGTGGTTAGGTTGAGATTTAAACCTATTAAGAGGTGTAGGTTTGGTTAAATAATCTGTTTTCCTCAGCAAACCTTAGAATATGATAACACTTCTCCCCCAGTGCATGACTGTCTACCTCTTTACTATTAAATACTTTTTAATGGGGGGGACAAAAGCCAGAAGAGAACACTTTCTGTCTTTGCTTAGACAAACTTTAGAACCCAGATGCAAAGGCATGCAATATGAAAGCTGAGTTTATATTTGTAATTATGCTGCTTTAGCAATCACCCTATTCAGTGGGCCAGTACACAGCTGAGGATAGTAACAACGGAAATTTGGTTCATGAGCCTGATAGGATAAATCAATTCTATATTGCAAATTATATCTGGGTCTGTCCATGCCAATAATCACACACGAGAATCCAACTATACCACAGTGTGTGCACAAAGCAAATATGCATATGAAAGAGGGCTATCGCACACTTGCTTCCTTCACAACTGCTCTCCTAGGATTTGGAGGTCCAACTTAAAAGCTTTTCCCCTTGATTGGCAAATGTATTGCAAGCTTTCTTGACACTCCCTGTTCCTGAAATGCTGTCTCCTTGGTACCACTTCTCTCAGAACATTCTCAATGGCATAGCTGGATGTTTTTATCAACCCTTGTGGACATCTCACTGCATTCTCCTCTGTGTTCCCTGCATCTATTCCCAGTATCTGAAGACATTAGTTTGTTAACTTTGCTGGGACTTCGTTCCCCAGAGGTATATTTACAAGGAGCTGGCTTCTATTGCGTCATTTTTTTGACGCAGTGGCAGCGCTCTGTTAGCTCCATATTTACAATGTGACACAATTGGCTAAATGCGTCCAATTTATGGGGCCTGCGTACAAAAAACTGCACGGGATCCTGCTGCGTTATGGAGAATTTATTTTATGCAGAGTGGGCGTTCCATCAAAAAAACTCACTTGCAACTGACACAGTGAGATTTACAAGACTTTCCTCATTTGACACGTCTGTCAGAAGTATCTCGCAAAGCCTGTTATGCGTTAGAATTCTTACGCCTCCTAAACCCAGGCGTAGGGACTGTCGCAGTGGCTTTTGAACAAGAATCTGATCATTTGTGGTCACTTCACAACCTGGAGGATATCTGTTAATCATATTTCCACTAGTTGTAGTTGGTCTACACATGTGCCAATCAAGTTGTAGGACCTCTTGACCAACCTGGGACCATGGAACCCATGATTCCATCATCCCCAGCAGCAAGGCTATGTGACGTTCTGTATTGTTTGCAAGGGGCAGGCCAGGATTGTCACTTCTCCATGGAGGAAGGGGTCCCCGAGTCCAGGTCTGCGTACTCCAAAGGACAACAGGCAAGCACACACATAAGGTAGGTAATACATGTATTTCTACATTACATGACACCATATACTAGGCATGGGTGGTAAAATCCGCTCCGCTTGCGGAATTTGTGGAATTTTGGCAATTCCGCGTTCCGTGGAGAATGCGGAATTGCCCAAAATTCCGCGATCTGCGGCGTAGCAGAATTTTTTCCTTGTTCGCGCTTTCAAAATGCGTGTACGCGCACGAGGTAGCGACTTACCGGGATCCCTGTGTTCGCCGTCGAGTTTTCCTATCTAGCCGCGCGATCCCGCAAGAGTGTGCGATCGCGAACACGTCATTCGGACGCGCCATCGGACATCTGCGTTCGCGAACAGGAAACTCGCATTGCGAACGGGCGGGACAAGTGAAACAAGATGGCCGCGCCAATTGGCGACCGCATGGGTAAGTTTGCAAGATATTTCCCCCCGAGTATGCAAACAGCGTCCCCGAACAGGAAAAACGCATCGCGAACGGGCGGAACAAGCAATTCCGCGTGCTCGCGGAATTCTGCGTAGCTCGCAGAGATTTTTTACATCTTTGCAGAACTTTGCGTAACGCGACTACGCAAACTCTGCCCACCCCTACCATATACTTGTACTCACTCACAATACACTGTCACTCACTATGTTACACATACTCAGGTCTCCACATACACATAAGTAGACTATGCAATCTGTAAAGTGATACATAGCCATAGTGCATAAACTACATCCAGGACCAATGTGAGATTGTAAATGGTTCTATTCCACCATTTTCCAGCCTTTCACATTGGTCCTAACACATTAGGCTACTTGCATCAGTCAAAACTGATGCAGCGGCTCTGGATTTTTACGCATCACTGAAGTTACGTCAGTTGTGATGCCAACTTCAGCGATGTGCCACTTTTGGGGATGCTTCCTTACAGCAAAGTTCCCACAGATGCGTCTGAATTTCTGACGCACCTAGGGTCCTTGCACTATGGTGCCCTGTATTGTAAATACAGCGCAGCCAAGGCATCGTTACAGATTTCTGTGCATCGTAACTATTTTTGACGCATCGCTGCTGCAACGCAGCGATGCGTCATTTCTTGTAAATACTCAGTGACCTGTTATTAACGATAAAAGGCCTGGGTTATATGTCATACATCAAGACATCTGTTTAACAATTTCACACTCTACAGATGTAAATTTCTAATGCTGAATATAACAAAAGTGAAGTAACATGGTGCTCTTCCTGCTTTATGAATGCACACTCCAACATTCTACTTCATCTGTAATTTTGAGGAGAAACACATGCTATCCACAAATAGTTATAGTACAAAAGGACAGTGTGACATGTAGTATGGAGTGAGTGGGAAAGTGCAGGTCTGCATTATATTTTGTTTATACATTTTTACATGTTTTAATACAGTGTTATGGAAAATGCCATGTGCAGTAGAAAAACAAGCAAATTAAACCTTAACCTAGATTTATAATATTGTATATTGTTCAATGAAAAAGGAAAGCAGAGATTTCATTCAATATCCTCTTGATGTTCTATCCCAATTAATATGCAAATAACATTTAAAGTTTATTGGCTACGGGTGTAGACGTTTAAGTGGTATATAACGTGGATGGGAGACTGTCATGTTGAAAAGAAAGAGTAAATCACGCACAGTAAATATCTATACTATTAGAATTTATGTCATAAAATCATGTAAAGTTTGGTTATATGCAAGGGTGGTGCCTCACTTATGGTGCTGGAACATTGCAGCACTCATTTTTTGGCCACCTGGCCCCCCAATTAAATTTATTTTAGTATTTCACTGTGTGTAGCATCAAACAGAAAAAACAATTACGTTTTGAAAAACCCTACAGCCGCGGCAGCATGTAGAAGCCAGTACGGGCCTGAGGGGGTGGGGCTTATATTGATAGACAGACACCTGTAGTATGTACCTGGGCCCAAGTGAGCATGCCAGGTTGGACTGCTGCCTTTCTCCGGTCAGTCCGACATGCGCACTAGCGGCACCTCCACCTACACATTAGTGAGACGGGGGTGACTCAAAGCTGCATCCCCCGGTCTCAATATTGATCGGTGAGGTTACCTGCCCTAGCCAATCCTGGCGCTACTGTAACAGCACAGTGGTTACTAGGGTGCAGTGTGTGAATGTGAGGCAGCGTAGGGGAGAAGGCTGTCTCACTCTAGTCTCTCCACCATTTTCGTGCAATTGGAGACTGAGACAGTCGCTGGTCGGAACGTGCTTGCTAGTACTACGGCACACATTTGAAGAGAGCTGAGCTGCCTTCTACAGGTAAGTAACTTTAATCATTAGTGAGCTGAAGTTTGTTGTTGGTGACCAGGGCCGGACTGGCCGTAGCGGGCCCTGGGCGTTTCCCCGGTGGGCCGCTAGGGTGGGGGCCGGTTTTGGGCCCCTGGGGGGCCGTTTTTGTTGCCGGGGGTCGGCAATATTGGCCCCCTGTAACAAAATCGGCCGAAACCGGCCCTCGCAAACTGCTCGGCTGCACTCCCCTTCACCCCAGGGTGGGGCGGCCGAGCAGTTTGCCAGGGCCGGTTTCTGTTCCCAGTCCGGCCCTGTTGGTGACTATTTGGCAGTAGTTTCTCAGATATTGCGTCCGACGTTCGGACAGACTGCTATGCCTCAGCTGTGCCGGCATTGCGCAGAGGCACATACCACTGTCCCGACCTCAGTACATTGCCTAGGTACTAGGGACTAGCAGCTGCACGTTGCCCATGCTTCCCTTCAAATCTATACAGTAAATCCCACTTTTACATTGGCTTTTGGTGCCTAATCCTAAAGCCGATGTAAAAGCAAGATTTACTGTGTAGATTTCAAGAGAAGCTAGTTCCTAGGCGACGTACTGAGGCCGGGACAGTGGTGGGTATCACTGCACAATTGTACCCTTGTACACGGCCAGGCGTGGACAAAAATCACGTTGAGAAACCTCCCCTCCCCCTATACAATTGGCAGTGAAGAGGGTTCACGTTCTGCTCACCCCTCCTCCGGAGGGCATGTTCAGAGCGAGAGTGAAGTAGATCCGAAGAAAAAGTATTTATTATTTTAGACACTCGTCACTTGTTTTATAAGTGCAGCCAATGTAACATTAACTTCCTTTCAAAAAAGTTTTCTTCACGTACAACATTTCTATTTAATATGAATGACTGTGACTAAGTAAGATTAGGTATCTGACACCACAGAGTTATCCACTTGGACTATATATTATTTACGCAACTCTGTTTGGTGGGCCATATCTATATTATCATTAACAAATGTGCATTGTTAGGAGTGTACATTTGTTTGTTTGAATGCACATTGGTTGGAGCCAACATACATTAGTTTGTATTGCATTGCACGAGTCTTGGCATGGTAATGAAGTGTACTTCTCGTCAGCTTAATTGACTGCTGAATAGTATCTGAATATGCAGTTGCAAGGGCTTCATGATTCAGTTAGTTTTACTTATTTCAATATGCACTGAATAGGACTGTTTGTTGTGCCACGCCCGAACTACTCATAAAGCAGGGCCTCTTTTAAACTTCGCAAGCAGCTGCATCATTTTTCCCACTTGCGAATCCTACAAGGTACTTGTAACATTCTTTGGGTAAACTTAAAGGTAAAATCTGACTTCAAGTTCTTCCTCAAAGCGCAGATGCTTGGAACTGTTTCCATACTGTAAACAAATGATACTGCCAATGGTAAGGTGCGCTTATGTACTGAGATCGCTAACTAACCCATAATATAAAAATATATACATCCTTTTATAAATACTCATTTGAATTGACGTTGTTATGCTGTTAAAACTTATAAACCACTGATGTTTGCCAGCTATAGTGTGCTGCAGAGCCACCCGTTACACCCCATGCTCTGTTCATGACCACACAACATCTGAAATAATCTGTGACATTAGTGGACAGATTGCGCGTCACATCAATACTGACATCATAGATGTCATTACTGCTTTGATTGCCAATGTATGGATTGAGTGCTACCTTCTCCAACCAGAAGTCCTTGCAGCTGCATTCACTAGTAATATATATCATAAGGCATGTACAATTGGAAAGGCTGCCTGCAATACACTGTTAACATACAAATACCATCATGGAGGAAACATATAGAAACAATGTAGTATTTTCACTGTCAGAAAAAAGATTTATATTATAAATAGGCAGCCGTTTGCTGCTCCACGAATGATTTTGATCTGGTATATGATATTATCAGTGAGGTCATGTCTGATGTGACATGTGGGGTTGGTGTGTGGTACATGATATTATTAGTGAGGTCATGTCTGCTATCACATGTGGGTTGGTATGTGGTATATGATATTATCAGTGAGGTCATGTTTGATGTCACATCAGCATTATTATCTCAATGTCTGTTCTGAAGTTTGTTAGGTTTTAAAATCCCGTCCCTGCAATGTACTCCTTTCACGTTATATAAGGTTAGCAATGTGTGGCTAAATAGATGCCAGTTGTATTTACGTTATGCAACCCACTGAGTTATCCCCGCTATGTGTAGGCTTCAGTTAGCGAGCGTGACTCCATTTTGTTTTTCTCAATCCTTATTAGGCTGCTTAGAATGTGCCTGAGTTAGGCCTCATGGCTCGTAATGCTTGCCTCAGCAGAACACTGTATTTCGTTATTATTTCTTCCTTCCTGTTCAAGGCTGTTTCCCCCCTGCTAATGAGGAGACAATTCAGCTCTCACATACCAATTTAAGGGGCATATTCACAAGGACTTATTGCCGAGTTATCGGCACTTTAGCGCATCAAAAGTGGAGATAGATTTATCGCCCCATTCACAAGCGGGTGCAAACTGCAGACATCGCCAGTATTCCCGCGATAACTGCCGCAAAATATATCTCCACGGGTGACACCACCAATTAACCCTAATGAGATGCAGAGTAGGCGTTCCCGTGCAAAAACACACGAAAACACCACCACAACACTTTCACAACAAACTGCCAGATCTGCGATGCGAACCAAAAACAGGCGATAAGCCACGGTAGCAGCAGGGATTTAACACCTGCCTTCTGCTGGTGTTTAGCAGGACGACTACCTGCAGTATGAAAGGGAGCCCAGGCCAGAGCCACATCTGAAGATCCACAGATGCCATGGAGACAATGATCATGCAGCTCGGAGACCCAGGAGGGCCACAACACACGCCGTCACCACTCCCAAGCCCACCCCCCCGGACCGCCCCTCCCCCCCGGACAAACACATACCGTGCACGACACAAGAGCCACAAAAAGCGCATGATGTCGCACAATGACAACAAGAAACACACATGTGTGGTCAGAAGAACGAGAAACAGTCACTCATCATTGAAGTAACAACCAAAAACTTTATTGAAACACAACACAAAACACCAATGCGGACGACTCCTGTCGTGTCCGTCCGGGACAATCTTGACGTCACAGCCTGGAAAATAAAGCACAAAATCAGAACGTGTGTCATGCGCACATCAAAGGAGCGAGACACAGAGAAAGAGAGAAGGAATGAAAGGCAGAGAGAGAAAAAGAGAGAGAAAGAAAGAAAGAAAGGGAGAGGGAGGGAGAAGGAGAGAGAGAAAGGAAGAGAGGGAGAGAGGGAGAGAGAAAGAGAGAGAGAAGGAAAGGAAGGCAGAGAGAGAGAGAGAGAAGGAAAGGAAGGCAGAGAGAGAGAGAGAAGGAAAGGAAGGCAGAAAGAGATAGAGAAGGAAAGGAAGGCAGAGAGAGAAGGAAAGGAAGGGAGAGAGAGACAGAGAGAGGGAGGGACACTGCCGCCCACGCGCACCCAGGCACCGCTGCTCACCTGCTGCCACCGGTGTGTCTTCAACCACGTGCCAGCATACACTGCAAGCCACCAGGTCTGCAATCTGTAATCGACGCCAGAGTCAATCATGGCAGAGTCCATCTCACTGCACACGGCAACAACGCCTGTCGCCCCTGCGCACACATGCAGCTGCACCCTGGCCCCTCCCGCCAGCCAGCGCTGGCTGTCAGCCCTTGCGCACCCAGGCCCCACTGCTCACCTGCCGCCAACGGTGTGTCCCCCAGTGGGCACACCACGTGCCCGTGCAAGCTCCAGGCCCCGGCCCCGTGACCATGGCATGCTCCACATCATGTGGACCCGCACCGCGGCCCAGCAGGTCCCACACATGACGCTGAGTCCTGAGCCATCAATGGCAGAGACCACATCAGTGCACACGTCATCATCGCAGGCTGCACACCCGCTCAGCAATTCCGGTGCACCTAACCCTGTGCAACCCCAGTCAGCGCCACGTGGTGGTAGGCCCGTGACGGCTGCAGGGCTCCAGGTGCCACTAACCCTGTGCAACCCCAGTCAGCGCCACGTGGTGGTAGGCCAGTGACGGCCGCATGGCTCCGGGTGCCACTAACCCTGTGCAACCCCAGTCAGCGGCACGTGGTGGTAGGCCCGTGATGGCCGCATGGCTCCGGGTGCCACTGACCCTGTGTGCAACAACTCATGGGCCCTTTATGATTGAGAATCGTGGAACGTCCGTCATCCAGTCACCTCCGACAGTGGGGAATGTGATGTGGTCGGCCCCTTATATTCGCGGGGTCACATGGCCTGTGATGCCTGTGCCAGATGGGTGTGGTGTGTGTGCAAACCTGCCCTCAGGGAGTGGCCGTGGCATGCTGACAACTAGACCAGCGACCTGCAGACCACTAGCGTGTAAACCTGCGACATGTGGCTATGTGGCCCCCCTCGGAGCGTAAGCGGAGTGGTCTGGCCTGGCATACGCCGGACCAGCACAGGGCTTGCAACAATGACTCGGGGGCTCTGGGCGTGGTTCAGTCCATGTCCGGACAAGGAAGTGACTGATGCGTCTGTCCCTGTTGTAGTGTCTACGGCACCCGGAACGCAATGGGCAATGTAGCACACTGTGACTGGAATCCCACTAGATGAGCATCATTGACGTTAGCGGGAATCACTGTCCCTACATTCATCCAAACATTCATACATGAATGATGAAAGACATGACACAGCAGTGCGTTTCTGAATGTTTAATGCACATCCAGTGGAGTTTTGCAGCTGGAGCAGTACAGGGCCCTGCCAACCCCACTTCACAATATGGGCCCGTGGAGGGCCAGCCAGAGTCCATCGGGGAATGACAAGTACAGCGGAAGAGGAAGAGTACAGTCCGCAGTCTGGTCGCCGTGTCATTGGTCACCAAACAGGATATGGCAGTTCATGTCGCGGTCCAAGGTGAGTGCAGCAGAGTGTATCTGGGGTCAGTTGAAGGTCATGGGGCCATGTGCACCAAGCAGGCACCAAACAGGCCAGGTGGCAGAAATGAATGCTAGTGCCTCCTTCTGATCTCAATCCCATCCACGTCCTCGTCCTCGGATGTGTGCTCTGCCTCACCTGTGGGTGGTGCAGTTCCGGCTGCAGCAATGTGTGCCACTGACACCTCAGGGGCCGGAGGTGGATTGTCGGCCGCACTGTGTGGCAGTGACACATCAGGTGCTGGAGTGGAAATGTCTGCCGCACTGTGAGGCACTGACACACCAGGGGGCGGAGATGTGGATGGTGTAGGAGCAGCAGCATTCATCTGCGCCACGCCTTGTGGCAGCAATGCCATGATGAGGATCTGCAGGGCATGGTAGATCCCAGCTACATTTTGCTGATGTGCAGCGGTGGCTGCCATCCTTTACGCCTCCATCCGCACCATGTCCTCCATGAGCCTCCGCATGTGTGCCAGCTCACGGCTGAGATCGCCGGAGCCACTCTGAGAGGACAGGTGTTCTTGTCTCCGAGTCATGACTCCAGCGATGTCAGCCAGGGCTCGTTGGAGACCATGGAGCGGCCTGTGGGTGTCCGTTAGGGACTGGAGGTGGTCCTTGATGGGACTTAGACACCCATGGATGGCGTCAAGTTTGGTAGCCATGAGGTCGAACCCCACCCGCACCTGCTCAGCCATCTCCCTCTGGCCCTCCAACACACGGCGTTGAAAGGCCATGTGTTGTTCGTGGGGGTCCTGGGAGACAGCCGGGGTTGTGGGTGCCTCCTGCTGGGTGGTTTGTGGAGTGGGTGGTGTCTCCTCGATGCAGCTGTGCTGCCCTGATCCTGGTGGATGATGTCAATAATGTCTTGGAGGGCTTGGGTGTTGATGCTGGGGGTGTCCTCCTCGTCATCAGTGAAGAGTGGCTGGGACTGCTCTGCAGGAGGTGTTGACGGTGCCTCTGCAATGTGAAGGGGAGATGCTGTGTTACAATGTGTCCACATGTATGTAGCCGCATGGTACATGTTCACATTCAGACAGCATGGCAATGTACATTGTGACAGTCTGTAGATCAGGGCCATGATCCAGAGTCATTGTGGGTGTGGACTGTGCTCTGCTTGATTGTGCATGTGTGCCATTGTGGCCATCTCCCCCCGTCCCCCCAGTACCTGGTGGTTACTCACCCTGTTGTGTTGTGTCATGTCGAGCAGTGTCCGCTCCCCCAACTCCTGCCACGGTCTCCACACTGATGACTGTCGACACCAGCTCCTCCATGTCATCCAGCTCCAGCTGTGGCGCTGGACTCCCACCTCCAGTCTGCATTGCTGCCTTCTGGTTGCCTGCGAGTTTCTCCTTGGTTTTGCGCTTGATGTCAATCCATCGCCTCTTGACCTCGTCCATTGACCTCTTGTGCACTCCGACGGCATTCACCTTGTCCACGATGGACCGCCATATTCCAATTTTGGTGCCCAATGACACGTTGGAGGTGACGAACAGTTCTTGATGGTGTTCCATCAATCAATCAATCAGGGAATTGTAAGCGCGCTACTCACCCATGAGGGTATCAAGGCGCTGAGGGGGGGGGTCCGCAGATCTGTTTAGCTGAAGAGCCAGGTCTTGAGGGTCTTCCTGAAGGTGTTCAGGGAGGGGGCACGTCTGATGTCTGCCGGTAGCTCGTTCCAGGTCTTGGCTGCAATGTGAGAGAAGGATCTTCCGCCTGCTCTGGCTCTGTGGATGCGCGGGGTTTCGGCCAGTGCGATATTGGAAAATCGGAGGTTTCTTTTTGGTACGTGGAAGTTGATTCTGTCGTTGAGGTATTTGGGTACGTTGTTGTGTAGGCATTTGTAGGCGTTAGTGAGGATTTTGAAAGTGACTCTTTTCTCCACGGGGAGCCAGTGGAGACTTCGTAGGTGTTGGCTGATGTGTTCGTGTCGGGGGATGCCGAGGACGAGTCTGGCGGCGGTGTTTTGTACTGTCTGGAGTTTGCGGAGTAGGGACTTGTTGATGCCGGCGTAGAGTGCGTTTCCATAGTCCAGTCTGCTGGTGATGAGTGCGTGGGTGACTGTCTTCCTTGACTCAGGGGGATCCACTTGAAGGTCTTGCGGAGGATGCGGAGGGTGTTGAAGCAGCTGGAGGTGACGGCGTTGACCTGTGGGTTCATGGAGAGTGATGAGTCGAGTACGATGCCGAGGTTCTTGGCGTGGTCTGAGGGGGTAGGTGGGCTTCCAAGGGAGGTCGGCCACCAGGTGCTGTCCCATGCAGAAGGGGTGGTACCGAGGACGCAGGACTTCTGTCTTCTCGGCGTTGAGCTTCAGGCAGCTGTTGGTCATCCAGACTGCGACGTCTTGCATTCCTTTCTGGAAGTTGAGTTTGGCAGTGGTGGGGTCTTTGGTGAGGGAGAGGATGAGCTGGGTGTCGTCGGCGTAGGATACGATGTTGAGGCCGTGTTGTCGGACGATGGCTGCGAGGGGGGCCATGTAAATGTTGAAGAGGGTGGGGCTCAGTGATGAACCCTGTGGGACTCTGCAGGTGATTTTCGTGGGGTCAGAGAGGAAGGGTGGGAGTCTGATCCTTTGGCTTCTTCCGGTGAGGAATGATTGGATCCAGTCCAGGGCTGTTCCTTGTATGCCTGCGTCGTGTAGTCTGAAGACTAGTGTGCGATGGGAGACGGTGTCGAAGGCCACTGATTGGTCGAGTAGGATGAGGGCTGCGGAGTGGCCTTGGTCCAGGAGGGTGCGGATGTCGTTTGTGGCGGCGAGTAGTGCGGTCTCTGTGCTATGGTTGCTTCGGAATCCGGATTGGGATGGGATCCATCACCTCCGTGACCAGGATCCTATTCTCCTGCGGGCCGAACCGCGTCTTCCTCTTCTTCTTGTCCTTGCCCTTCCCTGTCCCCGAGGTCCCAGGCTGGTCGTCCGGAGTGCTTGTGGGGTTACGCTCGTCCTCTGCGCCTGCTCCGGCTGCCTCCATGGTGGTTCGGTGTTGGTTATTTTGTGTTTGTGGATTTTTTCTACTTTTGTAGTGATTTTCCCACCTGCCGTGTGTGTATTGCAGGCCTGGCGCTGCTTATCGCTGATTTCCTCATCGCGGTTTGGGCCATCGCATGTTTTTTCACGTTGGGGTTTGTGTTTTTATCGCCATCGCGGTGGTTGTATCGCGGACATTGTCCGCGTTTTCGGGAACCTATCGCATGGTACCGCAGTGTTGTGAATTCCACGTTAAGACGGGGTTATTTTCCTGCGATAGACTGCGATGTGTAAAGTTGCGTTAACCTTTTTTGGCGATGTTTAGCGCACGTTCTTGTGAATATACCCCTACGTGTGTAGTTCTGCTCCCACGTTAGGAGACGCTGAGACCCGGCGCAGTGGCCTTGGGTTTCTGATAACATGTACCCATCTGGCAGGTGGTAGCTCATTCCCTGTGCCTCCTTTGTTCATGTTCGGCTCAGGCTGGTAGTTTTCCATGGTGGGCGGGACTGGAGGCTCTTGGGGAAGAATGATTACTCACCGTAGACTGTTGAGGAGGCAGTCCCTCAGCAGACATCTTAGGGTGCAGGTCATAATGGACTCCTCTGCAGAGCATTTCTAATAAACATGTAAGTTTGTATTCTCTACTGTCTGACCGACTCTTCATTCTTGGGAAGGCATAACAGGTGGTTGTGAGAAAACCCGAGTGGCCCTAGCGGGCCACTTCCTTCAGTTGGCGCCCGAACATGGACCCCGCAAGGTGATCCGACTTGCCCGTAATCGGGTTGTAGGGTCGGGGGTGCGTTTGGTCGGATGGGCGGATCGGGGTAACCCACACAGGACCGAGCTTGGTTCTCGCAGCTGCCCCGCCCTGCTGATCGGGCCCCCCCTCATCTAGTGGTCACCAGCTGAGGTCCTGAGAAGGCGAAAACTTGGAGTTGACCGTTTGGTCCGAAGAGTCGGCAGTGGGGAATAGCTTGACTCGACCTGTGTGCACCAGGTGAGCGAATTGATTCTTGGGAAAAATGGCGCCATTCTTGGACGACACGAGCCTGCGGGCTGTGTCTTGATGCAGTCTTCGGACTGTCTTGTTTGCAGTTTTTGAACTGCCTTGCTTGAACGACAAGAGTCGACGGGCTGCTTCTTGGTACGGTCTCCGGACTGTCTTGTCTTGAACTGGGTGGGTCTGCGGACCCCTGGAAAGGCACAGAGTGTTTGCGAGCAGTTCATCGAACTGCCTGGAAATTTGGCCCGTGCTTGAAAAGGCCCGCAAACAATCTGCCAGACCAACTGGTAATTTGGCTAATGCTCGAAAAGGTTTTGGGCTGGAGCCTGTCTTCTTGGATTTGATACAGTCTCTGGACTGTAGGGAGTGGTCCCTGGACCGTTTTTGTTTGGCTCAGTGACTAATATTTGTTACTTTATTTTGTCTTCGTTTGTCGATTGTTGGTGTTATACTTGTCCGTTAGGGACAGTGCCTGTGTCTTATATTAAGATGCCTTGTTTCAGCAAATTGGGGTGTTTTGGATGTCGATGTTGTTCTACTGATGCTCGATTGGAAGAGAGCCAGCCTGCACCTCCGGGGGGTTCTCCAAATTTTGACATTTATGTTAAACATGGTATTGGCCCTGTTATGTTTAGCACATTGTGGCATAAATATACGAGGGACCATGCTCAGTTACAGTGGCCACTTACTGGCTCATTTGATGAGCAGAAATTGAATTTCTTGCAGGACAAGTTGTTTGCTAGGAGGAGCAGACAGTCGATGTTTGATTCTCTGAGAATATGGCAGAAAGAAGCAAAGCAGTGACGCATGAGGGCAGAGAAAGAGGCCCGGAAGAGGCAGACGCAAATGATAACACAGAAAGCAGTAGCTTATGAAAGAGGAAAGGTAGAGAAGGGTATAGAATGTGCAGATAGAAAGTTTCGGTTACAGACAGATAAGTGCTATGTTGCTAGGGAGGAAGGTGATGATTTTGTCAAAGAACTATTGGATTCTCGTCCTCCTCCTCCTTATGCCCCTGAACGGATATACCCGGCAGTCCCAGCCTCTCAGTCCTTGGCCCCTAGTGCCGCCCCTTCTAGCATCCCTGTTTCTGGTACTACCGCTTCTGCCCCGGCCCCTCTTGCTTCTCTTCTATTCACACCAGCCACGGGGGCAGGGGCTGTTAGCTCCCCTGCCCAGTCTGTTAGTTCTGTGTCGACTGTTACTCCCCCTTTCGCCCCTACCGCCCTGTCTCCCTACCTGAAGGTACCTGTATCTGTGTCCGCTCCCTCCTCCGTGAGTGTGACACACCAGGCAAAGTTGAATGTGGAAACTCCCGCGCGTGGAGTGCATGATGTGAACTGGACAGCAGCGCGAGATCGAATGGATAAAGTGTTGGTGCTTTCTGTGGTGGGTGATGAGGAAAAGACAATGGTGGTGAATCAGGCAGCTCAGTGGTCTCGGCACCCAATCTATAGCGTGGAGGATGTGTGGAGTGTGATGAAAGATTACGAGCCGTTTATACAGCAGCATGCCCTTAAGCACATGTCGGCGATGCTGATAGAGTTGTGGGAACAGTGTTTTCAAGGTGTTGCACCGCAAATAATATATGACATACGGGATAGGTATATGCTGCAGGTATGGCTCCTAATGAGTTCTTAAGCAATATAACGACATTAGTGGGGTACCGAGGTAGATTACTCCAGAAGATTCCGACAATGGGGGCACAGCATCCCATGAGGGAAGTTCATCCCATTTACCACCCTGAAATTCCAGAACTGCGCGATTCCACCAATGCTGTGATTAGACAACGGGTCAATGCTCGGTTTCAGGAGCAATGGATTTATACTCCTTGGAAGAGGAGTGAGGTCCTATCCTCCTATCCTTAAAGGGCCAGCTGCCGGACCCCCGAAAAAACCCTACTGCCTATTAGAAGGAATTGACGGAGGCTGCCTCCTCTTACAGTAATGACGTTAGCTGACTGAGTTGTTTTTCGGGCTTGTTGGTACCAGTGGACATATGGAGGCAAGTCCACACGCAGGATCATGCACTAGAGTTGGGAGGAACATGGGATGAGATCAGGGCTTGAGATAAGGAGCGTAAGCCTGGAGACAAGCCGAAAGCAGAGTTTCTCGCTTTGCCTGGGCGTATTATCACATACATGCATCCACTTATCCCGCCAAGGAGGGTGGATTGGGATAAGTTGACTGCGTTTTGCCAGAAGAAGGATGGGAGTGTGTCGGATTTCTTTACTAGATTTGAAGGGGGGTTCTTAGATTTTAGTGGACAGGACCTGTCGCAGGAGGATGGTGTTCGTTTATTTGTCAACAGATTTGTCACTAACTTACTTCCCGAGATTGCAACACGGTTGCAGGCGTCGGAAAGTACTTGGACGACATCATCGCCGTCCGTGATATTGAGTATGGCACAATATTACGAACTTAGAGAGAATGAGTACAAGGAAAGGGTGGAGAAAAAGTCAAAGGATTTGAAGACGAGGGTATTGATGCAGCAGGTTGCAAGGGGAAATGGACGAGGTAGAGGTTCGGGTTCAGCCCAGCAGCGGTCTGGCAGAGGTGGCGCATCAAACTCGCCCCTCGGGTTCAACCAATGTGCGTACTGCAAAACGGAGGGACATTGGCAGAATGAGTGTCCGGAGTTGTTACAGAAGGGTGAGGACCCAAGGGGTCGAGGTTTTCGAGGACGCGGGTGAGGAACAGGAGGTAGAGGGGGAATGCAGTCAGAAGATACGTCACACAATAGGCAGAGCGAGAATTATTTTGATGACCCCAGAGGACGGCAGTACTATCATGACGATTATGACATGGACGAAGTGACGGGGTTGTCTCATAGCTAGGACCGCCGTGGACAGGGTGAGGGACCAGTTCCTGTGCCTATAGATCAGAATGGACCTTATGTCACTGCTGATTTACATGGTACTACTGAAAATTGTTTAGTTGATACAGGGGCTATGAATAGCTCTGTTTCCCGTTCACTGGTTCCGGGGGCAGCTCTGTCTGGCCAAAATAATGTTTCGGTGGGTTTCTCAGGCGTGCCGGTCATTAGCCCCATTTCCAAGCCTCTTGCTTTGACTATTGGCCCCTTTACGGTCGATTCACCATTTTTACTGACGTCAAATTGCGGGGAAAATTTGTTAGGACTCGATTTATTGAAACAGTTGCATGCGACAATTTTCTGTTCTCCAGACGGTGTTTACATGACTATTGGACCGAAGGTGCTCATGCCACACAGTGCTTTGCGAAAGATGTCCCCCTTTCCAGCTGAGTTTAGAGATGTACCACGTACGTTATGGGCTACAGGAGACACAGATGTGGGGTTACTCCAGATCCCGCCTGTTTCTATACAGATCAGACACAATGCTAAATTGCCACGAATTCCCCAGTACAAGATATCCCAGGCAGGTGAAAAGGCCCTATTGCAAATAATACAGGATTTGATTGAGTCTGGTGTGGTTGAGGAGACTACGGCGAATTTGTGTAATAGCTCTATTCCTCCTATCCTTAAAAAGGCCCCCTTGGATTCTCCTGATGCCCACCCTGATGTTTACCGCTTTGTGATTGACCTCAGAGAGGTTAATAAGATCGTAGTTCCCAATACCCTGTGGTTCCGGACATTACAGCGATCTTAACAATGATTCCCCCATCAGCGAAATTTTTCTCTGTAATTGACTTGAAAAATGCTTTCTTCAGCATACCAATTCATACAGATAGCCGATATCTGTTTGGATTCGTAATAGCCGGTCTGAGCTTTAGATTCTGTCGTGCTCCACAAGGCTATACTGAAAGCCCTAGTATTTATAGCCAAGCCTTGAAAGCTCAATTGGATTCTTTGGAGTTTCCCCCTGGTAATGTGCTGTTGCAGTATGTTGACGACCTCCTTATTGCTTCAGACCATGAGGATGGTTGCAAAGGCGCCACAGTTAAAATATTGTTTTACTGGCGCACCATGGACACAAGGTGTTGCTTTCCAAATTCCAGTATTGTCGACAGGAGGTCACCTATTTAGTTCACCTACTGTCGAAGGAGGGTCGCAGACTAACACCTGAGCGCATAGCTACCATTACTAACATGTCTGTCCCTAGAACCCAATGCGAGGTACGCGCGTTTATAGGGATAACATCGTATTGTCGGCATTGGATCCCTAATTACTCCCTACTAACAAAACCCCTTCTTTACCTGACCACAAAAGTTGTGCATGAACCCCTGCCTTGGACACCTGCATGCCAGCAAGCTTTTGAGCAATTAAAGACTGCGCTTTGCTCTGCTCCTGTGCTTGGTACTCCTGATTACCAGAAGCCTTTTGTACTCTACGTGCATGAGGTGGACGGTTGCACGCTTTCTGCTCTAACACAGGGTTTCGGTGGTAAGCAGAGACCCTGCGCCTACTTTTCTGCCATGCTTGACAATGTCGCCAGAGCACTCCTGAGCTGTCTGAGAGCTGCCGCGGCGGTGGCAGTTTCTATCAGACAATCGGCAGGGCTCATCCTTGATACTGCTCTCACAGTAATGGTACCCCATGCTGTGGATACACTATTGAATAAGACAAAGACGCTTACTAGTGCACGTCTGACTGGCTATGACCTGACCCTGTTTGCTCCGCACCTTACCATCAAAAGATGTGCTACTCTGAACCCAGCCACATTACTACCCCTCCCTTCGGAAGAAAAGGGCAATGATGTCCATGATTGCTTATTTCGGACTGAGGAAGAAACGAAGGGACGGGTAGACCTGACTGATGTTCCCTTATCTGAACCCCAAGGGGAACTATATGTCAATATGCAAAAACAACGTTACACACTGTAGTTGAGACATCCCGTATCCCACACCAATCGGCCCAAGCTGCAGAGTTGGTTGCCTTCCTCAGGGCTTGTGAGTTAAGTGAGGGACTGGCTGTTAATATCTACACCGACAGCCAGTACGCATTTGGGGTGGCCCATAATTTTGGGCGCCTCTGGGCGGAGAGAGGGTTCTTGACTTTGCATGGACTGCGGATTCAGAACGGGCCATTGATACATAGATTGCTGTCTGCATTGACACTTCCCAGTAAGTTAGCAATAGTGAAATGCAGCGCTCTTAAGGCTATTACAGATGATGTGGGGAGGGGAAATGCTTTCACAGACCAGACAGCTAAGGAGACAGCTCGATCAAAGATGACACAGATGTTGGTGGCAGGTCCCGCTAGGTGGGTCCCAGACAATGGAATGTTCCAATACACATTGGAGAATGTCAGGGAAATCCAGGGTGAGGCGACTCTAGATGATTTAGCAATGTGGGAGGAGAGACAAGGTCGCTTGGATGAGGATGGGTGTTGGACTGACTTGTCAGGGAAGCAGCGATGGCTGCTGCCTAATGCATATGTGCTCCCTGTTGTTACCATGGCCCGTGGCCCAGCGCACATTAGTGCCAAAGGAATATGCAAGTTGCTGGACCCAGTATGGCAGAATGATAATATCGCTAAGACAGCTACGCATTTAGTGAAGCACTGCATCATTTGTCTGAAGCATAACCCTGGGAAAGGTACCCCTACACCCGCTGGTAATTTCGCACCACCCTCCTTCCCTTTCGAGGTTCTCCAGATGGATTTCATCGAAATGGAACGAGTTAATAACCTCAAGTATGTGCTAGTAGTGATCTGCGCATTCAGTAAATGGATTGAGGCTTATCCCACCAAAGAGAATACAGCTATGGCGACGGTGAAGGCACTTCTAAAAGAGTACTTCCCGCGCTATGGATTGCCACGCGTGATTTGGAGTGACAACGGAAGTCACTTTAATGCAAAAGTCATTGAATTGGTGTGCACAGGTTTGCATATTAAACAGAAGTTTCATGCAGCGAATCATCCCCAGTCGGCAGGCCTGGTTGAGAAGTACAATGGTACTCTCAAACTGAAGCTAGCAAAGATCCAAGAAAGCACGGGACTGCGATGGCCAGATGCATTACCCTTGGCTTTATTATCTACCAGAGCGACAGCGCATTCTAGAACAGGGTTGTCCCCTTACGAGGTGGTCTTCGGATGCCCTGCTAATGTTTGGGGCGTCCCCAGACCCAAGCGCTTTTCCGAGATAGAGTAGCCCTTGCTTGTCGACTACCTGTATGAATTGTCTAAAGATTTTCGTTTTCTTTATCAACAGATACAAGCCACATTGCGGCAAGTACCAGAGGGGCCCGGGCATTGCATACAGCCCGGTGATCACGTGATGATAAAGAACTTTCAACGGAAGAGCAGCCTGGAGCCGAGGTGGAAGGGGCCAGTAATCATACTCCTTGCCACTAGAATGGCTGTAAAGGTGGCTGGCAGAAAGCAATGGATTCATACATCTCATGTGAAAAGGGTGCCTCTCCCGCTTCCGTACGACCGTTGGGTCAACAAAGGCATTGGTGATCAGGAGTGTGAGAAGGTGCCACACTTCGTTCCCTTCTCTGACACCCGAGTGAGGTGGGCGCAGACAGACGAACAAAGTGATGCAGTTCTGTCTGAGGCGATCCCGCCGGAGATAAGGGCCGCCCCGGATAACACTGTCTCTAACACGCTGGAATCTGAATCTCGATGCCCATCTGATCCTGAGTTTCTGCCCCTTTTTGTTGATGAAACAGTGCCTGGAGTTACCAAGTATAATTTGAGGCCCCGGAAAAAGGATGGTGCACCAGCCGAGCAGTCTAGGAGTTAGGGAAGGACTTGAGCTCAGGGCGCAGGTGCTGTGCCTAAGGTGCTTGTATTAGACTAGGGCGAACAACACTGCACATATACAGAACTATGCGCATGTTAGAAATGGGGATCCCTAGTTGGCCGCGGCTGGCGCCAAGGTCCAAATAGGGAACCTTCTTCCTAAGTCAGAGTAAGGGGGCTACACCCTTTGATAACCCCTGCTCAACCCTGTGGTAACATAGCACCAGTAGCGGTCGGTGGTGGGAGTGCAGCCGGGTGCTGACGTGGGGTGGGGGAGGGGGAGGGGCATGGTGGGGGGTAGTAAACTACGGATTACAGGCGATTACAGGTAAGTACACATATAAATAAATAAAACGAATTTCGTTTCTCGCGCTGCATCACATTTGGCGATGCAGCAAGTAGTTATAGAAAAATAGTTATCTTTATATAGACTGAACACGAGGCTAAAAGCACTCAAGGAGCCACAATGCACACAATTACAGATTCACTTCAAAAGCAATAAAGGCACTCGAAATGGGGGTGGAACAGACTTAGTTCGGGGCCGGGGTCCACGCGACCCGGTGATGCACAATGTACCTGAGATGTAAAGGGGCACGGCATGCAGCCTCACAAGGAAGCCGCGGTGATGACAGGCGGACTCGCAGCGGCCACAGCTCCCGGCTGTAGCGGTCCGCGGCGTGCACTCACGATAATCCTGGGACGGGGCTTAAAGGCGGGCACCCAGCGGTACCCGCAGGTGGTAACAAGATCCTGGAAGTGGTGACTAGTGCGGGCACTCAGCTGCACAGCTCCTCAGCTGCAGCGGCCCACAATAGCGATAGCGATGATTTCCGTAGGATGGCAAATGTGGGCACTCAGCGGCACAGCTCCTCAGCTGCAGCGGCCCACAATAGCGATAGCGATGATTTCCGTAGGATGGCAAATGCGGGCACTCAGCGGCACAGCTCCTCAGCTGCAGCAGCCCGCGATAGCGATGATTTCCGTAGGATGGCAAATGCGGGCACTCAGCGGCACAGCTCCTCAGCTGCAGCGGCCCACAATAGCGATAGCGATGATTTTCGTAGGATGGCAAATGCGGGCACTCAGCGGCACAGCTCCTCAGCTGCAGCGGCTCACAATAGCGATAGCGATGATTTCCGTAGGATGGCAAATGTGGGCACTCAGCGGCACAGCTCCTCAGCTGTAGTGGCCCACAATAGCGATAGCGACTTTCAGCCCGCGTTCCCCGCAGTAGAACCAGAGGCTCTGGAATTCTCAACAGAGGCCTCACCTGCGGATAGAATCCCCCTCAAATAGGAATCCAGACGGCTGATGGGTGAGGTCTAATGTCCCTGAGACTTCAGCAGGAGGTGAGCTCAAATCAGGCCCTTGGGTAGTTGCTTCAGCAAGATGGATGAAAGTTTCAAAGTCCTTTCCCTCTAGTTACACGGACAGAGGTTCGTCTTGGCATACAGAAGTAACACCCTCGTGGAGGTTTTCGCGCACATCTTTATACCCCCCTCGCCTTTGTTCTCTCAAAAGTCACAAGACACTGAACCCAGTCAGAACCAGTTCGGGGAGGTCCTGGGGGCACGTTGTTTACGAGGCGGCATCCTGCCCTTTAGGAGCGGGGGTCTGCCATCAGACGCACCGTGGGAGGGGGAGCCATCATTCACCTTGCCAGGCGCAGCCCTGCGCAGATCAAAGGGTCACCCCTCCCCATACTCCAGCTGCAGATCTCTCTACTCGACCCAGGTCGGGTTCAACCTACCCTGTCCCTCCAAAACCAGACGGCCAATACACATAACAGCAGAGCACACTGGAAGACTTAGGCAAGAAAATACCCACTTTCCCAAAGTGGTATTTTCAGACACAGAATATATAAATAACCCTCACTAAAAGATGTACTTTAATATTCTGAGCTCAGGCATACTAAATTCGACTTTTCACTTTACAAGCTGCTTCTGTGGGTGGCGCAATCAGCGCTGCAGGCCCACCAGCAGCATTCGGTCTACCAGCCCTGGGCACGCACGGTGCACTATACTAGAGACTAACAGGTAAACCAAATGAGCCAAATATGGGAACATCAATTCATACAGTCAATTTACAATAGGGAGCATTCGCGCTGTGGCACGGAATGGCCGTGGCACAGCGCCCAGAGCATCTAACACAAGCAAACACAGAGGAGACAAAAAGCGAAAAATGGAGGGGAAACCCACGCTAATGGTGCCAGGTCTAACAGAGCAGGAAAACAGGACCTCGGTGTATAGTGGTGTACCAACCATACCCCTTATTACCCAAAATCCCAATCCGACTAGCTATAGTGTCACATTCATTCTCCGTACTACAGCGAAGCTACCAATGATTAGACATCCCAGAACACGGACTCTTTCAGGAATCGCGGGAGCAAGAACACTCTTTCATTATTCACTCATACTTGTCCACAACGTGCGTAATAAGAGACACAGTATAGTTTAAAATGTTTATTTCAACTAACGTGCTCTAAGACACAGTACACGTGCCAGTACTAGCAGCATAATGCATAAAGTTAAAACAGTAAGCATGGTTACAATTCCATAGAATACAAACGGGGACAGCATTTTATAAAGTCAGTGGATATAGGACTAAAAGGCCTTGCCACCCTCCCCGTGCTAGGAACTAGTTTATTATAAAAATAGAAGACCTCTGGGCTTTGTCCGGGGGACCCCCATACCTCAAGATCTAGATGCAAGGTTTACATCATTAGACAAGCACAGCTCTTCTCCCTGGAAAGGTTGTTCTCCAAGTGCCTCAAACAGGGAGATCACCATATTAAAAGCACACAAATTTCTCCCTGTGCAGCTGTATTCCATGTTATGTCTAAGTGCGAGGGGCTGACCAGAACAGCAATAACAAGGGACGTTGTTTTTCGACCTTGTACATTGTGTACAGACGAACCCCACAGAGGACATGAGAAAAGGTGAAAGGCAAAAAGACAAACAGTTCTAATGCTGAATGGGCACAAGCAGAGTCTTGAAAAACAAAGTCACAGAGTAACGTGTGCAAAGAAGGCATCATGGCAGCTAGGTCTAAGCTAACTTAGCAATGTCGACAATGAGGCCACAATCCACACTACACCCTCCCCTGGTCAGTCCATAGGGCAAGGCATAGGACGAAAACAGAATTCGAATAGATGGAGCAGAATGTAAACGTCTATTTGTGGGAAATGTCCCTTTGAGGGCTAGGGAATGGGAAATAAAAATTTTGGGGATAAAAAAATTCCAGATAGGGCCAGAAAAGAGGGCACTCTAAGAGAATAAAAAAAAATCCAGCAATGCAGTTCGTTGAAAGTCAATGTCACTAATCCTTAAGAGTGTATGCGCAGAAAACTGCAACACTTTCCAGAAAGACATCATTGTCATTGTTTGAAAAAAGAGATGCCATCCAGTTCAACAAATCAAAACTGAATTCATGTTCCTCACAATAGGGAGCAGCGATCAGCATTGTGGGACAACTTGCGTGATACTCAATATAACTTTGTTGTAGGAGATGCTGAGCAGCCGCCCAGATATCCCATTGTGCCAAGACCCCAAGTGCAGCCGCACGCGCCATTAATCCAGCCCCGGAACATTCCCATTCATGGGCCACTAAGGGGCCCATCAACCGGTCAAAATCCGGGTCCGAACAAGACGTATTGGAGAGGCAAATATCCAAGGACCAAGAGAATGGACATCGTAAACAGGACATCACAGGTTGCACGCAAGTGAAATACGCAAAGCGATAAGAAAGTCCATAAGACACGCTGAGTGTCGCCAGTGGTAGGATGCCGAAGCTGTCAATCATGCATTCACGGAGCATCCGTAGCTGCGCCGGGTCGTATAGACCCCCAGGAAGTGCAGCCATTGCGCAACAGGCAAAATATAAGCAATATTCCAGCAGCTAAGGCTAGGATCAATGGGAAGCCTCCAAAGATGCTGGAAAAATAGAATGAATAAAAGCCGGAATTGCACCAAATATAGTCTGAAAGGAGGTCAAAAGGCCGGAGCCTACAACTTTAAAAAAGTGCACAAGACCTTCGGTATTAGATGCATTAAATATACGATGAATCAGTTCACTGAAATGTTGGGGGAGGTTTGTGTTCAAAAGGGCCTGTATCTCACTGTGGGTACTAGCCACCTGGAGGACGAAGGTCTCCCGTGCAGAAGTGAGCATAACCTCCTGGTTGAATAATAGCGCCTTTATTCTGCTCAATTTATTGAAATCTGCCTTCAAAGTAGGTATGTAAGGCCAAACGGAACTATCTACCATCCCACGCGGAGGTGGAAAAAGCACATTTTTGCAGCACACAACGCGGTGTGAAACCGTTACAATGTAGGGGATGCCTGCCTGCATCCCACAGCAGTCCTGATTATTTAAAAGCAGATAGCTACCATTTGCAAGCACAGTGAAAGTAGGTGATATAACAGGAGCTGGAACGCCCTTTAAAACACAAGCAAGCTTCGGGGCAAAAACATTACAAGCCCCGTGCAATTTAATGTTTATACAAATGAGGGAATGACCCACTGTAGAATCGCAAGACTCCCCTGTGAGAAATACCTCCTTGTCATCCCTAAGGCATCTGTATGTGAAAGGTAGGGACCAAAGTTCATGTAAAAGGCACTGCCTAAAGGCTGAAAACGGCCTACAGGATAATGTTTCATGCATGAACTGAATTCAAATAAAGAAAAAGGCAAAGTAATAACCCCGTGAACCAGCCACACTGCAGAGTCAGTCTTCGCCACAGAGAATGGCAACAGCTCTATCTTTTCGATATGTAGGAGAGTGTATGTTGCATCTTTCATGGACATGAATTGCTGTTTTTCAGTCAAATTAAACGGTAAGAACAAGGCAGATGTATTTAAAAAATGCCATGGAACCTTCCCCATTTTCAGTGTTTGCAAAGTCCATGCAAACTGCATCACTGAACGCAATTGATTCTGACCATGATAAAACACAGATACATCATCTTGTACAATATCAACAACAGATGAAACAATATTCTCTAGTGTGTAAATGCGGGAAGATAGGGTGTTAATACTATTATCGACAACAGCGAGCACTTTTTCTAGATTTGCTTGATCTATTTCCCGTAAACGGGAAGCAGCTTCTATTTGTGAAAACTTCCAGATTTCATTGTAGGTCACATAAACAAATCTTTTAGGTCTTGGACCGTGAGGCCCTAGAACAAAGTCGGCCAGATCAATGTTGCCTGATAGGAGGGATAAATGTCGTTTTACGGAATCTAATGTAGAGTGCTGCAACCACTGTTTACATAATTTACCAACAGAATATGTTGTAACTGTACGCGAGTCAGAAAACCTTGGATCTGGCCTATCCTGTTTGTAACCAGCAGCAGAGATATGAAAACGCAGTTGGCAGGCGTTAGATGCTATGGGCCACGCCAACCAGGCTGACTAATCAATGGCAGAGACATTAAAGGAATTATTTTGAAACAAAGTTTGCAAACTTTCGAGGGAAATATTTAAATGCAAGCTCCTGTTTGGCCAGGAAGACAACACAGAAATGGAAGGTGCATTCAATTGTTTTGAAGTAGCCAAACCCAAACAAGTTGTTTGATATATAGTACTATTTAAAAATACAATTTGGGTGGGGATAAGGCAAGCACGGTGCAACGCTTCTGTACCGCGTACCTGCCAAGATTTAGTGCCCCAAATAGACTTTAAGTCAATGGTGTTCTTCCAGTGCTCATAGCCACCCACAGCTAATGCGTCCATAAAGGAACTGGAATACAGTAATTTGGTGTGGGACAACATTAATTTCTGATTCGAAGAAACGTTCAATTTAAAATAATAGGACCCTGGGTTTGATCTATCAAAGTCTGTAAAGTAAGTACATTTATTTTTAAGTGTTTGGGAGCTACCTTGCAGAGGGGTCGGGCAATGTTCCCACTGGGTATAATTGAAACTACCTCGAAGTGTACTTGGTTTATGCAGAAAATGGTTACCGTAATGCTGGTAACAATATAAATCGGCATAATTAGCAGAATTTAAGTACAAATCCTCAGCATTAAAAGCAGCATAATATTTTAAATCAGAAAATAACGATTCAATGGCATGCACATCCCAATCATCTGAATGAATATTCCTTTGTACCACATCACCCATGGAAACACGAAGCACACTTGGTACATTAAAATCTCTGTAGGTCCATGGATTTGGAAATTCACTGCATCCCACACGATGCCATCTGCAACTGGAAAGGCGGAAATGTTCACAAATGTGTGATCACGCTTCATGATGTGTGAAGAAGAATGCGGAGCCAAAGTTCCAGCAACAGAGTTCACCGCAGAGCGTTCTGGCAAGTAGTGACCATTGATGAGCAAGAAAAAAACTGCCACAAAGCCAATGGACATGAATAGAAAAATCAGGAATAGCACCAACCAGATGTATGTCCATGGAGGGACCAAAAATTGTCTCTGAACCAGGATACAAAAATACTGAATTTGGTCGGGATAAGTGATGAGGTGGAAGATGAATCAAAAGAAAAATGTGTTAGGCTCAGTGGTGTTGTAGGCAAATGAGCCACTGACTCACTTGCGGGGTATACATACTCGGTTTCCTCATTGCAGGAGGAAGCCGGGAGGTTGAGCAGGCGATCTGGCAAAGAAACCATCCCAATGGCAACATCGGCGTCTGTGGAGTCAGGAGGGCCACGAATAGGATTTCTTGAAATTGCCGGACATGATACCGCCAGGTGTTACACTATTCAGGATCGGCCAGATGTTGTAGCTTGACATTGTCCACTGAGATGTATCTGTTGTCTTTGCGACCAGGAAGCGGTGGTAAGATGACTGTACGAGTACCCTTCAAGCCAAGAACTGGAACCGGTGCACGATAAGAGGGGCCAAATTCTTTTTGTTCTCCACCTTCTCTCGGACCAGATCTCCAATCTTCGGAAGCCAGCCGGCAACCGGAATCTGCAACACAGCGTCAGTGGCTGAAGGTAAGTGTTCGTTTGCAAGTCTGTCACCGGTCTCTTGTAAGTCCTGCAACATAGTAGAATGATTATCTACGTTAAAGATTGCGGCAGTTGCCGCCAAGTCTAGACCATCAAGGTCTGGCACAAACATCTGTATGCCAAAGAGCATTTCGTATGGGGTCCGCCCACCCAGAGATCTTCTAGGGAGATTATTAAGTGCACGTTGCACGCCATACAAGTGGGCAAGCCAGTTCCTGCCAGTACCTAAGACTCTAGCTGTCAAGGATTGCTTTAAGTCACGGTTCATTCGCTCCACAATTGAGTTGCCCTCAGGCCTATATGGAGACGAAAATTGCACCAGCACCCCCATAGACCTCATCGCGTCCTTGTACGCCTTAGAGGCGAACGCTGGACCTTGGTCGGAATGGAAGGTGCCACAGGCAAAAATTCCCACAAAGACACGCAAATCTCTGATGACATTTCGAGCGTCAGCACTGCGTTGTGGCCACACCCAGATGAAACGTGTGCACGAATCAACTGCAACTAAGATGTATTTATATGCAGTGTCAGAAGAAAATGGACCGCAGTGATCAAGGTATACACAACAAAAAGGTTTATTAGAAATGCAGAGCTGTGTTTGTGGCGGACGTGTAACCGTAGAGGGCTTAATCTGTTGACAAATGTCACAAGAAAGGACATAAGTACGGGTTTGTTTATATAAACCACGCCACCAGTAACGCTGCTGCAAGATTGAAACAGTTGCAGACACGCCAGCATGGGCCGAAGCCAAGCCTTCGTGTGCGGCTGTTATCAAAGAATTTCTGCGGTCCGCTTTGGGAATCAGCCGATCACCAACGTCTGGAATTCTTACATAAGGAACCTGATCGGGACTTAAGTGATAAGCATACTTGGAATGGAAACCCTGTGGGTAATTAGTACCATCCTTTGTTGCAGCAATAGCTGCCAAAATCTCATTATCTATTTTTGTCATGGATCTTGTAATGGCTGCTACTGAGCACGTGGCTACTGCTGATTTGGCAGCTTCATCTGCCAAACTGTTACCGACCATGTGTGCGCCCACACGCTTGTGGCCTAGAGTGTGAATCACCTGTGTGAGAGGCAGACGTTGTTTAAGATCCCCCACTCGAACCCAAAGCATTTTATGCTTAATTGTGCTGCCTTTAGAATCTCTATAGTCGTTTTGCGACCAAAAGAATAAGTTGTCATTAAAAGCCTGGACACAGTAGTAAGAATCGCATACAATAAGTGTTGTCACCTTCGGGTCAGCAAACTCAAGGGCGAGCACCAAAGCACGCAGCTCGGCCAATTGTGCGGTACTGTCTCCCAGTGCCTGCGTGTGCACAACACTCGATTTGAACTCCCCGTTCACCATGTGACCTGCCACAATAGCACATGCTGCTGAGTACGCATGCTTAGAACCCGTGGCCGGTTGCGCCGAACCATCGGTGTAAATGATACATTTGTACTCCTCAAGCGGCAGCAAAGACAGAGGAGGAGGATGAACAAATTCATACTGTAAGAACTCCTGTGTCTGAAGAGAGGAATCAAAGATGAAAGTGACATCCGGAGATGTCAAAGAAGTAGCCCATTGTATCCAACAGGGGTGCAAAGCCTTAGAGTTTGGTACACTTGCCTTTGTCACTGCCTCAAGGGCAGGATAGGGGTGACAACCAAGATGCGTTTTCCCTGTGCCAGTGCGCGTTCCTTAAGAATCTGCACTGCAGTCAAAACTTTCTCCACAGTGGAAAAGCGCAACTCGGCAGAAGTGTAAAGATGTGACTTGTAGGCAATAGGTACTGTGTCTCCTTCATTAAACGTCAAGTACATGAAACCTACTGCCCCTGGCACAATTCTAATCACCAGGTTCATATGGTTATCACGAGTCAACAAGAACTTAGATTCAAGTAGATCAGACTGCAAAGATTGCAGTATAGTGGAGTGTTCCGGAAGCCAGCACGACTTCGAAAAGGTCGGTTGTATCAAGGCATAAAGAGGTTTGATACGCTGGGCATATTCGGGAATGTAAGAACGACCAAAGTTCAAAAATCCCAGCAAAGACTGAAGTTTTTTCAGGGTCGTTGGAGGGCACAGAAGTGCACACTTCTCCAGGAAGTGGGGAGCTAAGCCCCTACCTTCATTGTTGAGCTCATAGCCCAAAAATAACACAGTATATTCTGTGATGTGAGATTTGGCAAAATTAAATTTGTATCCTAAGACCGCAAACTCAAGAATAATGCGGTCTACTCGGGAAAGATGCGACCATAGTTCGTCGTCTGTCAGATATATATCATCAACGTACGAATACGCATCTGGGTCTATGCTGTCCAACAAAGAGACAACACGGGCGGCGAAGACCCCCGGGCTGTTCTTTTAGCCCATTGGCAAACGCCGGAATTTGAATAGTTTCCCACCGGAAGTGAACGCGGTCCATTGGCCGCAGTCCGGGGATAAATTGTGAGTGTAAAAACCATTGGAAAGGTCAAGAGTCATTTTATATTTTTTACGAACAAGACTGTCTACGAGCGCAGAACTATGGGTATTCTGTATCGCAAAGGTTCGACAATGGGAGTTCAAATGCCGGTAGTCCAATACCAAGCGGTACGACCCATTGGGTTTAGAAACTGCGAAAAGGGGATTATGCATTGGTGACACGCATGTCTCAATTACTCCTTGATATTATAACTGTGTTAGAATGTCGGAAACGGGACCCTTAGCTTCCCGCCGGAGGGGATATTGGGCTTGAGGCTGTGGCAAAGACCGCAATGGTATATCATGGGAGGGAGAATCCTCATCCCAGCCCACGTGATTACGGTACAGTGCCGGGGCCTGGGCCACAGCCCATTCAGCTGCGAGAGCCTCCGCTTTGTCCTTGGGGACATGACGAGAAAAGCTCGGAAGGATTACCTCCTCCCCTCTATGAGCAGCAAGTACGAATGGGGGCGGCCAATCTGCCTCCGCCAACAAAATGTCATAAGAAGAGGTCAGATTTTCCCCAAAAATCCCTTTAATAACACGCTCTATGTCACCTTCAATTTGCAGGACAATATTAAATAGTCTGTCGGGGGTGCCACTCGGGTGTCAGCAGTCTCGACAGTAATGTAAGTGTCAGTTGCTGTCGCCTCCACATGAGGACGTAGTGCCTCCCGCACTATGGTAACTTCCGCAGCGCTGTCTAGCAGTGTCACTGCCCACGTCCAATTCAGGAGTCTCGTTCTCACCGTCTGTGGCATATCTCGCTGTTAAAGCGGCAACTTTTTTCTTCTGAAAACTGCGGGCGAGGATGGGGAAATTCTTCTTGTTTCCCTCTGCCAGGTTGTCGAGGTTGGTCTCGTCCCTGTGGGGCGTCACGACCCCTGCCTCTATCCTGGCGATCTCCTCCACCAGCCTGTGAGGTCGATGGTGCCTGCGAAGAACACGGAGAACGCCGGTCAGGAACCTGAAATCTATCAGGAGACTTAATTCTCGCTCGGTCGCGCAAATCATAAGTGCGTTCAGAAGACACGGAAACCGGTGACGCTGCACGTGACCCTGGGTTTGATTGTAGCTTTCCCTGTTTCTTTAACTTCCGGGTCTTTTCAGAAAAGAACGGTTTCTCGTCTTTATCAGACTGAGATTTTTGTTGTGGTTGTGTTTGAGCTTGCGTTTTAGCAAAAGGCTTAACCCCCAAACTATTGCGGCCAATGGTTTTATAAGCCTGTGCAATACTTTTTGGTAATTCGCAAGGCTTGTCCGGCTCTGGGACTAAAGCCAAAGCATTAGCGACTTGAAAGTTGACCGCATCACCCTTGACGTTTGCAAGGATTAGGTCAGCCACTACATCGAACACTCCCACCAGTCTCATCCCCAGTTCCACAGCCGCTTCAAGGCCATGTTCATCTTGTACGCGCTTAATCATGGTGGGGAGGACTGTCATGGATGGAGTGCTGAAACACTTCGCATACACTGCTGCGAATACCTTGCCCCAGTTGTTGCATTCTGTCAACTCGGGAATTAAGTATTTTGGCAAACTAATAGTCAGAATCCTGTGTTTTTCCTCAGGAGAGGTATTTGGAAACACCGCCTCCAGCTGGTCAAATTTTTCTGCAAGCCAATAAGGCAAATCATCCTTATTCTGTGGGCGCTTGCCCATCACCGAATTAACCATGACGAAACTTATGGTCACACCGCCATGTCCAGCTGGATGCGCCGCATCTCCAGGAGGGGCCATCTGGACATTGCCTGTAACATATTGTACTAAAGCTCTGTGCACACGGATTAAGGACGTATGCAAGATGCGCAGTTCATCTACCGGAACCGCTAAATGACGTGGATGCGGGGTATACCCGGCCAAAACAGGCCAAGTGGCCCCATCTATCGATAAGGGGCCTAAACGAATCGGGGTGACCGGATGTGGGAGGGCGCCATTAAACCAAACACGGTGTTGCCACGCCGTGAGTGGTACTTCAAGAGCCTGATAAGGCCGATAAACGTTGGGTAGGGCGGTGGCTGCGTAAGCGTGGAACAAATTGTCAGCTCCTTCCACCGCCGGAAAAGTGACCCATGAGTAAAACACCTCAAAGTGGTAAGCTGGATCGACTTGGACCACAAAGATGAGGGTGACACCCACGTCAGGCACTCCATACGCTGTCAAATGAGCACGGAGCGCAGCGCGGTTATGTGTCGGGACATTTATATTCACAGCCATTAAGACCGAGAACGAAAAACAACCTAGTGCTTGGCAGCGCAATATAGGGTTAATTTTAAAGAGAACACCTTTTAATAACTTCAAGCTTGAAAGAACCTATAAAAACATCAATATAGGAGGTTACACCCTCACAAATGTTTCCGGAAACATAAGTGAAGGGAATTGTGGACAAGCACAAGTACTACTCAAGTGTCTAGCAGATAAGAAGCCCACCACGTTGGTGGCGCCATGTTGCGGGGATTCTGCACATATACAGAACTATGCGCAGGAAAACAGGACCTCGGTGTATAGTGGTGTACCAACCATACCCCTTAGTACCCAAAATCCCAATCCGACTAGCTATAGTGTCACATTCGTTCTCCGTACTACAGCGAAGCTACCAATGATTAGACATCCCAGAACACGGACTCTTTCAGGAATCGCGGGAGCAAGAACACTCTTTCATTATTCACTCATACTTGTCCACAACATGCGTAATAAGAGACACAGTATAGTTTAAAATGTTTATTTCAACTAACGTGCTCTAAGACACAGTACACGTGCCAGTACTAGCAGCATAATGCATAAAGTTAAAACAGTAAGCATGGTTACAATTCCATAGAATACAAACGGGGACAGCATTTTATAAAGTCAGTGGATATAGGACTAAAAGGCCTTGCCACCCTCCCCGTGCTAGGAACTAGTTTATTATAAAAATAGAAGACCTCTGGGCTTTGTCCGGGGGACCCCCATACCTCAAGATCTAGATGCAAGGTTTACATCATCAGACAAGCACAGCTCTTCTCCCTGGAAAGGTTGTTCTCCAAGTGCCTCAAACAGGGAGATCACCATATTAAAAGCACACAAATTTCTCCCTGTGCAGCTGTATTCCATGTTATGTCTAAGTGCGAGGGGCTGACCAGAACAGCAATAACAAGGGACGTTGTTTTTCGACCTTGTACATTGTGTGCAGACGAACCCCACAGAGGACATGAGAAAAGGTGAAAGGCAAAAAGACAGACAGTACTAATGCTGAATGGACACAAGCAGAGTCTTGAAAAACAAAGTCACAGAGTAACGTGTGCAAAGAAGGCATCATGGCAGCTAGGTCTAAGCTAACTTAGCAATGTCGACAATGAGGCCACAATCCACACTACAGGGCGCAGGTGCTGTGCCTAAGGTGCCTGTATTAGACTAGGGCGAACAACACTGGCGCACTGCCTTGGACACTGGACAGGATAGTTGAGGGTATTTGCCCAGGAGGGAGGGTGCTCTATCCTGAAAGAAGAGGGATTTGTTTTGCTGCAAGGGCTGCGATCGCGCAGCTCCTCCGTGGAAGTGCTTCATAGCACCGTCGTTGATGAACAATAGGAGCCTACCGGCGAGGCTCTAAACGGACGCTGGGTGACTTGTGCCCCCTGGTACTGTGGTTGCAATAAGTTGCTCTAGCTCGTGAATTTTTCTTTACCTCTTGACACCTATAAGTTGCCCTTGAGGTTTTCCAAATGTATCCCTTTGGTCGTCCTATCCCTGATGAGGAGCAGCCCTTTGCGGCTCCGCGTCCCACTCCAGATGGCCCCGTTTGGTCCTCTTGGTCTACTAAAAGTAAAATGGTGTTTGTTGTAATAATTTTGCTTTCTCTGGTGATCGTATTTGGGTGGTCTGGTACTTAGAGGAGCAACATCCTGTGCACACCTTGATAGGGACTACACCAGTTCCAGCAGAGCACTCATTTGTCACACTGGCCCCGCATAAGGAGAGACATAGACAGACTTATGCACAAAATGCTTTTGTTCAAATGCTTCATCAGGTACACAGTACTACTAATGTCACCAATTGTTGGGTGTGTGGGCTACTTCCCTCAGCATAAAAACGATTTGCTGGTGTCATTGCCCCTGTCATATTTGGGTAGCTGTGAAGCCTGGTTCCAACTGCTCTCTATGGTATACATGCATTATCATGCTGACGCTATGAAAATGGTGCAAGCAGACTACGACGCAGTATTGAAGTATATAGTGGTACATTAGGGATATATACCCGTGATAGATGGCAAGGAGGGTACCCTGCATCCAGAGGCTTGTATGAATGTGTTTGCAGTTCACGAAAATGTCACTTGGTTATGAAATGAAATGTTAGATTTCCAAGGATTTAATGTCACTGAATACTTTAAATGTTTGCAGGAGCGCAATATCACTGAAGACAAAGTCATGCCTGTCCCTGTGATTAATGCAACAGCTAGTTTCTGTTTTGAAGGAATAGGGAACATTTCAGTAGGACGGAGTCATTGTAACTAAACATACCGATTGAACACTACTAGTAGCCCACCTTTGCTTACACCTCCGAATGTATACTTCATCTGTGGGGAACAGGCTTATACCTGGCTTCCAAGAGGGTGGTTTGGCCGGTGTTATGTATCCTTTCTCTTGCCCCCCGTTTACATTGCACCGTCCAATAACCACAAGGATCATAGACTACAGCATAGGGATCTTCAGGTACACTGAGTTAGGAGAGTGGTTGATCCGGACTATATTGATCAGACAGATACCTCCCTGCAGCAATTTACTGACATAATGAAGGGCATTCTGCCGTTCTGGGGTCCCATGTTCAATAGTCGTAACATTTGTCGTTGTTCTAGGGTAGTTGAAGGAGTTATCAATACAACTGCTTCGATACTGATTAACATTACAGTCGAGCTTCAGGCTATGAGGCTCGTTTCTCTTCAAAACCGGATAGTTTTAGACGTCATTCTGGCTGACAGGGGTGGAGCCTGTCGCGTCATCGGCAGCAGCTGCTGTGTGTACATTCCTGATAGTGCCCCTACTGTGTACTCCGGAATACAGAAATTACACAGACTTGCCTCAGATATCCATCAGGATAATGGTTCATGGTCCCTTACTGGGTGGCTCTGGGGTCTAGTGATATCATGGGGTTGGAAGATATCACTTGTCCTAGTAGCCTTTGCAGGAGTCATCTTTACCTGTTGCTTATTCATTAACTGTCTCCCAGCCTGTTGCACCTATTGTATGAGTAAAATTACCCCTACTCCTACATTGCCAAGAAGTGACAGCAAGATTCCTGGTATGATGATGCAGGAGATTCAGGATCTGATGCTCATTGATGAGGGCATCTTTGAATATTAAATGATTTCAATGATCATGTGTTGCTTGTTTTTCCCTTGTTACCTGAGTGACTATGTAATTCCTTCCTCTCCCTTAGAATTGTAAATACCCTACCGGATAGCAATAAAGCATTTAGCCCCCCCATGCTAATAGGAGGGTCTGTTAGGTTTTAAAATCCCGTCCCTGCAATGTACTCCTTTCACGTTATATTAGGTTAGCAATGTGTGGCTAAATAGATGCCAGTTGTATTTACGTTATGCAACCCACTGAGTTATCCCCGCAATGTGTAGGCTTCAGTTAGCGAGTGTGACTCCATTTTGTTTTTCGCAATCCTTGTTAGGCTGCTTAGAATGTGCCTGAGTTAGGCCTCATAGCTCGTAATGCTTGCCTCAGCAGAACACTGTATTTCGTTATTATTTTTTCCTTCCTGTTCAAGGCTGTTTCCCGACCTGCTAATGAGGAGACAATTCAGCTCTCACATACCAATCTAAGTGTGTAGTTCTGCTCCCACGTTAGGAGACGCTGAGACCCGGCGCAGTGGCCGTGGGTTTCTGATAACATGTACCCATCTGGCAGGTGGTAGCTCATCTCCCTGTGCCTCCTTTGTTCATGTTCGGCCCAGTCTGGTAGTTTTCCATGGTGGGCAGGACTGGAGGCTCTTGGGGAAGAATGATTACTCACCGTAGACTGTTGGGGAGTCAGTCCCTCGGCAGACATCTTAGGGTGCAGGTCATGTTGGACTCCTCTGCAGAGCATTTCTAATAAACATGTAAGTTTGTATTCTCTACTGTCTGACCGACTCTTCATTCTTGGGAAGGCATAACAGGTGGTTGTGAGAAAACCAGAGTGGCCCTAGCGGGCCACTTCCTTCAAGTTCTGTGGTTATACTGAATAAGCAGCTACCTACGTCATTATCATATGAAATCTCTTCATTGATGTCATAACTACACTTTCACAGTTGCTTTATCAACCTTGTTGCTTTCTCAAATTTGCTTGAAAATGCACCATTTGCACACTCTTTTTTCAAAAGTTTCCCGAGGGTGAACCCCCCCCCCCCTGAACCCACCTTATCATGGTCAGGCTCGCTCTCTGTGCTCACTCGCCACGGGGCACTCATCTGGAACTTTTATGCCCCTCCACTTTCAAATTTCTCCAGCCACCCCGGTTATATGGAGAGTTCAAGTTCATCTATAACATAGCCATCACAATGGCAACCAAATTATGCTATTTATTTTAGGAAATAAGCTTCTGAAAATATTAAAAATAAAAATAAAAACATTCTTGACATTGGGCCACTACTCAATACCAGGGTTTATAGGAGAGTATGCATTTTGTCACAAAAAAAAGTACCTAATCTGAAGAAGATTTTGAAATGGGAAAATAATTTAAAAACATCATGATAATCAAAACACATTAGAGAGAAAGCATATAAAAAGTAATCGTCTTTCAAAATTTGCCAAACGTTGTTGGTATAAGTCTGGCTATCATTTGTATAAATTTGTTAAAATCAAATGAGCCTTGATCATGCTAACAATTCAAACTCTGACTGAATATTAAAGACCTAGATTAATAAATTTGTGTGTTCTGTCATCATTACCGAACATCACATCATAGAATTTGAGGTCTTAATATCTCCAAACTACCCGGACTAATTCATGAGTTTATGTTATGATTTTAAGAGAAAGAAAGAAAGGAAGGAAAGAAGGAAGGAAGGAAGGACAAAAGGAAAACAAAAGGGAAAAAGGAAGAAAGATTGAAAGGCAAAGGATGAAAGAAGAAAGCAAAATAATGAATTATATCTATAATAAATGTGGCTAATACAGTATTCTACAATGCCATCTTTCTATATTAACAGTCGTCTTATCAGACACTGTCTTTTCTGCCCTAATTATAATAATCCTACTTCCCAACTATTCATATGGTCATTATATCAGTTTTTTTTTCTGCATCTTTCTCAGTAGTTTCCCCTCTTAATCAGGGTTTGCAATATCTATGGCTGAGCTTTGTTTTACTGGCATTCAAGATGTTCAGACCGTATTAGTTGGAGTCCTCATCTGGGAGCCTTGGGTCGAAGCTGCGGTGAAGATTTCAACGTTCGGACTTAGGGGCTTATTTACAAGCCCCATGTCCATATTTGTGCTGCTGGGGCGTCACTTTTGTGGAGCTCTGGAGGCGCAGTGTGCAGACCCATATCTATGAGGTCACGCAAAGCCATGCACAGCTTTTCATGGCTTCATAGTTAGGGAGTGGGGCAAGGCACCGCAAGTCGCTGCCTTGCATTACTCTTAGTCAAAGAGGCATTCCATGGGCATTGCAGTGGGTGTTTCCACGCAACGCCCATAAATTTTGACACAGTCCCATATTTACAACATGGCATAAATCTGTGAATGCGTCAAAACCGTGCACCTCCCCAGAGCAGGCGTAACGAGGAGAAATGTTTTCATTTCTCCTTGTTTTTTCCTCTTTTTATGTGTGCTGCATTCGGCAGCACACATAGAAAGAGGAAAACGCCTCTTAGGATTGTTTTTGTGCAGGAAGAGGCGCCTTCCTGCACAAAAACAATCCTGCCAACAACGCAGACACCATGGTGCAAAGGTGCCTGCGTTGCTGCACAGCTGCAACATGTGTGCCGGCACTGACTGAAAGGACAGGAATGCACCATATCTTGTATATCTTGTAAATATGGGACATTTCTGCCATTTTGAATTGGCATAGGGCAGCTCAGCAAGAAGCCTTGCGGCGCTGCTCTACGCCAATTTCTTGTAAATAAGTCATTTTTATGGAAATCAAAAATCTCCAGTGGGATGAGGCAGAAGGCTGTAGCCAAAGACAGCTCCAGGGGCTCGGATACCCCTTTGCAGAAGGACCGCTGAAAAGGATTTGTTGCTGTGGAGAAGAACTTAGCTGGAGAAACTACAGAGTAAATCCGACAAGCAATGCGCATCGGGTGGATAGGCGAGCAGGTTCGTCCTGGTCTCCTCCTTGTTCTCAGAGCAGTTTTTGGCCATAAAATGTCTAAGTCCTCAGTTTTTGGATTTGGCCACCTCTGCACCTTTAGCACCACAACCAAGGGTCCAGGACTAGTGGAACACCATTTGAGGGTTCAGGACTCACTCAGTCTGGGTCCAGATGAGGGTTCAAGATGGTGGAAGCCTTTTGTGTCACTGTGGCTCTGAACAGGAAGCCAACAAACTAGCTCTTGGAGTCCCTCTAGTAGTCCTGGGTTCAGGTGAAGATGCAGGGCTCAATAGAAAGGCTGGCCTCTGAGAGTTTAAGGCAAGCTCCAGGCATCAAAGCAGTCCCTCCAGATGCAGCAAAGTAGTCTTGCAGAGTGCACAGTAGGTCACATCAACAGGTTGTCATCTGAGAGTCCTTCCACGATCCAGGAGTGATCTGAAGAGTGGGCCTGAAGGTCTTATTTTTATACCCTGATGTCCTTCCTCTGGTAGATGGGAGAAGCTTCTGGAAAGGTTCTTTGATGTGCATGGAATTTCCTGACTCCCCTGCCCTGGCTGCAGTGACAGCGTGGAAACAATAGGTCCTTTGTGTAAAGGCAGAGCACACCCTATTCAGTTGCAAGGGGGGCTGTGTTCAGCTCTGCTTCCCCCCATCCTGCCAGCAGATAGCCCATTCAGGCATATCTAACCCCTCTATTGTGTAACTGTCCCGGAGGAATTCACAAAGACTAACTGTCAGCCTCACCCAGCCACGTGACCCAAGGCAGGCTGCAGGCACAAAAGGGAGAAGGTCAGGAAAATGGCAACTTTCTAAAAATAACATTTTCAAAATTGTAATAAAAAATCAGACTTTACCATCAAAGAGGATTTTTCATTACAATTTCATAGAAAGTTAGCACTTATTACCTTAGGGGTGATATATGCAATAAAGGGGAGTTTAATGCTTGGCAAGGAAGTTATATTGCCAAGTCAAATTAAAGTTAAGTTAAATACCTCATTCAGACTGTAATGGCAGGACGGGGGAATGTTTCAAGAGACTACTTAAGTTGGTGGCACAAAAAGTGCTGTAGGCCCACTAGTAAAATTTAATTTACAGGCCCTGGGTATATGGTATACCAATCTACAAGGGATGTATAAGTAAATTAAATATACCAACCAGGTGTAAGCCATTTTTACCATGTTTAAAAGAGAGAGCACAATCGCTTTAGCACTGGTTAGCAGTGGTATAGTGCACAGAATCCTAAAGCCAACAAAAACAAATTTCAGCAAAAAGTGGAGGGTAAAGGCAAACAGGTTGGGGAAACGCCACCCTAAGGTTGACAGGTCTAAAAAGCACATTAACGTGAATGTTCAAGTATGTGTGATCCTTGGCATGGTGGAGTGACTATTTTTACAAACCCCACAAAGACTCAACTGTATTATATAAGAACCCTGACAAAGAACAGTATGAATGCAATTAGTATTACCAGTAAGTTATCGGGGTGCGTGCAATGATCTTATTTCCTCCTTCATGTGGTGACAATCCTCTCTTCTCATTTCAGGGAGTGAAATTCCTCTTTCCTCCTCTTGCTGGTGCTACCACCCCTTCCATTTCCATGCACTGCTTGATATACATCTATGCTTTCCCTGCAGGAATGGCGTCCCTATTTATGAATACTGGGAGAACTGGCCCACTTTTAAGCTCTTCATGCAGTAGCTTAGACCACTTTCTGTCCCCTGTGGAGGACTGATACTTTTCTTTCTCAATGTGTAGGACTAATACTTCTCTCATTGTGTAGGTCCTGACACCTACTTCTGTCCTAATACAAGTGCTCCAAGCTCTATTCTCTCACTATGTAGGTTCTGACAGTCTTCTCCCGCATACTAACAGTGAATGACACACCTTTTCTCTCATCTTCAATGGGTATACACCCCTATTATCTCTGCCTCCAATAGCTGACCTCCCTTTTTACCTCTGCAGGAAGTGTCAGCTGTAATGCCTCCCATTTTAGCACTCTCAGTTTTTTCCTCCTCTTGCAATGTTTGGCTCCAATTTATTTTTACTGGCAGGGGCTTATATCTGCTTCTTTTTCCCCAGAGCAACTGGAAGTTAATTTCTATCTCCATGGTAAGAGCTGCCAGACATATTTTCTTCGCCTGCATGGCCTTATACTCTAACCAGCCCAGTAGGGCTTTCAGCCATCTACCTTTGCACTTCTTAGACTGACCAGTTGCCATCAATTTAAGTGCTAACAATCATCTTACCTCACTCTTCAAATGATAATGCTTGTTCTTTTGTCTAGCAAAGACTAGGTAAGTGTAGCGGAGCAGAGTATGCTTGTTTCACTTTGAATGCAGCTACTGCATCAGGTGAGAACAGGGATGACCGAAGGTGGCATTCATTACCATCTAATGCAGTTTGCTGCTTTGGTGCTTGCACAGGCGCCCTTTCAAGTCTAGTTTAGATCCGATTAGTTGTAATGTTGGAGCATTTGTGACATTTCATGCCCTCCTAAGAATACCTCAAACATTTACCAGTGGTAAACCAACAGAAAATACGAAGAAAAGGGCACTTGGTGAAGACTGAAAGTGTGCATGCCACCACTATTTTTCTATGGAAATTTGTTGTATTTGATAACTCAATAGTTATATTCTTTCATCAGGATGGAAGAGAATTATCTGGTGCTACGGTATTAAATGAAACAAGGATGAAAAGTAGGGAGTGAAAGAAGTTGCAATTAGAGCTTTTCGATGCATTACCATTCAAATAAACGCTACAAGAAGTTCAATCTTAGGTCAATTACATAAAACGGTAGAACTAGCTTCACCTTATATTTGAAGAAAGTTAAAGTAGCAAAAGTGTTGGAGGGTTCTCAGCCTCTTAAATAGATTTCGAAAAGTCGACAGTGGGAAAGAGCAACCAGATGGAGGTTGTGGCATTGCTGGTGTTGGATAAGCTAAGAGAAAAAGGACAGAAGGCCTGGAGATTAAAGACGGACAGATACTGGTCGATAATTGAGTATGGATTATTTTTAAAAAGCTTCTTCCCAGGAGGGTTGAAGTTGTAGGACAGCTAAGGGGACTGAGAGGATGAGGTGTCTACAGACATTAGTTTCTGCTGAAATACATACGTAGTACAACGATGTCCATATGCTGAAGTTGGATAACTTGGAAAAACCCAATTTATCAACAAAGACAAAACTCTATTGATTCTCATACATCACTTCACCTTAGAAAGAAGTTTTATGAGCTGAATGATCTACTACATAAAATCAAGCAGTGGTAAAACTATTCTAGAGGAAGCGTCTATAAAATGCACATCACCTTATGGGAGAATGGATAAGTCCCTGTGTTGTACATTGTCTGGAAAACTAGAAGTATTTCAGAAAAAAAATTCCCAACATTAAATAGTAAAGAGTAGGGGTGGGCGGAATTTGCGTAGTCGCGCTACGCAAATGATCGCGAAAATGTTAAAAATCTCCGCGAGCACGCAGAACTTTCGCGAAGACGCGGAATTGCTTGTCCCACCCGTTCGCGATGTGTTTTTGCGAGCTCGCGGGGAAATATAGCCCTAACTTGCCCATGCGGTCGCTAATGGGCGCGGCCATCTTGTTTTTCACTTGTACCACCCGCTCGTGATGGTTATTTCCTCTTCCGGGTCACGTATTGCGTGCTCCCGCCCGTTCGCGATGAGTATTCCCTGTTCGGGAACGCATATTACGTGTTAGCGACTCTTTGTGCGTGCTTGCGGGGGAAATATCGCGCGAACTTGTCCGCGCGGTCGCAATGGGCGCGGCCATCTTGTTTTTCACTCTATTGCTATGGTTCTGGGCCTGCTTTTCTATCCTCCCTCTATCTTTGCAATCCTTTGTTTCTGTACACTTTTTAAAAATCTTTTTAATTTATTATCTATTTCTCTATTTTCCTGATTCTCTATTTTGACTTTTTTCTACTTTTTGTGACTTTTTTACTACTTTTTCACTCTTTTTCTATAACTTGCTTTTTTCATTTCTTTTACCTACTTTTCGAATTCCTCCTTTTTCTTTTCCGCACCCCCGAGTCCCAGAACCATGCCCAAGGGTGGGGGCAAGTCAAAGGGCAAGGCTGCTCGCAGCCGCAGCCGCTACCGCCTTCCCTGCGGAAGGCGGCGCCCAAAAGGGGTGCAGGAACGGGCCACATTTGGTGAGGCGGAGGTGGCTGCACTTGTTTTTTGTGCAGCGCCACCTCCCCTTAACCCTAGCAGCAGGCGGCAGGCCTGGGTCCGGGTACGGGCTCCGGGAGCGTCGGCAGCAGTGGGGAAAGGTGCGCCGGGCAGTGTTTCGCTGATCTGGTGTCCGGCGCACCAATAACCAGCTGACGCACCGGTGGTCCGATATCCTGGACCGGGAGCAGCACCTGCTAGGAGTGGAGGTCCCGGGGCTTGGTGAGTAGCTATTTAATATTACTACTTTGTGTTCTGCTGCTCTGTGTTATATATTACGAATATATTGTTTTCCCTGAACAGCAAGAATGCTGCTGTTTACATTGCAGGTAAATTAAGTTTAAAAATCTTCTGTGATTGTTATGATACAGGTGCTCGGCGCTAGTAATCTTACTTGTTTGCAACTTTGCGCTCGCTTGGCATGATTATGTAAGAGTTTACTTAGTTTAGAGAACTTAAGTTAGGTAATGGTAGAGAGACTCTAGTCCTTCCTTTGTCCTCCTAACAGAGATAGTGGTGAATTGATAGGTTTAGTTACTCATTAGTAGGTAATTTTTTAGTGGTCTGCGTGACGCATCCTCTGTCACGTCACTTCCGTGTTGCTGAGAGCTGCTTACCCCAGTCCTTAGTAGAACCTTTTGTAGTTTGTTTAGTGAGTGGTAATAGGCTTATCACTAGCAGAACATCAGCAGCAACCAACCAACAATTTGGTGTATGCTAAAATTTATGCATGTGTCCTCCATCTATGCATTTTTGAGGACTAAAATAAATGAAAATGCAGACTTAGTGAACAATTGGCCCGTCTGGAATAGGTGGCTAGGTCAGGTGGTACTTAGGCTTAGTTAGTATTCTGGAATCAGAATGGAACACTGGATTAGTGTTATAAATAAATAATAAGACGGACCGCGAATCCCGCAATACTAGTCGACCAGATTAGATAGGTCAAATTGTTGTAACCATAAATGTTTTTTTGAGCGTTTTTCAAAATATTTTATTTGTTTCACTTTCACACCAATCATCCATGTTTGTCTCTTTCTTTCTTACATCTTTCATGACCAGCACCCAGGGGCAAGAAGACGGGGTTGGAGTCGGCGGGAGCTGGTGAAGATGCCTCCCAGGGCCAGGGACGCTCCTCCACCGAGGGCTCTGCTGCTGGCCCCAGTAGGTCCTCCTGTTGTTAATATTAATAATTATACTTCCCTAACTTTTACTGCACCTTATTTTTTCCGAACTATTATTTCAATTTCCTAATTCTATTTTTTACAAAATCTTCTTCGATCTAGACAATCTGTTTCTAAATTCTTGTTATCCCTGCCTCTAACTGCCTCTGCTATGACTCTCTGTACTACTACTATTAGTCTGTCTGTAGCAAAGCTTGCCCAGGTGGCCACTCTTTATGTAAAAGGTTTTAAATAAAACTCAGATTCACCAATCGCTCTAGCCACTGAGTCCAGTCCTTTGGGTTGTCCACTTCTATTCTTCTTAATCTTGAGGCCTTTCGACAATTCCCACCAACAAAATGCCCAAACAGATATTTTACTAATTTTTGATAGGATACATAGGACATACTACTACTGTTGTAGGGATTCTGCACATACAGAACTAAGCACAAGAAAATAGGACGTTGGTGATAAGAGGTTGGACCTTCCTCACACCGTCCTCACCCACAATCCCCTGACTGACTAGCTATAGTGTCTCAGAGTCATTAGCTCCCCGAACCCCCCGAAGATACCCAATGATTAGACAACCCAGAACATAACACTACACTCCCGACCTCTCACACCCTTTCGCTCACTCACTCGTTTAAGTCCACACCAAATACCACAGAGTCTATGTAAGTTCAAAAGGTTTATTTTCAACTAACAAGCTCTGTACGTTGTTCTATAATGCAGTATAATATGAGCCAGCACCAACAGCAAAATGCATGATATTAAAACAATAAACATTGTTACAACTACAAGTCCATAGAAGACAAAAGGGGAAATCAATGATGATGATAACTGAACAGTGGTGGAAGAACCACCCTCCCCTTGCTAGGAATTTAGTTTATATAAAATTATAAATGAAGATCTCTGAGCCAATTCTGGGGGACCCCTCACCTTAGAAGAACCTAGAAGTACTGGTTACATCATAAGCTCTTTACAAAACAAAAGGAGAGGAAGGGATTTTCCCAAAATAGGGGGGGGAGATACTCCTGGTCCCCTTAAAGTCTAATAATCCAAACAAAGAAAGGAGTATCACTCAAAGACAGAAGACTGTCTATATGGTGTATATGGTGTTGGGACAGAGACACAGGGAAGGTGATTATCCTTTTCTAAAAGACCCCTCACTCACCAACCTAGTTGGTGACATGCTTCATCATTGGGGTCCCACCGAATAGCCGAATGCTATCCGGGTGTGCTGCGACACCTGATTACAGTGTACACTGTAATCAGGTGTCGCAACACCCGGATGCATTCGACTATCGAGTGGGACTCAATGATGAAGCATGTCACCAACTAGGTTGGTGAGTGAGTGGCTTTAGAAAAGGATAATCACCTTCCCTGTGTCTCTGTCCCAACACCATATACACCATATAGACAGTCTTCTGTCTTTGAGTGATACTCCTTTCTTTGTTTGGATTACATCATAAGCTCCGCAAATCTCTGGTTTGTAGAAGGGAATCTTCCGTCTGTTATGAGAAAAATGGTGCGTGTTAGTATATTGCAAGCATTTCTCAGTCGTGCCAAAAGTGTAGCATGTTATGGCTAAGCAATACGAACTGACCACCAGAACTCCATAACAAAGTGGCTTGTTTTTGCGACCTTGTACGCAGCGATCAGACAGTAGCAGTACTATGTGCTCATGTGGACTCAAAGGCATCTTACACAACAAGCTGCTAAGTAACGTGCGCAAAAATAAAAGACACAAAGCTAAAATGGTTGCATGGCTCAGGCTAACGTAGCAAAGACTAGAATGACCCTAGGGACCATGATATAACACTACTAGTGTCTACTGTACTCTAGTACCCGATTTGTACTAGTGATGTATGTTATATATGTATGTATTTAACTTTTTTTCAATCTTTCTAGTGAAAAAGAATAAATAGGGGATGTGTGTATGGCATCTAAAAAATGTGTAATGTTTCTAGGCATAATACCGACGACCACCAGTACCGGGGCCAGCGGCGATGGCGACGCGACCACAGAGGGAGCAGCAGTTGCAGGAGCTGCAGGGGAGCCAGCAGCAGTGGTGGGCGGTGGTAAGTTATATTCCTTACTTATTGACATTGATTACACTCGCTGCAAGGGTGTACTGTACACTGTACTGTTGAGACTTAGTAAGTAAGAAGTTGTTGTGAACGGTTGGAGAAGACACCCTTTACTTAGCATTAGCAATAGCATTAGTGGCGGGAGTGTTGAGTAACCAATGTCCTCTTCTATCTGACTTCAACTCAGCTGTGAAAGTTTTATGGAGAAGACTAAAAGTCAGATCAGATGACCTTGATGGATGGGTTGAACGAAAAGGGAAAGAAGGGTGGAAGGAGGAAGGCCGTGCGAGATGTAATATTTATGACTGGCAGAGAAGAAAAGGATATGAGCTTCCCCACCTGCAGACAGTAGTAAATAAAACTAAAGTGAGTCTGCGTCATGACTCGAGTATGTTTGTCTTGGGCGCAAGCAGCTGACTGAGCTGGCATGCCAGCTACAACAAGGTCAAGTAATTTCGCTAAACAAGAGAGAAGAAGAAGACTGGTGTACTGTGTACTTGAGTCCATAGTGCTAGTATAATGCCTGAAACTCCCACAAATGTTAGAGGCCGAGGAAGTGGGAGGATAGATACATACCACAAATGTTATGTACTGTGCTTGCTGGTGCTACTGCGCCACTATGTGTTGAATTAATTTTGTGTTACTGTTTTGCTAAGAGTATTGGTTACAACAATAGTATTTTTTTCTTTCTTGATATAGCTACTCCTTCCAAAGAAAAACCAACAAGGAAGGAGTTGGCAGCCGTGGCCCGGAGCCGGAAGCTGGAGGCCATCTGCAATGAATACCGGCGGCTGGTGGCTCTGGCGGAGGAGGAGGAGGCGGCAGCAGCTGCAGCCTCCTCCAATGCCCCGGGCCCCAGCACCCAGGCCCCTCCAGTGTTTCTGCGCCGCCGTCTGGCAATCGCCCACTGCAATTCGATATCTCTCACTGCCCCCCCCCCCTGTGGATGCAATTGTCACGCATTGAAGCGCCGCGTGGCCTGCCTAGAGGAGCGGATTAAGGTCCTGGAGAGGCGAGCACGCCGATGAATGACCCTGTTGGATTGCCCCTTTTTATTGCTTCTTTTGGTGGGTGGGAATTGGGCGTTGGGGTTTATATTTAATGGACATGGACAATTGGTTGAACTTTTTAGTTTCGGACATTGGTTGGGGTTAGGGAGAGGGTTGGGCCAGGTGTTTTTTGGGGGATTTTTACATAGTTTATTTTTGTTAGGGGATTAAATTATATTTATACTTTACATACAATGTTGTTAATGTTTTGTGGGTGGGATTACAGTTTTACATCACACTGTTTCCTTGATGCTGCAAGGCCACAGCCAGTGTTTGATTTAAATAATTGGCTGACTTTGTAAGACACAAACAGATAGATGCGGTACCCCTCACTGAGTGACTTGTCCTACTAGTACTGTCAGTCTCTCCTCCTAGTCTATGCATTCTGCAACTGGACTCAAGGGGTGTGTGAACTAATGAAAAATGTTCCATTATTAATTATGCCGCCCCCAAACTTCTTCTCTTACCTGTGCTTGATGTTTAACTTAGGCACAGCGATGTCTGCATGGTGATGATGATGATGGTTTGGTTTGTTTCCCAACATGCCATGGTTGTGGTGGTAGTAGTAGACACTGTCAGTAGCATTTGCAAAAAAAGAAAATGAGACAGTCAGTCGCCTGAGAGAGACTGTGGGAGGAGTAGTAGAACGAAGTACAGTACAGAAATTACTGCCAAACAATAATATGCCAAAATAAAATAAAACATAATGGTGGCGGGGATAGCCTAGTACAACAACTTAGAAACTGTAGTTGTGTCGAGTCACTCGACTAGGCCTACACTCAACACAAACGTAACCTTTAGTGCTTTGTAGGAGGATGACAAATCCAATCGATGCCGGCAATTAATGATGATGGATTAGGTTCCTTTGAATATACTGATCATGGGTGGGCAAGCAGAAGAAGATCCTCGCCCTGCCTTGAAATTGAATTAGTGTTGCTTTCACCACATCCGCCCCAGCAAGCATGTGATCAATTATTGGTGTACATTTAATTTAGTCACACCTCAATAAATCACACAGCCCGGGGGAAGAGGGTTAGGGTTTGATGAATGGTTGGGAAGGGGGGTTTTGGGAAAGGTTTGACAAAGAAAAACAGTATGCATGGACAAACAACAAAACACAATCTTGGCAGATGCCCATATCCATAAATGTGTTAAGGGAGAAAAAGGAAATGCATGCATGATGATGATAACTTGATTGTTAATGAGAAGTAGTACTTACTAACTACTACTAGACAATTAGACAGTAGTACAGGTCAGCAGTATATTATGCAATTTGCCTTGCCTGTCTGCCCTCAGAGAGACCCGAATTACATACAGTTTCTGTTCTGTTGTACCGGGCTTACTTTTAAAGATAGCAAAGAAAATTCAAAAATAGCTGTAGGGATGAATTATTATAAGCAGAGAACAAACATAATAATAACAACAACACACAGTAGTATTGATTGAAGACAAAAAATGAATCAAATTATTTAAAAGATGATGAAAGTTGATACTGTTACTGTATGTTATCCTGGTCAAAATGGGGAGTTGCATCTCGGCATTCCTCTTGGTCCTCCCTTCCATGGACGCTCCGTCCAGCAATCTTGGGTGACGCCACTGCCTGTCTGGCAGATGTAGATTCATTAGTAAGGTAAGTGTGAGTTGTTTTTCCCAGTACAGCACAGGGTAAGGGCCGGCCTGTAATTGTAGATGGAAAAACAAAAGGGATATTGATAAATCAAGTAGAAACAAAAAATGCATAAATTACGCTGAAGTGCAAAAAGAACACTTTCAGAAGCGACATGGATAGTTTGGATACATCATGTCTACTCTAGTCTGTTTCCAGCATTAACCTACAACAACAACAGGACAGAGCAGGCCCATGGCACCCTTGACCCATCATCCATTTAGCGTACATTTTTTGACAGAGTCAGACAAAGCACATATACAGCAACATAGCATTTTACAAATTAAGTGAGTAAATCAATGCACCGCTGTCAGTCATACCACTACACTCGACTCCACCACTACACAGACATGTAGGTCTGCTGTGGTTGTTGTTGACTTGTTTACCTTTTTTATGCCACTCATGAAACGCCCTGACTTATTCCATCAATCATCTCCAATCCTACTGGGTGACTGCGAAGATATTATGTCACTGTGGTCATCATCATGGTGTTGTCCAACTCAGTGTGTGCAGTGTACAGATTGAGTCCCCTTTCCATATTCAAAATGCAATGGATCGGCCTGCAGTAGAAGTACAAATTTGTTATTAAAAAACAAGAATGGAAACATTGCCTTGAGCTACTTTTAGGGTGTAGATTAGATAATAGTACACAATGAATTAACTTCATGCACAACAAACAACAACAACACAAATCACTCAGTCAGCGTCCAATGTATGGCATCATTCATTACCTGTTCCTTCTCATCTTCAGTTAATGGGCAGTCTCTCTCGGCTCGGAAAGGAGCTTCTAGTAGTCATCATCATGTTCCACTTCTTTTGGAGGGACTCAACGAGGCAAGATTTTCTTTTTTCTTCTATTATGCTACATCCAATCATCTGGCTTGAGGGCAATGGATTTAGGGCGATTCAGGCGGATGGAGGAGCAGGACTCGGAGGAGTGGACTGAAATGCAGACAGCTGAAACTCATATGGCAATAAAAAGACTAGAAGGCGGTGGTGATGGATTTGTTGTGTTTCGAAGTTTCGAACCAGAAAGACAGACACACAAATAAAAGTAAATAAGGGAGGAAGACAGTAAGAAGTGCAAGCTTAATTTTCAGGGAAGTATAGCTCGTCCTCAAACTCTGGGGGTTCAACCAGAAGTAGGTAATCATCATCTAACACACTTCTTCCGTCACCTGAGCCGCTGTCCTCAGCTTCCTCCATTGATTCATGTATTGTGTAATTTGGTGGTATAAAGTGCTGATTCATTTTGATCATGGTTAACCTCTCCACATTTTTGGGTGAGAGACTGGTCCTTCTCACTGTTACAATGGAACCAGCAGCACTGAAAACACGTTCAGAAGAGACACTTGTGACAGAGCAAGCCAAATAGTTTATCGCCAGCCTGCTGAGCAGTGGCCATTGGCCCCTTTTCCCATACCAATACCGCAATGGGTTTTGATAAATGTACACCTCTGTTGGGTCATCCAGATAGGCCTGGACCATCCGCTCAATGTTCAGGGGTGCTACACTTTGTTCGGCCTCTTTTGTCTTTGCATCAGCACTGGACCTAGCAAGTCCTTGCTGTAAATACCAATACTTTAACGATTTTACTGGGGCTGATGATCCGGTTCTTGCTGTTGTCGATAGTGTTGGTGAGTGTTCTGAGCCAAACGCACTGCCTTCAGGCTCCGAAGTTGAACTTGACGCCGGATGCCCTGCTGCAGTACTTGTTGTGGGTTTATGTAGCAGGCTTTTAATTACCAGCCGTTCATTTTCCAAATTACTGGCTGCCTCAGTTATCCAAGTTTTGTACCGGGCAACATCCACTTCTGAAAAAGGAATTAATGTCTTACTGTTCAGTGGCAATTTGGACCGTGGATCCAGAATTGTGGCACAAATGTAATGTTCTTGTGACAAAATCTTATTTTGCACCCTTGTATTGTCAGCTAAGCGACGGGATAAGCTCTCCACCAACTCATATGCTTCTTTTTTTCCTCTACACCTTTGTACGCTTCAGACACCTCCTTCAGCTGTTGCTCTAGCATGTGCAACAATGGGATAGCTTGGCCCATAGTACAGTCCTCCTTGCTGACTTCACGTGTGAAGACCTCGAAAGGAAGAAGCATCTCTGTCAGGCATTTAACTAGGCACCATTGGTCCATCTGAAGGGTCATGCCTTTCACAGTAGCATCCCCTCTTCGCATGACATATTAATTGATTGGTCTGTACTGCTCAAACAGATGGTCAAGCATGTAATAAGTTGAGTTCCAACGTGTTGCCACCTCCTGGATGAGTGCTTTGACTGGCATTCTATAGTCACGTTGAATGATCCTCAGCTGCTTCCGAGCTTTAAAAGAATGGCTGAAATGAGTGCATATTCTTTGGCAGGTGGTCAGTAAGTTGCTGACTATGGCTTCTTTTTTCAGAAAGTCTTGAACTATAATGTTAATGCAGTGCGCCAAACACGGGACCCTGAAATAACTACCAAGCTCCATGGCCTTAAGTACATTACTGCCATTATCTGTGGCAACAAAACCAATCTTAAGCCCTCTTGGGCGCAGCCATTCAAAGACCTTGCTGTGAAACTCTTCCAAATGTTTACAGCAGTATGAGATTTCTCCATGGCGAACATGGCTACAGTTGCATGTTTCCGGGTAGCATTACAAATCTCAGCTGTGTCAACAGCACCTACTTCAGATAGCTTATCTCTAACCCCCACAAAAGAGACCCAGTGTGCAGTGATGCACATGTAATCAGTGGCTTGGCAACTGGTCCACATGTCTGTTGTCAGGTGGATATTGTGAACAGCACTCTGCTGCAAAGTTTGTCCAACCAATTCCAGCACATTGTGATGTAGTGCTGGAACAGCAACTCTGGCGAAATAGGACCGGCTGGGAACCTTCCATTTAGGGCAGATGGCTGACACAAATTCAAGGAAACCCACCCCTTCCACAAATGAAAAAGGGAGAAGGTCCAGCGCTAACATTTTAGCCAGCTTCGCATTGTACAACCGTGCCGTTGGGTGGTTGCGTTGGTACTGCCCCTCCGACTTAAGCATGCTCTCAATGGTAGGCTGGATTATTTTCCTTTGTGGTGCAGCTGTTTTCTTGAACCCTGTTAGGCTCAACTACGCACTTTTTTTCATTGCAGTACTCGGTTGCCTTGGTGTCTCAGTCTGACTCTTACTGCGGTGCCACTGAGATGTTGCTGAGGATGTGGGCGGTACCACTACACTGCTGGGGACAGGGCTAGAAATGTCTCCCTCTTGTTCACCTTCCACCGCGATCATATCTTCCCCTAATTCTTCATCCCCAACAACAGCAATGGGTTCAGTTTTACTTTTTTCTAAGTGAAGTAGGTGAGCCTCCCACTGGATACTGTGGTGTATTTTGAGATGACTTGTTTGGCCTCCGGTACCATAGTTTGTACCAAGCTTACCCCGCCTAACAGTCTGTCGACAAATTGAGCATATAGCAATGTTCTCCTCCTTACTGCTAACCGAAAAGAAGTCCCAAACTGGGGAGGAGAACTTTCTGGCGCTGCTGGATGTGCCACTTTCAATACCAGATGAACTGGAGGGTGGGCCTGGAATTAAACTCTGTGCAGTTACACTACCACTTCCTACTGAGGTGGTGGTTGAGCTGGATGTAGGTCCCTGCCGGGCCTTTGCAAATGCAAATATGGAAGCTGGAGGTCGTGTTGGTGTTACCTGTGTTGGTGGTATCCGTGCTACATCCCTCGCAGCGATTTTGGATAGGGTAATAATGTTGGTCTCCATCTCCTTTGGGCCGGGAGTGATGTTCGTGATGACTGGCTCGTCATCATCATCATCCCCCTCTTGTACATCTACCTCCATAACTCTAAGGCTTTCTGGAACCTTCCTTTTCACTAGCCTTGTCTTGTGGCGTGCATCACTCTCAGACTGAGCTGGTGGCTTCCAAGTGGCATCTCGATCATCAGAAGCGGGGCTTGAAGAAGAAGATGATGGACTAACCCTCCTTTTCCTTGCTGGGGGTCTGGAAGACAATGGATCTTCTGAAACAGTGGCTTGCTCCTCTCTGTCTGCAGGAAGCTCGATTTCCTGAAATGCCCCTACTTCAGGAGGAACAACAACTATTGTGGGCTGTTGTTGTGGCTGTTCTTGCAGCTGCTGCTGTACTTGCGGCTGCTGCTGTTCTGGCGGCTGCTGCTGTTCTGGCGGCTGCTGCTGTTCTTGTGGCTGCTGCTGTTCTTGCGGCTGCTGCTGTTCTTGCGGCTGCTGCTGCGCCTGCTGCTGCCCACTGATCTGCTGAGTTTCCGCCTGCATTGATTGTGTACTACTTTGCGATAATGACATTTCAACATCGCTGCTCGTTAGTAGACTGGCTACCTCTGCGACACTCATGGGCTTGGGCCTAGGTTGGTGGGGCTGGCCCGCTGATGCGGAGGTGCTGCTCCCAGCTTGGTCCCCGGACAACGCTGCTGCAGGCATAATTTCTTTTTCTCCCAAAAAACACCTGGGGCGGCACACCAGTCTTGGTAAGTGCCACTTCCTTTTTCTGGTCCTTCTTCTCACTGACACCTTTCTTGGTACTGGAGGACCTGTTACCTTTCTTTGGGCCCATCTTCTTCAGATGTCAGCAGGACGCAGGTCCACAAGTTGTAGAGATGTCTGTGGTCACACGTGGACGTGACGTGGTGCGCAGCAGGACTTCTGTCTGGCAGTACAACGGGTGATGATGACACCTCCTCCTCTGTCTTTTTGTGCACCTAAAAGCAAAGAAGCCAGGAGAAGAACATCAGTGAAATGTTGCATTTGTTGTTGTGGTTCAATTACTACTCGTACAAACAAACAAATAAAAGATATAACTTAGTGTAGCAATTTGTGAGACTTTGTCAACAAGGGCTTTCATGGTATACTGTGTACACTACACTCTCAGGAAGGATAGGAAAGAAGAACAACAACAACAAAAATACAAATGTAATGGAAGTGGACCCTGTTTGGCATTCAATTATTTGCTCATCACATCATTCAGGGAGCTGCTGCTGGCAAAGGGGATGGATGGAAGCAGTAAGTCAAGAGGAAAACCATGCAGGCCTATATGGCAAAAGCAGCACACTTATATAACTCCCACCAGAAATGGCCACCAGCCACATGGACACTCAAATCACAAGCAACAAGCAGGAGGCCTGGAAAACAATGAACTGAAACAGGCCTATAATAGCCAGGCAAAGGATGCATGCTAAACTACACTGCTTTGCCTTTAATGCAACAAAATGCAAAAACGAAAATCCACAGGGCTAAACAAAGTCTGCAAGGTACACAACAACACACCACACACAACAAAGGCATTTATTTAACACACACCCAAAAACAGAAATACCCCCAAAAAACACATTTTGCAATTCAATCCAATGCCATCCATGCCCCAAATTATGTTTAAATTCAACAGAACACACAGAAGCAGTTGTTTTCATGCACCCGTGACTACCTCTGAGCCTACTGGATGAAAGGCCTGTTGGCAGACTAGGCCACAAGCTTGCAGGCCTATGGCAAAAGCACACTACCGGGCTTCAAAATGTCCACCAGCCACATGGCCAGGCCCACACAACTACAAGAAACTGAAGACAGACAATGAAGGCCTATTGCAAAAAGCACACTGCCTGGCTTCAAAATGGCCACCAGCCACATGGCCAGGCCCACACAACTACAAGAAACTGAAGACAGACAATGCAGGCCTATTGCAAAAAGCACACTGCCTGGCTTCAAAATGGCCACCAGCCACATGGCCAGGCCCACCACAACTACAAGAAACTGAAGACAGACAATGCATGAATGCAGGCCTTTTGCAAAAAAGCACACTGCCTGGCTTCAAAATGGCCGCTAGCCTCATGGCCAGGCCCACAACAACAAGAAGCCTAGGCCACAAAGTAATAACATGCAGGCCTATATGGCAAAAGCAGCACACTAATAACTCCCACCAGAAATGGCCACCAGCCACATGGATACTCACAAATCACAAGTAACAAGCAGGAGGCCTAGAAAACAATGTACTGACAAAAGGCCTATAATAGCCAGGCAAAGGATGCATGCTAATTAAACCACACTGCTTTGCCTTTAATGCAACAAAATGCAAAAACGAAAATCCACTAGCTAAACAAGGTCTGCAAGGTACACAACAACACACCACACACAACAAAGGCATTTATTTAACACACACCCAAAAACAGAAATACCCCCAAAAAACAAATTTTGCAATTCAACTCAATGCCATCCATGCCCTAAATGATGTTTGAAATAAATTCAAAACACACCAAAGGAACAGTTGCTTCATCATGCACCCACCCATGACTAGCTCTGGGCCTACTGGCTACCCACAACAATTTAAAAAAATAAATAATGATAAGTACCAAAATTGTAGTTGCAGCAACTGCAATGCCCCAATCAAACAAACAACAACACCAACTTACTTCTAAAATATCAAATCCAAAAGTCCTCAAATGCAATGATAATGATGCAGCAGACACAAAGAGTGATCCTTCCAGCTCAAAATCCAAAGGAAGAATGAACAGGAGATGGACAAAGCACTGGGAGGAGCCTTCTGGACAGGAATAGGAAGTTGGAGACTCTGTGGCACTTCCTCCCTCTTTTTTTAAAAAAGGACTCCTTGCACAAAAAAGGACAGCCAAATGTCAATCTGAGGAGTTTTTTTCATCCAAATCATCATTTACAGAAGGTTTTATGCTGCTCGAGATATTATTCTTCTCCAGATTGAAAATTTTGCGTGTTCGGGATCGCGAGCTTTACCAAACTTCCGCCGGATGTCGGATGGCGCGTCCAAATGACATGTTCGCGATTGCACACTCTCGCGGTGTCCAATGGCATGCCAAATGACGTGTTCGCGATCGCAAACTCTCGCGGGATAGCGCGACCGGCTACCAACATCTCGTGGCGCACGCGAACGGATAGGAAAACACGTCGGCAAACGCAGGGATCCCAATAAGTCGACCGCGCGCGCGAGAACGCATTTTTAAAGCGCGAACAAGAAAAAAAACTCCGCTACGCCGCAGATTGCGGAAATTTCGACATTTCCGCGTTCTCCGCGGAACGCAAAAATGCCTAAATTTCGTAAATTCCGCGAGTGGAACGGAATTTGCCGCCCACCCTTAGTAAAGAGTAGATTATTGATAATGGAATACAGAGAACTCTTTCTGAGGCTGACCGTATCTTTATCTGATGTATCTATGAACAATTTGTAGGATTTCCACTCCCAGATATTTTATTGTAAAGTATTGCCATCCACGAATGAAAATGCTTACATTATAATTGACTTCAATCTGTGATTGTCAATGCTTTCAGCTATTTAATATATCCAGGAATCATTGTTGTCTTTGCTAGATAAGTTTGTGAATAATTCTGTTGATAATGGAGACACTCTGATTCAAATCCTCCAAAGGCTAGTTTCCCAGGATGAGCAAAGTAGAAAGAGAGCTACAGCCGGTCAAAAGTAAATAAAAGGATAACCAAGAGGAGATGTTTGGAGAAGAAACAACAGAATTGAAGAAAGGCAAAGATGAAATTTAGAGATGGAAACTTTCTTCAAAAGACAGTCGTGAGGAAATGAGGAAAAATCAGATATTGATGAATTTTAAAGAATGATGATACCCAACTACAAATAGAGAAAGATGATGGCAGTGTTAAGGATAAAAGTCAGAAGACCCACAGGCAAATCAAGGCCAAGGCATAGAAGGGTATGGTAGAAAGTAAGAAGGAGAATTTACACAATCACAAATAAACATTCAAAGAAGAAAAGAAAGAGTAAGATGTATCTGACGTTTTCCAATTCATCTAATCAAATTATGAACAAATGTAAAATAAAAAAAAGAACAAACTGCTAAGAAAAATATCCAAGCAAGGGCCTCAAATACTTTCATTTGTAGAAGCCTCAGATTTTGAAATATGCCGTGATGGCAGTGCAAGCAAGAGTCTAGAGGAGTCACTGAGAGATTGGCAGAGAAGAAGCACCACTGTACATCCATTTAGAGACTGGGGAAGTGCTGGATTTCCGATGACAGAGCTTCCACTGCCTTCGTCATAAGAAACCTCTGAGATGTTGGACTGCAAACCACAGGGCATTTAGGCCATAGTGACAGTCAACCCACCCTATTTAGGGTTGAGTTTTTGTCACTAATGTTTCCTGTTTGGTGAAGTCACTCATTGGCCCCCACGCACAAGGAGAAGTGACTTGCATGTTGGGGCCATTGATTAAAAAACAAAAATCTGAATAAACCCAAGCTGTGTGAGTTTAATCCTGAAATACTAGCGTGCCTCTGGGACACTTACCATAATTTAAATTAGACCCGAAATCCTTTACCATTTGTAATGTCTACCACTGGCTTTTACAGGGCTTATATGATAACAGAGTCAGAGAACTGTCTGATAGACATGAATCAGGTGGGTGGGAAGTAAGTTTCTCATCAACTGTAAGAAGAAAGCTCAGTAATGGAGAAAAAATAATGATTGAGGAAATTGATATAGCTATTGGAGAGTCTCAATATAGAAAGGACCCAATGAAAGTGCATGGGCTGAATACCATGGAGGTGAGAATGGAAACAGCATCACACAGTGGTTGAAACAAATTTCAGAAGTATACCAACTTATGCGGTCATGAAAAGTCTTTAATTTGAAGATATATATGCAGCACAGGAAGATTTTGAATGCATGAATCTAGAAATAACCCGAACTTGGTATACATAGTCTTCAACCTAGGGAGAATTACAGCTAAATATAGTATCCTTTCCTAAAAAGGTGCATAGTAAGAATGTATAGAACAAAGCAGCAGTGAATTTTCACACACTCACCAAAGTGAGAGGCATTTTGCAATCCTTTGATGAAATTAGAAAATTTGAGATTGGTATGTTCCATTTGAAGGAAAGACTGGAAGTTTCATTAAAAGAAAGGGCTGGTAAGCAAGTTAATAGTAATACACTCCATATTGCACAAAAGTATCATCCATTGTGTAAGTATGTTTTATGTGATTCTGTCAAGAACATGGCCTAAAAGATTTCTGTCACAAGCATGGCAGGATAATACAATCTAAGGAGAATAATGGCAATAACGAAAGCAGGGATAACCTAGATTGGAGTAGGAAAGCTGCAGCAATTACATATCTCCATTAAAGGTGGTTAATAGCTTTGAACTCAGCATTCTTAGATACTGAGTTGGAAAGAATATGTTTTAGTCACAATAGATTTCTGATAGTGGTGATACATGGATTGTGCCTTATTATTTTTTCTGTTATTTATATGAGATTTGAAGAGTTCTAGTCATTATAGACCCTTAAAATTACTTTTAAAAACAGTTGAGAAGGTTTGATATATGAATCAAAGAGGAGACTTGTTAAAGATAAAAAATATGAACAGAAAATATTATTCAGCAAAGCACAAAACGTTTGCGTAAGACAGTTGGTTGTTAAATGAGAGTAAAAAATAGGAACATGAATAAGAAGGAAATATTGAAAAGCAAAATGATGGAACATTTCTTAATATATGGATCCAAGTTGCTTTTACATAGTTGAACCGGAGAGAGAAGATAGACAAAGTGCAAGAAAGCAAAATTGAAGAATAATAAGATAGAGAAAAATTAAGGAAAAAGAGACATTCAAGGCAGATGTGAGAATGGCCCTTAGGAAAGAAATGACATAATATTTCAGGAGACTGATTGTCATTAGGTACAAGAAAGTTGGTAAAAGCTCCAATAGTGGGAGAAAAGTAATGATTTGATTATATAACAAACATCTACAAACTTAATGAAAGTGGCTTGTAAGATGCATTCTAAGGTGAAGAACGCTCAGTCCTTATGATCATCTGGGAGAAAAATTGATGATGTGAAAAAGGCCAATGGCCACCTGTCTCCCTGTCTAAAAGCAATTGGAATCATTGACAATATCTACCAAATCTTCCGGGCCCAGGACCATGATGGTGGGACAGCATATACTATGAAGCTCCATCCAGACCTTTGGCCAGCAAGTTGGAACTTCTTAGCAGTGAAGTTATGAAATATATGGGGATGCCAGACTCCTGGAGAAGAAGAATATGAATCTCTTATTTACAAAAGAAGTGACAGGATTTATGTAGGAAGTTAAAGGATGGTTTCACTCATGGTGCAATTGTTACAAGGCATCCATTACCCAGCTTGGAAGACTCTGAGGAGAAATTAGCTATGTCCATTGTTGCCATCAATGATATTGTGTGAGATTTTATCAGTAATGTTATCAATAATATCATTGAACATGTCATGACAGTTATGGAATTTGTGAAGTCATATGCACAGGATGGCAGAGGACGAGTTCTATTTGACTCATTAAACTATAGCTGGTTAATTTCAGTCATTTTCTGAGGATAAATGTTATGATTTAACTGACATTTTTACCTTTTTAACTATTGATTCATTTTAATCTTTGTTTTTCCGTAAATTTCTAGGGTTTCTTTAAGATCTTATTTCCATACTGGTATGTTCTGCAAGCTTTTTAAAGTATTCATGCCATCAGTGTTGGAATGTGTATATATCATCTTCTGATGTCATGGGAGAATTTCAATTAAGGCAGTTGACAGTTGCCTGCCCGTCAGATGGCTGGTGGTCTCCTTGCTGTGAACTTATTGGAATACATTTTCCCTTACTTTCAAATGGAGTTTGTTGGTGGTACTTTCTCACAGTTTAACAAATACCCAACCTACAGCGGGCAATAAAAGCCTAGCCACGCCTACCAACTCTACAAAGACACCCAGCCTACATATTTTTTTGGTTTTTGGTAATTCTTTTTCCTGATGCACTGAGAGTTCCTCAAGACTACTTTGGGACTCCCTCGGGAGTTCCTCAAGACTCCATTGGGACTCCATTGGTCGAGCCTCCCTCAAAATTCCGAGGGGCTCCCTCAGGAGTCCAGAGGGAGTCCTGCAGGATTGCAGTGACTACCAGTATTATTTGGGCCTGGGAGGGGGTTTCTCTGGGACCCCCCCACCCACAATTCTAGGGGGTCAGGGTATCCCTAGAAATGGCCTCCTATGTCCTTTTTCAAAAACCTTTTCAGAGCATAGACCAAGTCCCCGAGTCCTGCAATGGCTGCTGCAACTTTTCTTTTCATGTGGCGGCCAGCCAATTAGAGCAGTCACTCACTGTAATTCCATCCAGCCTTTTGTCTGTAGCGCTGTTCAAATATCGCTATAGAAATTGAATGGTGAAATTGTGTTTTGAAACTCCCTTTTTTCTAGGCCCCCACTTGATGGACGACTCTGAACCTTTCCAGGAAGAAGCTGAGGTGGATAAACTTTTTTTTGGGAAGGTTTTGTCAAGATTCGTCAAACAGTGCCAAAATTATTAGCAAATCAAATATCTATTTCCTATGATAACTTAGCTCCAAGTGGATAGTACTACTTAATACTATGCTTAAAGACTTTGCTATAAAAATTGCATTATCGCCTCTCTAGATATGCATGGATGGCAAAAATGAAAATTGGAGGAAATGCAAGAAATTAATCATGTAAATCAATTTTACGCAATGACCAAACCCATGAATAATCATGACAAATAGTGGAAGAGCCTAACATACTTTGCATATGATCAAGTGAAAAGACATGAAAGTGGGGGAGACAGAATGAGAAAGCTGAGAAAATTAGAAAAGTATATTTGTAAATTAAGAACCAATTTCTCTCTTGGACTCAATGCAGACAAGGAACCACATGTACACCTGTAATGAAATTATAAACTTGGATAAATAAGAATATATGAGTATTGAAGAATAAAATAAAAATCATTGCACAAGTTTTCGAAAAAAACGAGGAATAATGACTGTAATTTGAGGTTTATTGATAAATTATTGAAAGGGCAATATACAAGTGTGTGTGAAAAGAGGAAATGTTGGAAATATTGAGCACTAATCAGCGATAGATCACCTCACAGGTGAGAGTGAAAGATTTGTAAAATTCAAATGCTGTAAAGCAGAGGGTTGCATCACAGTCCCATGGTGTGTCAAAACGCAAGCACAGTTTTAATAATAAAATCATAAAACCTAACAAAAGTGGGACAGTGACATTAAAATTAGAAGAAAACTGCAATACCTGCAATGCCAATGGCTTTAGGAAGAACACCTCGCTTTTTAAAAAGTGATTGAAAACAATCTATGTCAGTCATGACCAAGACCATTTAAGGTTTAAATGTGTTGACTTTGTAAACTGTGCCCATACTTCAATGAAACAAAATATCAAGTACCCTCCTATTTCGTATTGGTGAATTTGTTGATAAATAATTTAGGAGCCCAGTCCGCCCATGAAGAGCACGTTTGCCGAAGATATATATTTTCACTGAAAAAAAGTCTGTCAGAGGAAAGTTATCTTTTCTTCAGCTAATAACACTAAAGAGTTTGCATAAGCAACTTTTAAAAATGAGAAATAAAACCCAAATCCCCCTGAAATTGACCAGGTATTGTCAGTTACACTATTTATACCTTGCACCCGCTCCCTGGAAACAGTAAGTCCTCCACCAAATGCCCTCCTCATCACTTCACACATGATAGCATCACTTGTAACATTACATATCACCTAGGATTTAGGATTATAGATAATGTGACTATGGCTACTGTATTGTTTCTTTCTTTGGAGAGGAGAATTGTTGATATTTAATGATGCTAGGCCACACATTTCTGTTATTTATTGGTATATTTATGGTTTTAGTAGTGCATTTTGGTTGACGAGTAATGGTTGGCGAGTTATGGCTTTAGTGCAGGGGATATGAATTATGGTTTGTGTAACTATCCATAAGTGCCCAATTTCAGCCATTTTTTAGATTTTGTTTTGTAACCTTAGCTGTGCTTTTTTAATGGAATTCCAGAGGTTTTTTGTTCATGCATTATTGGGTTATGAGCATAAGAAACCATAACTTCCCATTCATAATGTTTTTTAATAAATTTCTGGCGGGGGCGTTTGATGACAAAGTGCACCCCTCTATAAAAACAACCCCCCCTTGAGCATTACTTTTTTAGCCTGGTACAGCAGGGTTGGATTGCAGATCCTGACCTTTGGCCGGGCCATGCAGCTATCCCTCCTCAGGCAGTCAGCCCCAGCAGCCCGTGACTGAAGAATGTGCTGAAGTTGCAGCAGAAGCTTTCCTTTGTCTACCTCTGCATCCAACCCTTCGTGGGCAGCCAACTCCCCACTGCTCATAGCCTTCAAGGCATAAAAAGCGATGAATCACTTTTGGCTATATGCCAGGGGGATGTTTCCTGGAGTGTTTTGCCTAACTAATGGTAGACATGCTGTAAACCAGCCCCAAAGTTCACAGTGCGTGCAAGGTCTTTGGCATGCATATTTGCACTGTGATATTTTTTGTTGTTTCAACCTTAAACTTTAAAAGGATATCAAATGTTTCCAAATATTTGTGGATCTACCCATGAATCAATATTCATGAATCATGCAAGAAAGACTCACTATACTTTTGGGGCCAGTATGTAACCCACTGGGAACACGCCACATCTTCCTTGTGGTTAGTGGATGCTTCTCCCCCTTGAATCTGCTTTGTCACTTTTTCAGGATACAGGTTATGGTGCCTTGCATGCTGTAGTGGCCATCACAATAATTTTCAGTTGCTGCCAGCCAACCACTTTGGTGAGATCATCCTGAAATCATTATAGGATCTGTATACCTAACATTATGCAAATGAAAAAAAGGCTCCCTCTTCAAATGGAATCAGTTTTTTTTTCAATTTCCCACCTCTTCCATTCTAGCTGAAATCCTTACTTTAAAATAACGTGGTCTTGAAGGATTTCCTTATGATTGAACATAGCCATTCATTTATTCCAATTAACATCTACAAAGATAAATGCTTGGCCCTCTAGTCAATGAAGAACAATGCTTCCCTTACCATACAATTGACTGAAGACAAAGTTTGATTCAACATACCATTGACTGCAATAATGAAGTACTTTGTCAGCATTATCAAAAAATGCTAGAAGATCCTTTAAAAAACTCTCAAATGGACATCCATAACATTACTGAGAAATCAAAAATGGAGGGTTACTTAACTACCAGAGTGTGTGCATTTGTAACACAAAAGATCCAAGACATCAGTCTCATCATCAAAAATACATAGACAGATGTTTAAACACTACACAAAGCAATAAAACAGCGAGCCTATATGGCAATCGCACCTCCCCCCTTATTTCCCAGAACACAGTCCAAGTAAAGATGATAAAAAACAATGTGGCGTGCTCATCCACTGCTCATGCTGTTTCCAGAGAGCGATCAAAGGATCAGAACAATTCAACATATAAATGTGAAGTGCACCGCAAGGTACAGTATCCACAGTAAATTACTCCATTTCATCCATATTTCATCCAGGGTAATCTTTAATTCTCACAGGAATGAAATAAAACAGCCAACGCGTTTCGTCCACTTACTGTGGACTTCATCAGGGCTGTAGAAACATACAAAAACATATAGTATATCATACAACATGTATATAAAATACACAATACAACATATACCCAGTTAAATACACAGTCAAAAAGACCATATAAAATGACACAAGTGCCTCAACCAGTATATGAAGGGACAATACAAGTTTACAAGTATGAGAGAAGAGTATTTGAATAAAAGAGGAGAGTGTAAAAACACAACATATAACTGAACTATCTCCAAAACCAAAATGGATGCCAATTATTCAAACCAATCCATAAACCTCCAGGTGACACAGAAGAAAAAGTGGTATTTGGTCTAAAACATTTTATTAAATAAGACCATCCATCAAGAACCTGTGTGCTACATTATATTATAATTGTGACTGCTACCAGAAAAGACTACTGTAACATACCGTGATTCTTTATCTTTTAACATATTGATGCCTGAAGCATATCGAGAACCTTCATCTCAGACCATACAGAATTCCGGATGTTGGTATGACCCTATAACTCATTAAACCCCATGTATCCGGGGCAAAGTGAACCTCCTCACAGATTCTGAAACAATAGCAGGATGGCACCTATAAGTAATTATACATTAAGTTTTGAAAAGAGTATTTTTTGCTCATCTCATGATAATTTTTCATTTTATGATCAAACTCAAGATGGAAGAGATATTCTATTTGGAAAGGATTGGCATTTTACATACCTAGCCACGTAGCCCCCCTGCCAAACATCAAGAGAATGCAGACAACTCGCAGATCTATAGTGCTACATCATTAAAAAAACTTCAAATAACTTTATCAATCAATGTCCCTCTTCATGAACATAAGTATTTCTCATCATGCATGAAACTTTACTACCACCCAACAAGGAACCACCATGACTATGATCAGTGACATGAGATCTTCAAATATGTAGAACCAAAAAGTACTCAATAGACCCTCATTACGCATAATTGAAATACCGGTCAGGCTATCGAGCCCTCGCCTGACCCGTTATATCCATTTTAATTCAATGTGAAGCGATTATAATTATACCCTGTCTGGGCTGCCAGAAATATATAAAAAAAGTCTCTTGACGAGTACGGGCAACAAACGGTTCTGACCCTCCAGAGGGGTCTTACCTTAATACGCGCCGTCTCCCGCTTCCCAAATCGGCGTCTCTCCGCGAGTTCACTTCCCGTATGCCTGGAGCCTGTATGAGTGCATGCGTGGTGTACGTCTACTTAATGCACGTCAAGTAAATTAAAGGCATATCACAAGTAACCGGCTATTTTTAAACCTAAGTATGAAATTTGTAAACCACTGCATAATAGTATTTCAAAGAAGACGTAGAATACATTGCATCTACGGCTCTATAAAAACATATTTAGAATTTATAAATAGAAAGTTCAGTCATTTTAATCCTAAGTATGAAATTGTAAATCATTGTATAATCGTATTTCAAAGAGGACGTAAAATACATTGCATCTACGGCTCTATAAAAACAAATTTTGAATTTATAAATGGGAGGTGCAGTCATTTGCCTTTGAGGCATTGTTACTGGTCCTATATTGTTAAACGCCCAATCTCCCATCTAACGGAGAAGTCCAATGGTGTTTTTTATCTACAACCAATTATTTAGACTAGAATGTGTATCTTCCCCGCTTAATTACTACGGCGATAGTGAAACACTCTATTAGAAATATGTCTCTTTTGTGTAAAAGACAGTATTGACATCTCTATAGGCAGAACTCCTTAACCCTATAGGAAATAATGAAGTTCATCATCCATTATGTGGCCCATCTTGATACAACGTAGCCGGCAAATCCAGCCAGCCTCATTTTGTCGGAGTGCCAATTCTCTATCTCCTCCCGTGATCCTGGGGGGAATATGGTCGATTCTATGAAACCAGATGCCAGGTTTACCAGCATGGTGCTCTGTCATATGCAAGGTCATAGGATATATGGTATCCTGTTGTCTGATAGCCCTAATGTGTTCCTGAATTCTAATTTTTAATGGTCTTACTGTACTGCCCACATATATGATGCCACAACTGCATCCAATTATGCATGTCACAAACTGTGTTTTGTAATTAATGGCATGACGGGTTGTAAAAGTACGCTCAGTATTGTATCTAAACTGGTCTAAACTCCTAATACAGCGGTAAAAAAAGAGCAAGAAATCAAAACAAAGATGCACTTCTTGAAACCCCCACATGCAATAAGACTGATCCACCCCTAGTATGTGTAACTATGTACAATATAGCGAACAACCAGATCAAAAAAATAATTCAACACAATTGGAGATCACTGAACATAGGGAGCAGGCAATGGGACCTGCTTATATTTTATCAGAAAAGGGCAAAGAGCATACGTGACAGTCTTGTACATACAAGATTTAAACACCATCAAAAACCAGTGCAGACAATGCACACATTAGGGCTCCTACAAGTCACAGGACAGTATCCCTGCAGTCAGTGCAGTGTATGCCACTTGACATTAGTTGAAAAAATAATAGATCTAGGACTGAATACACTGTGGGAGTTGAGAAAGCATACAAACTGCAATACAAAACAAGTGCTTTACCTAATTGTGTGTCCATGCAACCTAAAATACATAGGAATGACAACAAGGAAAGTAAGCACACATATCAAAGAACACAGAAGTACAATACGATGCAGACACAACACCATCAAGATGGCGGATCACTTCATAACAAACAATCATACCCCCAATCACATGAGATGCACGGTTTTAGAACATGTCACTGCAGAAACAAAAAGTTTAGAAAAAAATACTCTTTGAAAAGGAACAAAGATGGATTTATAAATTGTGCACATACATCAGAGGATTAAATGATGATATCCCATGGGCTAACATACTGTGACTTAGCTCTGGAAAGGATATTGACTCACATAACAGGTCCATGACCACATCTAATGGACGCTCTAGAGAAATTACCCTCTTGTTACTGCAAATTTGCGGGACGAAAGGGTATTCTTTTGCCCACAGCCCACCCCTTATTGCCCCCCCCCAGTTTCAGTAACTAACTAAAGTTACTTCCCCCTCCTTACCGTCTTCACGCTTCCTCCTTCATCCACCCTCATCCCCCTTTTCCCCTTACCCCCCAAGTCCTAATTTTGCGGTTCTTAGAAGGAATAATTATGAGAACTGTGCCTGGAACACAAGTTCCTATAGTGCATCCCTGTGAAACATATGTCTATGTATAAAAGTCACGCCCACCAAGACGCAATATTCTTGCTTATTAGCCCAGAAACTTAGATTGACCAATGAAAAATGACCATCTCCATAAAATTTAAGAACTAAACATAAAGGATCACTCCAGCGAGACCTAGCTAGAATAAACAGAAAATAATATCTGTTTAAATTAATGTCTCCCCACTTTAAGAATTCCCACAATTGTGATTTTGTGCTTGGTAATTTTTAGAATGACATTCAAGGCTCCAGAATTCAACTCTCTGACAAATTCCAGCAGACCTGCAGGCCGACGCACGGCATGTCTATGCGTATGAGCCACGCCCACAAAGACACGGTGACCACGCGTTTCGGATGCAAACCAAGGATCTGCTATACCCTAAACTACCATATGGCTAACGGTATACTAATACCCAACACCGGTGTTATTATTTAAAAAGAAAACACACATCTAACGGCATTTTGGTAACAGAGGAAGTACTAATGTCGCGATCACGTGACATGTCATCACGTGACAAGGGCGGCCATTCTCCTTTAAAACAGCAGAACGACCTGAATCCACTAAGATTCAGAAATACAGGGAGCCACTATGAGTGTGAGCAGATTCATACCCTTGACAAAGTTAGGTTTTTCTTTTTTCCTCCTCCCAACTTTCAAATACATGACCCACACCACTCGAAGTGGTATGAACCCTAAGTAAGTAGGCCGCACAACAAGCTGACTAAATGGCTATCTTTCCTTCTAGTGTGTGACTACAGGGACCGTCCTCCCCTGGCATACATCATGATGTCTGTTGAAAAAACAAGTCATGTATGTAGTCTGTTAAGTCTGTCTATTTGAATTTGCTTATTGTTTATCTGTAAGCATTTTTGTGGTCTCTATATGTGGTTATAACAACAAAAAGGCAACACCTAGTGATTTTCCACATGCATGTAAACTCTTGCATCTGTATGATCACAAAAGATGTGGTGCTTTTAAAAAAAATAAGAGCACCTTCTGATACACACCATTTTAATTTCAGCTATGACCATTTACGGAAAAGGTCCTACAAGTATTCTCTATGGTTACGTGCATATTTATTATAATTTGATTGCACATCAACAAGCAATAAACCTCCTAAAGCAGGGTTATACAGTGGTCCTGAGGAAAGCCGATTGACCCTTTATGGGCAGCACAACCGCTGAAATATGTCAACCTAACAGATGCTTGGGAACATTATATCCTAAGAGCATCACACTGTTCTTTTAATCTAGTCCTAAATCCTATAATATAAAAATCAGCAATTTAGGATTCAGAGGCCATTTTCATTCCCTCATACTTCCTGCCTTCACTCACCTTTACTATCTAGAGAGCTCTGCTTACAAACACGTTAAGCCCACCCATTCAAGTTCAGTGCTTGGGTGAGTGTCCGATGATGAAGCAAGCCACGGGTGGTACCTGCGGGTGAGGACCCTATATATATTTATGTGATCAAGACCCTTGTGGGGTCGAAACGCGTAATGGCTGCCAGTGCTGTTTGAGCTGTCAATAAAGAGTTAAAGTTCCAGCAAAATTTTGTGGTCCGTGCTCCTGTTCGTCGACAGGCATCGAGATTCGAGCGGAGTGGTGCAGATATATATATATATATATATATATATATATATATATATATATATATGTATATATATATATTACCTACTGGCAGTCGCCAGTAGGTAGTTATAGTTAGGACCACGTTTCCATAGGAATAGCATTTTTTGATGTGCTTATAACTTTGGCGTCGTTTGACGAATCTTTACGAAATTTTCCAAAACGTTCCTCTTTTCAGGTCAGCTGCTATCCTAAAAGTTTGGGGGGGATTCGTCAAGGGGGGGCTAAGAAAAAAGGGGGGGCCCCAAACATGTTTTCTCCATGCAATTTCCATAGGAAACTTTAGACAAGGCTACAGGTCAAACTGCTGAACGGAATTATGCCAAATTTGGCACAGAGATAGGTCTTGGTCCAGAAAGCATGCTTTTGTTTAAATCGGGTAAATCCGTTAAGTAGTTTTAGAGAAATATCAAATTTTCCAGATATCGATATTTAAGAATTCTGACATCTGATTGGCTGAAGCGTTACGAGCACGAGCTTGCGGCTGATTGGCTGTGAACTGTTGAAACTAGGAAGTGTTGGCAGCCATTTTGTGATTCAGTCCGTCAGCTCACAACTCTCCCTCTACAAGGCATCAGGTCCGTAGTTCTACCTCTGCGAGGCAACACTAAAAATATACCGCAGCCTTATCTGTGCGAGATACCCCTTTCACGGTCCCTCTCCCCACATCACCAGCTCGCGGCTATGCCTTTAGAAGCGAGTCCGTCGGCTCGCAGCTCTGCGACTGCGAGCTGTGAGCCATTTTGTGACTCAGTCCGTCAGCTCGCATCTCTTCCTCTAAAAGGCATCGGATCCGTAATTCTACCTCTGCGAGGCAATACTGAAAATATCCAGCAGGGCTGTCTGCGCGAGATACTCCTTTTACGCTCCCTCTCCCCACATCATCAGCTCGCGGCTATTACTTTAGAAGCCAGTACATCGGCTTGCAGCTCTGTGTCTGCGAGCCATGGGGCCCGCAGCTCTACCTCTGTGAGCCACCTCGTTAGCTCATAGCTGTGTCTGTGCTAGCAGGCCCATCGGCCCGTTACTCTCCCTCTGCGAGTTAGCCCGTCGTGTTGCAGCGCGGAGGGCTCGCAGCTGTATCTCTGCGAGCCAGCCCGTTAACTGATAGCTGTGTGTCTGCTAGCAGGCCTGTTGGCCCGTTGGTCTCCCTCTGCGAGTCAGGCCACAGCTCTCCCTCTGCGAGCCGGTACGGTGCTGTGCTTTTGCGAGCCAACGGCTCGTAGGTCTCCCTCTGCGAGCTGAGCCCACGGGCCGCAGCTCTTCCTCTGCAACCCTGCCCGACGGCCCGCAGGTGTCCCTCTGCTAGCCGAATCGCAGCTGACACTCTGCGAGCCGAAATTGGGAATATAAGGCGGCTCTAAAAAAAGCCCTTCTGTTTATTAGTTGGAGCTACATGTAAGTGCGAATGCACAGCTTCAGGTTAATCAGGAAAATTCGGTTTCCCTCATCTGTGAAGTGTACTCCATCACTTCTGTAGATATCAGCGATATCAAAACGTATGTTGTTGTTGTAAATCGACCCCATTCTATGGTCTCTGAGGTATGCAGACACAGCTTTGTTGACATTCTTCCTAGATTTTTCAATCTTATGACAAAATTGGTTTGACGATTTCCACTTTTGTCTTTGGCATATATTGGAATATACAAAGACAGTTTGAGGCAAAAGTAACATCAATTGTCCAAAGGTGTCCTTCATAAGCATTTCCAAACCTACCCAGTCAATGTGCCTAGGTTGTTACCACCACAGTGCACAATCATGAGATCAGGGTGTTGGAGATGCAAACAGGTTTTAACCAAAGGGAGCAATTGGTGCCACTTCAATCCTCTCTGTGCAAACCATTTAATGTGCACATTTTGTAAACCTACGTCTAAGTCAATACGTCTCTGTTCTGCATACCTCTTGCACCAGAAAACATAGCTATGTCCTACAATCCACACTAGCATTTTGAAGGTATGGCTAGAAGATATGGATAAATGTCTGTAGCTCATGCAGTCCGTTCGTAGAATAAGAGATATGTTTAAACATGGGGAACTACTTTTTTTTACATACAAAACGTTAACGGATTGGGAGATGAAATGTATTGTGTCCTAAAAAGTAGGGTGTATATTAGTTTTGATGAAAAGCATCTTTGTGATTGGTTAATAAAAAAGCAGTTTATACGTGGAGTACATATTATAGGATGAAATTTGCTCAGCTCAACCACACCTGCTAATTGTATTTGGAAGGTGCAGTTCAAACTTGAAAGAATGGTGAACTTTTGACCTCCACGTGCCGTTAAATGTTGGAGAAAAATATCGGTAGGTTTAAAAAAATTATGAACTTTTAACCTGCACATGTCTTAGAATGTTTTAGAAAGTGTTGATACAATACCTTGAACTTTTCACCTGTATGTGTCCTTAACAAAACAGTTTATATGGAAAGTTCAAAAATAAGCAATAAAGAGAAGTTTTGCAATCTAAAAAAATAAGGAACTATTCTGATTTGTTCTTTACATGGATTTATGTGTGGAGCAACAGGGAAATTGTGCCATTACTGGTTCCATTCTTGATGAAAGCGGTGCATTACATGTACTGTGTGACAAGAAAAGAATTGCATGCGTTTGTGACATTTGAAATCTGCATACCAACTAGGAAGGTAAATTAGAAATTAAGAAGGTGTGTTATGTGCGGGGGTGTATCCCTTTGGCAAGCTCCACCTCTGTGAGCCAAACATTGTTTTTGCATAGGTGCTGGACGACATCTGATGCAGCCCCATCACCTATGCAGTCTGATGTGTCAGGGGCACACAGCCATGCAGCCATCACCCCGCCACACACACCGGACACAGAACCCGTATGAGGGGAGTTTTGTACCACATTGCCTTCATTGCTGATGTTCTGTGATTGATATGTGTGTGGGCTGCATTGTGGGGGAATTGCCTGTGCACGGATGGCAATGCACACACACATGTTGGTATGTGGAGCCAGGTGCCCGTGCGGCCTTGCGCTGCTTGTGCTATCTCACTCCGTCTCTCTCCCTCGCTCTCTCCCGCCCTGTCATAGCAAACTTGTGAAAGCGATGGGTGCGCGGCTCTCAGCGCGGCACTCAAGTACTTCTTAAGTCTTTCAAACACCGAGGGGTATATTCTCAAGGACATATCGCCGAGTTAACGGCACTTTATCGCAACCAAAATGGTGATAAATTTAACGCACCATTCACAAGCTGTAGCAAACAGCCCATATCACCAGTTTACCAGCGATAGCAGCCTCAAAAAGCATCGTCACGGATGAGTCCGGCAAATATTGCTAATGAGATGTAGAGTAGGCGTTCTCGTGCAAAAAGCAGCGAACACATCACTTCACAAGTGTCTCAACCACCAGCAAGATCGTCGAAGAGAGTACAAAACAGGCGATAAGGTGCGTTAGTAGCAGAAAGTTTACACCTGCTCTGAGCTGGTGTAAAGTCGGACTACAACCTGCAATATGAAAGGGAGCCCACCCAGAGCCATACGTGAATGACAACAGATGCAATGGAGCCAACGATCATGCAGCTCGGACACCCAACACTGCTCCGACACCCCCGCCACCAGCCCCTTGTCTGCCATCCCCCTCTCACCTCCCCCCCCACACAAACAAATGTGACAGCAACGTTAGGAAATCTGGAACGTAACAAACTGGCTGATGTCGCACAATTATAGTAAAGAAGATGCATGTGAGGCTGGAAAAATAAGAATCTCAGTCATCTATGTATTTACATATAAAACATTTTATTTAACCAAAACAACAAAATAAAAGTAGGTACAGGTATGGCGTGTCATCCCTCGACAATTTGTGAATCACAGCCTGCAAGACAAAAAGAAAGATAAGATTGTGCGTCATGCGTCCATGAAAGGAGAGAGAGAGAGAAAGAGAGAAAGAGTGAGAGAGAGGAAGAGACAGAGAAAGAAAGAGTGAGACAGAGAGGAAGACAGAGAAAGAGAGAAAGAGTGAGAGAGGAAGAGAGGAAGAGATAGAGAAAGAGAGAAAGAGTGAGATACAAAGAAGTGAGAGAGAAAGAGAGAAATAGTGTGAGAGAGAGGTAGAGAGAGAGAGAGAAAGAGTGAGACAGAGAGGAAGAGAGAGAGAAAGAAAGAATGAGAGAGAGAGGAAGAGACATAGAAAGAGAGAAAGAGTGTGAGAGAGAGAAAGGAAGAGATACAGAGTGAGAGAGAGAGAAATAGTGTGAGTGACAGAAAGGAAGAGATGGAGAGGGAGAGTGAGTGTTGACACTGTGGAGAAAATACTTACAGCTCACCTTTCTCCCACCGGTGTGTCTCCAACCACGTGCCAGGACATAGTGAAGTCTTCAAGTTTAGTCATCTGAAACATAGTATAGAATCAGTAATGGCAGAGTACATACAACTGCACACGCCTAATTCTCTGTTTCGCCCCTGCGCACCCAGGCTGCTGCACCCCATCGACTCCCGCCACTCAGAGGTGTCTGCCCGCCTCTGCGCACCTAGGCTGCTGTATCCCATCCACTCCCACTGCCCAGAGGTGTCCGCCAACTGCTGTGCACCCAGGCTGGTGCACCCCATCCACTTCCACTGCTCGGAGGTGTCTGCCCGCTCTTGTGCACCCAGGGTGCTGCATATCCACTCCCACCACCCAGAGGTGACTGCTCACTGCTGCAGAAACAAGGCTCTCTGCTCACCTTTCGCCACCGGCTTGTGTCTAAGAGGGTCCACCACATGCTGAAGCAACCTCCTCAGGCGTTGCGTACACGCGGTCATGCCGAGCTCACAATTCAGAGCGGGTGTTGATTGCAGGATGGCCACGCATCATCGCAGGCTGCACACGCGCTCAGCTCTGGTGGCACTAACTCAGTGGAACTGAAATCATCACCTCGTGGCGGGAGGTCCGTGTCGGGGGGGTCGTCAATCTGTGAATCACAGCCTGCTAGACAAAAAGCAAGATAAGATTGTGCGTCATGCGTCCATCAAAGGAGAGAGAGAGGAAGAGAGAGAGAAAGAAAGAAAGAGTGAGAGGTAGACAGAGAGAAAGAGAGAAAGAGTGAGAGAGAGAGGAAGAGAGAGAGAAACAGTGAGAGAGAAGAAGAGAGAGAGAAAGAGAGAAACAGTGTGAGAAAGAGGAAGAGAGAAACAGAGGAAGAGTGAGAGAGAGAGAAAGAGAGAGAGAGGTAGAGAGAGAGAAAGAAAAAACAGTGTGAGAGAGAGGAAGAGATAGAGTGAGAGAGAGAGGAAGGGAGAGAGAAAGAGTGTGAGGGAGAGAAAGGAAGAGATGGAGAGGGACAGTGAGTGCCGACACTGTGGACAAAACCCTCACAGCTCACCTTTCCGTCACCGGTGTGTCTCCAACCACGTGCCGGGACATAGTGGAGCCCTCAAGCTTACTCATCTGAAACGTAGTATGGAATCAGTAATGGCAGAGTACATACAACTGCACACGCCTAATTCTCTGTCCCGACTTTGTGCATACAGGCTGCTGCACCCCATCCACTTCCACTGCCCAGAGGTGTCTGCTCGCCGCTGCTGCACCCCATCCACTTCCACTGCCCAGAGGTGTCTGCCCGCTGCTGCGCACCCAGGCTGCTGCACACCATCCACTCCTACTGCCCGGAGGTGACTGTCCGCCGCTGCACACCCAGGCTGCTGCACCCCATCCACTCCCACTGCCCGGAGGTGACTGCCCGCCGCTGCGCTAACAAGGCTCTCTGCTCACCTTTCTCAACCTGCGTGTAGAAAAGAGGGCCTAACACGTGCCGCTGCAAGCCCCAAGCCCTGGGCCCACGGACACCGCACCCTGCATGTCATGCAGCCCCGCTCCGCAGGCCACCAGGTCTCACATTTGGTGCTGGGTCTTGATTTCGCCATGGCAGAGGACATACCAGTGCACCGGGCTTTTCATCGCAGGCTGCACACCCGCTCAGCCCTTGCGGTGCCACTAACTCTGTGACCAGCGAGGCAGCGCCACGTGGCGGTAGGCCTGCGCTGTCTGATGGCTCAGGCCTACACTGCGGTCCAGCAGGGCATACAAAACCTGAGCTGTCCAGACCGCCGGGATGGGCCATCACCGCAGGCTGCACACCTGCTCAGCAGTTACGGTACCCGTACCTCAGTGGACCAAAAGTCACCGTCCCGGGCCGGTGTGCCTGTGCCGGCCGCAGTGTATCCGGTGCGAGCAACTCTGAAATGGCGTCGAGCACGTGCGCCCGGTCTTTTTTATTGGCAGGGTCACGTGTCCTGTGACGTGTGTGCTGGATGGGTGTGGTGTGGGTGTATACTAGCCATGAGGGAGTGGCTGTGGCGTACTGACAACTAGGGTGTGACCAGCAGATCACTGCAATGAAAATCTGGGCCATGTAGCATTGTTGTCCTTCCCTGTAAGCGTAAGCAGAGTGGGCTGGCCTGGCGTATGCCAGTCCTGCGTGAGGCTGTGAAGAATGACTCCGGAGCTATGGGCGTGGCTCCGTCCTGGGCTGTATGAGGAATCAACTGATGCAGGTGTCCCTGTTGTAGTGCTGACGTCACCCAGGTCGCAAGCGCCAATGTGTCACTCTGTGAGCCAAGTCCCACAACATGGCCAACATGGAAGGTACGGGGAATCACTGACCCTACATTCATCCATAGTTCCACACATGAAAGATGATGGACATGACACATTTGTGTGGATATGGTTTATTGCACATTCAGTGGAGTGTTGCAGCTGTAGCAATACAGGGCAATGGAAAGTTTAAGTTTCAGTTTTTGGCACATGGAGGGCAGCCAGTTAGAGCCAAGCTTGTGTTCGGGGTTAGGCTGCGCCAACATAGTTACTTATAGAATTACTCCGCCAATCCCCAAGCACTTATAAATTCACTATACACTCTCCTTGCAGTACTCTAATGATCCAGTCTCTACGTACGTACTTGTACAATGACCGAGAGAAAGTTACATAACCGAAGTTTTCCCCACTGCCAGAGGTAACATGGTTGCATACGCTGTCCACAGTACAATGTAATGTGGTAGGGCCCAGGGGCGGCATCTTGCATACATAATGAACACACGGACACAGATAGATAGTGGAACTGGGTACGGGCACGTGCGCTCAACTCATTTTTATTACCAGAGTCACATGTCCAGTGACGTCTGTGCTGGATGCGTGTGGGGTGAGTGTAAGCCAGCCCTCCGGGAATGGTTGGTGATGGCAACAAGTACAACAGTAATCATTGGATCAGACACAGATTCAATCATAAAGGGTCAATGATTTGTGCTGCACTAAGGTAGGGGCAACAGATGTGAAATAATACACACAAGATTGTATCGTAAAGGGTCCATGACTTGTGGTACACTGAGGTAGAGGCAGCAGATGTGAAATTATACACAAAACATTGTATCATAAAGGGTCCATGAGTTGTGCTGCACTAAGATAGGGGCATCAGAAACATTCAGCGTGTGCGCAGCCAGCGATGATGCGTGGTGCGGGCGAGCCGCACTGGGAGCAATGTCTGTTGCCTACTGGACTGAGTCATCTGCAATCGCGACTCGATGTGAATTGTGAGCCCTGCTATCCGCAGTGTAGATCGAAGGCAGTAGTCAGCACAGACATCAAAGAATGCTTTTAGTCACTTCCTGTTTACAAAATTCGAGGACATAGAGTACAATTCTGTCTGCAATAAATAAATCATGTCTCAATTTAAATTGTGAGCTCTGCTAACTGCAGTGTAGGTGTATGGAACAAATGATGAAACATTTATGGAATACACTGTCGAAATATGTAGGTTTCAGGGACGTTATAGTTAGTTGCCTACTGGACTTTGAAATTAATGAATGAAGACTGAATTTGAATTGTGAGCCCTGCTGAGCACAGTGTAGGCCGGAGGCAGCAGTCAGGAAGAGCCTACAGCCACGTGGCGTTGACTTGAGCTGCATACAGTTAGTGGTAGGTGTGGCGCTCAGCGTGTGTGCAGCCAGCGATGATGCAATGTCTCTTGCCTACTGGACTGCGTCATCTGCAATCGCGACTCGATCTGAATTGTGAGCCCTGCTGACCGCAGTGTAGGCCGGAGGCAGTGGTCAGGAAGAGTCCACAGCCACGTGGCGTTCACTTGAGCTGCATAGAGTTAGTGGTAGGTGTGGCATTCAGCATGTGCGCAGCCAGCGATGATGCAATGTCTCTTGCCTACTGGACTGCATCATCTGCAATCGCGACTCGATCTGAATTGTGAGCCCTGCTGACCGCAGTGTAGATCGAAGGCAGTAGTCAGCACAGACATCAAGGAATGCTTTTTGTCACTTCCTCTTGACAAAATTCGAGGACATAGAGTACAATTCTGTCTGCAATTAATAAATCAAGACTAATTCAAATTGTGAGCTCTGCTGTCCGCAGTGTAGACTGCCATTCAGTGTTCCTTTGGACTTGCAAGATGAAGTTAGTCATTGTACTAAAGCTATAACTGATATAAAACAAGTTCTTGAAGCAAGGATACTAAAAGGATATTATGTAGGTTTTAGGGACGTAATACTTAGTTGCCTACTGGACTCTGCAATTAATGAATCAAGAGTCAATTTTAAATGTGAGCCCTGATGACCGCAGTGTAGGCCGGAGGCAGCGGTCAGCAAGGGCCCACAGCCACGTGGCGTTGAGTTGAGCTGTACAGTTAGTGTCAGCTGAAGCAACCAGTGTGTGTGGAGCCTGCGATGATGCGAGGTCCGGGCGGGCCGCACTGGTAGCAATGTCTTTTGCCTAATGAATTCTGCCTTAATAAGTCCACGTGGCATTGACTTGTGGTGCACTGAGTTAGTGGCACCTGAAGCACTCAGCGTGTACGCAGCCTGCGATGATGCGTGGTCCGGGCGGGCCGCACTGGGAGCAATGTCTCTTGCCTACTGGACTGCGTCATCTGCAATCGGGACTCGATCTGAATTGTGAGCCCTGCTGTCCGCAGTGTAGATCGAAGGCAGTAGTCTGTACAGACATAAGTCTGTGGTGCTCTGCTGCTGGGTTCGCAGGGGGCCTGTGTCGAGGAGGCCGGCGGTCACGGCAGAGGCCTCGTGGCAGGGAGAGGGCTGCCGCCCTGGCAGACACTTTGGCCTTCCCACAAGTGAACCACGCCCAGAGCCCCAGCCTATTTATTCATACTCCTACACTGGAGTGGGGTACGTTGGACCAGCCCACTCCGCTTCCGCTTCCAGGGGGGACAACACAGCTACATGACCGAGATCTTCCTCACTGCCTGAGGTAACATGGTTGTGTCTATTGTCCACAACACTACAAGCACTAGCAGTATATGTCCACATGGAGAGGTTTGTGCTCTGCATAGTGAGGTCTGTCCACCACATCACCGCTACACTTGGTATTGTGTGCATTTTTATTGATGGGTGACTTGCGTCCTTCACACATACTTGGTTGCCACATCTCCCAACATTCAGCTATTGTGTGGCTGAGGGACCATGCCCTTTTTGGAGGGTCCGCTGTCCTGTTCTGCGCTGCCTCGGTGGTAGTAGGGAGGAGGGTGGTCTGGGGGGGAGGTCCTGAGGGTGATGGCAGTTGGTGTTGTGGCCTTCTTGGGTGTCGGAGCTGCATGGTCAGTAGCTCTATGACATGTGTTGGTCTTTAGATGTGGTTATGGGCTGGGCTCCCTTTCACACTGTAGGTAGTCGTCCTGCTTTACACCAGTAAAAGGCAGATGTTAAATTCTTAATGCTAACGCAGCTTATCGCCTGTTTTTGGATCGCACCCCAGATTTGGCTGCTCGTTGAAAATATCGGGAAGTGGTGTTTTCGTGTTATTTTTGCACGGGAACGCCAACTCTGCATATTATTAGCGTTAGTTGTCGCTCTCATTTGTGGCGAATTGTTTTGCGGAAGTTATTGTTGGAAAACTGGCGATATCGGCTGTTTTCACTAGGTTGAGAATGGAATGATAATTTAAAATCACTGAAAAAACTATAGGTTTAATGAACAGTATAATTAGAAATTAGCATTTAAAAAATGTTTGAAATTCACTGAAAAAACCATAGGTTTCAGGCATGTTATAGTTAGAAATTAGCATTTAAAAAACCTTAGAAATTCACTGAAAAAATGATAGGTTTCAGGGACGTTATAATTAGAAATTAGCATTTAAAAAACCTTTGAAATTCACTGAAAAAACCATAGGTTTCAGGGACGTTATAGTTAGGTGGACATTTCACTCATACAAAACCATAGAAATTCCACCGTTATAGTTAGTTCAGTTAACTATAACTCGCGCCCCCGCAATGCACTGCTCATGACCTCACATATTACATCATTCATGGCATGGTCAGTGACATCACAGATGACATCACTGATGACATCTCAAATGACATCACTGATGACATCACTGATGACATCATCCACGTGATAATCTGATGCACCTCATCACACCCTAATATAACCTTTAATACACCCACTGTAAAATACACACTACCATTTTTGAAACCATCCACACACCAATACCAGTTACTACATACTCACTCACTGATTCCTAGGTCTGCACACACATCCACTCATTCACCTATACAATCACTTATACATGCAGTCACTTATCAATACAACACTATCATATGCACTCATACACCTATTCAGACACTCACACACCGCCACTCATCCATGGAGTTACTCACACACCTAGTCAGTCATGCAAAGAATCAATCACACTCCCATTTACTCACCTAAACAGTTATACACACACCACCTCACTAATTCATACAGACAGTAACGCATAGTTACTCTCTTATGTAATCACTGAAACAAGTACAGACTCATCCATACATGCCACTCTCACAATCACTCAGTCTCACATATAGTTATTTATATACACCATCACTCACATATACTGCCTTTTACATATGTAGTTACTTACATATGTACCACTGAGACATCCATTCACTCACCAACACACCCATACACACACTCACCCACCCATACAGCTGTTTCCACATGCACTCTTGAACCCATACACCCAATGAATCAATCACTCACACATCTATGCACAGAGTCACACACCTCCAACCCACCCACACACACACTCAGTCCCCCATACAAATACTCAAGCAAACAATAAATAACCCATATAGACACTAATGTAGCTACTGACCAACCCATGTAGCAGCTTACACAACAACAGACAGACTGATACAGACATTCACAGTTTAGTCACTAACCCATGCATTCAGTAAGACACGTTTAATCAGTCACATATACAATCAGTTACATACCTCCTAAATCCTCCATCCAGACACTTATACACCCACTCATTCTTCAATACACCTTGCCATATATATAAAACATATTTAAACTTTACAGAAACACACAGTCACTGGATGATGCCATCAGTGATGTCATTTGAGATGTCATCAGTGATGTCATCAGTGATGTCACTGACCATGCCATGAATGATGTAATATGTGACGTCATGAGCAGTGCATTGTGGGGGCGCAAGTTATAGTTAACTGAACTAACTATAACGGTGGAATTTCTATGGTTTTGTACGAGTGAAATGTCCACCTAACTATAACGTCCCTGAAACCTATGGGTTCAGTGGATATATATATATATATATATATATATATATATATATATATATATATATATATATATCAAGCCGCTAAGCAGTGCTGCCGCACTGCAGTTGCCTTATCTCCTTCCACTTGCAACGGCGGTCCTCAGCGAGGGGGCAAGCCTCTAAACACCAAACCACGCTGCATTCTTTTTCAAAAATTAGCTGCTGAGGACAACAAATTGCTTTTCAAAAGCGGTATTTATTCCGTGATCAGACCAGCTCGACGCGTTTCGGGACATCTCCCTTGTTCACGAGTCACAAGGGAGTTGTCCCGAAACGCGTCGAGCTGTCTGATCACTGAATAACTACCGCACGATCACCGATCACGGAATAAAGAATGCAGCGTGGTTTGATATATATATATATATATATATATATATATATATATATATATATATATATATATTGTTCTACAATCTGTACAACCCACTGAAATGCCTGTGACCAAGGAGAAATGTCTCTGAAACGCGTAAGGCTTTGCAATTTTAGTTGAATAAAGAATGCTGTCTGCCTTCACGGACCTGTTCCAAGAGTGCTCTTCAAACAGGGGAGGAGATTGTAGAACAATATATATATATATATATATATTTGCCACTCTATAGAAAGATACTACTAATCATGTAACTTACATATCTGAGAAATTGTGAAGCGAGCGCTGATTTACCTGGGTGCACTTTGCTCATCTAGCTTGGATACACATAACAGACACGCACTCCATAGACACTGGGTCTCCCCTCTCTTTATGCTTATTGAGTAACATGGTCCTCACCTGTGCAACCGTTCACAATTATGGCCACTTTTCAATGAAGCATCTCCTGTGCTCATTTCCATAGTGAAGCACATTGCGGACGTTGTCATTCTCGGGCTATATCTCTCTTTATCAGATTGAATTGAAGGCTGGTAAGCTGATATGCATACTTACCGGATAGATGTTAGTATTTACTGATCAAGCCATTATTGCTAATATTACAAAGCACAGGGCTTTTTGACTTCTTAAAGGAGGCTCCCGCGTATTGCTTTTTTATCAGGTACAGAGAATTGTGACTTCCTCCTGTGCCCTAATTGGTTATGAGCATGGTAAGTCTACAGTCAATACTTTTTTATGTCCTATAATGTTGTGGGTTAACAGTAGCCTGACATAATTTTTGTTTGCAACCATTCAATAGTTAATTTAATTTCATAATCCTTAAGGTGCCTTGACCTTTTTAAGTAGACACCTTAATATTTATAGTAGGAATCATTTGTACTACATGTAAGTGTATTTCCCCTTTCTATTTGGAGTACAGAGCACATCATTGAATCACCTTTTAGTGCCTCGAATTAAAAACAAATGATTTTTTTTATTATTTGCTGCAGATAATTGCCTCAATTATAATTGCCTCAGATGCATTAAACCTTTCCAGTCCAGATGATAACCCCAGGACCTTTGCACGGCTTTGAATTGTCACCTATGTACAAGTGATTGATCCCATGCTGCATAGGAGGCCTAAAATATATTGATGTTTGGACTAAAGCCAAAATCTTTCATCCAATTCTATGTTTTATTCAAATGGGTCCAATGATTGTTTAATGACTTTTTTTAGCACTTTAGCCATACCACATGGCTCTGCCCTGAGCACCTTTTTGTTCACTTTGTTTTCTATATAACCACAGCAATTGAGTGATTATAATATGTTTCTCTCATCTTTTAATGTGCTTGTAGACTGCCCTTTTGTGCTTACAATTCTGTTGTATTTTGAATGTATATAGGGCATTGCAAGGTCGAGGTGGAACCATTGCTCTATATTACTTAACTTACCCAGGTTCTTCCTTCTTAGGGAGGCTAGCTTCTCTATATAACCTGTGCAAACAAAATAGTTGCCAATGGTCTTTGGCCGTTTGCAATGGCATCTTGGCTTTGGACCTGGACTATATGGCCAGTTCCTGCACAACCCCCATCCAGCTCAAATCAGCTGCTCATGGCCTTCGGTTGTACAAAGTGGTTTCTACATGCAAAGTTGCCAGTATCCTACTGAACTCGCTGTAAATGGTCTTTGACTGTGTGCATTCATTAATGGGTGCAGCACCTGACCCTAGGGTTAACTAACATACAAACCATCTGTGCAATGTGTACCACCATTCAAAGCAGGCTCTGGGCACAAGGCTCCAGAAACTTCATCACCAACGTTAAGTTAATCTCATTCCCCAGCAGGGGAATGTTTTGCCTAAACAACACTGGGCATTTATAATCAATGTCCCCATGGCTCACTACGCCAGTGTTCAGTGCCTTACAAAATCCAGGCACTTCCCTATTCACTTTCTTTTGTGCCTTGTTTATGTTGATTTGCTAGTGCACCAGCACACCCTTCTGGGCAGCATGAGCTTTCACATAAAATCTGCCCTGTCCCATTTATACTGGATGGCCAACAAATCATTTTTAACACTATTAAAAAATTAAAGATCATTATCTGAATCAAATCATTCTTGCCCAGATGAACAAAATCAAAGATGGTCCAGGCTAGCCCCCAGTTAGTTCTCACAACATGGAGACGATTCTCCTTCTGACCTCCCCAGTAAACATGGGAAGGATTTGTTTCCTCATCTCATCTCTCCAGCAAAGTGGCCACCATGGTGCCACTTTGCTGTTATCCAAGCCCAGTTACTTCCCAAAGCTTTCTAACAGTGCACACACCCCTTGTGATTTCACAATTGCCATACTTCTTTCTTCCTGCCCCTCACTTATTTCATTCCTGGGGGAGACATACAACCTATTACCATACACAGCCCTACTGCTGCACCTTATGCCTCACATACCCCCGCATTACCTGACCACCATCTACCCGGCCCCTTAAGCCTGTCCTCCTCCCAACCCAGTGCATGTGCCTCCATTATTATCCCTCTTCTGAATTAATGTGCCCAAAAGCACTTTGCTGGCCAACCTCTCCTCCACAAGCATTTTCTCAGCACCCCAAACCCTGTCTGTAAGTCACCCTTCACCTCGACTTCATGAAGAAACACTTTCACTGGTGCCTGCTCAATCATCTCCAAGTATCTACCATAAGCACCGCTGGACAGAACCGTCCCCTGCCAGACTTGGCAACTTAGCCCATTTCCCATGCTGATCCATCTCACTACTGTATAGTCACACATGCAGACTTTGCCCCCAATAACTCTGATACCCTGAATGCACCACAAAACATCACAGAAAATATTGGCCAAAACAACAAAGCTTCCCAGGTGGATGCGCCTGCTGTTCTCGCCTGTGCCATTATTCGATCCAGGAGCTCCACCAACTTCATGTTGGCTATCTTCATTCTTCCTCCTTTTCTTAGCCAACCTTCCAAGACCTGCTTCACAAACTTGCGCACACTTGGCTCATAACCTCAAAAGCACTTGTTGTAAAAAGAAATGTCTGCCTGCTTTTCTAGCTGTAGTCACTGATGATAGCCCTTTCCCTACCAATGACATCACAACATTCACCACGTCACTTCTCCTGTTTCCCATCCCTTCCATGTTCTTCCTCCCCTTATTGACTAGGCTTTTCATTGAATTTACTCAATGTATATTATCCTAGTTGACAATGCCAGGAAGCCTTTTACTAACATCGACAGTCTTGCCTCCCCAGCCACCACAGTCTCCACTTCCGTGCCAATTCATGGAACCTGTACCACTGAAAACAAGACAAAGGGGCCGATTCCGATCTCGGCCGGTAGGGCTCCGAATAGGATTCGGCTTTACCGGATCCGATTCGGAGCCCTGTTTCCCGACCGAACCGTACGCGGGTCCGGCCGGCGAGTACGATGCGGACTCGCCGACCGACTCGTCCGGGCGACCCGACCGCTCCGACCGACTCGTACCCGGATCGTACCGCTCCGACCGACTCGCTCGGACACGGCTCGCACCGCGCAATGGAGACGTTTTCCGGCCGGGTAGGTACGATGCGCACCTCGACCGCTCCGACCGACTCGCGCCGTCCGACTCGAACTCGCTGTCGGAGCCGTACTTGGGGGTCCGTGTCGGACCCCCTGTACGCGTACCCGTGCGAGGCGCACACAGGGGGACCCATGGGTCCCCCTACCTGTGCGTGTACGCCGCGGCGCCGCGGCGTACTCCGCTGTAGGGGGCGCCCTTGTCCGCCTCGCACCCATTGAGGCAATGGGAGCCCGCGTACGCGTTGTACGACCGGCTCCCATTGAGTTCAATGGGAGTCCGACCGACTCGTGTCCGGTGGCATACGAATGCATCGGACTCGTTCGGTCGGACTGCACGGGTCCGATTCGGTCGGAAATCTCTCCGGGTCCGGCTCGGTCGGAGAGATTTCCGGCCCGAATCGGAATCGACCCCAAAGTATCCACCAGCTCATTCGCGAATCCTGGTATGTGCCTCACCTGGAAAAACGCATCCATTAGTATGTATCTCACGACCAGCTTTCTCAGCAACTTCAACACCCACCTGTCATCCGCAGACAGCTTGTTGATCACACTCACCTCCTGTCATTGCGATGCCCGTATGTTTAAATAATGCCACCCGACTGTCCAGGTGCTGGTTGTAAAGTTACTGGCATACATCCATGTGTCAGCATCTAAGGGAACCCAGGGTTACTTCATAAGCTCTCTTTCTTCAGCTTTAGACCCCTCTTTTCTGTGTGTCTCTCCATGCAGTATTATAAATATGTTGGCATACTCGCTAGCCAGATCTTTTCCTTCATTCTAGCCAACTGCTTGCCCAACTGCTTGCTCCTCAAGGGAGCAGAAATACCCATGTGAGGTAATTTTGCCATCAGTGGTGGCTGATGAACTTAAAAAGTGGTAGGGCATAATGTCATACCCCACTTTGCACCATGTGAGAAAACATGAATCAACAGCGTGGAATGGTCTCCCCACAATTTGTTTTTCTAAAAGATTTTGTAAAACTGTTAATTCAGGGCACAATGCGTCTAAGAGATTATGAAAAAAGGCATTGGTGTAATAGCCATTTCTAAAGGCACCTTTAACAGAGTAGAATTACATTATAATGTCCAATCTCAGAGTGGATGCTAAAAAGTCACAAGTTATCCCCTGTTAAGCACAACCATATTATTCACTTCCTGTCAGAACAGAGCTATTGAAGATTGTGTATACAGTTCTCAAGATTCCCTATGCCAGACATTAGCATCTTATGAAGTCTCAATTTTTACTTTTCATTCTGGCATTCATAGTTTTGTCTTTTCTAAAATTGTAGGACTACAAGTACCAGAAAGAAAAGTCAAGAACCAGAATTAAATTAGACATTTTCACACTATACGGTAATGGAATCAATTTAAATATGATACCTTTCTCAATTACTTACCTTAATAACTCCATAAATCTAATTGTCTATGTGAATAGCCTATGGGGTATAGCCTTTCTTGTAGCTCTTGATACTGTTAAACTACTTGAGAGGAATTAGAAAATTAACATGTGACAATCAATAGCTCAGAATGAAACTCCACACACAAGGACTGTATGTGGTCAATTCATTAACGAATTTCTGTACTAAATAGCATTTTAATCCAATGGGCTATATTAGGAAACCATACCCCACACTGCAAAACATGAACTGTCTCATGGCTTTTTAATTACCTGTGGAGTTCAATAAATGAACAAATGGTACTTCTTTTATTTGCCCTGAAGAATGAAATGCTGATGTGCCCATGCCAGTGCCTGAACTACCAGTCACACACCTGCATCTATTATTCAATCCACTGAGCTATGCCGCCAGGGTTGGGTGGTGAGCATAGGGAAGAACATGCACAGTGTGGCTGGGGCAGAGTCAGTTCTGAACAATCACCTAAATTATCACACCACAGATTAGACTTCCTTTTAATGTGCAATGGTATGCGTAAAAGGTCATTTCGCAGACTCACAACAGTTTACCATTGCAATGAAGGCTTTTCCTTCACCAAAACAGCTTACCTCACTTGGTTGCCAGTTTAAACTATGCTCTCAATGACATGAATAGTATATATTCTTACATTCCCTTGTCGTTGGCCAAGTGGAATTGAACCCCACCTCTGGAGAGCATTATTGAACCTCCTATTTTCCATGCATTTTGATTTTTACTCCCAAGCTTTTTTTTTTAAATTTATTTGTTACATACCTCCCTCGTTGTCCAAAGGATCACAAGAAAAATAAGTTTTACCTTAGACTGGAAGAGAGACACAACAGCTTTAAGGTTTGTGATTTTCTTCGGCACGGACCTTCAAGCAGTTGTGTTTCTCCCGCAGGCTAAAGTAAAACTTCTTTTTCATTTGATCCTTTTGACAAGGAGAGAGATAAATAAGAAGTGGATACAGACAACCCTTCAAGTCACTGGACAAGATAAGCAGGTTAGAGTTAGGCCATGGATCTACGACAAGATCTCAAGAAATGTGGTCTGCTTTTTTAATATTGGATTAGACCAAGATTGCCGTGAAATGTTTGGCCTTAAAGTTATCTCAGGTCAACTACTCCAGTGAGTCTGTAAGATAGTTGTCGGTTTCATTCTCAGGTTGTGCAATGTTAGAACCATCTCTTGGTAAATGAGGACTAAAAAATAAATAAATAAAAAAGTAATTCTCCCCTGGGAAGGTTTATCCAGCAGGACTCTGGGAGGGCTCTTCTTTCATACTTTAATTAAACTTGGAAAAGTTAGTATTCATTGTACCTGCAAACAGCCCTTTTGGGAGAAGGTATCTGCTGTCCAAGGACCATGTTAGTCACCATTATGTGCGTGCAAGTGTGGGGGAGGGGTGGTTTTGATACCCAAGTTCTTAACTGTTTGCTATCTGGAAAACAGCTTTACTAACCTACGTGCATATGGCGTTAATATGCTATGTGACTGCATACAGCATTATTAGTGTATCTCTGGGAACTGAAGCCTGCAAATTCGGTTTGCATGCACATAGCTTTTAGAAGATTCTTCTGTTGTCCAAGTCCTATAAAGTTAGTTTGCTCTCCAGACACACAAAGCTCTGTGAGTGATAATTATGCTGCCAAAGATTAAATGTTAGTATACAATTAACAAGGACCAGTGATAGATACTGCAGGAAATGCATGTAGTAGCAGGGAACAGTAACAGATTCTAAAAGGAATGCACACTCCAGGCAGTGATAATTAACATGTTATTGTTATCCAACTCAATGAACTCATTGTGTCAGTCTTGGAATAGTAAAAGGCAGATGGGACCCACCGAGATTTGAATGTGTGAACATGATTCCTGGAGTGGATGCGTTAGTCAACTGAGCCGTTAAACCAGACATTTTCATGAGGTGCTTTGTATACATAGATCACGCGGCAAATTTGCATTCAGCAGAGAGTGGATAATGATTATGGATTAGAAACACACTCTGATGTTTACAAAGAACAGCGGTGGCTCCTGCGCAATGGCAGAGGAGTGTCACCCCACTGGCTTAGAGCCAGCAGGTGAAAAATAAAACGTTATTTTATTATCGTTTTATTTTTCAGCTGCTGGCTGAGCCAGCGTGTGTAGGGAGGGGCGGGCCTGGCCACGGCAGATGGGGTGGAGTGATATGCACTGCTAAGTGCGCATGTCGGTTTGGACCGGTCGTCTTATGCCAGCCAAACAGACATGCCCAGGTTTCTCCACCCCAGCTGCATTGCACAGCTGGGTTGGAGAAACACCAAAGACACCTTGTACCTGCTTTCATGCTGTTAGTAATAGCATGAGAGCAGAGCGAGATTCGATGGGAAGTCTCTGATGCTGTCCCAGGGACTGCTGAGAGCAGAAAGCAGAGGAGCACCGAGGCGTGAGGCCGCCGGCAGCATCAGGTAAGTTTTATTTTTTTATTCTTAACACCCCGAGCGTTCCCCCGTGCCCCCTATGTGCCCCCTCCACCCACCTCACCACGTTTTATTATTTGTGTTGTCCGGCACTGACAAAGAACAGACCCTGCACGGACAGCACACTGGAAGATAGTGTTGAGAAAGCGTGGATGGGCTTAGCATTCTCATTGTGCAAGGGATCTACGTGGGAGTGCACATTCTGCCAGGGAGCCGCCACTGACAAAGAACAGACCCTGCACGGACAGCACACTGGAAGATAGTGTTGAGAAAGCGTGGGTGGGCTTAGCATTCTGCTAGTGCGAGGGATCTACGAGGGAGTGCACATTCTGCCAGGGAGCCGCCACTGACAAAGAACAGACCCTGCACGGACAGCACACTGGAAGATAGTGTTGAGAAATCACTGACATAATATCGAATACAATAATATCTACCTACACAAATATCGATGCAAAAATATCGATAGTCAAAATATCGGCATCCTATCTTTATAATGTAAATGACAAAAATATCGAAAAAATAATATAGATGTAAAAAATATCGATGTAAAAATATCGTTTTTATATATAAACAAATAATGTTAAATAAATTAATTAATAAAATTAACTCTAAAATAATTACTTAGATGTAATGTACAGTTAAAAAATATAATAAACAAATTTAATGTAGAAAAACTTTAAACATACATATATAAACTTTTATATATAAATGGATATTTACTTTAAAACAATGAATAAACTAATAACTTTATTTTTTTTAAATATTATAAATATATGAACATTAACTATTAAATATATATATATATATATACATACACCTATAACACAAAATCTAATAATAAAAACATTATATCATAAAATAAATTGTTAAAATAATTATACATTTTTTAACTTACATTTTGCACTCCATTGAATGCAACAGTAGGAAAATTGTTGGATAGCGTAGAGGTAAAAATTACTATTCCTACTCCAGAGACTGCAACAGTAGGGAAAGTGTTGGATAGCGGAGGGGTTCCAATTACTATTCCCACTCCAGAGAGTGCAACAGTAGGGAAAGTGTTGGATAGCGTAGGAGTAAAATTACTACACCCACTCCAGAGAGTGCAACAGTAGGGAAAGTTTTGGATAGCGTAAGGGAAAATATTACTATTCCCACTCCAGTGAGTGCAACAGTAGGGAAAGTGTTGGATAGCGAAGGGTAAAAATTACTATTTCCACTCCAGAGAGTGCAACAGTAGGGAAAGTGTTGGATAGCGGAGGGGTTCAAATTACTATTCCCACTCCAGAGAGTGCAACAGTAGGGAAAGTGTTGGATAGCGGAGGAGTAAAAATTACTATTCCCACTCCAGTGAGTGCAACAGTAGGGAAAGTGTTGGATAGCGTAGGAGTAAAAATTACTATTCCCACTCCAGAGAGTGCAACAGGAGGGAAAGTGTTGGTTAGCAGAGGGTTAAAATTAATATTTCCACAAAAAAAAAAAATGAAAATATCAACTACAATACAAAAATTGTCAATAACACAAAAATAAAAAATATATAAAAATACAAAAAATTACAAAAGATAGAAAAATATTATAATGTTAAAAAATACTAAAAAATAACTACAAACATTCATTTATAAAAATTTAAAAAACATTTTACAAACAAATCACTATATTTAATATATCTTAATTATCATCAAAAACATTAATTATTACACAAAAACAATACTTTTTATTTCCTACCCTATAACACCACACATTTCACAACACACATCTAAATTTATATAGAAGTGCACCTCCATAATTAATATAATTAATTATCAAGTAAACAATTATTATTAATTAAAAATCAATTTAAAACATATAAAAATGTATTTAATCACCAAACATTACCCTATACATTCAAAATCCCCACACAAAATAAAAGTAAACATTTACCATAAAAATGTATCAATTAATAGATCAATAATAATTAGCAAATCTTTATTAATTAATAAAACTTTAAATAATTTCCACCCTCTACACCAACAAACACCACAACACACACATAAAAATAATTACACAATTTCCATAACTAATTTAACATTATTAAGTTATCAATTAACAAGTTATTAATTAATTGAAATTAATTTACTTCCTAACCTTTACCACTGTAAACCCCACAACTCACATCTCTAATTAATTACACAATTTCCATATTTAATTTTTAATTAATTAATTACCATTAATCAACAATTAATTATTAAGTAATATTAAATAAATTACTTCACACCATATTCCCCTATAAACCTACAAACCACTTCTACATAATTGACACAATTAACATAATTACCAATTAATTAATAATAATTATCAAACAATTAATAATTAAGTAATAAGAACTGAATTACCAGAAACAACACTATAAAATAGAAATAAAATAAATAATAATAAATAAAAAATGTAATTACTTTATTAAAATTAAATTACTTTCCACCCTATTCCCCTATAAACCCACAACCCACTTCTAAAAAAATAACACAATTAACATATTTACCAATTAATTAATTAATAAAAATTAATAACCAATTAATAATTAATAAAACATGTAATATAAATACTAATTAATAACAATTATTAATTACTTTATTATAATTAAATTACTTCCCACCCTATTCCCCTATTAACCCACAACCTGCTGCAGAACTAAAACGCAAAATTTAATTAAAATAAAATTAATAACTTCTAAAAATTTAACACATTCATTAAAAAAAAATGCAATACTTAGACAAAAAAATATAGCACATACATTTAAAATACATACTAAAATACATCATACTAATATAAAAATCGATATTATAAACAACGATATTTTTACAAACGATATTACTGACTTCGATATTTAAAAAAAAAAACGATATTTCTTACCTTAATGTCGATATTCTGGACCACGATATTCTTGCAGTCGATATTCTTGTATCACGATATTTGCAACTCGATATTATGGTATTTCGCTAATCACAACTCGATATTCTGTCTGTGCACGGTTGAGAAAGCGTGGATGGGCTTAGCATTCTGCTAGTGCGAGGGATCTACGAGGGAGTGCACATTCTGCCAGGGAGCCGCCACTGACAAAGAACAGACCCTGCACGGACAGCACACTGGAAGATAGTGCTGAGAAAGCGTGGGTGGGCTTAGCATTCTGGTAGTGCGAGGGATCTACGTGGGAGTGCACATTCTTCCAGGGAGCAGTGGCAGTTCACGCAGTGAGTGCACATTCCTGTCAGGAGCTGTGACAGACCCTGCACGCTGTGCTTACAGACAAGTGGGAAAATCGGACATATACTACACAGGGTGGGCCCCAGGCAGGGGTGGCTGTAGGTCCTTCAGGTAACAATGACAGACTCTTTAGCGAGAGAGCAAAAAAGGTGAGAGAGAGCGAGTAGAAATAAGGTTAAAGTTTAGCTTAGGTCGATGCTTTACATTCAATCAATCAGGGGTTTGTTAAAGCGCGACTACTCACCCATAAGGGTCTCAAGGCGCTAGGGGTGGGGGGGGTGCAGGTTCCATCCATCAAGGAGGTGGTCTGTCGAAGAGCCAGGTTTGAGGTTTCTTGCGAAGATGGGGAGCGATGTTGTCTGTCTGAGGTGGAGCGGAAGGGCGTTCCATGCTTTGACCGTGAGGAAGGAGAAGGAGCGGCCTCCCGATCTGGTCTTTCTGGTGCGGGGGACGACGGCATAGGAGAGCTGGGCTGATCGTAGGGTCCTTTGGGGTGCGTGGAATTTGAGTCGGCTGTTCAGGTATGCTGGTCCGGTGCCGTGGAGGGCCTTGTGTGCGTGGGTGAGCATCTTGAAGGTGATTCTCGCCTTGACAGGGAGCCAGTGCAGTGTGCGCAGGTGCTGGGAGATGTGGCAGTGTTTTGGCAGGTTGAGGACCAGTCTTGCGGCGGCGTTCTGGATGTTCTGTAGCTTGCGGGTGAGGTTTTTGTTTATTCCGGCGTAGAGTGCGTTGCCGTAGTCGAGTCTGCTGGTGACCATTGCGTGAGTGACGGTCTTTCGGTGTTCGAGGGGGATCCATTTGAAGGTCTTACGAAGGAGGCAGAGGGTGTGGAAGCAGGAAAGACGAGACAGAGTTGATCTGGCGGTCCATTTTGAGCTCGGAGTCCAGGATGATTCCCAGGTTGCGTGCGTGGTCCGTGGGGGTTGGCGGGTTTCCGAGGGCGGGGGGCCACCAGGTGTCGCTCCAGGCATCGGGGTTTGGGCCCATGATGAGTACTTCTGTTTTGTTGGTGTTTAGTTGTAGGCAGCTGTTTTTCATCCATTTGGCGACGGCTTCCATGCCTTCTCGAAAGTTGCGTCTGGCGGTGTTGGGCTCGTTGGATAGGGAGAGGATGAGCTGGGTGTCGTCTGCGTATGACACGATGTTGAGTCCGTAGGTTCTGACGATGGGGGCGAGTGGAGCCATGTAGACGTTGAAGAGCGTCGGGCTGAGGGAGGAGCCCTGGGGGACTCCGCAGGTGGTAGGTGTGGGGTCCGAGAGGAAAGGAGGGAGTCTGACCCGCTGCGTCCTGCCGGAGAGGAAGGAGCGGATCCAGTCGAGGGCCTTGTCCTGGATTCCTGCGTCGTGGAGTCTGCGTATTAGGGTGCGGTGGGAGACTGTGTCGAACGCCGCTGATAGGTCGAGGAGGATGAGGGCTACTGTTTCTCCTTTGTCCAGTAGGGTGCGGATGTCGTCTGTTGCGGCGAGGAGGGCGGTTTCCGTACTGTGGTTTTTTCTGAAGCCGGATTGGGAGGAGTCGAGGATGTTGTGTTCTTCAATGAATGTGGCGAGTTGGCTTTTGATGGCTTTCTCGATGACTTTCGCTGGGAACGGGAGCAGGGAGATGGGTCTGTAGTTTTGAGGTCGGTGGGGTCCGCTGAGGGTTTTTTTAGGAGGGGGTTGACCTCAGTGTGTTTCCAGTCGTCGGGGAACGAGGCGGTCGCCAGGGAGCGGTTGATGGTGTGGCGGAGCATGGGTGCGATGGTGTTGGCGGCTCTGTTCAAGGTGTGGTGGGGGCAGGGGTCCGTGGGGGCCCCTGAGTGGATTGACTTCATTGTCTTCAGTGTGTCTTCGGTGGTGAGGGCTGTCCAGTCGTCAATCACTGGTTTCCGGGTGTCGGGGGTGGTTGGTGAGGGTTCAGTGTGTTGGTTGTCTTCGTCGAAGTTGTCGTAGATGCTCTTGATTTTGTGGTAGAAAAAGGTGCTGAGTTTGTCGCAGAGGCCTTGTGAGGGAGGGATGTCGGTAGACTCGCTAGTGGGTTGGGCGAACTCCTTGATGATGCTGAAGAGTTCCTTGCTGTTGTGCACATTGATACTTTTACTTCACTTGAACATGGTTCTGTTGTCAAAACCATTATATTTGAAAATTAATAGCAGTGGTAACTTTACTAAAGTAGCCTGGAAATCATAGGTCTAATTTCCTGTCATAATGTTATATGAACGTGCAATAGAAATACATATTTGTGGACGCATGCTGTAATTAACCCTGGACGTAGTTTGCGTAGCTACGCGAGTACACTTTCAACTACGCGTAGCTACGCAAATTGCATAGTGCGTAGCTGTGTGCTTGTCTGCACTGTGCAATAATTGCAAACTGCACCTTGCACAGTGCAAGTTAAGATAAAATAAGTATCTCTGTCTTTATATGCTAAAATGCATATAGTCATTTCACAAAAAGGAAAATGTTAAATTAACAAGCAGTGAGAGAGGTGATGATTTTGGGATCCTCCCTAACCTAGGGAGAGAACCAAGCAGATGCCTTGAAAACAAAAAGCACATCTTGTTGAACGATTCGGTGGTGGTCCTATCCTCTTAGGACCACCCCAAGCACAGTTATTGGCAAAAATACAATCCCAACCAAAGGCCCTGCAAAGCATTATGGGACGAGATTAGCAGTGGGCAGTGAATATTATAGTATCCATTATCAAAATAATTCTACAAAGAGCTGCAGTTCAACTAGTCGTTACTAGATGTCCCTCACGAGTCAAATGTAAAAGCATTGAAATTATTATTACATCAAGCTGCAGTTCCACTAGTCGTTACTAGATGTCCCTCACGAGTCAAATGCAAAAGCTTCATGAAAGGGTTTCAATGCTTTTGCATTTGACTCGTGAGGGACAACTAGTAAGGACTAGTTGAACTGCAGCTCTTTGTAGAATTATTTTGATATTGGACACTATAATATTCACTGCCCACTGCTAATCTCGTCCCATAATGCTTTGCAGGGCCTTTGGTTGGGATTGTATTTTTGCCCATAACTGTGCTTGGGGTGGTCCTAGGAGGAAGGGACCACCACTGAATCGTTCAGCATGATATGCTCTTTGTGTTCAAGGCATCTGCTTGGTCCTCCCCTAGGTTAGGGGGACCCCAAAATCATCACCTCTCTCGTTGCCTAATATTTTCATTCTCAAACTTCACTTTTGTGAATTGGGTATATGTTTTTAGCATGTAAAATTGCTTTATCAAAGCATTTGTAGATGTTGATGATTTTGCTGCTACCTACGTGTTTAGCACAGTTTTAGCACTGTACTATATGCAATTTGCGTAGTGTGTAGTAGCGCAAACTATGCATGCTGCGTAGCGTAGTACTACGCCCAGGGTTAGCTGTAATACTCTACTTTGGCAAATTCGAGCACAAATGCAACTGTGATACTATATACATGGTGTTTTCTGTGCTTATAAAAGGGAATCAACAGTTCGCCATTAGTATAGGGCCCTTCTAGGGCCAAAGATATCATACACTCTGGCTGGGAAGTACTTGAGAATTACATGAATAGTATAAGCATGCAACTGATTATCAGGTTTGCTAAAGTCTTTGAGGCTGCAAATAAAATTGTACAAGGGTGTTTGGTAAGGTTGCCCGAGTCAGAGTGATGTAAATAGCGTAACTGACAGCCCGACGTATCAGTTAGTGCAAACTTGATTGGTTGATCAACACAAATGTGCGGTGTTTTCCAAATGAAACATTTGAGCCCACAGCTCATCTAGGGGCACATTACGATGGCGGGCGGAAGCACAACCGCCGTGCTGGCGGATGCAAAAACCACCAGTTACCGCCGGCACGCAGCAGTCCACACGCCCGCCCAATTACGATGCGAAAAGCAGGCCAAACACCGCCGGCAAGCCAGCAACACCGTCCGCCATCAAAGTGCGCCCGCACACGTAGCGGCGCAGCACAACTGACACACACCGTCCGCCGAAACACGTCCCGCCCGGCGCATAAATTACGATGCCGCAAACAAACGGCTCCCACGGCAAAGAGACACCGCACGTGAAAGAGAGGCGGAAACACGGACGCAGAGCACGGACAACGAAGAAGCGGCACCCGGGCATGAATCCAGCACTGCAGGCCCTTCCCATGCTTCTGCTGATGCACCACCAAGGACGCAACGTACCGCGGAGACGCAGGTAGGCACACACACAACAAGTGCACGCAAACAGCGCACACAGTGCAAGGGCGGAAAAAGCGGACAACCCCCACCAGCGCGTGCACACTACACATCCACCATTGCATCCACATATGACACACAGGCCAAATCCTAACATCGCGGAACACATGTGTACACACCACCTGGGACTAGGAACCAACCACCCCGTCACGGCCCCAAAGCGCCGATGACGCCGCCACACATGCGCACAACGCAGAGGCCAACCGCAGCGCCATGCATGCGTCGCACACAGACACAGGGACACAACCAAGCAGCACACACATCAGCCCCACCCCGAACGCACATGACACGTGACAGGCCGGCCACAGACATGTCCCCAACGCCCAATTCACGGACAACACCCAACGCCACACAACCGACGCACACATGTCAGTGAAGACACGCAACTGCAGGACACACCCCAGTGTAACAAACATGGCGTAGCACACAGCGGCGGCAACACCAACTAGGAGAAGCAGGGCCCCTTCGGGAAGAGGAACGCCAGTACCACACTGAAAAACCCATACCACCCTGCACATATGAACAAGACACATGAAACGGAACACCAAAGAGCCCGGGGACCGACAACAGGTGGCCCAAGAATAACATCCACACACAAGGCCCAACGCAGAGCGGAAAGGCAGGCTGCCGCCCACACAAGGGAGAGCAGACAGCACTGAATGACCTTCCATTCCAACTCCGAAACCAGAGCCCTACGACAGAAGCCGGTGAATACAGCCATTGTCCATGAATAGACCAACACAGGCATGCCGAGGAGACCGACCACAGGGCAGATAGCGCATATCACAGAAGCACACAACGGACGGGGAAGAAAGAAGAAGAATACACTCCCCCATGTCGGCCACATGCAAGTTAATTGGAAGGAGTCACACAGCACTGACCTTGAACTGTCTGAGAAGCATGTGGGAAGAGGGCCCGTGTCCTCCAAACAAGCCAACAGAACACAAGTCCTGTCTCCCCACGACTACACAGAGCTCACAGCAACCCGGAGCGTGCACATTGCAGACTGCACACACAGCCGGAGCACGCCACCTCTACGAACCGCTGCGAAATGGCAACCGCAACACACCTACCCAACTACGCCGAACAGCTCAAGCTGTACCAAACCAACACGATACATACATTGGGATGCGATCTCCTGTCCCTGCTGAACGTAAGTTACCGACTGACTTACCGCATCACATTGTTCAGCTGCGTCATGCCCGTCTTCTACTGTCGGAGGTGTCCCTACCAGCATCCCGTCGAGATATGCCTCTCCAACCCGGCATGTCTGAAGGCGGACCTGCTACCACTACTCCTCCCTCTGGACGCACACGACAGGGCCTGCTCTGCCTATGGGGGCATGGCGTATGTGGCCAACATCGCACCCGCACTGAAATGGAACCACTGTGCCTCCACACGACGGATCATCGAGAACAGCTACATCGAATGTCACCCAGCATGCCCCATCATGGTCCTCCAAGGGACAACCTACGAACAACACCTTGACAGCCACCATCCGCTTCATTGGCTGGCAAACATGTACACCACCAATGACATGGAAGCCCTGCTGGGCGGCATCGCATACCTGACAACCTGTAAATACGTCAGACCACAACGCAGGTTCCCCGAGTGACCTATGAAGTCCAACCCCGCACCCATGCTCAGCTTCCGCACGGACTGGCCAGTCACCACCACAACAGCCATACCAAGCGACCGGCAACTGTAACCACACCATCAACGACATCGCCATGACATCGGATATGACCGGGACATGCACACTGTTCCCCATCACATCCAGGAACACCGCATGCATCGTGGGAGGCAGTGGCATGGGCTCTGTGCATCGCACCCACATGGACGGAACTGCACGAACAACCAGGACACGACATGGATCCAGCGCACATGGACACACACACCGCTCAGTGGACATGAATAGGTCGCCTGGAGTCTGTGGGTGCTGCACCCTCCCACCCCCGCCCCGGGAATCCCATACCAGGACCTTTGCATGGACGACAAGTGCATACAACAACAACACGACCCCAGTGACTGTGACATGTCCAGTAACCACCACAGTGCAACAACAAGTGGCACGCCGCTGCATGCACGCAAGCACATGCCCTGATGTCATCTCACATGCACGCGTGCATGAGGAACAACCGCAGCAAACCTGTCACATGGAACTGAGATGGACTGTGCCCATGATGCCGAGCGGTCTGGTAGGCTACATGTATACCGTCTGTGTCAAAGTCCGCAGCTCCGCAGCTATACGTAAATGTACATTAGCACAGCCTTGTCCAAGCAGATGTAACCCCACACCCTATCCCATGTGTAATCATGCTCAGTATATCCTCAACATGTATTCCGCTGCCAGTAGTGTCCACTATACTGCATCACAGAGGACAGAAGACTCAATATAATGTTTGAAACCAAAACTGTCTCCGCTGACTCATTTCACAAGTACGAATGAGAGAGGATGAGAGTATGTGAAGTACACGGCAGTCGTGACATGACCATGTAGTCCACTGGTATTGGATGTCAACGCAAATGAGTAGCACTACTGTGGAAGACACACATGTGTCGTGTGAAGTCGTATGGACGCAGTGCTCAGGTGGGTGGGTGCGACGGGTAGATGCGCACATGCCAAGTTGGAGCACGCCGTGTTGGGAGGGGTCATGAACAGTACACCACCGCTTCCCTGGGCATTGTGAGAGGACACCTGTCGGGGGGAGTGAACACGTGTGTGCACAGCAGCCGGGCACACGTACAAAGCGGTACCAGGCGCACCTCAGCCCACCCTCTGTGGACAAGCTGGATCCTGTTGTGCGCCCGCCATGCCCCTTGACAAGGCACACACAGCCCCAGTCGACCAGGTGTAACCCCAACATAGTCAATCCGCACAGGCGATACAGGGCACGGGATGGCAGTGGAGCATGGTGTGTGAGAGGTCTCCTCGCGCTCCTCCTGGTCATATCACGCAGGCAATAGAACCTCAACGTCTAGCATGGCACAAGTCAAATGGAAGTGTAGGGGGACGCACCACAGCACGAGCAGCACTGACGTCACGGGAGGTGGCTCGCACCATCCCATCCATTGCCCATCATACCAACCACGACACATGCCATTGCGACTAAGTGCAAGCGCGTGCGCCACCACCCCCGAGCCCTCCCCAGAGAGGCCAAAGAGTGAATGTGTGGGCCAACAGCCACAGACGGACGCGGCCTGGCCGCAAGGGCAGCCACAGCCACTGGGTGTCGCAGGTGGCGGATCCGGAAGGCGAAGACTGTGATGCATAGTCCATGCAGGCCGGGTCTCCATTTAGGGCACCACGCAGGTGGACGGCGTCCCGCCACACATCATACCCTGAGACAGCCCACTCGTGCAACTGGACCCACACATACACTCCTTGCCCTCTCTGGTGCGAGCGTGGGGCTGCCTGTGCAAGCGCTAGCCTCGCAGGTGAGCATGCATATTGGGGGGCGAGGGAGGACATGAGGGCTGGGGCGAAGATGACTGTATCACTGTCAGTTAGTACAAGGGATGACCCAGATGTGGAAAGGAAGAGACGTGTCCCGTGTGTACTGCAACTAGTCGCCAATCCAACTACCCCCATGTCCGGAATGTAAGCCCGCACCTAGGCCCGCCCATCCGCCACATCGAACATACCACCAGCACGACAACCTTCCCATTCGAAACACTGACTGGGGGTGGCGACCAGTGAACAATCATGTGTAGCCTACCCACGCGTACATGTGGGCCCTCCATGATCCATGTCACCTGCGGCAAAGACATGACATGCGCAATGAGGGAAGTGAGGAGAGCTGTCCGCCCCACGCGCAGAAGGTGCATCAGCTCCACAGACCCAGCAGCGAGTCCAGCAGGGGTCACATGTGCAGGGGCAGCTGTGCCTGGTGTGAAGGCACATGCATATAGACAGCACATCGACCAATGTGTAGTCTGCCCACATCCACAGTCCATCATCATGCGGACATAGGAATTGAACACAGGGCAACACATCTTAGTTGGTGCACCCACCGTGACCAACAATGCGCAATCATCGACGTACCCGCCCTGTGCATGGCCCCCCACCCAACGGAGGCACATCCAGTGCCACCATCCCACACACTCAAGCCTTCCACGGAACATGCTGTGTCCAATGGTCAGTACAGAGTCAGCGCCCATCTGGTGGATCCTGAACAGGAGACACATGCACACACATGCCAGCTCCCACTATGTACGTCTGCCACCTGGCACGTGCAATGTAACCTCTCACCTGTGACGTGTGACTGCAAGCACACAGCCGTCTTGGCATGGGGCTGTCAATGTGGACACCAGTCAATGTTTCGGGAGCTGTGATCCGTACAGTGCTGTACATAGGGTGCAGTGCTGACACCTACTACTGTCTCATATCCCCTCGTGCCACAGGTCCCACTTGTATTGGCCGCTCAGCCCGTGCCCACATCGTCGTCGTCGTGTGCCATACTCATCCAGCCTCGGAAGCAGTTCCATGCTCAGCAGACACTCATGTTGCCGTGGCGTTGCCGCTTGACGAATATGCAGTCAGTCCCCATCAGCACGCCCCGCAAGTCATTGGGGCCTAGATCCCCATGTGCATGCACATGGCAGTGGTATGTCTCACTTGCCATTGCCATTGTTGGGAGACCTGTGTAAGTGTATTGTGGCCGTGCCGTCCCAGCTTGACAGCTGGGCTGTGGCTCATGTGCTTGCTCAGTCATGTCAGTGATGTGTATGCGAAATTGCTATGTGCCGTGTTGCTTTGACATGTGTCCTCTGCCATTTAACCCAGGCGGAGACCGAACATTGACCGCCCATACCAATTGCTGGCGGACATGGACGATACAGAGGTAATCAGGAAGTTTCGGCTGGACAGGCCAACTCTGCATCGACTGTGTGCCATGTTAGAGCCCCATCTCCGTCCCCGCAGGGTGTATCCGACTGCTGTCACCCCCACGGCTAAGGTGATGGCCGCCATGCATTTCTTCGCCACTGGGTCATTCCAGCACACAGTGGGCAGTGGAGGAGGGATGTCCCAGCCCATGTTCAGCAAGGTGCTGAGGGATGTACTGGCAGCCATGATGCTGTACCGAAACAGGTACATCAGATTCCCCAGGGCTCGTGAATTGGCGGCAGTGAAGGGTGCATTCTATGCCCTTGGCAGAATCCCACACGTCGTGGGAGCCATTGACTGCACTCATGTTGGCCTTGTTCCACCACAGGCCACTGAGCACCTGTACCGCAACAGGAAGCACACGCACTCCCTGAATGTGCAAGTGGTGTGCCTTGCGGACATGGTGATCACCCACGTGTGTGCAAAGTTTCCAGGCTCGGCCCATGACGCACACATAATGCGCAACAGCATCTTGCCACGACTGATGGCCAATCTGCAACAGGATCGTGCCTGTATTGTCGGTGAGTATGTGGAGTGGTGTAGCGTGCTGGTTGTGCGATGCTGTCCCCTGTCCAGTTGGAATTGCAACGGTTCTCTGTGTCCCTCACACCCAGGTGACTCTGCGTATCCGAATGGGGCATGGCTGCTCAGTCCATTGAGGAATCCTCGCACCCCAGCAGACGATCGATACAATGAGGCACATGGGAGGACCAGACGTGTGGTCGAGCGTACCTTTGGCCTCCTCAAGTCCAGGTTCAGGTGCCTGGACCGCACCGGGAGTGCACTGGCGTACTCCCCACAGAAGGTGTGCCAGATAGTGGTGGCGTGCTGCATGCTGCACAATCTGGCCATTCGGAAGCAGATCCCCCTCATTGTGGATGACGGAGATCAACCAGGGCCCCAGCCCGCAGACCAGGACAGCTCGAGTGAGGTGGACAGCGGAGAGGAGGAAGCTGGGAATGTGCGCCAGCAGCTCATCGCCCGCTACTTCACTTGACGGTGAGTGTCCATGTACGACGGATGATGTGTCTGTATCTGTGCAGGTGTGTGTGTGCTGTGTCAGGGTGGCCGTATGTTCACTGCGTGCAGTGTGTCAACGCTCCATGGCCAGGGTAGTATGCCACTGTTGGTGACTGTGGCATTGTGCCCTATTGCTCTGTGCGATGTGTGTACATTGCTTGTAGTTGTTGACATGTACTGTGTGATGGGTGTGTGACACACTCATTGAATGTGCTCCTGTTCTGTCTCCCACCCCTAGGTCCCTACAGGCCCTCCGGATTCCATTGCCATGCCACGCATCAGGTGCCTTTCCGCCCAAGGTGGCCGTTGTATTCCGTACAAATAAAACACAGGGCACAAACAGCAGTTAGTGAAAAAGGTGCATTTATTACAAACTGTGACATGTGATTGTGTGTAAGGTGATGACAAAAGTGGTGCGTGCAGTGACAATGAGCTGTCGGTCATGGCTGCGTGATGATCAGGGTGTACCCACTGGTTCTATGTCCATAGTCCAACACACACATGCCATCCAGCTGGCTGTGTGGAGTGGGATCGTAGAGCAAGTCAATGCAGTGGCTGGTCAAGGAAGGCTGGCGAAGGCTGGCGGAAGGCTGGCTGGCTGCCTCACTTGCGACTGGAGCGTGCGAAGTCCTCCCGGGAGATCTGTTTCCTCTTCGGACGGCCCCTTCCACGTTTGGGAGGGGGTGTGTGGTGGCGACCTGCTGGTGGTGGGTGAGGTGTGCTCACTGGCTGTGGACGCAGGGGAAGTGGACACTGCTGCCCGAGCCTGCGCCCTAGCAGGTGGTGGCGGAGGTGGTGTTGCTGGCCTTGCCTGTGACCCCACCGCCACCACCAGCTGGCCCATGAGGTCCACGAGTTGGTCCATACGGGACACGAATTGGCCCATATGGGCGTCCATGGACCTCAGCACCCCCAGCACCTCCCGCGTGTCAGTAGCAGACCTGGCCCATTGTCCTTGGGCCTCTTCATAGGCCCCAAGGACTCTGGCCATTTGAGGCAGGGCATGGCTCCCAGGGGAGGCTGGCGTTTCCCTGACCCTGCTCCTCCTACCAGTCCTGCTGCCACCGGCCTGCCCACTAGCCACATTGCACACCACGGTCCTCGCTGTGGCTCCCAGGGTGGATCCAGTCGGCCGGGCCACCACCTGCGCTGGGGCTGGTGCCAGCGAAGACGTGGTGGTGGTGGAGGCGGTGGTGGTCGGTGCGGCGATGGTGGCGGTTGCGGCAGTGGTAGTGGCCGCAATGACCGTGGGTGTGGCCGCAACGACAGTGGCAGCAGGGGACTGGGACTGTTCAGCATCCCTGGATGATGGGTTGGTGGGTAGGAGGGGTCCTGGGGAGCGGCTGGGCCCTGCCACGCCAGATGGGCCAGCTTGGTGGTCCGTGTCCGAAGAGGAGGACAGATCCTCCAGATCCGTGTGTCCTCGTTGGGGGCTTGTAGGCTGGCTGTGCTGGCTGCTGTCTCCATCCCCAGCATCCAGCAGTTCGTCACCTGTGGAGAGAATGAGATTTGTTATTGTGTTGCACCTGGCGAAGTATGTATTAGTCGTCTGACATTGGCAGTTCGTGCAATCTCGTACATGGGTTTCCCGGAGGCGAGTGTGTGGCTGTGGCATCTGTAGTTGTGTGTGCTAGGCAATGGGACTGTGTGCTGTGCACATGTGGCATGGGACGGATTGGCCATGCCGATGGGTGTGTTGCTGTGCCCCTACTCATTGTGACTCTGGTGTATGCGGGCTCCTGGCCCATCCTGGGTCTGGTTTGTACTTTGCTTTTGGAGTTCATATGGAACGCTTAGGAACGCATATGGCAACATGGGGGCCATGCCCCAGATTCGCATTTGGGAGGGGATATGCTTTTGGGGTTCAAATGGAACGCTTAGGAACGCATATGGCAACATGGGGGCCATGCCCCAGATTCGCATTTGGGAGGGGATATGCTTTTGGGGTTCAAATGGAACGCTTAGGAACGCATATGGCAACATGGGGGCCATGCCCCAGATTCGCATTTGGGAGGGATATGCTTTTGGGGTACATGCTGTGAGCCATGGGTGCCGAACGTGACATGTGTTGTGGCAGCATGACAGTGCATGGTCTGAGGTGTGTGCATGCCTGACATGCCCTGCATATTTGCTGTCTGTTGTGGTTACTGGACATGGCATTGGACGCATCGTTATGAGTGAGTGATAGTTGTGTGCCAGCCAACGTATTGCAGTTGTCCCATCTCCTTGGTGTGCGTGCTGCCCTGTGCCATGTGCATCACTGCAGTGCTCGGGGGGGTGGCCCATGTTGTGTGTTGTTGCTCACAGTGTGTCGTGCGCTTAATTGACTTCTGGCACATGGTTGGTCATGGGCATGTGTCTTAGCGTGACTGCTGTATGTGTGGCAGCTGTGCGGATGACATGCCTTTCATGAGACTGGGGCTGACGGATGGGATGGATGGTATGTTGTATGTGCATGGTGTGTCTGTGAGTTTGATGGGTTCAGTGGTGTTCGTGTGCATTTATGTTGTTCCGCTCTGTTGCGTCTAGTGTTGTTTGTCTTACATAGGCGTAGTTGTGGGGTGTGGGGTTGACAGGCAGTGGGGGCTACATGGACAGGACTTCAATGGTGTTTCGGTTGTGTGTGATGAGTTGCACAGTGGCTGCCGTGTGGGACTATATTCAGTGTGGCTTGTGCATGCAGACGTGGCTCCTTGGGTGTTGCTATGTCTGTGATGGGTCATGTGGGGTGTGAGTCTGTTGTTCATGTCCGTGTGCACATTGTTCACTTGTTCGTGACGGTGGGCGGTGCTGCGTGTTCGTCTGCTACGTGACATGTCCCATGTGTTGGTGGTGTTATGGTCCTCATGCCTCCAGTAATCCAGCCCTGTCCAGTTTCCCACCTGCAAGTTGTTCGTGCGTGCACTGTACTGGATGCCACATGGCTCTAAGCGGGGGTGCTCCATGTTGCAGGTCTGTGGGGGTGGGGGGTGTAGTGGGTCGTGGGGGTGGCTGTACACCCACTGACACCGATTGCTGTGGACCGTGATGTCTGCCTTTCGGCTGTCGTTGTGCACTGCGGTGGCTGACACGTGGCTGTGGGGTGTGGGGGATGCTCCTCCTTGCTGTGCTGTGGGACTGGGGCCTGGTGTGTGTTGTACTTGGGCTGTCCACCGTCCCACCCACTGCACTTTGTGTTCCTGCCACTTACCTGTTACTTGTCGGTTAGTGCAGCTGTGGCGGACACATGGGTGTGGTGGGTGCTCGTTGTGGCGCTTCTGGCATATTTGGGGACCTGTTGGTGGTTACGTGGCTGGCTTAGTGTACACATGTCCCCACGCATCTTACAGTTGTTCGGTTTGGGCTGTGTGTGGTAGTGTCTGTTGCATGTGTGTGTGATGTGTTGTGTATTGTGTGCTGGACATGGGGGTGTTTGTCCCTGGGAGCTGTGGCATGGTAGTTGCGCATGTGAGTACATAGCGGTGTGCTGGTATACATTAGTTTGTACTTACCAGCCTCCACTCCCCCTGCTAATCCGGCGAGGATCTCCGGATGGATTACGACTCGCACCTTCTCCTCCCACGCTTTGAAGGTCTTAAAGAGCGCGGGATTCCCTCCGCCAGTGACGGCAGCCAGCTCTCTGTTTTTGCCCTCCTTCTTCTTGACCAGGCTCTTTACGTCATTCCAACGTTTGTTTATCTCGACTCTGTTCCTGGGCAGGGTCCCGACTGCATTGACCTGGTCTACGATCCGGTTCCACATTCTGTTTCTGGTGGCTAGTGGTGTGTGCTGGACCATGTTCCCATAGATTTGTGGGTACACCTTGATGATCTCGTCGACCATGACCGTCAGCTCCATGGGCGTGAACTTGGGCATCCTTTGTGGTGCCATGGTGTTTGTGGTGCTGGTGCGGTGTGTGTTGTGTAATGTGCAGGGGTTTGTGGTGCCGGTGTTTGGTGGTGGTGGTGGTGGTGGTTGTGATGTGTGCGTTTCTGTGGTGTGCTGCTGTCCTTGCTGTGTCACTGTGTCCTCTCCTCTCCTCTCTGGTTTGCAATGTAGCAAGGGGTTGTGGTCTGTGGGAGTGCTGCTTTTGTACTCACCTATGTGGGTGTGTCCTCATGGTCTGTTGTTTTCAGGTGTGTTGTGTCTGGGGTTCTGGCCTTTGTATTTTTTGTTTGTCCGGGGGGTGTTTTCGGGATGTGTACTGTGCTTGTGTATTTGTGTGTGCCTTGCTGTGTGGACTTGTTGGCCATGTTGTGTGCTATTGGTTTTGTGTGCGGATGGTTTCTGTGCAGGTACGTTGGCGCCATGGCTTCTGCCGTGTCGATTCTCATCGGCGTTGTTTGCGCTGGCGGGCGGTATATTTGTTGTTTTTCCGCGCTCATGGCGGTGCGATCGTAATTTCACGTGCGGTGTGTCGGCCGTGTGGGCGGGCGGTTTTGTGTTGTCGTGCGTGTTTCCGTCCGTGGCGGGCGGTTTGACTCCGACTCGGACGATGGCGGGCGGTATTTTGTGTGATTTTTCCGCCGATGGCGGTTTTCTGTTTGTGTACTCATAATGGCGTGGTCGGTGTTCAGGCGGTGTGTGCGGGCGGATTTTTGCCGCTTCCATGCCTGGCGGATTTATTTACGCCGGGTATCGTAATGGGCCCCATAGTTGTTTAAAATATAGTTTTTTTAATTAGTGTTATGTATTTTAGTATATATTTTAAACGTATGTGATGTATTTTTTTGTATGAGTATTGTTTATGTTTTTTAATATTTGTGTTACATTTTTAGTGGTTATTAATTTTATTTAAAAGACATTTTGCGTTTTTTAGTTCTGTAGTGGGTTGTGGGTTTATAGGGGGACAGGGTGGGAAGTAATTTAATTATAATAAATTAATGAATATATTTATTTATTAATATTTTTCTAATTGAAATTTTATAATGTTGATTGTGTTTTTATTTATTTTTGGTATATTTTAGGTGCGGGTTGTTGGGTTAATTGAGGTAAAGGATGGGAAGTATATTTTTTTATTAATTAATAATTTGCAGTTAATTAATATTAATTAATTAATTAACAATTAATTATGGCAATTGTGTATTTAATTTTAGGTGCGTGTTGTGGGGTTTATAGGGGTAAACGGTGGGAAGTCATTTATTTTTAATCAATTAATAATTAGTTGTTAATTAATATTAATTAATTAATTGACATTAATTATGGTAATTGTGTAATTAATTTTAGGTGTGGGTTGTGGGATTTACAGGGGTACAGGGTGGGAAGTAATTTATTTTTAATTAATGATTAGTTGATAATTAATATTAATTAATTCATTGTAATTAATTGATAAATATTTAGTGTAATTGTTTAATTATTTTTTTGAGTGTTGGTTTTGGGTTTATAGGGGTGAAGGGTGGGGAGTAAATTAATTGTACTTACTTTCTAATTAGTTGTTAAATACTATTAGTTATTTAATTGAAAATGTTTTTTAATTGTGTAATTAATTTTTACAGTTTCATTTTAGGCGTGGGTTGTGGGTGTTATAGGAGTAAAGGTGGGAAGGTGGGAAGGTAATTACATTTTATGTGTTTTAATTTTCTTTTTTAATTAATAATATGTGTTTAATTGATAATTAATTATGTTATTTATGCAAATAAATTTTATTTTCTTCAATGTGGTTTGTGAGTTGTGTGGTGTTATAGGGTAGGAAGTAAATAGACTAACTTTATGTAATAGTTAATGTTTTTGTTAATAAATAATTTCTAAATAAAAATATTTATTTGTTTGAAAATTATTTTATTTTATTTAATAGAACATTTGTGATATGTATTTAACATTATTGTATGTTTTTATTTTTCTATTTTTAATATTATATGTATTTTTATTTAACTTAAAAAAATATTATTATTTTGTTAATGATATTTTGTTTGCTCTTAATTTGAAACTGACTGGAGTGAGAATAGTACATTTTACCCCTCTGCAATCCAACACTTTCCCTATTGATGCACTGACTAGAGTGGGAACAGTAAATTTTGTCCCTCAGCTATCCAACACTTTTCCTATTGATGCACTGACTAGAGTGGGAATAGTACATTTTATACCTCCGCTATCCAACATTTTTCCTACTGTTGCACTCACTGTAGTGGAAATAGTCAATTTTATCCCTCCACTATCCAACACTTTACCTACTGTTGCACTCACTGGAGTGGGAATAGTAATTTGTACCCCTCCGCTATCCAACACTTTCCCTACTGTTCCACTCTCTGGAGTGGGAATAGTAATTGTTATCCCTCCGCTATCTAACACTTTCTCTACTGTTGCACTCAGTGGAGATGGAATAGTAATATTTACCTATTCTCTAACCAACACTTTCCCTACTGTTGCACTCATTGGAGTGGGAATAGTAATTTTTACCCCACCGCTATCCAACACTTTCCCTACTGTTGCACTGTCTGGAGTGGGAATAGTAAATTTTATCCCTCCCCAATCCAACACTTTCCCTACTGGTGCATTCACTGGAGTGGGAATAGTAATTTTTACCCCTCCGCTATCCAACACTTTCCCTACTGTTGCACTCTGGAGTGGGAATAGTAATTTTTACCCCTCCGCTGTCCAACACTTTCCCTACTGTTGCTCTCACTGGAGTGGGAATTGTAAATGTTATCCCTCCGATATCCAACACTTTCCCTACTGTTGCACTCACTTGAGTGGGAATAGTATGTTTGACCTTTTTGCTATCCAACACTTTCCCAACGGTTTGCATTCACTGGAGTGGATGATTTAAGTTTAAAGATTTTTAAATAGTTTAATGTTTTAATTTGTAATAGAATGTTTTTTTTTTTTAAATAGATCGTATGTTATTGGTATATGTAGATATATTTATATATTTATTTGCAATTTTTTTATATAATTTTAAAATTATAAAATACATTACAATTATTACTTTCATACCCCTCTGATATCCAACACTTTCCCTACTGTTGCACTCACTTGAGTGGGAATAGTATTTTTTACCTGTTCTCAATAAAAACGTAGAAGGGTAATAAGGTAATCAAATGTTACCCTCTGGAAGAGGTAGGGGTCACATAGTGAAAAAAGGTATTCAGTTAAAATACTGATTTTGAAATGTCGATTTAGACTAATATCGACTTTTAAATATCGTGACACAGAAATATCGACAGCAAGAATATCGTGGTCAAGAATACCAACTTTAAGGTAAGAAATATCGAATTAAAAAAAATGGAAGTCATTAATATCGTTTGCAAAAATATAGAGGTCGATTCCGATTCGGGCCGGAAAAAGCACCGACCGACTCGGAGCCGGAAAAATTACCGACCGACACGTACCAGTGGCGCCCGACACGCCAAGTACGATGCAAGCCGCGATAAATCCGACCGACACGTCAGGAAACCAAGCCGACCGACCGAGCCGCTCGGAAAATAGCAATCCGGCCGGAAAAACACGCGAATCCAACCGACCGACACGCACCCGGAACAAATCCGACCGAATCGTACCCGCCAACTCCAACCCGCAAAGTACGATGCAAGGCGCGAAAAACACGACCGAGTCGGACGGAGGACAAGCCGTACGACCGACACGCATACAAAACCGAGCCGAAGCAACACAATACACCGCGACCGACGCGTACGCAGCATACAAAACTGCACAAACACAGCGTGAGCGAAACGGAAAACACCGTACTGAGACCAATGCAGGGTCCGACTCGGTCACAAGAACGTTTCCAACATACACAAACAGCACAAAGGAAAAATCAACCAAAAAAAGGCCAAACAAGCAATTACCAAGCCAATAAATACTGGGGGGTGGGGACAGAGAACAAAGACACACCCACAACTCCACCTATATAAAGGACACAAATCACTACCATGAGCCTTTGCAAATGCCATTCCACTGCCAGCACCCAAGAGAAAGCAACCACACACCCACAGCTCATCCCTCACACAAGCCACACACCAGCAGCACACCAACAAATACCTACCTCACATACACCCAGCACAACACACACCCACACACCCTCACCTGCACACCAACACACACATCACCCACCATCACCACCCATCACCATGCCCCCCAAGGAGAATCACAAGTTCCTAGATTGTGAATTGGAAGTCCTGGTAGACGAGATCCTCAGGGTAGAGCCACAGCTGTTTGGCACATTGGTCCAACAGACCCCCATGTCGCAGAAAACCAAGATGTGGGAGAGGATCATCAACAGGGTGAACGCCCAATCACCATGTCGGCGCACAAAGACCGACATCCAGAACAGGTGGTATGACGTGCGCAGGAGGGTACGGAAACTGCTGAAGCAAGACTACATCAACAGCCAACACACCAGCAGTGGCCCTCCTGCCAAGCCAATATACCTCAGGCCCTGGGAGGAGAAGGTGCGGGCCATCCTACCGCCAGTGAGCATATATGGACTAGAGGACATCCCAGAGCCTGGTGAGTACACAACAAATGTACACAATATACTGCCACAAAACACACACATCACTGTCAAGGGGAGAGTCAAACCATGCACTCATAGCAATTACACAGCAACTAGAACAGAATCATCCCAAAATGTGTATGTCAGTCAGATAAACACAACACATGCCATCAAAAAAGTCACATCCAACTGTGCCAACACATGTACAAACACAACCACAACTACAGCTAGGCAGTGGCACAAATAGAACTAACACACACATCCACACATGTAGCCACCACAACAACACCAACACACAGTGAAGACCACTCAAAGGAAGGAATTCTGTGTATGCTGGCCAAGTCAGTGTAGCCAATAGCATCATGGGAGTCGCAGTCACACATATTGCCCCCCCACAACTGTCCCATCAACACCACCATGAACCATGCGCACATCACAGGGAGTGGAGAAGGACTCACAAGATGGCTGACACTGGCTACTGCTGTGAGGAGCACAAGGCCCTGCTGGCAACTGTGCACCAACAAACAGCAGGACACCACTGACTGACATCCTGAGAGACAACTTACACTCCCTGCAATGCAAGCACAGTCCATGGTGGGATATCTGGCTGGCTGGGTGGGAAGGGGGACTTGCAGCACTGACCATAGTCACAAGCACCTCCCCTCCCACCCCCCCCCACACAAACTCCACAGTACCCACCTGGTAGAATGCAATGCCCTCCATCCTAACACAAGATCCCACAAAGCACCACCACCCTGGGTTATGTTGTGTGAAGCACAGGGACACTCTTGGGACTCTTAGCCAAACAACTGCCAGGACAACACTCCCAGCCATCCTGTCAGCACAGCCAGCCCACCCCACAGGGAAGCAGAGTCAAAAGGAAGGAAGCATGGGCATGCTGGGAAGGGGGTGGAGGCAATAGCATGATGGGAGTCGTAGTCACAGACATTGCTCAGCCTCACAACTGGCCCATCAACACCACCCTGAACCATGCTCACATCACAGGGAGTGGAGAAGGACTCACAAGATGGCTGACACTGGCTACTGCTGTGGGGAGCACAAGGCCCTGCTGCCAACTGTGCACCAACAAACAGCAGGACACCACTGACTGACATCCTGAGAGACAACTTACACTCCCTGCAATGCAAGCACGTTCCATGGTGGGATATCTGGCTGGGTGGGTGGGAAGGGGGACTTGCAGCACTGACCATAGTCACCAGCACCTCCCCTCACACCCCCCCCAACACAAACTCCACAGTACCCACCTGGTAGAATGCAATGCCCTCCATCCTAACACAAGATCCCACAAAGCACCACCACCCTGGGTTATGTTGTGTGAAGCACAGGGACACTCTTGGGACTCTTAGCCAAACAACTGCCAGGACAACACTCCCAGCCATCCTGTCAGCACAGCCAGCCCACCCCACAGGGAAGCAGAGTCAAAAGGAAGGAAGCATGGGCATGCTGGGAAGGGGGTGGAGGCAATAGCATGATGGGAGTCGTAGTCACAGACATTGCTCAGCCTCACAACTGGCCCATCAACACCACCCTGAACCATGCTCACATCACAGGGAGTGGAGAAGGACTCACAAGATGGCTGACACTGGCTACTGCTGTGGGGAGCACAAGGCCCTGCTGGCAACTGTGCACCAACAAACAGCAGGACACCACTGACTGACATCCTGAGAGACAACTTACACTCCCTGCAATGCAAGCACGTTCCATGGTGGGATATCTGGCTGGCTGGGTGGGAAGGGGGACTTGCAGCACTGACCATAGTCACCAGCACCTCCCCTCACCCCCCCCCAACACAAACTCCACAGTACCCACCTGGTAGAATGCAATGCCCTCCATCCTAACACAAGATCCCACAAAGCACCACCACCCTGGGTCATGTTGTGTGAAGCACAGGGACACTCTTGGGACTCTTAGCCAAACAACTGCCAGGACAACACTCCCAGCCATCCTGTCAGCACAGCCAGCCCACCCCACAGGGAAGCAGAGTCAAAGGAAGGAAGCATGGGCATGCTGGGAAGGGGGTGGAGGCAATAGCATGATGGGAGTCGTAGTCACAGACATTGCTCAGCCTCACAACTGGCCCATCAACACCACCCTGAACCATGCTCACATCACAGGGAGTGGAGAAGGACTCACAAGATGGCTGACACTGGCTACTGCTGTGGGGAGCACAAGGCCCTGCTGCCAACTGTGCACCAACAAACAGCAGGACACCACTGACTGACATCCTGAGAGACAACTTACACTCCCTGCAATGCAAGCACGTTCCATGGTGGGATAACTGACTGGGTGGGTGGGTGGGTGGGAAGGAGGTCTGGCTGTCAACCAAACACAATCAATGCAGACCATGTTCACACCCCAGAGAATACATAGAAATGCCCAAATAATGCAGGACAATGTGCCACACCAATATCAACCCCTGACTGTGACGACTTAGGACAATACAATGTACAGGCCCGCACCCCGAGGCACAGTCACAACTGTCAGGTGTGTCAACCACTGATGCCTGCAGAAACATGACATACATTGTTTGTGTCTCCCAAAAACAGGTGATGATAGGGACACAGCAGCAGACGCTGAGGAGTCCCAGTCCCAGGCTCAAGAGGATGCCGAGCTCACTGGCGTCGTACAGCCTCTGTCCTCCTCGGACGATGAAGAACAACCTGGCACATCCGGTGCAAGTCAACATGCTGCACCAGCAGGACCACCAGCTGCAGCACCAGCAGGTCCACCAGCTGCACCCCCTGCACCCACCCCTCCAACGACTGTCACCACGAATACCATCCCTGCCGACATGGACAGAATAAGGAACAACACCAGCGCAGTGACCCTGGACCAACCTGGGGCCATGGACACCACCACCACCACCAACCCCCAAGGTGGACCAGGGTTATCTGTGCGTGCAACTGCACACACTGCACATGTCAGCAGATGTGGTGGGAGGGGTGGGAGACAGAGGTCGCTGCTTGCAGACGTTGCTGGTGTGCATGAAGACCCACAACTGGTACGCATAGCTGATGCGTACCAGTCCAGCACCGGAGAGCTCAGCCAGGTAGTGGGGCTCCTCAGAGACATCAAACAGCAGCAGGCTGCCCATCATGCCCGCTTGGACTCCCACATGTCCCACGTGGAGTCACACATGTCACGTGTGGACTCCCACATGTCCCGCGTGGAGTCCAAGTGGGATGTACTACATGAGATGACGGCGGTGCACAGGGACATTTTACAATGCCTCCGCCAGATGAACAGCAACCAGTCCACACCTCCCTGTGTGCCAACAACATCTGGTACCGAACAAACTGCAACTGCCACAGGGAGGGAGGAGGACTCTGGCGGAGAGTCCCCTGCACCGCAGCAGCCTGCACTTGAGGGCCCCCCCAAGAAGAGGGGTCGTCCGAGGAGGGGAAAGTGAGAGGCTGATGGCCAAGCGCAACTCCCAGGAAGCCTGAACCTGTTCTGGATTTTCGCCTTTGTGCACAGACTGTTCACCCTGTTGATGGCAACACTACTCCCACACATTGCATGGGGAGTACAAGTTGGAACAATGTGTCAGACAACTGTGGCCCCGATACTGGGGATCCTGTCTACCTGGACTTTCTATTCATCTAGGAACTTGGGATTGCAAGATTCATGTACAGCACAATCCATCCTATGCACTATTATCACAGATGTATCACAATAAACACAATAATACACCATACTTGCCTCTGTCGTGATTCCAACGTGGGTGCTGTTATGGGGATGATGAACAGCAAAATTACACTGTGTATGCGAACTGCAACAGCAAGGACAACACAGGCATGTGAGTACAGGCAACGTGACACATATGAGGGAGACACACCACCAGGGCTACACAACACATACACACCTAGGCCATCTGACTCATTGCCTACACTGATGTTGCCAGGGAAGACGGTGCAATGCACAGACACCACACCCATTCCCAGTTGTAGTCAAGTAGCCCACAGGTGCAGTAAGCAAATGGCAGTCAAATGTGTGACCACAGACAACGCACATCACTAAATGAAGCACAGGTTTATTACACAGTAGCAACATGCCGTAACCACTACAGATGCAAGGTAACCCCACCTGGTAGCGGGCACACAGTCAACAACTGTAGACAGAAGGAAGTCCATGGGTGTGGCGCACATCACCTGTAGGGACACAACAGCTACCAGCCTGGATGTGCAATCACGTCGTCGGTGGACACAGTTGACCAAACGAATCTGAAAGTACCCTGTGAAGGACAGAAATGACACACAGTCAAAAGCAATGCAGTACAGGACAGAACAGCAAAACTCATGCACAATACATGTTACAAGATACCCACCCAGAACCAAGTTAGCATGTCAACACTGTTGGGGAGTACAGCCCACCTGTCACCACACATCGCAACACACATCCTGTCAAGTAGCCCATGGACACACTCCAACAGCACCAGAGCACCACCCACACATCATGCCAACTCACATCATTCACATGACACCTCAGGATACTCACATTCAGCTAAAGAAGTTGGTGATGAGCTGTGTGCGGACATCACCATCACCATCATCATCATCATCGTCACTGGCATCGTGGTCCAGGCCAGGATCCTCCACAGGTGGCGGATGTTGGTCATCGTCATCCTGGATGAGAGGCAACTCCTTCCGCACTGCCAGGTTGTGGAGCATGCAGCAGACGATGATAATCTTGCACACTTTCGCAGGGGCATATGGGAGGGACCCTCCGGTCTTGTCCAGGCAGCGGAAGCGGCTCTTCAGGAGACCAAAGGTCCGCTCAATCACTCTCCTGGTCCGACCATGTGCCTCATTGTAGCGCATCTGGGCAGGTGTCACAGGGTTCCTGAGGGGTGTCAGCAACCACGGCATGTTGGGGTATCCCGAGTCACCTACGGACAGACAAGTGCACATCAGCTGACTTGGAAAAGTGGGCGGAATACTACAGATCAGATCACACACAATGGCACAAAGTCAGTACACACCGACAAGCCAGGCACGCTGGTTCTGCATCTGTGCCATCAACCTGGGGATGCGACTACTCCTCATCACAAAGGCATCGTGTGCTGAACCAGGGAAACGGGCACACACGTGTGTGATGGTCATGTCTGCAAGACACACCACCAGTGCATTGACCGAGTGGTAGTGCTTGCGGTTCCTGTAGGCCTGCTCCTGGGCCTGTGGTGGTACCAAAGCCACATGTGTCCCATCAATGGAGCCAATGACATGCGGCATCCTCCCCAGGGCATAAAAGTCACTCTTCACGTCAGTGAGTCGTCGCAGTCTAGGGAAATATATGTACCGGTTCAGGAAGAGCAACATTGCCGCCAAGAAATCGCGGAGCACACGGCTGAACATGGTCTGTGACATCCCACCAGCAGATGCCACAGTATGTTGGAAGGTACCGGTGGCAAAGAAGTGTAGGGCTGCCATCACCTTCACCTTGGGGGTCAGCGCTGTAGGATACGGCCGGCCAGGCTGCAAATGTGGGGACAACTGCACTGCCAAATCCTCAATCAGCTGCCTGGTGAAGCGGTACCGTCGGATGCTGTCCCGTTCCACCATCGTTGCCAGGTCTGGGAATGGCCGATGGACAGCAGGAGCCCTGCAGTGCAGAGGAGAAGTAAGCAAGATCGTCAGTCACCCCACATATGCGGCATTGAACACACTCAAGATCCCAACATACATCATCATGAGGCACAACTACATGAAGTGTGCAGTACCGGAACGACATGTATGGTACATACATGGCCAACATCTGTCAACACGGTCCTACAGGTGGCATCAATTTGTCCCAGGTTGGCCCATTGGATATCATGATGCTGTGTCACAGTCACCCCCAGTGACATGTGAGGACAGATGTGCCCCAGGCACCACAGCTCAACGACAGGCACATTCCCAGGGACCCTGTAATGCCACATGGACACTGGCATCACCTGGAGTATCATGTGTACACCACAACAAAACAAACATGACCCCCACAGGTAGTGGCCACACTTGCCATGGCAGGAGAGCCATGGACGTCTGTGACACACACGCACAACATCAGAGTCCATGCACACACAACGTGGATGTGGAGACTGTCTCCCATTGTGCACATGAAATCAGAGACATTGTAAACACTACATGCACAAAGACTGTGGAGGGCCATCACTATTGTGCCACTGGGACACCCTGGCTCAAACATACCGTCCCACATGGGACTCACGGGGTATGTGACATGACATACACAAACACCACTGTGAAATGTGACCATGGCACATGCACAGATATGAACAGTTGCACATCACAGTGGTCACGTACACGTAACACCCAGGATCCTGTCCCCATTAACACGTGCACAGCCTGGGGGTGGCTGCCCACAGGTGACACCCACAGGACAACATGTACACCAACATACACACAATAGGAAATGCAGCCTTACATGCCTTATGATAAGGTTTGGACAGGCTGTCGTGATGTAGGTGTGCCCCTCACTCCCTGGGAGCTATCTGTGGCTGGCATATGTCCATCTGAGACAGGCATGCTGACATATGCCAGTCACATGTACAGTGATGCGTTGAACAGCAATGGACCGATCGGTGCCTCCGGCCGGCCCATTGCTTTCAAGTGTGCGGGTACGCGTTGTACCCCTGTGCGCGTTGTACTGCAATGGACCGATCGGTGCCTCCGGCCGGCCCATTGCATTCAATGTGTGCGGGTACGCGTTGTACCCCTGTGCGCGTTGTACTGCAATGGACCGATCGGTGCCTCCGGCCGGCCCATTGCATTCAATGTGTGCGGGTACACGTTGTACCCCTGTGCGCGTTGTACTGCAATGGACCGATCGGTGCCTCCGGCCGGCCCATTGCATTCAATGTGTGCGGGTACGCGTTGTACCCCTGTGCGCGTTGTACTGCAATGGACCGATCGGTGCCTCCGGCCGGCCCATTGCATTCAATGTGTGCGGGTACGCGTTGTACCCCTGTGCGCGTTGAACAGCAATGGACCGATCGGTGCCTCCGGCCGGCCCATTGCTTTCAATGTGCGGGTACGCGTTGTACCCCTGTGCGCGTTGTACTGCAATGGACCGATCGGTGCCTCCGGCCGGCCCATTGCATTCAATGTGTGCGGTGCGCGTTGTACCCCTGTGCGCGTTGTACTGCAATGGACCGATCGGTGCCTCCGGCCGGCCCATTGCATTCAATGTGTGCGGGTACGCGTTGTACCCCTGTGCGCGTTGTACTGCAATGGACCGATCGGTGCCTCCGGCCGGCCCATTGCATTCAATGTGTCGGGTACGCGTTGTACCCTGTGCGCGTTGAACAGCAATGGACCGATCGGTGCCTCCGGCCGGCCCATTGCATTCAATGTGTGCGGGTACGCGTTGTACCCCTGTGCGCGTTGTACTGCAATGGACCGATCGGTGCCTCCGGCCGGCCCATTGCTTTCAATGTGTGCGGTGCGCGTTGTACCCCTGTGCGCGTTGAACAGCAATGGACCGATCGGTGCCTCCGGCCGGCCCATTGCTTTCAATGTGTGCGGGTACGCGTTGTACCCCTGTGCGCGTTGTACTGCAATGGACCGATCGGTGCCTCCGGCCGGCCCATTGCATTCAATGTGTGCGGGTACGCGTTGTACCCCTGTGCGCGTTGTACTGCAATGGACCGATCGGTGCCTCCGGCCGGCCCATTGCATTCAATGTGTGCGGTGCACGCGTTGTACCCCTGTGCGCGTTGTACTGCAATGGACCCGATCGGTGCCTCCGGCCGGCCCATTGCATTCAATGTGTCGCGGTGCACGCGTTGTACCCCTGTGCGCGTTGAACAGCAATGGACCGATCGGTGCCTCCGGCCGGCCCATTGCTTTCAATGTGTGCGGTACGCGTTGTACCTCTGTGCGCGTTGTACTGCAATGGACCGATCGGTGCCTCCGGCCGGCCCATTGCATTCAATGTGTGCGGGTACGCGTTGTACCCCTGTGCGCGTTGTACTGCAATGGACCGATCGGTGCCTCCGGCCGCCCATTGCATTCAATGTGCGCGGTACGCGTTGTACCCCTGTGCGCGTTGTACTGCAATGGACCGATCGGTGCCTCCGGCCGCCCATTGCATTCAATGTGTGCGGTACGCCGTTGTACCCCTGTGCGCGTTGAACAGCAATGGACCGATCGGTGCCTCCGGCCGCCCATTGCTTTCAATGTGTCGGGTACGCGTTGTACCCCTGTGCGCAGCTTGTACTGCAATGGACCGATCGGTGCCTCCGGCCGGCCCATTGCATTCAATGTGTGCGGGTACGCGTTGTACCCCTGTGCGCGTTGTACTGCAATGGACCGATCGGTGCCTCCGGCCGGCCCATTGCATTCAATGTGCGCGGTACGCGTTGTACCCCTGTGCGCGTTGTACTGCAATGGACCGATCGGTGCCTCCGGCCGGCCCATTGCATTCAATGTGTGCGGGTGCGCGTTGTACCCCTGTGCGCGTTGAACAGCAATGGACCGATCGGTGCCTCCGGCCGGCCCATTGCATTCAATGTGTGCGGGTACGCGTTGTACCCCTGTGCGCGTTGTACTGCAATGGACCGATCGGTGCCTCCGGCCGGCCCATTGCTTTCAATGTGTGCGGGTACGCGTTGTACCCCTGTGCGCGTTGAACAGCAATGGACCGATCGGTGCCTCCGGCCGGCCCATTGCTTTCAATGTGTGCGGGTACGCGTTGTACCCTGTGCGCGTTGTACCTCAATGGACCGATAGGTGCGCACCCATTGACAATGGGCTTGCCTGGCAACGGACGCGTTTTCGAATATTCGAACGAGTCGGTTGCTGGAAAATCAGTTGGTCACCCACAACAATGTTGCAAAATCATGTATGTCATGAAGTTGAAATTTTGAAGGATGCTGTGGGCGTGTTTTGGTGCTGCTATTCCATGGATTGGCCAGATTCAGAAGATGCAAACGACTTGGACCTATCACTTTGGACACAAGGGACAGTATCTGCCTCTCCAGCACATATATATTGCTGCATGTTCCCCTGAGAGCCCACTTGCCTGCACTACATGCTCCAGGACGACATCTGCCACTGCACTGCTGCTGTCTCTGCCCCTCTGGACCCTGCAATGGCACGTACTGTGGAGAGAGCCCCAGCCTTCAGCCTTGAAGAGAACCAGGCCCTGCTGGACAGCCTACTTCCACAGTACAGCAAGCTGTATGGGACACCAGGGGAGCAGGTGAGTGTTCTGTGCACTGCCTTTCTGAATGTGCATTTTGTCTGACTAGCAAGGCTGAGAGTCAGCACACCACTGGCTAGCAGGCTCACTGAGTAGTTGTCACCCCCCATAGTGTGTAGTGACTTGCACTGGACAGGTATGGTGCAGTGACAGTGCTTCTGAACAGGGTTTTACTCCCCATGCAATGATACCATGTAGTGACTTCTGGAAAACTGTCCATGGGCAGCCATGCACTGCCTGGGTACACCATGTGCCCCTGTGATTGCGACATGTATATGCAACTGTGTCATGCACGGATATGTTGCATGTGTAGTAATGGCCTTATCACTTTGTCATCCTGACAGGCTTCTGCCCATCGGAAGCATGAGATCTGGAAGGACATCGTCCGGGCTGTCCGGTCCGTGGGGGTCTACAAGCGCCGGATCCGCAACTGCCAAAAGAGGTGGCAGGACCTTCGGGGCTGGACCCGGAGGATTGCACGGGTCCAGCTGAAGCTGTCGCCTCCTCGCAGGAGGGGCGGAACACGGACCCTGACCCCCACATGCTCAGGATCCTGGCGGTGGTCTTTCCAGACCTGGATGGGCAGCTGAAGGCCAGAGAGCAGCAAGGAGGGGGTGAGTCAAAGACTGCACTGTGTACTCTGTCTAACATGCTATGTGCCCTCCTCGGGCCAGGTTGAACTGCCACAGTACAGCAGTCATGTTGTCCAGGAGCCATGTCCCTCTATTGTGCACTGCCCACTCCTCATCTGATACCCAGGTGTGGCCCTTACATGCAGGGAATTCTGTCACTTAGGACTGTGTCCTTGCAGTTTGCTTGACTCAAGGTGGGAGACAGCATCTGTTTCCCTGACTCTGTGGTGGGCATCATGGGTGGGTCCATTGCTTACACAATGCCTGTATTCTGACATGTATTCAGCGTGTTACTTTGATCTGTGGTCCAATTGCTGAGCTGATCCACCACATGTGGCTGGGGTACCTGGCACACACCCATGCTGCGGGTGGGAACAATGTTTGGGCCCCAGGAGTATGTATATGACGTGTGTCACACATACTTAGCCAGCTGCCTACAGTCCAGGGCTCATCCCTCATTCATGTGGGGCTGGACAGTCATGCCTACTCCAGGCCATACAATACACTCTGTACTCCCACTCCCGTGTATCAGAGGACACATTGTGCACAGTGATTTGACCCCTCAGGTGTCTGCCTCTGTGTCAGTGTGCTGTGGATTAGTCGCCAGGACTGCTGTGGAGTTTCTTGGTAGGGGCTCAGCATGCCACTGGAGATGTGACCATAGGAGACGATACTTGTGTGACACATAGGTGTCTGATCAGCTGCCCATGCAGACTGGGGCATGTAAATGTGAAGTTCAGGCAGCTGTTCCCCATGCACAGCAGAGTGTGAGGGGCTCAGGTTCAGAGGGTAGTGTCACAGGTCTCCCATATGTCCAATAAGTATGACCTGGACAGATGAGGGTTAAGAGGATGTGTTGTGGGGGGATGTACATGTGCACTTGTGCAGCTCCAGGACTTGCATTCCCCATGACCTACTATTGTGACACAGTGCAGAGTGTTGTTGTCTGGCTGCAAAGTCATACATCACTGAGACAGTGATGTATGACTTTGCAGTCATGCCTCCGCCATGGCATGTGTCTACTGATTGGTGAGCCTGCAGGGGAGTGACATGTGCTACATGCACACCATAGTGGCGCTGGCTATCAGGACATGGGTGCATCATGGTGTCTGTCGCTGGTATGCATCACATGCATTTCCTATTTGACTCTGGGCATCCCTTACATCCGTAAACCTGTACTGACTCAGTGGCAAGAGCTGTGATGTGTCCACACCGTGTCCTCTGCACTGTCCAACTACTGTGTACTTGGTGCATGTGTCAACACTGGGGTGTTGCAATCCAACAGACACCAGACAGATGGGTGCAAGGCCATGTGGGATGTGAGTGCCATGCTTGGCATCAGACTGACAATTGACTTCTCCTGTTCAATTAGTGCACTTTTAGCAATGTACAACTAATGATGCCAGGGCTTGCTCTGTGATGTGCTGTGCTCACAGTGGTGTGTGCGTTATGTGCAGGTGACTGATGTCTGTCTGTTTCCCCATTGTTTGCAGATACATCCACGGCCACGGAAGGGGACAGCTCCACGGACCAGGAGGAGCCGGAGAGCCAGACTGGGTCAGCAGCCGAGGAGTGGTCGGAGGGACCCAGTGGCACGGAGGGCGAGGGGAGCCACACCGAGGAGTCCTCAGCAGCATCCACCTCAGCTGAGGACCAGAGCAACTCGGAGGATGACTCCCTTGTGGAGGCGGGTGTCAGCAGCCACCACACCCCAGCTAGTGTTGCTGTCCCCGCCACCACCAGCACCACCACCGCCCTCCCATCGGCTCCCATTCCCCAGGTCCGTGGAGGCTCCCATGTCCGGGAGCGTGTCTCCTTTGGGCCAGGCACCGCACCCCCTGCCCCTGTGTCCCCTGCTGCCCTGAGTGAGGAGTCTGTGTACCTCCTTTGCCAGCTCCATGTAGGGCAGACAGCCATGCTGAGTGTCCTCCATGCGCACACCGCGCTGTTGACTCAGCTGGTGTCGTTCATGGAGGGCATCTCATCGGGCATGTCTGACCTACAGAGGGGCAATAGGTCCATGGACTCCTCCCTGACGGCAGCAGTGTCCCTCCTCAAACGGTCCCTCACCCCTCCTGCCTCTGCTCCATCCACACTCCCCAGCACCTTACCCATCCCAGGCACACACACACTGGCACAGGCACACACCAGCACACACACATCCAGCACACTGACACACACGCCAATGACAAAACGCACACGCACGCACATTCAGGGGACTGAAGCCAGACTCACAGGGGGCCTGGAACACACACACGCATCCACATGCACTGCGCAGTCCTCAGTTCCCTCTCCCTCCAAAGCACCCTCCCTTGCCTCACCTGCAACCCCAAAGTCACAGCAGCTCTTCCTCTGTGACCTCGGCCTCTTCCCCACCGATGAAGCTGCTCCAGCATCCCGGGGGAAGAGGAAGCCCACCCACACGGAGCAGAGTGCCCCTCGCCCCCGGACACCCTCCCCCAGGCGCAGACGGACTGAGGCCCCCACCCGCAAGTCCCCCCGGAGTGCTAAGAGCAAGACCCCGCCACCGCCCTGCAGCTCAGGCACAAGGTCTCCGTCCTCCATCCCTCAGGCCCCCACTGCACAGGTGCCCCCACCACACCCTGCCCCAGGTTCCCCCACCCACAGATATACCATCCCCAAGATGCTCCGGCCTTCTCCCCCTGCCACTTGCTCTCCCAGCACCACACCCCCGCTGCGCTTGTCTGTGCCACTGATGTGGTGAGGGTGTCCTCCCCCTCTGTCCAACCCACCTTGCCTGTTCCCCATTCTCCTCCCCTGGAGGTAGGCACTGCAGTGGAGTCCACTACCGCCCTGTCTGACTTGGGCACTGCAGTGGCGGACCTGTCCACCCCATCTGCAGGGTCCACTGCAGTTGTGCCGGCACCCACGACATCTGTGTCATGCCCCCCAGTTGTGCCGGCACACACCATGTCAGACACCTCCACTGCAGTTGTCAGTGGCTCTCCAGCACCCACCACCCCTTCCCTGACTCCCCTGGTGAGCCCTGATCCTGTCCCTGCGGTGCCTGGCCTGCCCCCCGGTTGCCCCTCCTAGTGGATTGTCCCTGGTATTGTGCAGGCATGCGTAGGGTGACATCTGCCAGTGTCACCCTGTTTGAACTTTGACAATGGACTGGCCATTGGCCTTTGCTCTAATTTCTTCTGGACGTCGTTATCAAACAACACATATGCTGAATAAAGCAACTTTCTTTTCTCTAGTGCTCATGCTTCAGATGTACATGTTGTTGGTGCAGCTAACCATGCCCTTGCTGCAGTGATGGTGATATCTGGTCTCATGATTATGAAGTGTTACTGTGCAGGAACCCATGTGGTCCAGGGGGAATGTGTCCTATCATGTGGTGTATCCATGTCATCAATAGCAGCATCTGAGGGTGTCATGTGTTCAGTATTTGGCAATGGGTTTCCTACTTACATTGGCAATTTCATATCTGTGGCTTCCACCCCTGCACATCTGTTGTGCCTGCCATCGTTGCATTTGTCTACTTCCCTGACCGTGTTGCCATCTCCAGTGGACATGCAGGTTTGGGCATCAATGGGGAGGGACTCATCCGTGTAGTCAGTGCAACATTGCTATACAAGTGTGTTGGATCTGTGCTGATGATTCCGTTGGCACATCCATGACCAGGCTGATGTGATGGGAGCCCTCATTTGGTGCTAATTGTTGATTGTGTGACCAAGTGCTCAGCTGACATGATGGGGCCCTACTGAGGCAACATATGGCACAGCTTTCCTCACACAGGAGTGGAGTCCCCTCATGGCAGTGTGTACACGTGTGACATTGCCTGCGCCCAAGGTGTGTGTTGTATGTGCATGTCTGTGTGTTCACTTTCATTCATCTGCGCATGCTGTGATCCCTAGTGTTGTACCTGTTTGTGATGCTTGCTGACTTGAGCTATGTTCCCCCAAAGTCTTCTCCCTGTGTTCTCTGTGATGTGGGTGCATGGCACATTACTGGTCATCAGGGTGTCACCCATAGGTGTGTTTGCTGTCAGGGGAGAGTTTGTGTGCTGACGCAGATGGGTCACAGTCAGGTTTCCCTTTGGCACTTGTTGTTTGCCCCTGTCATGTGATTTCCAGTTTGTGTTATCTTTCAGTGATTGTGACACGTTGTGTGTGTGACTGCTGGCACTCCTTAGGGTCCGGGCTGCAATGTTGGTTGTTGTCTATGTGTGTTCTTTGTGGGTGACCTTGGCTTCTTCATTGGTGTGTGACTGTGGCTGGGATCCCATTGGTCGGTGTGGTATTGCCGTCATGTCCATGTACAGCGTAGTGTGCAGTGTGTCAGACATTCAGGAGTCTTGTTGAGTGTCCATGTGTGATGTGTTTCTACACCTTGGTTCCCACCCACCACCCTGGAATAGTCATGGGTGCATGTGCAATGTCACCAGTGCATGTGTACTTCACTGCTGCACATTGTTGGAGGTCGAGGGGTGTGGTCTTGAGTGTGTGCAGATGAGAGTTGTTGCCCGGCTAGTCCCCTGCCTCCATGTTGGCCTTGGCTTACTGGCCATGCTGATTGATGTGTGCTTGTGTAGGTGTGATGGTAGTTAGTTGCTCAGGACACCTGACTGTGGTTCACAGTGTGAACGACATTTAGCTTTGTCATCACAGTGGTATTTTTATTCAGCCCAGGGTCACCACATTGTGGGGGCCCTGGGGGTGGTGCTGTGGTGTGTCTGTGACTTGCTGTGTCAGTTGTTGTTCCTACGTGCCTGTGTGACATGTGCTCCCTCTCACCTGTCAATGCCTGCTTGCCCACATAGGGGATTTGGATCCATGAGTTACCTTAGTGTGGCAGTGTATGCACATCTGTATGATTGGTATTCAGCTCTCCTCATGTGTTGTGTTGTTGCCTGGGGACACTGGCACCCCCACCCCTCACCTGCTGTGTATGATGACAGTGTTGGTCTGCCTGTTTGTGTTTGTGCATCTGCACCACTGCATTGGCATATCTTGGGTGTGCCATTGGCTGTATGTTGTTTGGTGTGTTTCCCCTGCTGTCCCTGGGACTCCTAGGTCATCGGTCAGCACAGTGATCATGGTTTGTGTGTCCCATTGCTGCCATGGTATGGTATCTGTTCACCTCACATCTGCTGTCTCCACAGGGTATCTGCATTTGTGTGCCCATTGGTGCAAATATGTGGTTCTGCATTCTGATGGTCACTTCTGTCATTGTGTCATTGATGACTGTTGACGGTCTCAGCCCCCATGGGTGTTGTTTGTCTGCACATGGCCAAAGGAATGTTTCATTTGCACTGCAGTATTTGGCTCCCCCAATTTATGTTGCAATGGGACACATACACTACTTTGCCACAGATGAGTTTTTGGTTCTGTGATCAGGAATGATCCATGCAGTTTGGCAGTTGCAGCTCTTTCTTTGTCAACAATTACCTTTTGGTCACTGTGATGATGAGGGTGTAGACCCCATTGCCACAATGGTCAAAATGTGCTTCAGCTATGGACCCCACACTTACCTTTTGGTCACTGTGATGATGGGGGTTTAGACCCCATTGCCACAATGGTCAAAATGTGCTTCAGCTATGGACCCCACACTTGCCTTTTGGTCACTGTGATGATGGGGGTTTAGACCCCATTGCCACAATGGTCAAAATGTGCTTCAGCTATGGACCCCACACTTGCCTTTTGGTCACTGTGATGATGGGGTTTAGACCCCATTGCCACAATGGTCAAAATGTGCTTCAGCTATGGACCCCACACTTGCCTTTTGGTCACTGTGATGATGGGGGTTTAGGCCCCATTGCCACAATGGTCATGGGCTGCTTGCATTGTGGGTGCCACACACATATATGTGTGGCACATGTGCTAGGGGGTCACATTGTATGTTCAATGTCATGTTCGGTGTTGTAGGCATTTGACACAGCCTGCTCACACGCTTGTCATGGTGGTGGGGGATGTCTTAATCTTGCATTCCCTAGGTTGTGGTGTGCTTGTTGTGTCATGCATTGTCCATCCTATGAGTGGGGGTGGTAGTAGTGGTAGGCATCCAGCCCCCCTGGCTAAGGGTGGTAGTAGTGGTGGGCATCCTGCCCCCCCTGGGTGAGGGTGGTAGTAGTGGTGGGCATCCTGCCCCCTGGCTAAGGGTGGTAGTAGTGGTAGGCAACCTGCCCCCTGGCTAAGGGTGGTAGTAGTGTAGGCATCCTGCCACCCTGGCTAAGGGTGGTAGTAGTGGTAGGCATCCTGCCCCCCGTGGGTGAGGGTGGTAGTAGTGGTAGGCATCCTGCCCCCTGGCTAAGGGTGGTAGTAGTGGTAGGCATCCTGCCCCCTGGGTGAGGGTGGTAGTAGTGGTGGGCATCCTGCCCCCTGGCTAAGGGTGGTAGTAGTGGTGGGCATCCTGCCCCCTGGCTAAGGGTGGTAGTAGTGGTAGGCATCCTGCCCCCTGGCTAAGGGTGGTAGTAGTGGTAGGCATCCTGCCCCCTGGCTAAGGGTGGTAGTAGTGGTAGGCATCCTGCCACCCTGGCTAAGGGTGGTAGTAGTGGTAGGCATCCTGCCCCCTGGCTAAGGGTGGTAGTAGTGGTAGGCATCCTGCCACCCTGGCTAAGGGTGGTAGTAGTGGTAGGCATCCAGCCCCCTGGCTAAGGGTGGTAGTAGTGGTGGGCATCCTGCCCCCCTGGGTGAGGGTGGTAGTAGTGGTGGGCATCCTGCCCCCTGGCTAAGGGTGGTAGTAGTGGTAGGCATCCTGCCCCCTGGCTAAGGGTGGTAGTAGTGGTAGGCATCCTGCCACCCTGGCTAAGGGTGGTAGTAGTGGTAGGCATCCTGCCCCCCGTGGGTGAGGGTGGTAGTAGTGGTAGGCATCCTGCCCCCTGGCTAAGGGTGGTAGTAGTGGTAGGCATCCTGCCCCCCGTGGGTGAGGGTGGTAGTAGTGGTAGGCATACTGCCCCCTGGCTAAGGGTGGTAGTAGTGGTAGGCATCCAGCCCCCTGGCTAAGGGTGGTAGTAGTGGTGGGCATCCTGCCCCCTGGGTGAGGGTGGTAGTAGTGGTGGGCATCCTGCCCCCTGGCTAAGGGTGGTAGTAGTGGTGGGCATCCTGCCCCCCTGGGTGAGGGTGGTAGTAGTGGTAGGCATCCTGCCCCCCGTGGGTGAGGGTGGTAGTAGTGGTAGGCATCCTGCCCCCTGGCTAAGGGTGGTAGTAGTGGTGGGCATCCTGCCCCCCCTGGGTGAGGGTGGTAGTAGTGGTAGGCATCCTGCCCCCGTGGGTGAGGGTGGTAGTAGTGGTAGGCATCCTGCCCCCTGGCTAAGGGTGGTAGTAGTGGTAGGCATCCTGCCCCCTGGCTAAGGGTGGTAGTAGTGGTAGGCATCCTGCCCCCTGGCTAAGGGTGGTAGTAGTGGTGGGCATCCTGCCCCCCTGGGTGAGGGTGGTAGTAGTGGTGGGCATCCTGCCCCCTGGCTAAGGGTGGTAGTAGTGGTAGGCATCCTGCCCCCCGTGGGTGAGGGTGGTAGTAGTGGTAGGCATCCAGCCCCCCTGGGTAAGGGTGGTAGTGGTGGTGGGCATCTGGCACCCCCTGGCTAAGGGTGGTTGTGGTGGTTGGCATCCAGCCCCCCTGGGTTGGGGTGGTGGCGCGCATTCAGGCCCCTGTGTGCATATGTGGCATTGGTGATGGGCATCCCGCCCCTATGGTGCTGCTGTTGCAAGTATATTCAGATTCCCAGTGTATGTGTGTGATGTGTCGTGTACGTGTTGTATGTGTTTTGTGGTTGGTGTCTGACTTACCTTCTGCGCCGTACGCGTCCGTGCCTGTTCCGGTAGTAGATGTAGAATATTGGTATGATCGGGACGAAGGGATTCATGGTTGGTTCGTGTCGTTCGTCCTTCTCGTTGCTTCGCGTCGTCCTCGTCGCTTGGCTTCGTCCTCGTCGCTCGCTTCGTCCTCGCCGCTTCGCGTCGTCCTCGTCTGTGCTGTGTTCGTCACGTAGCCGTGGATCGTGTTGTGGCGCGATTCGGAGCTTATGTGCGCCTCTCCCGGATGCTTTGACGTGCCGTGCGTAGCGACGGGTTCGGCGCGTACGGAAAGCGCATCGTACTTGTCCGGCCGGACGGGGCTGCATTTTCCCTTCCGTGCGACTCGATTCGGCGTTTCCGGATTCGCCTCGGTCGGAGAACAGGACCTGGTTTGGGTGAGTACGGCTCGGCCGGAATTTTTGCTGTTGTGCGCATCGTACTTGCTCGTTCGGTGTGCTAGTACGGATCGGTCGGGAAACTGGCTTTCGCATGGCTTTTTTCCCGACCGAATAGTATTGGGTGCGCCTCCGACCGAGATCGGAATCGGCCCCATAGTTGTTAAAAATATCGATTTTTTAATTAGTGTTATGTATTTTAGTATATATTTTAAATATATGTGATGTATTTCTTTGTATGAGTATTGTTTATGTTTTTTAATATTTGTGTTACATTTTTAGTGGTTATTCATTTTATTTAAAATACATTTTGCATTTTTTAGTTCTGTAGTGGGTTGTGGGTTTATAGGGGGATAGGGTGGGAAGTAATTTAATTATAATAAATTAATGAATATATTTATTTATGAATATTTTTCTAATTGAAATTTTATAATGTTGATTGTGTTTTTATTTATTTTTGGTATATTTTAGGTGCGGGTTGTTGGGTTAATTGAGGTAAAGGATGGGAAGTATATTTTTTTATTAATTAATAATTTGCAGTTAATTAATAATTAATTAATTAACAATTAATTATGGCAATTGTGTATTTAATTTTAGGTGCGTGTTGTGGGGTTTAAAGGGGTAAACGGTGGGAAGTAATTTATTTGTAATCAATTAATAATTAGTTGTTAATTAATATTAATTAATTAATTGACATTAATTAGGATAATTGTGTAATTAATTTTAGGTGTGGGTTGTGGGATTTACAGGGGTACAGGGTGGGAAGTAATTTATTTTTAATGAATGATTAGTTGATAATTAATATTAATTAATTCATTGTAATTAATTGATAAATATTTAGTGTAATTGTTTAATTATTTTTTTGAGTGTGGGTTTTGGGTTTATAGGGGTGAAGGGTGGGGAGTAAATTAATTGTACTTACTTTCTAATTAGTTGTTAAATACTATTAGTTATTTAATTGAAAACGTTTTTTAATTGTGTAATTAATTTTTTACAGTTTCATTTTAGGCGTGGGTTGTGGGTGTTATAGGAGTAAAGGTGGGAAGGTGGGAAGGTAATTACATTTTATGTGTTTTAATTTTCTTTTTTAATTAATAATATGTGTTTAATTGATAATTAATTATGTTATTTATGCAAATAAATTTTATTTTCTTCAATGTGGTTTGTGAGTTGTGTGGTGTTATAGGGTAGGAAGTAAATAGACTAACTTTATGTAATAGTTAATGTTTTTGTTAATAAATAATTTCTAAATAAAAATATTTATTTGTTTGAAAATTATTTTATTTTATTTAATAGAACATTTGTGATATGTATTTAACATTATTGTATGTTTTTATTTTTCTATTTTTAATATTATATGTATTTTTATTTAACTTAAAAAAAATATTATTATTTTGTTAATGATATTTTGTTTGCTCTTAATTTGAAACTGACTGGAGTGAGAATAGTACATTTTACCCCTCTGCAATCCAACACTTTCCCTATTGATGCACTGACTAGAGTGGGAACAGTAAATTTTGTCCCTCAGCTATCCAACACTTTTCCTATTGATGCACTGACTAGAGTGGGAATAGTACATTTTATACCTCCGCTATCCAACATTTTTTCCTACTGTTGCACTCACTGTAGTGGAAATAGTCAATTTTATCCCTCCACTATCCAACACTTTACCTACTGTTGCACTCACTGGAGTGGGAATAGTAATTTGTACCCATCCACTATCCAACACTTTCCCTACTGTTGCACTCTCTGGAGTGGGAATAGTAATTGTTACCCCTCCGCTATCCAACACTTTCCCTGCTGTTGCACTCACTGGAGTGGGAATAGTAAATGTTATCCCTCCGCTATCTAACACTTTCTCTACTGTTGCACTCAGTGGAGATGGAATAGTAATATTTACCCCTTCTCTAACCAACACTTTCCCTACTGTTGCACTCATTGGAGTGGGAATAGTAATTTTTACCCCACCGCTATCGAACACTTTCCCTACTGTTGCACTGTCTGGAGTGGGAATAGTACATTTTATCCCTCCCCAATCCAACACTTTCCCTACTGGTGCACTCACTGGAGTGGAAATAGTAATTTTTACCCCTCCGCTATCCAACACTTTCCCTACTGTTGCACTCATTGGAGTGGGAATAGTAATTTTTACCCCTCCGCTGTCCAACACTTTCCCTACTGTTGCTCTCACTGGAGTGGGAATAGTAAATGTTATCCCTCCGATATCCAACACTTTCCCTACTGTTGCACTCACTTGAGTGAGAATAGTAATTTTTACCTTTTTGCTATCCAACACTTTCCCAACTGTTTGCACTCACTGGAGTGGATGATTTAAGTTTAAAGATTTTTAAATAGTTTAATGTTTTAATTTGTAATAGAATGTTTTTTTTTTTTAAATAGATCCTATGTTATTGGTATATGTATATATATTTATTTGCAATTTTTTTATATAATTTTAAAATTATAAAATACATTACAATTATTAGTTTCATACCCCTCCGATATCCAACACTTTCCCTACTGTTGCACTCACTTGAGTGGGAATAGTAATTTTTACCTTTTTGCTATCCAACACTTTCCCTACTGTTGCACTCACTGGAGTGGATGATTTAAGTTTAAAGATTTTTAAATAGTTTAATGTTTTAATTTGTAATAGAATGTTTTTTTTTTAAATAGATCCTATGTTATTGGTTTTTGTATATATATTTATATACTTATTTGTAATTTTTTTATATAATTTTAAAATTATAAAATACATTACAATTATTAGTTTCATAATTGTTTTAAAGTAAATAAATATATTAATTACTATATATAAACAAGGGACGGAGTTCCAACGAGCACTCAGGTCTACAAAAGCAACAACAAGGTCCGTTCTTTAAGCCAAGATGAGAGGTTTATTACTGCATAAACCAGTCGTGTATTTACTATATATGTGTGTTTAAATTTTTTAAACTAAGTTTATTTGTTATATTTGTTAAAATGTATATTACATCTAATTTATTTTCTTTAATTCATTTTATTCTTTAATATTTTTAATATTTATTAATTTATTTTATATATGTATAAAAAACAATATTTTGTACAACTATATTTATGACATCGATATTTTTCCTCTCGATATTTTGGACTTACCATTATAAGTAGAGGATGTAGATATTTTTGACATCGATATTTTCGTCACAATATTTTTGTTTGTGGATATTTTGGGTGTAGATATTTTGTTAGTGTACCGTGATAAACGAATCTAGGAGTTTATCACTACCAGAACAAGCATCCTACCTTCAAAATACAATGTACCTTGCCCTGCGGGTTGTTTAGGGCCTCACACAGGGGTAGCGTACATGTATTTAAAAGGAATGTTTAGGCCTGGTAAAAGGTTGATATTACCACGTTGAGTAGGCAGTTCGAAACTGTACACTGGTGCAATGTTAGGCCTGAGACATATTTTAAAGGCCTACTTAAATGGGTGGTACAATTAGTGCTGCAGGCTCACTAGTAACAGTTAATTTACAAGCCCTAGGTACATGTGGTACCCCTTTTCTAGGGACTTATAAGTAAGTTAAATGTGCCAGTTGGGTGTAAGCCATTTTTACTATGTTTAAAAGGAGAGAGCGTAAGCACTTTAGCACTGGTTAGCAGTGGTAAAGTGCACAGAGTCCTAATGCCAACAAAAACAATATCCAGAAAACATGAAGGGAGGATTGAAAAAGTTTGGGGGTTACCCTACAGAGAGGGCCAAGTCCACCAACCTTCCTGAAAAAAGTTGAGTTGGTGAACTATATACGAGTATGCTCAAATGTTAAGATTTTTTCCCAGGTTCCTAGGGTTATTTTTTCCCAGGATTTTTCCCAGGGATTGCATTGTTTCGATGATGGCTGATTTGCAATTGAGGTCATCTAGGTGGTTAATTCATTCTAAAATGTGAAGGAGAGGCTGGGTGTGAAGGTGAGGAGGAATTCTGTTTTCAGGGAGTTCAATTTGTGGTGATTCTGTGCCAGTCAGGTTTGGGTTTTTGATAAGGTGTCATTGAGTTAGGTGATGTCCTCCAGGGAAGACATTTTTTAGTATATCTGTGTGTCATCATCTTGCATGTCGTATGCGAGGCTTGCAAGGTTACTTGCTTGAATATCACCGTAGTGATTCCCTATAAAGGTTGAAGAGTTAGGAGAGATGGTAGATACTTGAAGGACTTCACACCTAGATAGTGAGCTACCCACATTGACTTGCTGTGAGTGATTTTGGAGAAAAGAGGTGAACCACTTTGACAGAAAGGATTCAGTCATGTTGAGCGCTATCAAATATCTAACAGTTCCTGCCTCAATTTCATATAAACGGTAGTCGTCAAAGGCAAATATGTCCTGTAAGTGCCTCCAAAATGTCATTCCCACTTTATGGGCCTGATTCACAAAGCTAAACTTACAGTTTTGTGGCAGTTTACTATTTTTCAGCATTTACAAACTAGGAATTAATAGAAACTTCACATCTATGGAGAGTCTGAAATTTGGGCGGAGAAATCCGCACATAAAATTTAAGGACAGAACTATCTTTATATGTCTCTGCCCTGACTGTGGAGTCTCTGCAGTCATAAAGCTACTAGTCACTATTAAATCATATCTTGTGCATACCAAAAAAGAATAAACTTACACAAAAATAAACGTTCTTCTTTATTTATCAGCCTCTCAGTTTTTACCAACTCTTAATTTGTAAAAGAATACATGCTAGGGAACAATTTTGCCTCAACAGCCCGCTGGCATTAATGCCAATTGTGAAGGCTATGTAGTCTTGATTTCACCTCCTTCATTCCCCAACATACTCTCCCTGACCCTTTATCTCACTCTTGCAGGTTCTTTTGCATCCTTTCTTTCATCCTTTGTCAATAAGTCTGATGATTAAAAAATAAGTCCCAGTCCCCAAAAAAGAGTGTTGGTGGGCAACACCTGCAACCACCTGCTCAAATTCAGCACTGGTGTTTACTCTCATGGAGGACCATGGATCCTTGGGGGAGTCAGAAACCACTGGCAGGGGTTTTCTATGGTTGCTAGTAATATAATGAAGAAATTGTGTTTCATGTTGATGTTTTGTCTCTTTGTAAATATTTGTGGAGTATTTTGGTGTGTATTGTCACAATCTGTCACCAATTCATGTCACTATTGTAAATATTCTTTTGTGTATTTTGTTGTGTATGTCGCGTATTGTCAATTAGTAATTTTGTTTAACCTATTAATTTTTCAAAAACAAAAAAAGATTTTATGAATAAAAATTGTTGCTTTATCAGTTGTGTGCTGCAGTGCTTACACATATGTTGTGAATTCCATCTGGAAAGGGGGACATAAACGTTAAAGTTTTTTTCATGTGGCAGAACCACTGTTCCTATACTGTACCTATCCCCAGGTTCTGCACGATACTGGGTTACCCCATTGAGATTACCAATCTTTGTGACAGGGAAGCAAGCTTTAACTCATAGTGAAGTCACCTAATGGTTGAAATGGGCTGATACATTGCCTCATGGTGGATGTTGGAGTGAGTGGAGGAAAATGTGAATGACTGAACCACAGTCTAATGGACTTCTGGCTGAAACCCCTACAGCAGTGGTTCCCAAGCTGTGCGCCGTGGCTCCCTGTGGAGCCGCCAAACCTAGCCTGGGGAGCCGCACACCAAGCACTTTGATGCATTTAATGTTGAAAGGTCTGTTGGCTTCAGTTAAACAAATTAGACTTAAACACATGATGTTGATGATTTGTAGGTGACATGCCTAAAGCTGTAAACGAAGTGCTTAATTGACGACCTCCATATTTCACTGGATCCCCATGTTCCAACACTCCCAAAGTAAGCGGAAGATGCCTGATTTATTTTGTTAGACTCGTTAATAGTTTCTTTTTTTTCCAAATGCTTTTTACACCAATGCAAGTTATCAGGTCTATTAAACACATTCAGTATTATTAAGTATTGACACTTGTACTTGAACCATAGGTACTTCCAGTACATATTTCTTTCAGTACACACACATTTCCAGACAGACCTGCTCTCTCCTTGAGCACAGGGAAGTAAAACTCCATATACAGCATAATGCCAACATTTGGAAGCAAGAAAAAGGGACGTTTAAACAAAAAAAATCTGAGGAATTTATTTGGCTTGCATTGATTTGGAGGCAATTTTGGGAGGAGACAGCAAAAATAAAGCTGTATGTGGTTTAAAAAATTGTGAGTGACCCTGCTGAGACAGGTGTGTTGGCACGTATAACATGGATAGAAATGGAAGTGCATGCAAATATTCTTCAAGCGCAGAAACACTTTGGCAATGGGGGCTACATGCATAGGGGTGCTATCTAGCACTGTAAGTGGGATAAAAAAGTTTGAGTGGGTACTATAAAAAAGGCATGGGCAAAGAAGTGTAACTAGGAATATTTTATTAGAGGCGACCCCTTAATAAATCGAAATACCCTGCGTATATGATTATAATACCTTCATCAGCTTCATCCCATTATTTTCAGGGAGAAAAATGCAAGTACTCCCGAGGCCGGGCTTACCTCCCCCCACTCTCCAAAAAAGTAAAAGTGGGGAGCCACGGGTAATGCCCAATTGGCCAAGGGAGCCGCTGGTCGAAAAAGTTTGGGAACCACTGCCCTATAGGTAACTGTTAAACACATCAATTTAATAAAATCAAAGGTCTAGGATAACAGAGACATGGAAAAGTCAATTGGTCTGGCATTGGCTGCCAGCCTTTTGCCTTTGGGAAAGAAGGTGAGAAGGAAAGAAAGACACACACAAAGAAGAAAGAGAGAAGGAAAGAAAGAAGGAAGGGACGAAGGGAGAAAGGAAGGAATGAGAGAAAAAACAAAAAAAAGGAAAGAACGAAGAATAGATCAATGAAAGAAGGAAAGAAAAAAGGAAACAATGAACAAAAAAGTGTAAGAAAGAATGAAAGAAGAAGGAAATAAAAAAGGAAGGAAGAAGTAGGAAAGTAAGAAAGAAGGAAGAAAAGAATGAATGGAAGAATGAAAGAAAGAAGTAAAGAATGAAAGATAGAAGGAAAGAAAGAAAGAAAGAAAGAAAGACAGAAAGAATGAAAGAAAGAAGGAATGAAAGGAAGAAAAAAGAAAGAAAGAAAGACAGAAAGAAAGAAAGAAGGAATGAAAGGAAGAAAAAAGAAAGAAAGAAAGAAAGACAGAAAGAAAGAAAGAAAGAAGGAATGAAAGGAAGAAAAAAAAAGAGAGCAAGGAAGAAAGAATGAAAGAAACAAACAAACAAACAAAGAAAGGAAGGAAGGACAGACAGTCAGACAGTGCTGCAAAGATAGAGCAACCTGATGAGCTTATATTCAGAGCTCATGTGAGCTACTGGTATGGTGTGAAAAAAACAGCAGTCAGATAAACAAAGGAAGTTACAACATAAGCAGGAGACAGGAACTGATAAAGCTGGAGTGTTTGTCATGCGGTATCGTCTGGTAGGAAGTGTCCTGATGTCATAACAGGCTCTACAAATAAAGGCAACATTAAAATAATAATAAAGTAAAAACAAAAACACAGCCACTGAAGGGAACTACTTCACCTGTGGATTTGCTCCTTCTGAAAGGACTAAATGCAGTCACGCAAAGTGAAGTTAGTCAGTGGCTGAAGTACGCTGACCCATTGCACCATGCTGTATTCTGTACTGAGCGGAAGTGAAATATGAATGACACAAGGACAGACCTATGAATGAACAGAGGTGACTGAAGGCCCCTTTATGTAAGTATATTATACATATATTTCTAGCAAAATCAAAAGGGTCTTGGCTAACACCAGACTTAAAAACTACAGTCCTATTCCATGACCACAGCAAGCTACAGAATCATCGGGATGAATTGCTTTGTCAAGGGAATGGAAAGGGTACTGCAGCAAGAAACTTTTAACACTCCAAGTATTTGAACTTTTCACTTTGTTCACATCTCTTAACATCTAATCAGGTCGGGCATGGTCCATGGTTGAGTACCTCTCACCAAACATTCACAGGCATGGAATGGGTCACTGTGACCCCTGCTGCAGGCTGGGACAACTCTGCTGCATATCCACTAATACATGGTTGATGGAGGCTGAGCAAACTACAAGTATCCAAATGCCTCATAATAATATAAGGATCCTTAGGTTTCTCTGCCATCTGGTTGCAAAGGCTTAAAATTTGAGCATACAAAATATATTTGATAGTTTAACCTCGTTTCTGCTGAGAAGCTAACATGCAGTGAGAGGCTCATGAGCCTGGCTATCAGGGATGGCTCCTCCATGTGGGCGGAGGAGCATCGCCCCACTGCTTTCTCGCAGTGCGAGAAGCAGAAACATAAAATGGACTTATAAATACCATTTTATGTTTCTGCTTCTCGCACTGCAAGAAAGCAGAAGGGTTTGGTTGGGGGCAGGCGGGTCTGCTAGAGGGCAGAGGAGGAGTGGCTTGCCCAATGTTGCGGGCGCTGACTGTTAGGTCGGCCCTCTGGGGCCGACTAAACCAGTTATGCGCACTCTCCCTTTTCTCCATGTAGGCTGCATGCAGCCTACATGGAGAAAATGGCCTCCCCATAGACGCCTGTGTGGTCGGTGTCCCAACCAATCACAACGCTGCCAGTGCAGCGTTGTGATTGGCTTAGGGGAGGGGAGGGAGGCTGCCTGCTTCCTGTTCCTGCGGAGACAGGGAAGCAGGAGCAGACCGAGCTGTGAAGACACAGGTCCCGGGAAAGGTAAGTTTAATTATTATTTTAAAAAAATATTTAACCCCCCCTCCCCGCGTGACCCCCCCATTCCCTTGGGACCAATCGCCCATCCCCCCACCCGGCGCGACCCCACGCCCGTCCCCCCCACCCGTGAGCCATGCCGGCCCTGACTGCAGGCTATCACTCATCATAGTAGAAATCACTGTAGGGTCACTGTTCCTATAGAGGGGCGCATGCCTAATCGCCGCGAAGAGTATAGCTACAGAAGATGATTGGTAGTGATCCGTCTAAACAGTGTCAGGTTGGATAAAAAACAATGTGTGTAGCAGGGAGATTCCTCGAATTTGAAGAGTTGCCCTCACACACTCGTTAAGGTGTCATTCTTCATCCTAGGGCGTTTTGCTCCTCGTGGGATTGGCAAGGCAGTCCCCCACGGTCCCCGCAAGAGGGCTCTTTAGCAGAGATCTTTTAAGAGGAACACCGTAGTGGTGAGTGCAGGTGTGAGGGGAAAGTGAATTAAAAATAACATAATGGCACCCCTAGTAATATTTATTCTTGGGTCCGTTCGGTATGGTTAAGAACAGGAAACAGGAACTCTGAAACCCTTACTACAGTGAGGGGGGTCAGTTCAATTTCCAGAACGTGTGTGGTGATAAAGGTCATGGGGTCTACATGTTTCACGCCCTAATGGTCCCTACTGGATCCTTCGCGTTTCGTCAGGACCAAAAGAACAGTGATAAGTGCAGAATAAAAAGTAGGGGTCAAAAAGAGATAATACACACTACTATATAAACCTGAGTCAGGTGAGTGGTTGTTGTTTTCTCTGAACAGTCCTATATTGACAGTGATGACAACCCCTTTCATAACAACATACTTCTTTGGCATTGTTATCTAGACAACATCCTGCTCTTTTGGCAAGGGGCTTCCAACACATGTAAGGACTTTTGTAACTGGATGAACACTTTGGATACCTTTTTAAAATTCACAAGTACCATCTCAGAAGAATCCATACCATTCCTTGACCTTTCTATCTCTGTCAAGGATGGACAGTTGCTCACAGCCAACTATAAGAAACCCACTGACAGGAACAGCCTGTTAGTCTACAAGAGCCATCATCCGAAATTCCTCAGGGACAACTTACCTGTAGGCAAGTTTCTCCGCTTACGGAGAAATTGCAACATCATCACTGAATATGATAATCAGGCATCCACACTCAGATTCAACCTCATGGACCACCACTATCCACTAATAGTGGTACAACAGGCATACAAAAGAGCAAAAAAAAACATATAGGGGCCGATTCCGATTCGGGCCGGAAATCTCTCCGACCGAGCCGGACCCGGAGAGATTTCCGCCCGAATCGGACTCTGGCAGTCCGACCAAATGAGTACGATGCTCACGCATGCAATCGGACTCGAGTCGGTCGGACTCCCATTGAAGTCAATGGGAGCCGGACGTACAACGCGTACACGGGCTCCCATTGACTCAATGGGTGCGAGGCGAACAAGGGTGCCCCCTACAGCGGGTACGCCTCGAAGCGACTCGCGGCGTACATGCACAGGTAGGGGGGACCCATGGGTCCCCCCTGTGTGCAACTCGCGTGGCTAGGCGTACAGGGGGGTCTGACATGGTCCCCCAAAGTCCGGCTCAGACTGCTCTTTCGAGCCGGATGGCGCGAGTCGTTCGGACTGCTCGCGGCGCGCATCGTACTTGCCCGGCCAGGGAACGTCTCCATTGCGCGGTGTGAGTCGTGTCCGTGCGAGTCGGTCGGAGCGCATCGGACCCGCAAACAAGTCGGTCGGCAATTTCGCGTGCGCTCGCATCGTACTCGCTCGGCCAGACGCACGTACGAATCGGTCGGGAAACAGGGCTCCGAATCGGATCCAGTTAAGCTGAATCCGATTCGGTGCCCTACCGGCCGAGATCGGAATCGGCCCCTAAGTCTTTTAGAGAGTAGAGAGAAGCCACCCACTAACATACTCACATTTGTTACAACCTTTACCCCAACCTCTAATAAGATTCAGAATATCATCAGACAACATTGGGATATCCTTAATACAGGTACCTTAGAGGCTGGACCAGCCCCCCTTTTTGCGTACAAATGAACACAAACCCTTAAGGACCTTCTTGTACACACACGTCCACGTGCCCCTTATGAAACAAAGACAACTCTGTGGGGCTTTCCACGAGTAGAGGGACATTACCCGTGCGGATCATGCACAGTATGTCCATTCACAGAAACCACGAAGAGTATAGACCTGGGCCTTCAAAAACCATGGGAGCAGAGACGACACACTAACTGCAACAACAGAAACTGTGTTTTCTTGATTACATGCCCATGCCATCTCTGCTATGTCGGGATAACTACAAGACTTATAAAGACATGAATCAGTGAACACCGCAGCATGATATGCTGCAAAAAAAAACAATACCAAGATGTGTTTGCATTTCTCAGAGCTCAACCACACGCCCGACAGCCTACGTTGGACCATCATTGAAAGCAATCAGAGGTGGACAGCCAGCACCCTCTTTGCACATAAACAACGGTGGGTGTTTCGATTGAGGTCACACACTCAAGGTCCCAACGCTGATATACCATGGGCCGAATTTATTACATAAGCTTACACCTTCGGATCCATTGGAATACTAACACAGGCACTTCCACCTTCACACCTTATTATGCAAGAGAAGGTTCAGGAATACAATTACTAAATGTGTGATACACCCTCCCTCAAAACCCCATGGAGATTCTATCCCTCAGTCTTACGGTATGGGAATACATATTTGTGACCCACTGTTGTATTTTAGCCTTTCCAAGATGGCCGTAAGCACTAATAATGATCACCCATTGTGCCAAACATTCAGGTAGGAACATCATCTGTTTCCACCACCCCCCTTTTTTAATACAAAGTTCCATTCACGATGTTATCATACCGGTGTCGACCCCATGGCAAAAGCGGTTTTATTCCACATAGAAACCGGGTTCTGAAAACTCCATGAGGAAAGGTCTCAACTTGTTTTATAACAACACCCCCCTTTTTATATACCAGCCATTCACAATGTTATCATACCGGCTATTCTAGCCTTTTCCAAGATGGCTGCCAAAATCAACAGTGAGAGCCCATTGCGGCCCTGTAACTCCTCCAGGTCACGTCAATTCCACCAGTCATCCTGATGCGGGGCCCTTGTTAGCTTCCTTTACCTCCTTCCTCCTGTTAAACCGGTACCTCTCATCACTCCCACACCGGCGGTGAGCAGAGGAGGGCAGGTTTGAATGCAATACTGCAGAAGGTTAATGTGAGTACCATAACCTTTACTCCGCTCTACCGCTAGTTACGAGACGCTGCCTCTCCGACTACGGAAGAGATGTGGCCCCTTACACTGCAATACATTCTCAATTTGCTGCCTCAACCCAGGTAACCTTTTCAGACGCCTGCTTTTCCTGTTGAGGTATCCCCGTATCCTGTGTGGGGTAAGCGCTGAGCATTTTTCACTACCATCATGTATGATCCACGGCACCCTTAACTCAGGGGGTAGTTCTGGTAAATTCTGTGTAATGCATTTGTACAATGCCTTACCATGATACTTCAAAACACCATCATGCAATGCTTTCGCATTGATGCACTATATCTTCAATTTGTGTATAGTTTTTTCGTATGATTTAGGTTTCTAACTAACTGTGAATCATGTTTAATGTTACCACCACTGCCACCCCCTTACCACAGGTTGGATTAACATGTATGAGTGGTTCTAAAGGACTGTTCAGAGAAAACAAGAACCACTCACCTAACTCAGGTTTATATAACAGGGTGTATTATCTCTTTTTGACCCCTGCTTTTCATTCTGCACTTATCACTGTTCATTCGGTTCTGACGAAACGCCAAGGATCCAGTAGGGACCAATAGGGCGTGAAACATGTCGACCCCATGACCTTTATCACCACTCGGATCACTGACAGAATACCGACAACAGAAATATCGACCTACAGAAATATCGTGCCAAAAATATCGTTGTAAAAAATATCGACCTCCTATCTTCATTATGGTAAGTACAAAATTATCGAGAAAAAAATATTGTTGTCAAAAATATTGAAGTAGAAAATATTGTTTTTTTATATGTATAAACAATAATGTAAAATAAATTAAATAATACATTACCTTAAACATTTTTTAGATTTATTTGTATATTTTAACAATTATAAGTAATAAATGTAATGTAAAAATAAATTATACATACATATTTAAAATGTAATATATATATATATTTACTTAAAAATATTTAATAAATAATCATTTTAATTAATTATAAAATGTTAGAAATATATTAAAATTAATTTATAAATAAATATACATATATACATACACTTGTAACATAAAAATAAAAAAATAAAAATTATATCATAAATTAAAATATTAAAATATGTAATATTTTTTAAACCTACACTTTACACTACATTGACTGCAACAGTTGGAAAGGTATTGGATAGAGGAGGAGAAAAAATTACTATTTCTACTCCAGCGAGTGCAACAGTAGGGAAAGTGTTGGATATCGGAGGGGAATAATTTACTATTCCCACTCCAATAAGTGCAAAAGTAGGGAAAGTGTTGGATAGTGGAGGGGAATCATTTACTATTCCCACTCTAACAAGTGCAACAGTAGGGAAAGTGTTGGATAGCGTAGGGATAAAAATTACTATTGAATACTATTCCCACTCCAGCAAGCCGCTCTCCAAAGATTCTTGGGACTTTAATTCAATCGAGCCCAAGATCTTTAACCAAATTACTGTGCTTCAACAAACACAATTCCATGTCCCTTCCTGTCCTTGGAGCCCAAGGGTCCATCCATTTTCTACTTACCACCATATGCTCCTGGTGGTTCTAGGGCGTCCCATATTTTTTCCTGATGAAGACCCTATTGTAACTAAGAACTACGGCTATCTACATTTATCCCCCAGGGTCGAAACGTCGACAGCCACACATTCCATTTACCATTGTGGACAACAGTATCAGGCCCTCCATGTGTCCATTTAACATGGTGTTATAAACGGATTGGCCATGTTTTGTAGTCCGGATTGGCACTCTATATGAGTTTGATGTATATATTGCTCACTGCCCTCCTTTTCTCACTTGCCCTCACTTTTGCACAATGCTGCACTTACCTTTCCCTTCCCACTGGGGCACCATTCTGAAAACAAATGTTTGAATTTGTTGAACATGCATTTTTGTCGCATTCAAAACGAACATGAGGATACGTGGTTTGCATGAATAAATCTGTCAAACGTATGCGTAATTGTTTTGAATTAATTATACAGGTGTTGTTACAAAATTGATTTAACATTGTGTCCACTAGGGACATTTGTTTTAATGTACCGTAATTTACCCAGGTCCTAGTGATTTGTCTGGGTCTACCCCCTTGTGTTATAAAAGTCTCTGTACACCTTAGCACCATTTCTTTGTACCATACAGGAGTTGGCTCCTTCTGTGCTCCCCCACTCATGGCAAAGAGTGGAGCACCCTGCAGTCCTTTTGGTTTCTTTTGTCTCAGGGTAATGGGGTTACCTGGGACATCCTCTTCTGCAGGAATCTGGGAGATTGGGTCCCTGGGTCCATTAAATATTTTGGGAGGTTGGCCAATGCATGCCTGCTCCCCAGAGAAATTGAATCAGATAAGGATATGCAACCCCCCTCCCTCCCCCAGGAGCTTGCCAGTGTGTATCTTGGGCCACTTAAGGCCGATTTACACAAGGAGGTTGTTGTTTTTCCCCTGGTAGTGAGCACCAGCCACCATGAACATCCTCTACAGGACACCTGGCCTCTAAATTTGGCGTTTTCATTGGGAAGCCTAGTTTTAATGCTCCCTTGCCAGACCTGTAATCTGCCTGGGCTTCTGGTGTTCTCTCCTGCTTGAGGGGAATCTTCCACAGCTCCTCCAAAGACAGCCAGCAGACCACCCTCCCTATCAAACTCTGAAGGTCCCACAGCCTCCTGGCTTCTTTAAAGGTACTTCTGTATCACTGGAGTCAAGTGCCAGACCACAGACGTTCCAGGAGAACAATACAGGGTCCAACAGCAGGTCCACTCCACCATCTATTCCTCAAGGGGAATAAGGCAAACAACACCACTGGTCCTTGAGAGATACATCCAAGTCTTGCAGAACAGCTAAAAATAAAGTCCTTCAGCCATCCTTTTAGGGGCAGCATGTGACTTCTCAGCTTGAGCATCCTTTCACCTTTGCCACTCCCAGGTCCAATGTCTTCTCTTTAGTTTCTCCCTTGTGCAGTGGTTTTAATTGTGGGTGGAATGTTCTACAATCCATGCACTCTTGGCATATTCCTACGGTGCCACATTATCACTCAAATCCTGTCCCAACCCTCCATATCAGCATTCTGGGACATTCCAATATGGCAGCTTCAATTTCTCTGTAGAAAGAGCTTACTGAGAGCCTCAGATCCTCCCCTATCTGAAACATATGCCTGATCCTTTCCCACCAAAACTTCAAATACCAGCCCCTGTTGTGTTTGCTCCAGAGGTCTGACCCTTCTCCTATGTTTCTGTGGGCCTGGGCTGTCCTATGCCAAGGTGTGGTGTGACAACAATAATTAACATTTCCTCTCCACTGATATTATTTCCCAGGAATTGGGTAAATCACAGTTAACTACTCTGTTGGCATTTGATCCTCCGTCTGGAGAGCAGAATAGTTTACCTGGCCCTGTAAGGAGGATAAAGGCCTGGAATCTGATTATGAGCTAAGCCAGAGAAATATGACAAGTCTTTAAGTGCTGTAAGCAGAGTAAGTTTGATGTCAGGTACTGTGGATCTACACTTGGGATTCATGTTTACAGCTAAATGTATCCCTTACTGGGCTTCATATGCCTAAACAGTGCAAAACTGTATTTTAGTGCACATTTCACCTATAATGAGTAATACAGTTTAAGCATCACAGACCTTCAGTAAGCACTAAAGATTCACACTGTGAACGCTCACTCACATTTTAAGGCCTACTCCAGGTCAATTCCAATCCTTGAAGGCTCCCTTCTGTAACAGGCAACAGTTGCCAAGATAAAAGGCTGTGCAAAATAGGAGTCTCACACGTACAGCCTGCAAATGTGCATGCATGTGTGTGCTCGTGTTCACGTGTCAACAGCCCAGAGCTGCTTTCTCTAGCTGCATAGCAGCAGCCTTATCTTAAATGGCAGATGCTGACAGTTAGCACTCTCAGTCCATTTACCATGAATTTAAAGTGAGTGAGACTCAGGTAGTAAGACTCACCCACAGTAAAAGTCCAAAAATCTGACAGTCAAAAAAACAAATCCAGGGAGACTAAATGGGTGGAATCCAATTGCTACATCCACACTATTCAAATGCCACAAATATTAAGCCATAGAGAAATGGTCATCTGTTGAAAGGACCATTCTGAACATAACTTTCTTCAAATTCCTTTGATTTAACTGGAGATAGCAGCCAATAAATTGAACATAATTCCATTTTATGCTGTCAGAATCATAGATTAGACATATAAAAATAAAGAAATTGGAAATATCAAACAGAAATATAACTGAAATTCCTTTGAAAGCAAAAAGAAAATCTGTATGGATAAAGGGGTTGGAAGGCAGAAGGAGGGCAATGCTGTTGCCAATGTTTAGCCCTATTATTTCCCTTCGGTGGCATCAGATTTTTTACAGAGGAATGGTTTTGATTTTCTCTATTTCTGCATCAGCTTCTAGTAACTTCGAATATTTTTCATGAGTCATTTTGCTCAATCAGCTCTTGTGAAGTAGGAGAACCTGCCATACCAGTTTTTGAACCGCATTCTTAAAAACAATCCAGTGGCATGTGTGTGAGACTAGAGAGTAGTACTATATGTTATTGTTACTCAAACAAATAAAGTTAAACAATATTTGGTTTTCCTCTGGCCTTCAAATTAGGATGATGTATAAATTAAGTAGTTAGATAGTTGGACCGACTTGTGAATCATGTTGGTAGAAAATATGTCTATGTGAGTTCAAAACACCAGGAACCTAGGCCTTGTCCAGGGTTTGAGATAGGGGCCCTCCTTCCTCTTTCTGTTTCTTGGAGTAGACTTAAAAATGTGGGGAGTCATCTCTCCATCCCTTTGTCTGCACTGGAACATTGTGATTCAGGGGACTTCCTTGCCTCGACCAGGGTAAGGGTAACAGACTTCCAAGACCAGGAGCTTTTCCTTATCTTGCTGTTAGAAATTGGGTCTCTGTACCCTGTACTAGTAGGGACCACAATCCTAGTCAGGGACTAGATACACACTTTAAATTAACACGTGCTCACCCTCTGGTAGCTTGGCACAGAGCAGGCAGGCTTAAGTTAAGAGGCAATGTGTAAAGTATTTATGATACACACACACACACAGTAACACAATGAATACACCACAAAAAGATTCCACAACGGTTTAGAAACATTGAAAATATTTATCTGAATAACATAAGACCAAAATGACAAAAGCCCAATGGGTAGAAGTCGAGATATGAATTTTTAATGAATAAACCAAAAATAGTGCTTAAAAGTCACTAGTTGTCAAAAGGTTACTTGAGGTCGCGAGGAACCAGTGTAAATCCAAAGTTCAGGCCAACCACGCTGGAGGGCATGCCGTCCTCAGTATACTCACACAGGGCCCGCTGAGAAAGTACCTTGGATGGAGCAAAGCATTGAAGCTGAGGGCTCGACGAGTAAATCTTGTCCATGCATTATAGTCACTGTATCATCGTCGAGCTTTGCTGACGTGAGGGCAATGGGTGCTCATTGAGCCGCTCAGAGCATCGTCGTCGAGCCATGCAGGCTGTGGAATTTCTCACGCAGTTGGGGCAATGCGTCGGTTTTTTATGAAAATAGTCGCAGAACCCACTTCTGAGGACCAGAGCTTGGAGGGAGCACCTCAGGCAAGGGTAGGACTCACAGAAGGCAGAGTCCAGCTGCACCAGCAGAATTGCTGGAAGTCTTTTGTATCCTTAAGACTTCAGAAAAAAGGAGGCAAGCCAGCAAGCCCTTGGAATCACTTGGAGGTGATGCAGAGTCCAGCTCTCCTTCAGCAGGGACAGGAAGTAGCAGGGCAATAAGCAGAAAAGCAGTCCTTCCAGAAAAGAAGTACAGTTGAGTCCTTTATGCAGCACAGCAGTCCTTCTGACAGAGGTTCAGTTCAAGATCCAGAAGTGACTGATTATAGGGGTCAGAGACCCACTACGTATGTCCAAAAGTTGTTCCTCTCTGATCAGGAATTACAGCTTAAAAGTATTTTAAGGAATTCCCAATGCTGGCCTATGAGAGGTGTAGGCCTCACAGTAGTGAAAAACAAAATAGGCTCTTTTTCACTACCAGGGCATGCAAAACATAAAGGTATATGTTCTACCTTTTACTTACATTGCACACTGCCCTTAGGGTTACTTAGGGCCTACCTTAGGAGTGACTTAAATGAAAAAAGGGGAGTTTAAGGCTTCACAAGTAGTTTTGAATGCCAAGCCAAAGTGGCAGTACACTGCTAACACAAGCACTTGAGTGGCAGGCCTGAGATAGGTTTGAAAGGCTATTTCTGTGGGTGGCACAATGAGTGCTGCAGGCCCACAAGTAGTATTTGAAGTACAGGCCCTGGGTAATTGCTATACCACTTTACAAGGAACTTACCAGTACACCAAGTCATCATGTTTAGGGAAGAAGCACGTCCACTTTAGCACTGGTTAGCAGTGGTAAAGTGCCCAGAGCTCTAAAGCCAACAAAAAGAAGGTCAGAAAAAGAGTAGGAGGAAGGCAAAAATGTTTGGGGTGACCCTTCAGAGAGGGCATTTTCCAGCACTTGTAGTTCCCCAAACTTGCTTATGGCTTGGGTAGCAAAAACCAGGTGGCATGGATGTGAGCTTACGGTCTTGCTCATGGGATGATGAGTGATAGCAATCAAATGCACACAGAGGGGGACAGGGAGCTAAGAAAGAGGTCCAGTACCTGTGGTCTAAAGACTATGGGGCCAATTCCGATCTCGGCCGGTAGGGCACCGAATCGGATTCGGCTTAACCGGATCCGATTCGGAGCCCTCTTTCCCGACCGAGTCGTACGTGCATCCGGCCGAGCGAGTACAATGCGAAATCGCCGACCGACTCATTCGCGAGACCCAACCACACCGACCGACTCGTTCGCGAGACCCGACCGCTCCGACCGACTCGCACGGACACAACTCGCACCGCGCGATGAAGACGTTCCCCGGCCGGGTAAGTACGATGCGCGCCTCGAGCAGTCCGACTGAGTCGTGCAGTCCGGCTCGAAAGAGCAGTCGGAGCCGTACTTCGGGGGTCCGTGTCGGACCACCCTGTACGCGTAGCCGCGCGAGTCGCACACAGGGGGGACCCATGGGTCCCCCCTACCTATGCATGTACGCCACGACCTGCCACGTCGCGTACCCGCTGTAGGGGGCGCCCTTGTTCGCCTCGCACCCATTGAGTCAATGGGAGCCCGCGTACGCGTTGTACGACCGGCTCCCATTGACTTCAATGGGAGTCCGACCGACTCAAGTCCGATGACATGCGAACGCATCGTACTCGTCCGGTCAGACTGCTAGGGTCCGATTCAGTCAGAAATCTCTCCGGGTCCGGCTCGGTCCGGCTCCTTTTTCCGGCCCGAATTGGAATCGGCCCCAAAAAGTATAAATCACTGGAGGGTCACTGTTCCTATAGAGGGGCCGCAGAAAGTATAGATACAGAAGATGATTGGTAGTGATCCGTCTGAACAGAACAGTGTTAGGTTGGATAAAAAACAATGTGTATAGCAGGGCGATTCCTCGAATTTGAAGAGTTGCCCTCACACACCCGTTAAGGTGTCATGCTTCATCATAGGGCATTTTGCTGCTCGTGGGGTTGGCACTGCAGTCCCCCACGGGCCCCGCAAGAGGGCTCTTTAAAAGAGATCTTTTAAGAGGAATGCTGTAGTGGTGAGTGCGGGTGTGAGGGGAAAGTGAAGGTGAAATAAAAATAACGTAACGGTACCCCTAGTAATATTTATTCTTGGGTCCGTTCGGTATGGTCAAAAACAGAAAACAGGAACTCTGAAACCCCCTACTACAGTGACGGGGTCAGTTCAATTTCCAGAAGGTGAGTGGTGGGTAAACAGTCAGAATATTGAGTAGGAAATGTCGACTTGCACTAATATCGAGTGCAAAATATTGCAATACAGAAATATCGACTGCCAGAATATCGTGGTCAAGAATATTGAGTTTAAGGTAAGAAATATCATTTTCCAAAATATCGGTCATTAATATCGTTTGCAAAAATATAGTTGTTAAAAATATAGTTTTTTTAGTTAGTGTTATGTATTTTAGTATGTATTTTAAATGTATGTGCTATATTTTTTTGTCTACGTATTGCATTTTTTTTTAATGTATGTGTTAAATTTTTAGAAGTTATTAATTGTATGTTAATTAAATTCTGTGTTTTAGTTCCGTAGCGGGTTGTGGATTTATAGGGGAATAGGGTGGGAAGTAATTTAATTATAATAAATTGAATATATATTTTTATTTATGTAATTTTGATTTCATAGTGTTAATTATGGTAATTAATGTATTAATTAATTAATAATTGGTTTTAATTTTTATTGATTAATTAATTGGTAAATATGTTAATTGTGTCATTTTCTTTTGGGGCAGGTTGTGGGTTTATAGGGGAATAGGGTGGAAAGTAATTTAATCGTATTTAAATTATTAATATATTTTCATAATTAATATATATTAATTTAATATTTAATATTGTTAATTGTGGGAAATAATGTATTATTAATTATTTATTAATTTGTTATTAATTATAATTAATTAATTGGTAATTATGTTAATTGTGTGTGTTTTTTAGGAGTGGGTTGTGGGTTGATAGGGGATTTGGGTGATAATAAATTTAAATACATTTAATAATATGTTTTATATAATATTTATTAATTATTATTTTATAGTGTTAATTGTGTGAATTAATGTATTAATAATTGTTTATATTTTGATTGTTAATTGTTATGTTGTATAGCTGTAATGTTTGGTTACTACAATAATTTTGACCTTTTTAAATATGTTTTTTAATTATGAATAATTATGGAGGTACACTTTTTTTAATTTAATTTAGATATGTGTTGTAAATTGTGTGGTGTTATAGGGTAGGAAAAAAATATTACATTTATGTAATAATATTTTTTTTAGATTACAATTAATTTGTATTACAAAATATTTATTTGTTTGATAATTTCTTGTTAAAATTAAAAAAATAATCTGTTTATGTAAATTTTATATTTTTTTCTACTTTATTTAGGGGCCGATTCCGATCTCGGTCGGAGGCGCACCTAACGCCTTTCGGTCGGGAAAAAAGCCATGCGAATGCCTGTTTCCCGACCGATCCGCACATTAATCCGAACAAACAAGTACGATGCGCACAACAGCACAGATTCCGACCCAGTCGCACTCACCCAATTCAGGTCCTGTTCCCCGACCGAGCCGGATCCGTAAACGCAGAATCGAGTCGCCCGGAAGCCAAAAAGTAGCCCCGTCTGGCCGGACAAGTACGATGCGCTTCCCGTACGCGCCGAACCCGTCGCTACGCACGGCACGTCAAAGCATCCGGGAGAGGCGCACATAAGCTCCGATTCGCGCCACAACACGATCCACGGCTACGAGACGAACACGCAAGCGACGAGGACGAGGCGAAGCAACGACAAAGACGAACAAGACGAACCAACCATGAATCCCATCGTTCCGATCCTACCAATATTCTACATCTACTACCGGAACAGGCACGGACGCGTACGGTGCAGAAGGTAAGTCAGACACCAACCACAAAAACAAACTACACGTACCCGACATATCACACACACACAGAGGGATGCAGAAATTACTTACACCAGAAACAGCAGCACCATAGGGGCGGGATGCCCATCACCAATGCCACATATACACATAGGGGCCCGGATGCCTGTCACTACTACCACCTCTATCCAGGGGTGCCAGATGCCTACCACTACTACCACCTCTACCCAGGGGTACCAGATGCCTACCACTACTACCACCCTTACCCAGGGGGTGCCAGATACCTACCACTACTACCACCTCTATCCAGGGGGTGCCAGATGCCTACCACTACTACCACCTCTACCCAGGGGGTGCCAGATGTCTACCACTACTACCACCTCTATCCAGGGGGTGCCAGATGCCTACCACTACTACCACCTCTACCCAGGGGGGTGCCAGATGCCTGTCACTACTACCACCTCTATCCAGGGGGTGCCAGATGCCTACCACTACTACCACCTCTATCCAGGGGGTGCCAGATGCCTACCACTACTACCACCTCTACCCATGGGGGGCTGGATGCCTACCACTACTACCACCTCTACCCATGGGGGGCTGGATGCCTGTCACTACTACCACCTCTACCCAGGGGGTGCCAGATGCCTACCACTACTACCACCTCTACCCATGGGAGGCTGGATGCCTACCACTACTACCACCTCTATCCAGGGGGTGCCAGATGCCTACCACTACTACCACCTCTGTCCAGGGGGTGCCAGATGCCTACCACTACTACCACCCTTACCCAGCGGGTGCCAGATGCCTACCACTACTACCACCTCTATCCAGGGGGTGCCAGATGCCTACCACTACTACCACCTCTACCCAGGGGGTGCCAGATGCCTACCACTACTTCCACCCTTACCCAGGGGGTGCCAGATGCCTACCACTACTACCACCTCTATCCAGGGGTGCCAGATGCCTACCACTACTACCACCTCTACCCAGGGGTGCCAGATGCCTACCACTAGTACCACCTCTACCCAGGGGTGCCAGATGCCTACCACTACTACCACCTCTACCCATGGGGGGCTGGATGCCTACCACTACTACCACCTCTACCCAGGGGGTGCCAGATGCCTACCACTACTACCACCTCTACCAAGGGGGTGCCAGATGCCTACCACTACTACCACCTCTATCCAGGGGGTGCCAGATGCCTACCACTACTACCACCTCTACCCATGGGGGGCTGGATGCCTACCACTACTACCACCTCTACCCATGGGGGGCTGGATGCCTGTCACTACTACCACCTCTACCCATGGGGGGCTGGATGCCTGTCACTACTACCACCTCTACCCAGGGGGTGCCATATGCCTACCACTACTACCACCCTTACCCAGGGGGTGCCAGATGCCTACCACTACTACCACCTCTACCCATGGGGGGCTGGATGCCTACCACTACTACCACCTCTATCCAGGGGGTGCCAGATGCCTACCACTACTACCACCTCTACCCAGGGGGTGCCAGATGCCTACCACTACTACCACCCTTACCCAGGGGGTGCCAGATGCCTACCACTACTACCACCTCTATCCAGGGGGTGCCAGATGCCTACCACTACTACCACCCTTACCCAGGGGGTGCCAGATGCCTACCACTACTACCACCTCTACCCATGGGGGGCTGGATGCCTACCACTACTACCACCTCTACCCATGGGGGCTGGATGCCTGTCACTACTACCACCTCTACCCATGGGGGGCTGGATGCCTGTTATGTTATGTTATTTAAGCTTGTATAGCGCACGGTTACCCTAGGGTGTCCTGGCGCTGATGCATGCCTGCTGGTCAGCTGAGAATAGAGATTACTGTAAAAAAAGCCAGGTTTTCAACCCTTTCCTAAAGGAAAGGAGATCCGCTGCGTTCCTCAGGTGGAAAGGGAGCTCATTCCATGCCTTAGAGGTGCAAGTAATGAAGCTTCTACCCCCCAGCTGGCTCTTTTGATCCGAGGAACTAGAACTTGTTTAGTTCCCAAGGACCGAAGGTTTCTAGCGGGAACATACCATCTGAACTTTGATCTCAAATGATCAGGGCCAATTCCATTTAGGGCCTTAAAAGCTACACAGAGGGCCTTAAAACGTGCCCTTAACTTCACGGGGAGCCAATGTAGTTGTCTCAACTCATTCTTTACCGAGGCAAATTTGGGGGTACTAGTAATCAGTCTGGCTGCGGCATTCTGTACAATTTGCAGCCTATTGACATGCTGTTTTTGAGCATTTAAGTACAGACCATTACAATAGTCGATTCTAGACATAACAAGGGCTGTGACCACTGTCCTAAGGCTGTTATCAGGAAGAAAAAACTTAATTTTCCTTATAGTTCTCAGGATACGGAAACAGGCCGAAACCACCGAGTTTATGTTGTCACAGAAAGAAAGCCTGTTATCCATAATCACCCCTAAGTTTTTTGCTTTCGATGTGGGGATAGGACAGGGGCCTAACTCAACTGGCCACCAATCTGGAGTCCACATATTGGGGTTGTTGCCGAATGTAACAACTTCTGTCTTACTTGAATTTAGTTTTAGGCAGTTGGATGACATCCAATCTGAGATGGCCCTCATACAGTCGTGGAAGCGAGCCCCGTTTCCTTCTCTTCCCCTTCTCTTATTGACAACACTATCTGTGTGTCATCTGCATAAGAAGTGATTTTGAAACCAAAAGATCTGATTAGGCTTGCAAGAGAAATCACATACACGTTGAACAGGGTCGGGCTCAACGATGATCCCTGCGGCACCCCACACGGGAGTGAAAAAGGTTTAGAGCTGTGATTGTCCAATTCCACTCTTTGCGATCTGCCCGAAAGAAAAGATCTAAGGAGGTTCCATGCTGTCCCTTGCACTCCTACCTCCGACAACCGGTGCATCAAAACTTCATGATGGACCGTGTCGAAGAGCAGCTGACAGATCCAACATTATCATAATTGCCTTCCCTCCTCCGTCCAGTGCTTCCCGTATCTCCTCTGTGGATTTGATAAGGGCCAGCTCAGTACTATGTTCTGCTCTGAACCCATATTGTGATGTGTCCAGTAAGTTATTAGTTAGCAGAAAAGTGCTGAGCTGAGTGTTCATAGTCTTTTCAATAATCTTGGCGGGGAGCGGAAGTCTTGAGATTGGCCTATAATTATTTGTATCACTAGGGTCAAGAGTAGGCTTTTTCAGAAGGGGAAGAATAGAGGCCTTTTTCCAATTACTGGGAAACTTGCCCGTTGTTATTATGTTGTTCAGCAGTGGTGTAAGGGTTGATCCTATAACTTCTGGAATTTGCTTTAATGCTGATGTAGGGCAGGGATCTGACGGGGCACCAGACCGAATAGAACTCAGAAGTTTGATGGTATCTGATGTCTCTAACAAAGAGAAATTGGCTAGTATTGGTTTTTTTTGTTCCAAAACTGGGGGCAACATCAGTATGCCCCCTGAGCTAGCCCAAATGAGGAAAAGATGGTTTCCACTTTATACTGGAAAGATTTTGCCAACTTTTCGCAGAACTCTGGACTACTCTGGCTCTTGGGGGTCTTAGGGGATACTAGTTTAGAGATAGTTATAAAAGCTCTTTGGTGTTGGATTCAGCCTGAGAGATTTGTTCAGTGAAGTACTTTCTTTTAAATTCCAGCAGCTTAGCCTTATAATGTCTAAGGCTAAGCTTGTAGGTAGCTTTGTCTGCGTTATGGTAGCTTTTTCTCCATATCCTTTCCAAACGCTTACAACCTTGTTTTAAAATTTTTAGTTCATCGCAGAACCAGGGGGCAGATGGAGAAACCCTTTTGGGGGTCCATAATTTTACAGGAGCAATTTTATCACATGCTTCTTCCAGCCACTTCGCAAATACCGAGGAAGCTTCATCAACCTCAGCAGGGAAAGTTGGCTTGGTTTTATTCAATGCCTCACCTAATTCTGTGTAATTAACGTTTTTCCAGGCTCTTTTTCCGATAGCACCTGAGATCTCTGAACTGAGTTTGTGGTCTTGCCACTCATTTAACTTAAAAAGAATGGCACAATGATCGGACCAAACCAAAGGGAGAATTGATAAAACTTTAAGTAAGGGGTTGTTAGAGAATATCCCATCCAACGTGTGGCCCTTGTCATGTGTGGGTGCTCCGATCAGTTGTTTCAATTCCCCTGCCTCCATTATTTGCTCCAGGAGAATAGTGTCTGGGTTGGATTGATCCTCCAGATGAAAGTTAAAATCCCTAATAATGTAAAGGAGTCTGCGCAAAGCCCATCCTCGAGCAGTGCCCCCAGCAAATCTAAGAAACCTGTCCTAGAGCCAGGAGGCCGATAGAGGAGTAACCCCTTGAAGGTGCTGTGTTGTGAGGTACGCAGGTTAATTGAAAGTGCCTCACATGTGGCATTCGACGCAGTATGAAAAGCGGGCTTCAATGAATCATGATAAATGACTGCTAGTCCCCCACCTCTCCCATATAGTCTATCCTGAGTATGACAGAGGAATCCTGGGGGGTAGCCTTCACTAGATCAGGACCAGATGACATGTCAGTCCAAGATTCAGTGATAAAAGCCATTTTAATATCATGTTCCTCAATAAACAAAGCACACTCCATACTGTGTTTAACAAGAGATCTAGCATTCAACAGCATACATCTAAGAGCTGGTTGATGATCTGGATTGATTTTCCTGCCTATTCTGTTGTCAAAAACATTTTTACATGGAAGAAGTATCTTACAGTTCTGACAGATCCTTCTCACACGGTTAGGCATTGCCTCAGGAGGTATACAAGGGCACATGTCGTCTCCCCGACGAGGGTTCAGTCTAATAAGGTCATCCCTAGTATAGGTCGGTATATTTGTAATAAACCGGCCAGTCACTACTACCACCTCTACCCAGGGGGTGCCAGATGCCTACCACTACTACCACCTCTACCCATGGGGGGCTGGATGCCTACCACCACCAACACCCCCACTCACAGGATGGCTAATACATGACAACACAAGCACACACCAACATAAAGAATGCAAGATAAAGACATCCCCCCAACACCATGACAAGCGTGTGTAGACTGTGTCAAATGCCTACAACACTGAACATGACTTTGAACCTACAATGTGACCCCGTATCACATGTGCCACACATAAATGTGTGTGGCCCCCACAATGCAAGCAGGCCATGACCATTGTGGCAATGGGGTCCAAACCCCCATCATCACAGTGACCAAAATGTAAGTGTGGGGTCCATAGCTGAAGCACATATTGAACATTGTGGAAATGGGGTCCAAACCCCCATCATCACAGTGCCCAACATTTAAGTGTGGGGTCCATAGCTGAAGCACATTTTGAACATTGTGGAAATGGGGTCCAAACCCCCATCATCACAGTGCCCAAAATGTAAGTGTGGGGTCCATAGCTGAAGCACATTTTGAACATTGTGGAAATGGGGTCCAAACCCCCATCATCACAGTGCCCAACATTTAAGTGTGGGGTCCATAGCTGAAGCACATTTTGAACATTGTGGAAATGGGGTCCAAACCCCCATCATCACAGTGCCCAAAATGTAAGTGTGGGGTCCATAGCTGAAGCACATTTTGAACATTGTGGAAATGGGGTCCAAAGCCCCATCATCACAGTGCCCAAAATGTAAGTGTGGGGTCCATAGCTGAAGCACATTTTGAACATTGTGGAAATGGGGTCCAAACCCCTATCATCACAGTGCCCAAAATGTAAGTGTGGGGTCCATAGCTGAAGCACATTTTGAACATTGTGGCAATGGGGTCAAAACCCCCATCATCACAGTGCCCAAAATGTAAGTGTGGGGTCCATAGCTGAAGCACATTTTGAACATTGTGGAAATGGGGTCCAAACCCCCATTATCACAGTGCCCAAAATGTAAGTGTGGGGTCCATAGCTGAAGCACATTTTGAACATTGTGGAAATGGGGTCCAAACCCCCATCATCACAGTGCCCAAAATGTAAGTGTGGGGTCCATAGCTGAAGCACATTTTGAAGATTGTGGCAATGGGGTCCAAACCCCCATCATCACAGTGACCAAAATGTAAGTGTTAGCAAAGAAAAAGCTGCAACTGCCAAACTGCATGGATGATTCCTGGTCACAGAACAACAAACACATCAGTGGCAAAGTAGTGCTTGTGTCCCATAGCAACATAGATTGGGGGAGGCAAACAGTGCAGTGCAAATAAGACATACCTTTGGCCATGTGCAGACAAACATCACCCATGGGGGCTGACACTGTCAACATTCATCAATGACACAATGACAGAAGTGACCATCTGAATGCAGACCCACATATTTGCACCAATGGGCACACAAATTCAGATACCCTGTGGAGACTGTAGATGTGAGGTGAACAGATACCATACCATGGCAGCAATGGGACACACAAACAATGATCATAGTGCTGACTGATGACCTAGGAGTCCCAGGGACAGCAGGGCAAACACACCAAACAACATACAGCCAATGGCACACTAAAGATATGCCAATGCAGTGGTGCAGATGCACAAACACAAACAGGCAGACCCACACAGCACATCAAACACAACAGGTGAGGGGGGGTAGCAGTGTCCCCAGGCAACCACACAATACATGAGGAGGCCTGAATACCAATTACACAGACGTGCATACAGTGCCACACAAAGGTAACTCATGGATCCAAATCCCCTATGTGGGCAATCATGCATTGTCAGATGAGAGGGAGTACAAATCACACATGTCACACAAGCATGTAGGAACAGCAACTGACACAGCAAGACACAGACACACCACAGCACTACCCCCAGGGCCCCCACAATGTGGTGACCCTGGGCTGCATTACAATCCCACTCTGATGACAAAGCTAGATGTCGTTCACACTGTGAACCACAGTCATGTGTCCTGAGCAACAAACTACCATCACACCTACACAAGCACAAATCAATCAGCACGGCCAGTAAGCCAAGGCCAACATGGAGGCAGGGGTCTAGCCGGGCAACAACTCTCATCTGCACACACTCAACACCACACACCTTGACCTCCAACAATGTGCAGCAGTGAAGCTCACATGCACTGGTGACATTGCACATGCACCCATGACAATCCCAGGGGGGGTGGTGGGAACCAAGGGGCAGAAACACATCACACATGGCCACTCAACCAGACTCCTGAATGTCTGACACACTGCACACTACGCTTTACATGGACATGACGGCAATACCACACCAACCAATGGGATCCCAGCCACAGTCACACACCAATGAAGAAGCCAAGGTCACCCACAAAGAACACACATAGACAACTACCAACATTGCAGCCCTGACCCTGAGGAGTGCCAGCAGTCACACACACAACGTGTCACAACCAATGAAAGCTAACACAAACCGGAAATCACATGACAGGTGTAAACAACAAGTGCCAAGGGGAATCCTGACTGTGACCCATCTGCGTCTGCCCACAAACTCAGCCCTGACAGCAAACACACCTATGGGTGACACCCTGATGACCAGTAATGTGCCATGCACCCACATCACAGAGAACACAGGGAGAAGACTTTGGGGGAACATAGCTCAACTCAGCAGGCATAACAAACAGGAACATCACTAGGGATCCTAGCATGCACAGCAACACGGAAGTGAACACACAGACATGCTCATACAACACACACCTTGGGCGCAGGCGATGTCACAGGAGTACACACTGCCATGAGGGGACTCCACTCCTGTGTGAGGAAAGCTGTGCCATATGTCGCATCAGTAGGGCTCCATCATGTCAGCAGAACACTTGGTCACACAGTCAACAATTAGCACCAAATGAAGGCTCCCGTCACATCAGCCTGGTCATGGGAGTGTCAACGAAATCATCAGCACAGATCCAACACACATGTATAGCAAGTTGCACTGACAACACAGATGAGTCCTTCCCCATTGATGCCCAAACCTGCATGTCCAGTGGAGATGGCCACACGGTCAGGGAAGTAGACTAATTGAACAATGGCAAACACAACAGATGTGCAGGGGTGGAACCCACAGATGTGACATTGCTAATGTAAGTAGGGAATCCCATTGCCAAATATTGAAAACATGACACCCTCAGATGCTGCTAAGGATGACATGGATACACCACAGGATAGGACACTGTCCCCCTGGACCACATGGGTTCCTGCACAGTAACACTTCATTGTCATGAGACCAAATAACATCATCACTGCAGCAAGGGCATGGTTAGCATCATCAACATCATGTACATCAGAAGCAAAAGCACTAGAGAACAGAAAGTTGCTTTATTTAGCATATGTGGCATCAAAAGTAGAAGTCAGGTAGAAAATAAACAAAGGCCAATGGCCAGTCCATCATTAAAGTCAAAAGTGGGTGACAGTGGCAGATGCCACCCTACGCATGCCTGCACTGACAAAATCTAGGGACAATCCCCTAGGAGGGGCATACAGGGGGGCAGGCCAGGCACCGCAGGGACAGGATCAGGGCTCACCAGGAGTAGGCAGGGAAGGGGTGGTGGGTGCTGGAGAGCCACTGACAACTGCAGTGGAGGTGTCTGACATGGTGTGTGCCGGCACAACTGGGGGCATGACTCAGATGTTGTGGGTGCCGGCACGCCTGCAGTGGACCCTGCAGATGGAGTGGACAGCTTCGCCACTGCAGTGCCCAAGTCAGACAGGGTGGTAGTGGACTCCACTGCAGTGCCTACCTCCAGGGGAGGAGAATGGGGATCAGGTAAGGTGGGCAGGACAGAGGGGAGGACACCCTCACCACATCAGTGGTACAGACAAGCGCAGCGGGGGGTGTGGGGCCGGAAGAGCAAGTGGCAGGGGGAGAAGGCCTGATCATTCTGGGGATGGTGTATCTGTGGGTGGGGGAACCTGGGGCAGGGTGTGGTGGGGGCACCTGTGGAGTGGGGTCCTGAGGGATGGCGGAAGGAGACTTGGTGCCTGAGCTGCAGGGCGGCAGCGGGGTCTTGCTCTTCTGGGACCGGGGGGACTTGCGGGTGGGGGCCTCAGTCGGTCTGCGCCTGGGGGAGGGTGTCCGGGGGCCAGGGGCACTCCGCTCCGTGTGGGTGGGCTTCCTCTTCCCCCTGAATGCTGGATCAGCTGGATGGGAGGGCAAGAGGCCAAGGTCACAGAGGAAGAGCCGCTGTGTCTTTGAGGTTGCAGGTGAGGCAAGGGAGGGGTCTTTGGAGGGAGAGGCAACTGAGGACTGCGCATTGCATGTGGATGCGTGTGTGTGTGCCTGTGCCCCATCCCCTGTGAGTGTGGTTGCAGTCCCCTGACGGTGCGTGCGTGTGCGTCTTGTTTGTGGCGTGTGTGTCTGTGTGCTGCACGTGTCTGTGCTGGTGTGTGCCTGTGCCAGTGTGTGTGTGCTTGGGACAGGTAAGGTGCTGGGGAGTGTCGATGGGGCAGAGGCAGGAGGGGTGAGGGACTGTTGGAGGAGGGACACTGCTGCCGTCAGGGAGGAGTCCATGGACCTATTGCCCCTCTGTAGGTCAGACATGCCCGATGAGATGCCCTCCATGAACGACACCAGCTGAGTCAACAGACTGGTATGTGCATGGAGGACACTCAGCATTGCTGTCTGTCCTACATGGAGCTGGCGGAGGAGGTACACAGACTCCTCACTCAGGGCAGCAGGGGACACAGGTGCAGGGGGTGCGGAGCCTGGCCCGAAGGAGACACGCTCCCGAACATGGGAGCCTCCACGGACCTCGGGAATGGGAGCCGACGGGAGGGCGGTGGTGGTGGTGGTGGTGGCGGGGACAGCAACACTAGCTGGGGTGTGGGGGCTGCTGACACCCGCCTCCATAAGGGAGTCATCGTCCGAGCTGCTGTGGTCCTCAGCTGAGGTGGATGGTGCTGAGGACTCCTCGGTGTGGCTCCCCTCACCCTCCGTGCCACTGGGTCCCTCTGACCACTCCTCGGCTGCTGACCCAGTCTGGCTCTGCAGCTCCTCCTGGTCCGTGGAGCTGTCCCCTCCTGTGGCCATGGATGTTTCTGCAGTCAATAGGGAAACAGACAGACATCAGTCAGCTGCACCGAACGCACACACCACAGTAAGTACAGCACATTACATAGCAAGCCCTGGCATCCTTAGTTGAACATTGCTAAAAGTGCCCAAACAGAACAGGAGAAGTCAATTGTCAGTCTGATGGTCAACCATGGCACTTACATCCCACCTGGCCTTGCACCCATCTGTCTGCTGTCTGTTGGATGGCAATACCCCATTGTGGACACATGCACCACCTACACAGTATATGGACAGTGCAGAGAACCCGGTGAAGCATGTGGACATGCACACATCACAACTCTTGCCACTGAGTCAGTACAGGTGTCCGAATGAAAGGGATGCCCAGAGTCAAATAGGAAATGCATGTGATGCATACCAACGACAGACACCATGATGCACCCATGTCCTGATAGCCATTGCCACAATGGTGTGCATGTAGCACATGTCACTCCCCTGCAGGATCACTATTAGGAAGTCACATGCCATAGCACAGGCATGCCTGCAGTGCTAAGTCATACATCACTGTCTCCAGTCACATGGGCAGGGCAGCCAGACAACAACACTCTGCACTGTGTCACAATAGTAGGTCATGGGGAATGCAAGTCCTGGAGCTGAACAAGTGCACATGTACATCCCCCACACACCACATCATCTGAACCCTCATCTGTCCAGGTCATACCCATTGGACATATGGGAGACCTGTGACACTACCCTCTGCACCTGAGCACCTCACAATCTGCTGTGAATGGGAAACAGCTGCCTGAACTTCACATTCGCATACCCCAGTCTGCACGGTCAGGTGATCAAACACCTATGTGTCACACAAGTATCGTCCCCCATGGTCACATCTCCGGTGGCATGCGGAGCCCCATCCGAGAAACACCCCAGCAGACCTGACACCGAAGCCACAGCACACTGACACAGAGGCAGACACCTGAGGGGACAAATCACTGAGCACAACGTGTCAGCTGATACACGGGAGTGGGAGTACAGAGTGTATTGTATGGCCTGGAGTAGGCATGACTGTCCTGCCCCACATGAATGAGGGATGAGCCCTGGACAGTAGGCAGCTGGATAAGTATGTGTGACACACGTTATATACACACTCCTGGGGCCCAAACATTGTTCCCACCCGCAGCATGGGTGTGTGCCAGATACCCCAGGCACATGTGGTGGATCAGCTCTGCAATTGGACCACATATCAAAGTAACACGCAGATTACATGTCAGAACACAGCCATTGTGTAAGCAATGGACCCACCCATGATGCCCACCACAGAGTTAGGGAAACAGATGCTGTCCCCCACCTTGAGTCTAGCAAACTGCAAGGACACAGTACCCAAGTGACACAATTCCCTGACTGTAAGGGCCACACCAGGGTATCAGATGAGGAGTGGGCAGTGCACAATAGAGGGACATGGGTCCTGGACCACATGACTGATGTACTGTGGATGTTTAACCAGGCCAGAGGAGGGCACATAGCATGGCAGACATAGTTCACAATGCAGTCATGGACTCACCCCTCCTTGCTGCTCTCTGGCCTTCAGCTGCCCATCCAGATCAGGGAAGACCACCGCCAGGATCCTCAGCATGTGGGGGGTCAGGGTCCGGTGTCCGCCCCTCCTGCGAGGAGGTGACAGCTTCAGCTGGACCCGTGCGATCCTCCGGGTCCAGCCCCGAAGGTCCTGCCACCTCTTCTGGCAGTTGCGGATCCGGCGCTTGTAGACCCCCACGGATCTCACTGCCCAGACGATGGTCAGCCATATCTGCTGCTTCTGGTGGGCATCAACCTGTGAGGATGACAAAGTGAGAATGCCATTACTACACATGCAACATATCCGTGCATTACACAGTTGGATATACATGTCTCAATCACAGGGGCACATGATGTACACAGGCAGTGCAACGATGGCTATGGACAGTATGCCAGCAGTTCCTACATGGTATCATTGCCTGGGAAGTAAAACCTTGTTTAAATGCACTGTCACTGCACTATACCTGTCCAGTGCATGTAACTACACACTATGGGGGTGACAACTACTCAGTGAGCCTGCTAGCCAGTGGCGTGCAGACTGTTAGCCTTGCTAGTCAGACAACATGCACATTTAGAAAGGCAGTGGACAGAACACTCACCTGCTCCCCTGCTTTCCCATACAGCTTGCTGTACTGTGGAAGGAGGTTGTCCAGCAGGGCCTGGTTCTCCTCAGTGCTGAAGGCTGGGGCTCTCTCCACAGTACGTGCCATTGCAGAGTCCAGAGGATGCAGATACAGCAGCAGTGTAGTGGCAGATGTCGTCCTGGAGCATGTAGTGCAGGCAAGTGAGCTCTCAGGGGAACAGCCAGCATTATATGTGTGCTGCAGAGGCAGATACTGTCCCATGTGTCCAAAGTGATAGGTCCAAGTCGTTTGCATCTTCTGAATCTGGCCAATCATGGAATTGCACCACTTACACACGCCCCCAGCATCCTTCAAATGTTCAACGTCATGACACCCATGAAATTGCAACATTGTTGTGGGTGACCAACTGAATTTACAGCATCAGACTCGTTCAAATTTTGAAAACGCGTCCGTTGCCAGGCCAGGCCAGGCCATAGCCAATGGGTGCGCACCGATCGGACCATTGCTGTTCAATGCGTACCTAGGATACAACGCGTACCCGCACACATTGAATGCAATGGGCCGGCCGGGCACACCGATCGGACCATTGCTGTTCAACGAGTACCTAGGATACAACGCATACCCGCACACATTGAATGCAATGGGCCGGCCAGGCACACCGATCGGACCATTGCTGTTCATCGCGTACCTAGGATACAACGCGTACCCGCACACATTGAATGCAATGGGCCGGCCGGGCACACCGATCGGACCATTGCTGTTCATCGCGTACCTAGGATACAATGCGTACCCGCACACATTGAATGCAATGGGCCGGCCGGGCACACCGATCGGACCATTGCTGTTCAACGCGTACCTAGGATACAACGCATACCCGCACACATTGAATGCAATGGGCCGGCAAGGCACACCGATCGGACCATTGCTGTTCATCGCGTACCTAGGATACAATGCGTACCCGCACACATTGAATGCAATGGGCCGGCCGGGCACACCGATCGGACCATTGCTGTTCATCGCGTACCTAGGATACAATGCGTACCCGCACACATTGAATGCAATGGGCCGGCCGGGCACACCGATCGGACCATTGCTGTTCATCGCGTACCTATGATACAACGCGTACCCGCACACATTGAATGCAATGGCCAATGTGTGCGCACTGATCGGTCCATTGCTGTCCAACGCGTATTGCGAATACAACGCGTACCAGCACACATTGAATGCAATGGCCAATGTGTGCGCACTGATCGGTCCATTGCTGTCCAACGCGTCCCTGTACAAGTCACTGGCATATGTCACCATGCCTGTCACAGGTGAACATATGCCAGCCACATATACTTCCCAGGGAGTGAGGGGCACACCTACAACACCACAGTATCCTACGGCATGTAAGGCTGCATTACCTATTCCGTGTATGGGGGTGAACATGTTGTTCTGTGGGTGTCACTTGGGGGCAGCCACCCCCAGGCTGTGCACATGTTCATGGGGACAGAATCCTTGGTGTTTCGTGTACATGACGACTGTGATGTGCAACTGTTCATATCTGAGCATGTGGCATGGTCACATTTCACGGTGGTGTATGTGTATGTCATGTCACATACCCCATGAGTCCCATGTGGGACGGTATGTTTAACCCAGGGTAACCCATTGGCACAATGGTGATGGTCCTCCAAAGTCTGTGTGCATGTTGTGTTTCCAATGTCTCTGATTTCATGTGCACAATGGGAGGCAGTCTCCATATCCACGTTGTTTGTGCATGGACTTTGATGTTGTGCGTGTGTGTTCACTGACGTCCATGTCTGTCCTGCCGAGGCAACAGGGACCACTACCTGTGGGGGTCATGGTTGTTTTGCTGTGGTGTATACATGATACACCATGTCATGCCAGTGTCCATGTGGCAATACAGGGTCCCTGGGAATCTATCTGTCGTTGAGCTGTGATGCCTGGGGCACATCTGTCCTCACATGTCACTGTGGGGTGTGTTTGTAATGTGGCAGCAGGAGATGGGAACTGTGACACGGCCTCATGATATCCAATGGCACGACCTGGGACTTATTGATGCCACTTGTTGAACTGTGATGTTAGATGTTGGCCATGTGTGTGCCATACATATCCTTACGGAACTGCACACATCATGTACTTGTGCCTCATAATGATGTATCATGTGATGTTGAGTGTGTTCAATGCCACATATGTGGGGTGACTGACAATCTTGCTATCTTCACCTATGCACTGCAGGGCACCAGCTGTCCTTAGACCATTCCCTGACCTGGCAACGATGGTGGAACATGACAGCATCCGACGGTACCGCTTCACCAGGCAGCTGATTGAGGATTTGGCAGTGCGCTTGGCACCACATTTGCAACCTGGCCGGCCGTACCCTACAGCGCTGACCCCCAAGGTGAAGGTGATGGCAGCCCTACACGTCTTTGCCACCGGTACCTTTCAACACACTCTGGCGACTGCTGGTGGGATGTCACAGACCATGTTCAGCCGTGTGCTCCGGGATGTTTTGGAGGCTATGTTGATATACCTGAACCAGTACATCTATTTCCCTAGACTCCAACGACTCACTGGCGTGAAGAGTGACTTCTATGCCCTGGGGAGGATGCCGCATGTCATTGGCTCCATTGATGGGACACATGTGGCTTTGGTTCCACCACAGGCCCAAGAGCAGGCATACAGGAACCGCAAACTACACCACTGGATTCAAGCTAGCCTGGCTGAAGAAGGGTGATGCCCTGAAACCGGTCCCAGGATGCTTGTTTCCGGTCCAGGGAGGACCTGGCTTGGCAGTTCGGGCTGGACTGTTCCCACAAGGACCAGGGTCAAGACTGATTTGCATATGGCTGGGTCCAAACTGGGGTGGTGTGGTGAGCAAAAGAATGATGGATTTAACCCAGATCCTTGTGACTGGGGGTGAATGTTTGCATTGTCCAGCATTCCGTCCATCAATTGTTTCTTTTGCATTTGTCGCCCTAAGTGGGAAGGGTATGCCCAGACGTGGGTCCCGTGCTCACTACACCACTGGATTCAAGCTAGCCTGGCTGAAGAAGGGTGATGCCCTGAAACCGGTCCCAGGATGCTTGTTTCCGGTCCAGGGAGGACCTGGCTTGGCAGTTCGGGCTGGACTGTTCCCACAAGGACCAGGGTCAAGACTGATTTGCATATGGCTGGGTCCAAACTGGGGTGGTGTGGTGAGCAAAAGAATGATGGATTTAACCCAGATCCTTGTGACTGGGGGTGAATGTTTGCATTGTCCAGCATTCCGTCCATCAATTGTTTCTTTTGCTGGTGGTCTGTCTAGCAGATATGACCATCTCACACGTGTGTGCCCGTTTCCCTGGTTCTGCACACGATGCCTACGTGATGAGGAGTAGTCGCATCCCGAGGATGATGGCACAGATGCCGAACCAGCATGCCTGGCTTGTTGGTGTGTACTGACTTTGTACCATTGTGTGTGTTCTGCTATGTAGTGTTCCACCCTCTTTTCCAACTCTGCTAATGTGCAATTGTCTGTATGTAGGTGACTCCGGATACCCCAACATGCCATGGTTGCTGACGCCCCTCAGGAACCCTGTGACACCAGCCCAGATGCGCTACAATGAGGCACATGGTCAGACCAGGAGAGTGATTGAGCGGACATTTGGTCTCCTGAAGAGCCGCTTCCGCTGCCTCGACAAGACAGGAGGGTCCCTCCCATATGCCCCAGCAAAGGTGTGCAAGATTGTCATTGTCTGCTGCATGCTACACAACCTGGCAGTGCGGAAGGAGTTGCCTCTCATCCTGGATGACGATGACCAATGTCCACCACCTGTGGAGGATCCTGGCCTGGACCACGATGCCAGTGATGATGATGATGATGATGGTGATGTCCGCACACAGCTCATCACCAACTTCTTCAGCTGAATGTGAGTATCCAGAGATGTCATGTCAATGATGTGAGTTTGCATGATATGTGTTGGTGGTGCTCTGGTGCTGTTTGAGTGTGTCCATGGGCTGCATGACTGTATGCGTGTAGCGATGTGTCCTTACAGGTAGTCTGTACTCCCCAACAGTGTTGACATGCTAACTTGGTTCTGGGTGGGTATCTTGTGACATGTATTGTGCATGAGTATTGCAGTTCTGTCCTGTTCTTCAGTGCTTTTGACTGTGTGTCATTTCTGTCCTTCACAGGGTACTTTCAGAGTCGTTTGGTCAACTGTGATCCCCAACACCGTGATTCGACTTCCCGGGTGGTAGCTGTCGTGTCCCTACAGGTGATGTGCACCACACCCATGGACTTCCTTCCTTCTACACTTGTTGACTGTGTGCCCGCTGCCAGGTGGGATTACCTTGCATCTGTGGTGTTTACAACATGTTGCAAATGTGTAATGAACCTGTGCTTCACTTTGTGATGTGCGTTGTCTGTGATCACACATCTGACTGACATTTGCTTACTGCACCAGTGGGCTAGTTAACACAGACTGTGAATAGGTGTTGGGTCTGTGCAATGCAACGTATTTCCTGGCAACATCAGTGTAGGCGATGAGTCAGATGGCCATGGTGTGTATGTGTTGTGTAGCCCTGGTGGTGTGCCTCCCTCATATGTGTGACATCGCCATGACTCACATACCGGTGTTGTACTTGCTGTAGCAGTTAGCATGCACAGTGTCATTTCCCAGATCATCATCGCCACGTCTGAGACAACATAGGAATCACAACAGAGGCAAGTATGGTGTATTAGTGAGTTTATTGACATACATGTGTGAGTATAGTGCACAGGATGGTGGGTGCTATACATTGTGATTGTAATCCAAAGTTCCTAGATGATTTGGAAGTCCTGGTAGCAGAAATGTCCAGAGTAAAGTCCACAGTAATCTGAGACATTGGTCCAACTTGAGCTCCCCATGTCATGTGGGAGAGTTGTGTTGCAGTCAACAGGATGAACAGTTTGTGCACAAAGGTGATTATCCAGAACAGGTTTTGGCTTCCTGGGGGTTGCACATGGCCATCGGCCTCTCACTTGCCCCTCCTCGGACGGCCCCTCTTCTTTGGGGGGGACCCTCAGGTGCAGGCTGCTGCGGTGCAGGGGACTCTTCGCCAGAGTCATCCGCCCTCCCTGTGGCAGTTGCAGTTGTTTCAGCGCCAGATGTTGTGGGCACACAGGGAGGTGTTGACTGGTTGCTGCTCATCTGGCGGAAGCATTGTAATATGTCCCTATGCACCGCCGTCATCTCTTGCAGTGTGTCCCACTTGGACTCCACGCGGGACATGTGTGAGTCCAAGCGGGCATGATGGGCAGCCTGCTGCTGTTTAATGTCCCTGAGGAGCCCCACTACCTGGCTGAACTCTCCGGTGCTGGACTGGTACGCATCGGCTATGCGTGCCAGTTGTGGGTCATCATGCTGTCCAGACCCCTCTGCGAGCAGCAACCTATGTCTCCCACCCCTCCCACCACCCCTGGCGACACGTGCAGTACCTGAGGTGGCACACACAGGTGACCCTGGGCCACCTTGTGGGTTGTTGGTGGTGGTGGTGTCCATGGCCCCACGTTGGTCCAGGGTCCCTGTGCTGGTGGTGGTGGTGCTCCTTGGTCTGTCCATGTCGGCAGGGGTGGTATGTGTGTTGACAGTCGTTGGAGGGGTGGGTGCAGGGGGTGCAGCTGGTGGTCCTGCTGGTGCTGCATGATGACTTGCTCCGGAGGTACCAGGTAGGTCTTCTTCATCCGAGGAGGGCAGAGGCTGTTCCACACCAGTGAGCTCCGTATCCTCTTGAGCCTGGGACGAGGACTCCTCAGCATCTGCTGCTGTGTCCCCATCATCACCTGTTTTTGGGAGACACAAACAATGTATGTTATGTTTCTGCAGGCATCAATGGTTGACACACCTGACAGTTGTGACTGTGCCTCTGGATGCGGGCCTGTACATTGCATTGTCCTGAGTTGTCACAGTCAGGGGTTGATATTGGTGTAGCACATTGTCCTGCATTATTTGGGCATTTCTATGTGAATGTTGGGGTGTGTAAATGGTCTGCATTGGTTGTATTTGGTTGACATCCGGCCCTCCTTCCCACCCAGCCAGATATTCCACCATGGAAGGTGCTTCCATTGCAGGGTGTGCAAGTTGTCTTTCAGGATGTCAGTCAGTGGTGTCCTGCTGTTGGTTGGTGCACAGTTGCCAGCAGGGCCTTGTGCTCCCCACAGCAGTAGCCAGTGTCAGCCATCTTGTCAGTTGTTTTCCACTCCCTGTGATGTGCGCATGGTTCAGGGTGGTGTTGATGGGACAGTTGTGGGGGTGACCAATATCTGTGACTACCACTCCCATCATGCTATTGCGTCCACCCCACTTCCCAGCATGCCCATACTTACTTGCTTTTGGGTGGACTTCAGTGTGTGTGAGTGTGAGAGCAATGGCAAGATGGCTGACAGTGGTGTCCTGCTGTTGGTTGGTGGGCAGTTCCCAGCATGGCCTTGTGCTCCCCACAACAGAGCACCAGTGTCAGACATCTTTGATGGGGCTTTCCACTCTCTGTGGGGTGTGCATGCTTGAGTGTGAGCTTGCTGGGCCATGTGGGTGGGGGATGTTGAGCTGTGACTACCACTCCCATCATGCTATTGCCTCCACCCCACTTCCCAGCATGCCCATACTTACTTGCTTTTGGGTGGACTTCAGTGTGTGTGAGTGTGAGAGCAATGGCAAGATGGCTGACAGTGGTGTCCTGCTGTTGGTTGGTGGGCAGTTCCCAGCAGGGCCTTGTGCTCCCCACAACAGAGCACCAGTGTCAGACATCTTTGATGGGGCTTTCCACTCTCTGTGGGGTGTGCATGCTTGAGTGTGAGCTTGCTGGGCCATGTGGGCGGGGGATGTTGAGCTGTGACTACGACTCCCATCATACTATTACCTCCACCCCACTTCCCAGCATGCCCATACTTACTTGCTTTTGTGTGGACTTCAGTGTGTGTGAGTGTGGGAGCAATGGCAAGATGGCTGACAGTGGTGTCCTGCTGTTGGTTGGTGGGCAGTTCCCAGCATGGCCTTGTGCTCCCCACAACAGAGCACCAGTGTCAGACATCTTTGATGGGGCTTTCCACTCTCTGTGGGGTGTGCATGCTTGAGTGTGAGCTTGCTGGGCCATGTGGGTGGGGGATGTTGAACTGTGACTACCACTCCCATCATGCTATTCCCTTCACCCCACTTCCCAGCATGCCCATACTTACTTGCTTTTGGGTGGACTTCAGTGTGTGTGAGTGTGAGAGCAATGGCAAGATGGCTGACAGTGGTGTCCTGCTGTTGGTTGTTGCACAGTTCCCAGCATGCCCATGCTTCCTTCCCTTTGACTCTGCTTCCCTGTGGGGTTGTGTGCCTGTGCTGACAAGATGGCTGACAGTGTTATCCTGGGGTTAGTTCTGCTACAGGTCCCATGTGTGTCCCTGTGCTTCACACAGCATAACCCAGGGTGGTGGTTCTTTGTGGGATCTTCAGTTAGGATGTGAGGCATTGCATTCTCCCAGGTGGGTTATGTGGAGTTTGAGTTGAGGGGTGTGTGAGGGGAGGTGCTTGTGACTATGGTCAGTGCTGTGAGTCCTCCTTCCCACCCAGCCAGATATCCCACCATGGAACGTGCTTTCATTGCAGGGAGTGCAAGTTGTCTTTCAGGATGTCAGTCAGTGGTGTCCTGCTGTTGGTTGTTGCACAGTTGCCAGCAGGGCCTTGTGCTCCCCACAGTAGTACCCAGTGTCAGCCATCTTGTGAGTCCTTTTCCACTCCCTGTGATGTGAGCATGGTTGAGAGTGGTGTTGATGGGCCAATTGTGAGGCTGACCAATATCTGTGCCTACAACTCCCATCATGCTATTGCCTTCACCCCCCTTCCCAGCATGCCCATCCTTCCTTCCTTTTGACTCTGCTTCCCTGTGGGGTGGGCTGCCTGTGCTGAATGGATGGCTGGGAGTGTTGTCCTGGCAGTTGTTTGGCTAAAAGTCCCAAGAGTGTCCCTGTGCTTCACACAGCATAACCCAGGGTGGTGGTTCTTTGTGGGATCTTCAGTTAGGATGTGAGGCATTGCATTCTCCCAGGTGGGTTATGTGGAGTTTGAGTTGAGGGGGTGTGTGAGGGGAGGTGCTTGTGACTATGGTCAGTGCTGTGAGTCCTCCTTCCCACCCAGCCAGATATCCCACCATGGAACGTGCTTTCATTGCAGGGAGTGCAAGTTGTCTTTCAGGATGTCAGTCAGTGGTGTCCTGCTGTTGGTTGTTGCACAGTTGCCAGCAGGGCCTTGTGCTCCCCACAGCAGTACCCAGTGTCAGCCATCTTGTGAATCCTTTTCCACTCCCTGTGATGTGAGCATGGTTGAGAGTGGTGTTGATGGGCCAATTGTGAGGCTGACCAATATCTGTGCCTACAACTCCCATCATGCTATTGCCTCCACCCCCCTTCCCAGCATGCCCATCCTTCCTTCCTTTTGACTCTGCTTCCCTGTGGGGTGGGGTGCCTGTGCTGACTGAATGGCTGGGAGTGTTGTCCTGGCAGTTGTTTGGCTAAAAGTCCCAAGAGTGTCCCTGTGCTTCACACAGCATAACCCAGGGTGGTGGTTCTTTGTGGGATCTTCAGTTAGGATGTGAGGCATTGCATTCTCCCAGGTGGGTTATGTGGAGTTTGTGTTGAGGGGGTGTGTGAGGGGAGGTGCTTGTGACTATGGTCAGTGCTGTGAGTCCTCCTTCCCACCCAGCCAGATATCCCACCATGGAAGGTGCTTCCATTGCAGGGAGTGCAAGTTGTCTTTCAGGATGTCAGTCAGTGGTGTCCTGCTGTTGGTTGTTGCACAGTTGCCAGCAGGGCCTTGTGCTCCCCACAGCAGTACCCAGTGTCAGCCATCTTGTGAGTCCTTTTCCACTCCCTGTGATGTGCGCATGGTTCATGGTGGTGTTGATGGGACAGTTGTGGGGCTGACCAATATCTGTGCCTACAACTCCCATCATGCTATTGGCTACACTGACTTGCCCAGCATACACATATTTCCTTTCTTTCAGTGGGCTTCACTGTGTGGTGGTATTGTAGTGGTGGCTACTTGTCTGGATGGGTTTGTCAGTTATATTTGTGCCACTGCCTAGCTGTAGTTGTAGTTGTGTTTGTACATGTGATGACACAGTTAAATGTCACTTTGAGATGGCATGTGTTGTGTTTATCTGACTGACATACACATATTGGGATGATTCTGTTCTGGTTGCTGTGTATTTGCTAAGAGTGCATGGTTTGACTCTCCCCTTGACAGTGATGTGAGTGTGTAGTCGCAGAATATTGTGTACATTTGTTGTGTACTCACCAGGCTCTGGGATGTTTTCTAGTCCATAGACGCTCACTGGTGGTAGGATGGCCCGCACCTTCTCCTCCCAGAGCCTGAGGTATACTGGCTTGGCAGGAGGGCCACTGCCAGTGTGTTGGCTCAAGAGGTAGTCCTTCTTCAACAGCTCCTTGACCCTCCTGCGCACGTCATACCACCTGTTCTGGATGTCTGTCTTTGTGCGCAAACATGGTGATTGTGCGTTCACCCTGTCGACGATCCTCTCCCACATCTTTGTTTTCTGTGACATGGGTGTCTGTTGGACCAGTGTACCAAAGAGCTGTGGCTCTACCCTGAGGATCTCATCTACCAGGACTTCCAATTCACTATCTAGGAACTTCTGATTCTTCTTTGGGGGCATGGTGATGGGTGGTGATGGTGAGTGATGTGTGTGTTGGTGTGCAGGTGAAGGTGTGTGAGTGTGTGTTTTGCTGGGTGTATGTGAGGTTTCTATTTGTTGGGGTGCTGATGGTGTGTGGCTTGTGTGATGGATGAGCTGTGGGTGTGTGGTTGCTGTCTGTTGAGTGCTGGCAGGTAATTTGAATTTGCAAAGGATCATGGTAGGGATTTGTGTCCTTTATATGGGTGGAGTTGTGGGTGTGTCTTTGTTCCCTGCCCCCCCAGTATTTATTGGCTTTGTAATTGCTTGTTTGGCCTTTTTTTGTGTAATTTCCCTTTGTACTTTTCGTGCATGTAGGAGACGTTCTTGTGACCGAGTCGGACCCTGCAGTTGTCTCGTACGGGCTTCTCCGTTTCGTTCACGCTGTGTTTGTGCTGTTTTCTATGTTGCGTACGCGTCGGTCGCGGTGTTTTGGGTTGCTTCGCCTCGCAGTTTTGTATGCGTGTCGGTCGTACGGCTTGTCCTCCGTGCGACTCGGTCGTGTTTTCCACGCCTTGCATCGTACTTGGCGGGTGGGAGTTCGCGGGTACGTCTCGTTCGGGATTGTTCCGGGTGCGAGTCGGTCGGTTCGAATCGCGTGTTTTTCCGGCCGGATTGCTGTTTTCCGCGCGGCTCGGTCGTTCGGCTTGTGTTCCGTACGAGTCGGTCGGGTTTTGCTCGCTTCTCATCGTACTTGGCGGGTCGGGCTGCACCGGTACATGTCGGTCGGAATAAATTCCGGCTCCGAATCGGTCGGTACGTTTTCCGGCCGGAATCGGAATCGGCCCCTATATGTTTCTAAGGGGTCGATTACGATGGCGGACAAAGTCCGCCCGCCATCGCATTGGCAAAAGGGACTGCCCGCCATAGGTGCGGCGGTCCCGCCATACAAATCAGGATGCGCCCGCAACACTGGCGGGCAGATCTCGTATATTTTACATTGTGGCGGCGGTGCTGCAAGCAGCACCCGCCGCACTGTAAAATATACATGTCGTGCTTTTACATGCACAACGTGACAGGCACCGCGCGGTGCCTGCCACATTGTACATGCAAATACAGGGGGGTACCATAGGTACTCCCATGTGCACCCCCCACCCCCCAACAGCAGGAACCGCCAGCCTTTCCATGGCGGCAATGCAGCCATGGTAAGGCTGCTCTCAGCCTGCATCGTAAAATGGATGGCGGTGTCTTCCAGACACCGCCACCATATTCAACACGTTTTCCGCCGGTCAACGAGTCGACTGGCGGAAAAGCAGCAGACGGTTTTTCCGTCCGCCGCAGACCCCCCAGCCATCATGATATGGGGGGGTCTTTGCTGTCTGGATGGTGGGCGGATCGCCCCTGCCGGGCCGGCGGTAACCACCGCCAGCCCGGCGGGGGCAATCCGCCCTCCATCGTAATCGGCCCCTATGTTTTGTAAAAATTTATAATAGATATGTTTTGTTTTTATTATATGTTGTATAGTAGTTGATATTTTGTTTGTTTTTAAATTGGAATTTTCTTAAGTGTGAATAGTAATTTTTACCCCTTTGCTATCCTACACTTTTCCTACTGTTGCACTCGCTGGAGTGGGAATAGTAATTTTTACCCCTACGCTATCCAACACTTTCCCTATTGTTGCACTCACCAGTCCTCTTATGGAGCTTTTTCAAAAGTTCCTCCAAACTTCTGGTACTTGTTCCTGAAGTTCCTCTTGATGGTTCAAAGTGTCCAACACACAAATCCAAGAGCCTAGAAGCTCTGAGATGGCCCTTGGAAGTTTGGGACTACAATTCCCACACTGCACCTGGCCAAATCCTAAAAAGTCCACTGGACACACTCCAGACTGGGGACTTCTTGAGGGAGATGGTGCAGGGAAGCTCTGTTGACCTGTTGCTTTCAGGAAGACAAATCCTTAATTCTTTTTAAAGGAAGGCAAATTCCTCAGGGCTGGAGTTCCAAATGTGCAGCAGGAGCAGATCTGAGTTGCTATGCAGCTCTCACATATTTATCCAATCATCTGGGGTGACAAGTAGGGGGGCACCCCTGTCCAATGAGGTGAAGGGTACCATCCAAAAATATGACAACATGCTCAAAAGTGTGGCATATTCTTGTCCCACAAAGCACTGTATTTCATAATTCAAGATGGAGAATTCCTCTCCTTGGAAGTAAGACCTGGCTAAACCAACCTGCTAGTGTGGCTCATTTCCATTAACACTCCCCCTGCAAATTCAATTTCTGGGGCTGCCATCTGGCTAGAGGAGTACAGGAAGAGGGAGTAGGCTTGGCTGGCATTCCCATCTTTCCTGCTCTCTTTGCAGCCCAGTTTGGTTTTACCCAGTCCCCTCTCTAGCCTGTTAGCTGCAGCTGCAAAGCTCCCCCCATCAGATATCCTGTCTCAATGCAGGCCACTTTTCACCTCATCAAAGCAGTTTGGCTAAGCCTGTCAAGACTCACTAATCAGGAGAGGCTGCTAGAAGCGGGGATTTTGACTCACAGAAAGTTCCATAACTTATTTTCTGTATTAGTCATGATAAATTCAACAGTTGCAAGTTGCTGGATTTATCATTTCCAATCTTTTAAGTCCTGGAATATTATTTTAGGTGACTCATCAATAGTTACAATATATTACAGTAGTCCCATGTTATCCTATAGAGCTACAGTTGAGAAAACGCAATTGGCAGCATTTCCCTCACCAGGGCATATAAAACATCTTTTCTAATGCCCTGCTTATAGTAACATGGCACCTCACCTATGGGGCACTTAGGAGAGACCTTATGGATGTCTTATATGTCACAATACGGTAGATTGCCACTTTGGAAGTTCCTTTATTCCAAAGTTGAATTTGCATATAATTTACTTTTAAAGACAGTCTACAAAGCAGGGCTGCCTTTAAAAAGGACGATACAAAAGGGGATGATGGACGGAACGTTTGAGCCAATCAAACACTCACCCCCAGTCAACTGATCTGGGTTTAATCCATCATCATTCTTTAGCTCACTCCACCACCCCAGTTCAGACATGGCCATATGCAAATCAGGGGTATGCCCAGACGTGGGTCCCTTGCTCACTTTGCCACTGGATTCAAGCAAGCCTGGCTGATGACGGCTGGAATGCCAGAAACCGGTCCTAGGATGCTTGTTTCCGGTCCAGGGAAGACATGGCTTGGCAGTTCGGGCTGGACTGTTCCCATGAGGCACAGGGTCAGACTGATTTGCATATGGCCATGTCTGAACTGGGGTGGTGGAGTGAGCTAAAGAATGATGATGGATTAAACCCAGATCAGTTGACTGGGGGTGAGTGTTTGATTGGCTCAAGCGTTCCGTCCATCATCCCCTTTTGTATCGCTTTGTTCGCCCTAAGTTGGCGGGGGTATGCCCAGACGTGGGTCCTTTGCTCACTTTGCCACTGGATTCAAGCAAGCCTGGCTGATGACGGCTGGAATGCCAGAAACCGGTCCTAGGATGCTTGTTTCCGGTCCAGGGAAGACATGGCTTGGCAGTTCGGGCTGGACTGTTCCCATGAGGCACAGGGTCAGACTGATTTGCATATGGCCATGTCTGAACTGGGGTGGTGGAGTGAGCTAAAGAATGATGATGGATTAAACCCAGATCAGTTGACTGGGGGTGAGTGTTTGATTGGCTCAAGCGTTCCGTCCATCATCCCCTTTTGTATCGCTTTAAAAAGGACAGCATGCAACACAGCATTGCGCATTCCAGTGCAGAAAATATACTGAGCCTCTAATCCTCCCTGCCCTATTATATACGAAGGACTTATAGGTAGTTACAGAGGTCTGTCATTGGCAATTGTAATTATACCTAATTACCATACACATTTTTAATCAGAGCACTGGCCCTGGGCCTGGTTAGCAGAACCCAGGGCGCAGTCATTGTCAGTTACCACCAGCATCAGTCATAAAATGAGGGTAATCAGGCCAAAAAGGATGACTTTCTTACACATATTGATACTGTCCTCATTAACTACAATGGTGAAAGGTTTAGTTTTTTACTGTGACACATTTTCAAAGACAGTAGGCCTGCCTTGATAATGATAATTCTGCCATCTTATATTGTGATATGGCGTCTGTTGGAAGGTGCTTCATTAGTAGGTGTAGGTAGGTACCTAAAACAAGTAGTAAGGGTACAAACACAATATAAGTTTCAGTCAAGGTCTCAATAAATTATTCCCGTACTGAACCTCTGGTATCTGGCTGCGAGCTGACAGTATTAACATAGGAGGCAGGGGTGTAAAGCATTTGAAAACACCAACACATTAAATAAGTAGATACAACACACAATAAAAATCCAACACCAATTGTTAAACATAGGAAATATTTGGATGATTAAAATGACACTAAAATGACAAAAATACAATGTAGGGAACCGGATACATGAATATTTGAAGATTAAATGTTTTCTAGTGCTTAAAAACGAAAAGCGCTAACTTGAGACATCTGGTTGTGTTAGATCGGGACAAAGTCAAAGTTTTAGGCTGACACGATGGAGTGTGGATCCGATCTAATGAGGTGTAGGGCCCGGTCAATTTTTACCTTTTTGACGTAGTCACTTTTTTGGAGCTTTTTCTCTCGACGTTGAGTGGGTCTCCTCGGCAGGCCGGCTTTGGGTTTGACGACGGTGGCTTGCTTCAGTAGGATGCCTCGGTCATTCCTGGAAGTCAAATCAGTGACAAAAAGCTCTGGAGCTTCAGCTGGACAAACCTGAATTTCAGGCCGGGTCGCGGTTTGACCTCGCCGGCTTGACTATCGACGAAGAGTCAGTTAACCTATCGAGCTTTTTGGTCAAAATGCTCCAAATGATCTCAAACTTCTAGAGATGCCTCAAGAAGGTCCTTTTGGGATCTTGATGGGTCCACAACACCAGCCAAGGTTCCAGAAGCTCTGAGTTGCTCCTTGGAGAGTTCCCACAATGCACATGGCCAAATCCTTTAAAGTCCAGCTGGTTCTTTCTTGTTAGAGATGATGCAGGTGGAGCTCTTTAAATCTGTTGCTTTCATGGAGTCAACTCCTTAAACATTTAGTGCAAAGCAAAGCCATTCTTTTGCTGTAGTTCCAAAGTTGGCAGCAGTTGCAGTCATTCAGAGTGCACTCCTCTTGTTGCAGGCCAGAGGTTCCAGCAGGATAGTCCTTCTTCTTCTTCAGGCAGGGATTTGAGTTTCTGGGCAGCTCTCCCATATTTATCCAGCCTTGTGGGCTGGCAAGCAGGGAGGCACCCCTGACCAATGAGGTGCAGGGTTCAACCCTCAATGATGACCACTTCCCCTGGGTGGCAAATTCTTTTCCCAGAAGGCATTGTTCCATGACATCCAAAATGGAGAAAATCTCTCCTGGAGCTTAAGGTCTGGCCAACCCAACCTACAAGTGTCGCTAACTTCCCCTAATGCTCCCCTGCCAGCCCCTCTGCCAATTCCATTGCAGGGGCTCCCATCTTGTTGGGGATGCAATAAGTGGGGGTGGGCCTGGTTCCTGTCCTCACTGTCTTCTCCCTTTGAAGACCAGTTTGACTACCCAGCCTCCTTTTTGTCTTTTGGCCTGCTGCTGCAGATCTCCTCCCACCAGATGTCTATTTTGTCTCAGTCCAGGCCACTTCACACCTAATCAAGAGTGTTTGGCTCAGCCTGTCCAAGGCTTGCCAAAAGAAGAGGCTGCTACAGGGCTGAATTCAGGTACATCAGAAAAGCAAGTTTATAGTCATAATACATCCAACCCAGGCAAGTTGCTTGATTCATTGCAACTATCATTTTCATACTTTGAAGGATTATTTTAGCTCACTTCTGTCAATAGTTAGACTTTATCAAGGTTAAACAAAACCTTCTCATGTTAGCCTATGGAGATAATGCACTACAATGGGGAAAAACTGAATCAGCAGTTTTTCCATCACCAGGGCTTATAAAACATCATTTATAATGTCCCTGCTTACTTTAACATGGCACCGTAACCTTGGGGCACATGGGGTAGACCTTAGGGGTGACCTATTTGCAAAAATAAGGTAGTTTAAGACTTTGGAAGTACCTTTAATTCCAAAGTCGAATTTGCATATAGTTTTACTTAAAAAGCAGCCTGTAAAAAAGCAGGGCTGACTTTTAAAATGACAACAGGCAACACAGAAGTGCACACTTAAGTACATTGAAATATTTCTGGGCCCCTGAACCTACATGCCCTACCATATACTAGGGGCTTACAGGTAGGTTGTCATACCAATTGTAATAGCACTGGCCCTGGGCCTGGTTAGCAGGGCCCAGGGCACATTCATAGCGGGTAACCATCAGTATCAGTCAAACAATTTGGGTGATCAGCGCAAATAGAATGACTTTGTCACAGCATCTAGTAGAGGTGGGGGATATTGTGGTATAGGGTTCAGGACCCAATAGGCCATAAAGTGAGATAAGGGTATCATCAAAAGGAATTTCCATATATATGACTGTATTTATTTGTAATTAATGCACAATATTTATTAGTGTTTGTGTGTAATAAAAGTACTGTTCATTTGTAAAATAAAAAGCACTGACTGGACAATAATTTATTGAGTATCGTTGTTGCGAACCAGCAAGCTGGAATTACTAGCCCACACCACTTCCCCCAAGTAGACCTTGGACTTCTCTGCTTCCCACCCTGAGAGAGTCAAGTACTACAATGAGGTACTGAGTTCCCAGTCAAAAAGACAATTGTGGACAAATCACTTGTGACGGTCTTACATCATTACAACTAATAACCTAATTTCTAAAAGCATACTTTGCCAAGAGGCAGCAGTGCACTGTACAAGGTCCATGCTTTAGTATACAGCTATGACCTTAAAACGTTATTCCAAAGGCTTATTAAAAATTACTAATACTGGACAGGTGCAGTTGCCACTTAGATGACAAAATAGGAGCTGATTCTTTAAAGCATTAATGAATATGGAAAGTAGAGCTGCAGGAGTAGTCTTTTGCATACCCTTAAATCCTTTGTGAATCAGCCCTTTGTTTTATACTACATGCATATCAATATTCACTGAGCATTCTCATTTTATTTCTAAGTTGGAATTTTAGGGGCGAATTTACAAAGGAATGTAGGAGTACCTAAATAGTACAGGAATAGTACTTTAAGAGTTGTACCCTAAGTTCCAGAGTCCCAAAGTCTCCTAAATTTGATGATGTGGTCATATATGCATCTCTCCAAAACAGAGATGGTGGGTTAGAATGTGGTGAAGCAGTGATTCAGTCTATTTTTGGGTAAAAGGAATCTTCCTTAGGGCTTGAATTGGCAATAGTTTCAGTTTTTGGGTTTTCCTTCTCTGCAAGAGTTGATATAACCGTTTGCGGATAGCCGTTGTTTTCACACCATAAACAACTGGGTTAAACATGGGTGGGACCACAAGATATAGGTTGGCCAGCAGGATGTGAATGTATGGAGGTATGTTTTTACCAAACCTATGTGTAAAGAAAGAAAAAAATGCTAGGATATAAAATATCAATATAATGCACACATGGGCTGCACAGGTGCTGAGGGCCTTCAGACGGGCATCTTTTGACGGAAGATGGAAAACAGCCTTGAGAATTAGGACATATGAAACGACAATGAACATAAAATCTAATCCAGTGGACAAGAAAGCTGCCGTGAGGCCATACACACTGCTGGGTGTGATATCCGAACATGACAGCTTGGCTATCACCATGTTTTCACAATATGTGTGATGAATGATGTTGTCTCCACAATACTGCAATACTTTTACAAAGTAGATGCCGGGTGTGACAAATACAAAGCTTCGGGTGATGCACACAATTCCTATTTTTCCGATAGCCTTGTTGGTGAGGATAGCTGTGTATCGTAGAGGCTGGCAAATGGCCACATAGCGGTCAAAGGCCATGGACAGCAAAATCGCAGACTCAAGCAAAAAGTAGAAATGGACAAAAAACGCCTGGATGATGCAGCCATCGAAGGTCACTCCTCCAGCATGGAACCAAAGGATACTCAGCATTTTGGGCAAAATGGTGGAAGACAGAATAAGATCAGTGACAGATAGCATTGAAAGAAAGAGGTACATGGGTTCATGGAGGGTAGACTCAAACGCGATTATGTATATCATGGTACAATTCCCAAGGAAGGCCACCACATATGTGACACAGAAGGGGACCGCAACCCAGCCATAGTAGGATTCCAGGCCAGGGAAGCCTGCCAAAATAATTGCTGCAGGTGGTAAATGCGTATCATTAGGATCCATCAAGGTGCTCACCTGCAAAGACACACAAGATACAAGTCAGCACACTGAGTAAGTATACATTCTTTATAAAACTTAATTAATATTTTGAAGCCAGGAAGATCAGTCAGCAAAAATATAATCATGCAAATGTAATAGAGAAACATTCACAGAAATGCATTTGACCTTATAAGCACTAACCAGAAAGGATAATTCCTTGAGCGACTGATAGTAAATAACTCAAGAATCAGATATGACTCTGCTGTAGCGTTTTTTATATGAGTCCCTTTAAATCTGATGCAATTCACTGATCAGAATTTTCAGGACTCTTTTTCTGAGGTCGTTTGTAAGCAATAATTTAGCATTAGTGGAACACTCTAGGGTGCACTGTCATAGAATAAGTGTCCACCACTCTGGTCACTTGTTATGAGCTTAATGTAAGGGAGTGCAACAGAGGAAAAAGGACAATTCTATCAACAGTGATCAAGAGAACACTTGCTGTCTTGATATGAGCATCAGGGATTCAGACAACTCCTTGTGGGAGAGGATTATGTTGCCTAATGTACTCACTAAGCAATGTTGACATTGATGTGATTGAATAGGGTGTATAATACCCCTTTGTGGTTGTATATTGAAATCGGTCTGTATATGTCCTTAGTAGGTACGTATAAAATGTGGTTACGATCTATATCTTTGTTTTGTACAAAGGCAATATAGTTTATAGGCTAATTATTATCACTGAATCAAGGATTAGATGATAGTTTAATGAAATCAAGGGGTATAAAATAATAAGAACACTTTTTTTGCAGTTTTTCACGGTGTGAACTCAGATCAAGGGCATTAGGGTTACATGAACACCAGTTATATTACACAGAGTTGAATTAATCTTTTCTAAGCACTGGGAAATTAAATGATTTGCCTAGAATCACAGGATGATGAGCAAATGCTGGAACTTGAACATTCTTCCTCAGTTCCAAAATCAACAGCTCTGGCCAAAACGCCACATCCAAAGGGCATAAAATTAGCAGGATGTCGGGCGGCATGCTGAGAAGTGGGCTGTTAGAAATTGGGTTTTGGGTTGGCAGAGGTATGCACCCTGTCTAAGCAGGAACCACAGTCCTAGTCAGGGTAAATCACAACACATCCTATATAATCCTGTTGTAGCTTGGCACAGAGCAGTCAGGCTTAACATAAGAGGCAATGTATAAAATATTTGTGCACAGTGAAAACACCACAAAAATACTCCACACTAGGTTAGAAAAATAGAGCTGATTCATAAATAAAACAAGACCATAACAACAAAACAGCAAAAATCCAACAAGTAGAAGCCGAGATATGAATGTTTTAAGAATAAATACAAAATAATGCTTAGAAGCAATATGCCCTTAAATGGGTTATACGGTCGCAGTGGAATAGGGCAAGGTCAAAAGTCAGGCCATTCACGATGCAGCGCGGGCCGGATACAGGGACCCACTTGGGCCCTCTGAATCAAAGTACCTTGATCCAGGATGCATCATCGTCGATGAAGATGTGAGGGGCAGCCGAAGTTATGGGTTGATGTCGAGCCACGCAATGGACGACATGCGTCGATTTTCTCCACGCAACTGCGGTGATGAGTCGGTTCCGAGTGTGAGGCGCTGGTTCCGAATGCAATGCACTGAGTCCGTTCCACGCAATGATGAGGATGCGCTGGTTCTGACTCATGCAAAGGCAAAGATGCGCCAGTTCCGATGAGGAGGCATGCGTTCTGGATATAGAAGCACCTTAGGCCTCACTGCCAAGGGTTAGGACTGGGGGGGCACCACTTGGCAGGATAGTTTGTCCAGATGCAGGTAGTTGAAGTCATTGATTTCCCTGAGACTTAGAAAAGGAGCCAGCAAGCCCTTGGAGTCAATCTGGGTTCAAGTGATGCAGGTTGAGTACTTCTCACCCAGACAGGGGAACAGAAGGCAGCGGGGCAGCTCAGCAAGGCAATGGAACAGCAAGGCAGCAGTCCAGCAAAGTGGCAGTCCTTTCAGCAGCACAGCAGTTCTCCTTGCTGGCAGAGTGGTCATGCGTCCAGAAGTGTACTGAAGTCATGGTGTCAGAGGTCCAGTACTTATACCCAGTTGTGCCTTTGAAGTGTGGGAGACTTCAAAGAAAGCTTTAAAATGCACAGAGGCCCTCCGTTCCTGCCCGGGCTCCAGACTCACTATGTAGGGATATGCAGCCCTTTGTGTGGGGTTAGAACACAGCCTATTCATGTGTAAGTGTCAGACCCTCCTTCCCATCCTGCACAGGATGGCCCATCACAATGTAGATGGTCCATCAGTCACACCTAAGCTCCCTTTGTGTGTGGCTGTCTAGAGGGAATGCACAAAGCCCAGCTGTCATCCACCACAGACATGTATTCAGAAACAGGCAGCAGGCACAGAATGGCTAAAGTAATTAAATGTCAGCTTTCTAAAAGTGACATTTGCTAGACTGCAACTTAATATCCAACTTCACCATAAGTTGTGATTTTAAAGTGTGAGTTCAGTGACACCAAACTTGAAAAGTCTATTTCTTCCCAATTGGGAATTACACTTAAAAGAGGTAATAAGGTAATACCAATATTAACCTATGGGAAAGATAGGCCTTGAAGTAATGAAAAACACAATTGGCAGTTTTTCACTACAAAGACATGTAAAACTTAAAAGTGCATGGCCTGTCTTTTTAAATACATCTCACCTTGCCCTGTGGGTCATACAGGGCCTATAATAGGGGTGACTTATATATATAAAAAGGGAAGGTTTAGGCCTGGCAAGAGGTTCATCTTGCCAGTTCAAAGTGGCAGTGTAAAGCTATGCATGCAGGCTCTGCAGTAGCAGGCCTGAGCCATGGTTAGAGGGCTACTTGAGTGGGTGGCACAATGAATGCTGCAGACCCACTAGTAGCATTTACTTTGCAGGTCCTAGCCACATGTAGTCCACTTTACTAGGGACTTATGAGTAAAGTAAATATGCCAATTGGGGTTAAGCCAATGTTACCTTGTTTAGGGGAGTGAGCACAAGCACTTTAGCACCGGTCAGCAGTGGTATAGAGCACAGAGTGCCAAAGCCAACAAAAAAGTGTTCAGAAAAAGTGGAGGAGGAAGACAAAACATTTGGGAGTGTCCCTGCAGAGAGGGCATTTCATAGGATGAAATACATGTCTCTATGTGCGTTGCACTCGTGTCAAGTCAGTTCTCCTTGAGTTTAAGCAATTGGGCCTCATTTCATTAAGGTGAGAAATTCCAACTTTTGAAAGAAAAAAGTGAACATGTTAGACCTCTTTGAGAATGGCTTGTAATAGCGGTTAATTAAACCCACAGAAGAGAGTATGATTTTGATGCTGAATGAAGCCACAAAGACCTCAGATCACAACACTGAATTTGGCAATGCAAAGTAATTCAGTGGCAGGCTCCAAGCCGCTGCATCACAAAATACCAGAGACAGCCACCAATCAAGAGTCTGAGGGCAGCACAGAAAAAATGGTGAAAAATACAGCCAGTGCTACAGGCTCGTGTGAGAGAACAAGACTGTATGATGATGATGATGATGACATCATTAACCTGCAAGATTTGGATGCAGAGGGCCCTAGTGAAATTCTGGAGCTTAAGTATAGTGCAGGCTCTGTAAATGATATTGAAGAAGAAGGACGTGAAGTTGGAATGTGAAAAGCAAGTACAATACATTCTTATTCAGGAAAACCAGGAGTCAATTAAGCAGTGGGTAATAAGGAGATTAATTCTGTGGAAGGATGAGGTTGAATTCGTTTTTTTTATCAGCAAAAGAAAGGAAGATAATAATTCATAAAAACTTTATCTGTAAGCAAAAAGAAGCAAATGTAGAAAGGTGTCTTAGAAATGAGGAGATGGATGAGTTCAACACACTTCCGAGTGTGATAGCGGCAATCATAAATTTGTGCTTAAAGGCGGGGTGGCCAATGACTATGAGGGCTGTAAAATTCATGATCCCAGACAATTGAATCATGACTTCCTTGTGATGGCTGCTGATTATCATTAAAGATTGATATGAAACATATGCGACAAGCTCAATGGATTCTACAGAGTGAGACACATTTGTTAGCATTCAGAATGTTTTAGGATGATGAGGCACATTTTAAAGTATATTAAATGAGTGCTGCATCCATCAGAGAAAATGGAAAGCATGTACAATCGGGGTGACGAGAAAATGTGTTCCATAATTAAACATCATTAGAGTAGGAAACAGTATAAAATATATTTTTAATTTAAGTATCTTTATAGGGGTCTAAAATGAGACCTCTGACGTTTGATAAAGCATAGTAAATTAAAACATGAAGACCTTTGCGACTGCTGTTATCATGTATATGTGTTTTTTTCATTGCAGAAAAATATATTTCAACACATTAAATGAAAATGGTTTTTATTTTTTGATCAGAGCAAAAATGTCATTACATGGGATGCTAGAAAATACTATCAAAGATGTCACGTTTTAGTGGGAGGAATACATCTCGATGGTATGGAGACCTTGTTGATGTCTATGAATATGTATTGGAAAATGACGGTATAAGCTTTATATCAATGCTAATAGATATGTTGTCAAAGTACACCCTTGTGGATAGTTTGAGGGATAAATCCAGGAGCTCAGTCACAAAAGCATTCAATTACATTTTCGGCAAAGGTAGATTCGTGAAAAAGTTCCATATGGATTGAGCCAACAAGTTTGAAAAGAAAACACCAAGGGCCTGATTACGATGACACCGTTGGGGATTGGAACAGCCCAAACATAGGTTGGCGGTTCGGACCGCACAATTTGGATGAAACATCATAATTCTGACGGTGAGGCAGAGGCTGGCTCCACCATCATTATGGGATTATGTGTGTTTCTTATGCTCCGATGGGCTCCTTGAGTCTGTTGGAAGCGCAGCGGACGGTCCCTCCACCCGATGCCTTCGTCCACAGCATCGTAATGCGGCGGGATAACCGCAATGGCAGATGTTGGGCAGACCGCAACCTACCGCAGACTGCAACCGACGGTCGGTCGGTTGCAGTGCGCCTAACATCATAATCGGGCCCCAAGAGTTATGCTGAATTAATACTGGGTATAACATTTTGTCACAAACAACAAAGGTAAGGCGCAGGACATCGGAAAGTTCTACAGAACTCTCAAGGATCAAATATTGAGGTATTTTACTGCTTTCAACACTTTTCATTACGTAGACCGCTTACAAGATTTAATTGAAAGTTGCAGTTGCAGCCATAGGACCATTAAGATGTCATCTGTAGAAAAAAGCTTCAGAAAACTAGCTGAAAATTTGGAGAACAATGAATGGTCATATGTTCAAGAACACCTTAGTTTAAAAAAACATAGTCAAAAATGGTGTTTACTCTAGGATATCTTTTCTTTCAAATCTTTTTTTATTGAAATCGTGTTTATAAAAACAATAACAACAATAAACATAAAGAAAAAGAAAAGAAAAGGATGCAAATCGACAGTACCAAAGGTCACAGCATTGAAATCCAGGATTTACATTTATACTATGTCTGGACTACTTTGCAATATCACATCCTACACTGTTAATAGATAATAAAAACACTATGGGGCATATTCTCAAGGACTTATCGCCGATTTATAGGCCCTTTAGCACCGCAAAAGTGGCAATAGATTTATCGCCCTATTCTCAAGCTAGTGCAAACTGCCGATATCGCCAGTTTTCCAGCGATAGCTTCAGCAAAAAACATCACCATGGATGAGAGCGACAACTAACTCTAATGATATGCAGAGTAGGCGTTCCCATGCAAAAACACACGAAAACAACACTTCGCGATATTCTCACTGACCAGCCAGATCTGCGATGCGATCCAAAAACAGGCGATAAGGCGCGTTAGCAGGAGGGATTTAACACTTGCCTTTTACTGGTGTTAAGCAGGACAACAACCTGCAGTATGAAAGGGAGCCCAGCCCAGAGCCACATCTGAAGACCAACACATGTCATGGAGCTACTGATCATGCAGCTTGGAGACCCAAGAGGTCCACAACACCCACCGCCACCACCCCCAGGACCACCCCCCCCGGACCACCACCGAAGCAGCGCAGAACAAGACAGCGGACCTTCCGAAAACGCATCAGCCTCACAGGCTTAACGCCAGAGGATGTCATTGCCCACTACAGGCTCAAAAGGACAACCATCCTCCGCATCATGACCCACATTGCCCACAGGCTGACGGTACCAACACAGCGGACAACCAACATCCCTCCGCAGACAAAGCTGCTGGCTGTGCTGCACCTGTTGGCCTCTGGTACCTTCCAACAAACAACTGCCAGAGTCGGAGGAGTCTCACAGCCAGCCCTATCAAAGTTCCTCACACCTGTCTTGGATGCCATCATCAGTTTCATACCCCAGCACCTTCACTTCCCCCACACTGCACAGGAACAGCTGGAGACCAAGCAAGGCTTCTACGCCATAGCTGGATTCCCGCACGTGTTGGGGGCAATCGACTGCACACATGTCCTACTTGTGCCCCCTGCCGACACTGCACACAATTACCGCAACACGAAGCACACGCATTCCATTAATGTGCAGGCAATAGTGGACCACCAGGGACTGTTCACCAATGTCGTCGACAACTTCCCAGGCAGTGTGCATGATTCATACATCTTCCGACAGTCCATCATCAACCAGCGCTTTCAGGATGGCACCTATGGAAATGGACTGCTCATTGGTAAGTACCAACGGAACACACCACACACCTCAATTCCACAATCACACTACGCACAACTGTGGGAATGGACACGTAACAAATTCACATTCAACATGCCAACCAACATGCACACCTGCCAGACACGACAACACACGTAACCGTGGTAAGAGGGGCCAGAAATGTGGACAAACCATACACTAAGGCACAGCCCCTCTGCCACACATTTGCAGAATGTGGGGAGAGGTGGGAACCACGATTGTGCGAAGGAGGCAATGGACCTATGAATGACAATGTACACAATGCCAAGTGTGGCGGTGATGTGCTGGACAGTCTTGAGTATGCAGAGCACAGACATGTCCATGTGGACACATACTGCTGGAGTCTGTAGTGTCGTGGACAGTGGACGCAACCATGTCATCACAGGCAGTGGGGAACACCTTGGACAAGTAGCCATGTCGGCCCCCCTATAAGCGTAAGCGTATTGGGCAGGGCCGGTGCACGCCAGTCCGGCGTAGGGGAGTGACTAATAGGCCGGGGCTCAGGGAGTGGTTCACCTCCGGGACGGCCACCGAAGTAACTACTGCGTGTGGCTCTGTGTCCGCCATATCCTGACCATAGGCCTACACACACGTGGCCGACCACCTACAACGGGCAAAGTCACACCGGCGACGAGGTGGCTACGTCCCACGCCACCCGGCGCACATCTCGTCATCGCCTGCAGCGGCGTCCCTCAGCCTGCCACGAGGCCGCCGTCGTGACCGGTGCTGCCTGCACGATCCTGTGCGCCTGCCGCACCCCAGCCCGCTGATCCCCAGACCCGACCTGCCCCCAGTGGTGAATGCCCGCCCCTGCGCACCCAGGCCTCACTGCTCACCTGCCACCACCGGCGTCTCTCCAAGAGGGCCCAACACGTGCCGGTGCAATCTCCAAGGCTGGGCGCCACGAGCTTGGCAGCCTCCTCAGCCGATCGCTGGATTCTGCGCAACAGGCCCCCAGCGCACCCAGCGGCACCGCACCGCGGAGTTGCAAGTTGGCTACTGCTGCCTTCTGACCACACTGCGGTACAGCAAGTAACAGACACATCCTTTCCAGTCCACCCCTCCAGGCCTGCTGCATCATCGCAGGCTGCACACCCGCTCAGCTCTTCCGGTAGACCGAACTCAGTGCACCGCAAGTCATCGCCACGTGGCGGTTGGCCCGTGCCGGACGCAGGGCCTCAGGTGCCACTAACTCAGTGCACCACAAGTCATCGTCCAGCCACCAGGCCTGCAGCATCATCGCAGGCTGCACACCCGCTCAACTCTTCTGGTGAGCCTACCTCAGTGCACCGCAAGTCATCGCCACGTGGTGGTTGGCCCGTGCCGGACGCAGGGCCTCAGGTGCCACTAACTCAGTGCACCACAAGTCACCGTCCAGCCACCAGGCCTGCTGCATCATCGCAGGCTGCACACCCACTCAGCTCTTCCGGTGGGCCGAACTCAGTGCACCGCAAGTCATTGTCCCGAGGGGCTACCCCACAAGTCCGCCTCCAGTAGCCATCAGCATGCCCTTGGTAATGCCACTGGAGCCCTTCACAGTCACGGGGCCACCCCCGTCCCAGGCAGGCTGCCGGTAGATCATCTGGAGACATACTCCGAAGCGCACAACATCCCAGCACCGCGGCGGCGGCGCACGCGTGTGAGGAGTGCGGAGAAATGGCCCAAGGCTCTGGGCGTGGTTTAGTTCTGGGCTCTGGGCATGGTTCAGTTCCGGCCTGGCCACAAAAGTGACTATGGCGTGTGTCTCCGTAGGAGTGTCTGCGCCACCCGGCCTGTAATCGACAATGTTGCAATGTAGCATGCACCAGGAGGGCGGCCTCGCCCGAATGGATTAATAAAGGAGCGCGAGACCGCTCGGGGTCTCGGCTCATACAGGCCAACTGTTGTGTGTGTATCTACATTGCCGCAGCCTGAACCAAAGGCCTAGCCTCAATATCAGCGCAAGTTCAGCCAGGCCAGAACTCCACATCTGTGTCCGCCCTATCCTTACCATAGGCCTACACACACGTGGCCGCCCACCTTCAACGGCCAACATTACAGTCTTGCTGTCAGTCCTGCGGACATGCGCAGACAGGCATGACAATGGTGTGCCGTAGGAGTGCAAGTGATGCAACTGCGCAGCACACACAAGTAAATAGGCTCGGTGGGAGGGAGGAGCGGCTGTGAGGCTACGTAATACACATTGTCCTGCCACATTTGCAAGCAGCAATACATGGCTAACATGAATCCCAAGGTCGTACAAATCACACACCATGAAACTTGTATGTCTGCCAACACAGCATGCAGAACCACCAGTTAACACTAATCTCACTTACCTCTCACAGGTGATCAAGGATATGCACTCTGCCCGTGGATGATGACACCCCTCCGAGACCCGAACACCCCGGCCCAGAGGCAGTACAATGTGGCCGACAAACGCACCAGGGGCATTGATGAACGCACATTTGGCGTGTTGAAATCATGTTTCAGGTGCCTGGACATCACCGGTGGAAGACTCTTGTACAGCCCAGAAATAGTGTGCAAGATGATCACTGCATGTTGTGTATTGCACAACATATGTGTACGCACCAAATCCCCATGGATCCAAGCCCCAGAAGCACCGGACGATGATGAGGAAGATGATGCAGGTGGACCACACCCCACTGCAGCCGCAGCAGGAATAGCCCGAAGGAACACAATCATCAACAATTTCTTCGCATGAGCACGTCACATTGTGACTGTCCACAGCAATCATGGCACAGTACAAGATGACCACATGACCAGCATGTGCAAATAAAATCTTAGCAACACACATTCCCCGTGTGCATGTCAGTCCTCTGCATTAGCACATTACTCTGACGGGTGTAAGTGCAACATTGAGTGCTAACATTCGCATATGTTGCAAGAAGAGATGGTGTGTATGTCACCTCTGTACCAAGAGGCTGTTTAGGGCGTCACGTATTCGATATGCCATATCAGGGTGTCACATGTAGTATGTCATGCCACTCATCAGCGTCCCATGTGTACATGAACATGACATGAAGGCCGTCATTGCTGTTCAGGAAAAGACAACAGGGTGCCATTTGTGGTCAGAGATGTACCTGCCTGATGCAAATATACACCCTGTGTGTCGGGTCCCACAACATGAACAACATGGCCATAAGGGGGATGTGGACACAGTGGACACCTCAGCAACATTGGGAGATGCACACCAGCCTAGAAGCCAGCAGGTCCACCTTGCGTGGAACACACCAAGTTGTCCCCTGGTCAAATGTGCCATGTACAGGTCACATGTGTACACGTACGTCATCCATCATGAGTAGTGATCAGTGCCAGCTAATAGGTGCAAGGTGATTGGTCAACCACCTCCTCACAGCTACCTGCACCCATCATTGTAAGACTGCAGCAAAACAACACTGCTACATCAGAGTATGCAATACTGACTGTGAGGGCACGTACATGGCTGGTAAGGGTTCAACCATGCCGGAAGGCGAAGCAGTGACATCCCCCCACCCAATCCCCATCACATTTCCAGAATGCAAGTAGATGACAAGCTAACATTGTGGATGACAGCCACTCTTTCTGAACTAGAAGGCGGTAGCACATCTGCACCTCCGACCTTGGGAATGCATGCGCCCGGCACCCCCTGAGCGATACCATAGCAGCTGCTGATGGCTCCCACACTATGCACAGCGCTAACTAGAGACCAACGTATACACACCCCACACACAGGAGTCCTTGCTCGTAGTTCACTTGCATGGTATGACCTTCACACTTAAGCACCGACCATCCCAGGAGTCCAAGCGCTCCACACTCAAACCAATCATTGCTCCGAGCTTTGGCTGCCACATAACTTTGACTTTGCCTTTGTGACACACAGCCCTATTTCATACATTGACGTGGGGCTAACTTTGGAAATAGCGAGATTGTTGTTTTGGAGCAATGAGGCCACAGCTAGTTCACACATTCCCAGTCATATTACTGCCTATCTGGGTCACAGACATACATGCGCATTGAAATCAGTTCCCAGGGAGCACCGTTGTTTGGAATCACTGCCCCTACATACATCCATACTTTCATACTTGCTTGATCATGGACATGACTCATCTGTGTGAATTTGAATGTCTTAATCACATTCGGTGGAGTGGTGAAGGTGGACCAGTCCCTGGCCATGCACACGCTACTTTACAATTTTGCCCCGTGGAGGGCCAGCCAGGGTCCTTTGGGGAGGGAAAAGTACATCGTAGGAGAGGGAGTTCAGTCCGCAGTCTGATTTCTGTGTCATTGGTTGCCTAAACAAATGTAGCAGTCCATGTCGGGGGCCAAGGGGAGTGTCGCAGAGTATTAAGGGGGACAGTGGAGGGTGTTATTCCTGGGCATGATGCAGAGGGCAGAACCAAGCAGAAAGAGGCCATATGGCGGAGATGAATGCAACTGCTTCCTACTTAACCCAACGGCAGATTCATCCTCATCATCGTCCTCCTATGTGTGATGTGCCTCACATGTGGGTGGTGGTGTTTAGTCTGTGGCACTGTGTGGCAGTGATACATCAGGGGCCGGAGGTGGATTGTCAGCCGCCCTGTGAGGCACTGACACATCAGGGGACGGTGATGTGGAGGGAGTAGTGGCAGCAGCATTCATCTGCGCCAGGCCTTGTGGCTGCACTGCCATGATGAGGATCTGCAGGGCATGGTAGATCCCTGCTACATCTCGCTGGTGTGCAGCCGTGGCAGCCATTCTTCCCGCCTGCATCCGCTCCATGTTCCTCCCGATGTTGGCCAACTCACGGCTGAGATCGCTGGAGCCACTCTGACTAGACAGTTGTTCTTGTCTACGTGTCATGACTCCGGCGATGTCAGCCATGGATTGTTGGAGACCATGGAGCGGACTGTGGGTGTCTGTTAGGGCCTGTAGGTGGTCCCTGATGGGACTTGGACACCCACGTATGGCATCTAGTTTGGCTGCCATGAGGTCGAACCCCACCCGCACCTGCTCTGCCATCCCCTTCTGGCCCTGCGACACTCGGCATTGGAATGCCATGTGTTGCTCGTGGGGATCCTGGGAGACGGCCGTGGTGGTGGGTGCTTCCTGCTTTGTGGTCTGTGCAGGGGGTGGGTTCTCCTCGATGCAGCTGGGCCGCCCTGCTCCTGGGGGTGGGGTGCTGAGGGTGTCCATGAGCTGTTGGAGGGCGTCAGGGTCGATGGTGTGTAGGTCCTCTTCATCATCGGTGATGAGGAGTACGGTCTGCTCTGCAGGAGGTGATGATTCTCCCTCTGCAATGTGAAGGGGAGATGCAGTTTGACATTGTGTTCACATGTATGTTGACGCATTGGCCAAGTTTACAAACAGACTGCATGTCAATGTACATTGTGACTGTTTGTGTGGAGATGCCTATTTAATGCTGCACAGTTGACATTTCGCCACCATCACGGATGTGAGGTTGTATTTGTCCATTATCATCTCACAGTTTCCTGCTATGCCAAATGCGAATGGCCATTTTCTACCCACAAGCGGCAGCAGTTGTGTCCTCTGTTCTGTTGTGAAAGTGTTGCAGTTTGGTCCACTTTGTTGTAAATGTTGAGGTGCTCTGAGTGTTATGTGTGTGTGCTGCATTGTTGGTGATTTGCCCCTTCAGCTCGGATTTGGCTGGCCCTTATCCCTTTCAGGCGGTGTGCCTTTCACTTCTGTGCTTCTACAGTGCTGCACTGTTGCAGACTTGGGTAAATTGGGCTCTTGGTCGGAGTTGTGACTCTTGGGCATGGTTTGTCCGCAGATGTGCTGTACTTACTTGTGCATGTGCGCCATTGTGCCCATCTCCCCCTGTCCCCCCAGTCCCTGGTAGTTACCCTGTTGCTGTTGTGTCAGGTCATGTTGAGCAGTGTCCGGTCCTCCGACTCCTGCCACTGTCTCCACACTGATGACTGTGGACACCATTTCCTCCATCTCATCCAGCTCCTCCTGTGGCGCAGGACTCCCACCCCCAGTCTGCATTGCTGCTTTGCGGTTGTTGGCTAGGCCTGGGCGGTGAACTTCGCTCCGTTCGCGGAGTTTGCGGAGATTTCTGCACTTCGCACTCCGTGGAGCTCGCGGAGTGCAGAAAACTCCGCTTCGCGATGTGCAGCGGAGCTTTTTCCCCGCTCGCGATCGCGAACTTACCGTTTGCGATCGCGAGCGGGGAAAAAGTAAGTTCGCGAGCGCGAGCTGCCGCTCGGGTAGAATTTCTACCCGAGCGGCAGGAATACCAGCGCAAACTGCAGTTCGCACTGCACTCCGCCACTCGTGGAACTTTGGGGAGTTTTTTTGTAACTTCGCGGAGTTCCGCATAGCAAAACTCCGCAAACTACGCCCAGGCCTACTGTTGGCGAGTTTCAGCTTGGTTTTGCGCTTCACATCATTCCAGCGCCTCTTGAGCTCTTCCATTGTCCTCCTCAGCACTCCGACTGCATTCACCTTGTCCACGATGGACTACCATATTCCATTTTTTGTTGCCAATGACACAGTGGAGGTGACGAACAGTTGTTGATGGTGTTCTGTCACCTCCGTAATCAGGATCCTGTTTTCCTGTGGACTGAACCGCGTCTTCCTCTTCTTCTCCTTGCCCTTCCCTGACCCCGAGGTTCCAGGCTGGTCCTCCGTGGGGCTTGTGGGGTTCGGGTTGTCCTCTGTGCTTGCTCCGGCTACCTCCATGGTGCTTTGCAGTTGTTTGTGTTTTATTTGTATTTCATTTTTGCCTCTTTTATAGTGATTTTTCCCGCCTTACTTGTGGGACTTGCGGGCCTGGCGCTGCTTTTCGCTGGATTTCTATCGCAGGTGGGCCCATTGCAACTTTTTTCATGTTCGGGTTTCCTTCTTTATCGCCGTCGCGGTAGTTGTATCGCGGACATTTAAGGCGTTATCGGGAAACTATCGCATGTTACCGCCGTGTTGAGAATACAACGTTGACACAGAGTTATTTTCCCGCGATAGACGGCGATATGAGAAATTGCGTTAGCCTATTTTGGCGATGTTTATCGCACGTTCTTGAGAATATCCCCCTATATGTGGTCTAAAGCTTTTAACCATGTAATTAGACTGACCAATTTAAAAATAATAAAAAAAAGAGGGAACAATATACTGTTCTAGAAAGAAGGGAAACCTTTAAAAATAGGGGAGAGAAAAGGGGAGGAGGGGGGCGGGAGGTCGCTTTGGTGCAAGTGTCGAGCACTGTATACCAATCCGGCTATGTGTGTTCTCTGCTCGGCCCCCAAAGTTCTTCTGCACAAGAGGGGAGGATGTTACCTTCAAAGAGGTGCAAGGCCCGGAGTTTTGGTGGCTGGAGGCTAGCGTACGCCAATGTACAACAATAATCTACCAATGGTTGCCATGTGCTTGCAAACTTATTCTTACGAAGGGTAATCCATGCTGTGAGGAGTTCCATCACAATGGTATGCCACAAACGGGTGAACCACAAGGTCGCTAGGGGAGTGTCTGCTTTCTTCCAGTGCACCACTATTATCTGTTTAGCTGCACCAAGCATATGTGAGATTATGCGCCAATCCGCTGGTGTCATAGCAAGAAGATTCGTAGGTTTAAGACCCAGAATAGTTAGTGTTGGAGTTTCAGGTATGGGGTAGCCGATCACCTTTTTAATATGACTAAGAATCTCCTTCAAATAGGTGGTCAGCAATGGGCAGTGCCACAAAAATATGGAGGAAATCCCCAACTGCGCTCTTTCAACGCCAGCAGGTGGGAGAGGTGTTAGAAAACATTTTGTGTAGACTTTGAGGAGTGTAGTATCATTGTGTCATGACTTTGTAGGCAGTCTCCCTCTGAGGCATGCTTTTAAAGACCTCCGGTATGTCACGCCAAAGTTGCTCCCATTGTTTAGGATTGATCTAATCTGTACTAATGGATTGCCATTGCGACTGATAGGTATGTGGAGTGATCTGAGAGGCGTGTTGAAGCACTTGATATGTGCGGGATATCAGTCCTCTAGATCCATCATATGAATGGACCAGTGATTCAAATGGGGTGAAAGGACGAGTTGCCCCCTGGATAGTGGATGGTGTCTGCAACTAGTGTCTAAGTTGAAGGTATTGCAGTCTCGCGCCCTCTGAGAGGTGAAATTCCCATTTACACTGGTCTAAAGTCTTAAAGGAGTCTCCTGCAAAGAGATCCATGATTGTTCGGCATTCACCCTCCGCCCAGGCCAGGAAGGAGTGGGGCTGCAGAGCTGGTGGGAAGTATGGATTACATGCAATAGGAGTATTGGGGGAAGGGAAGGAAGTAAGGCCTTTGGATAGAGCAAGTTTATCCCAAATTTCCAATACTATTTTTGTGGGTATGGCCATGTACGCATTACGCGGTCGGGCTCCTCGTGGAAGCCACGCGAGGTTCCACAGGGGCCTGCATGCTACAACTCTGTCCATATGGAACCATGTTTTCTCACTTTCCAGCACCACCCATTCTGAGATGTAGCGTAGGTGTGATGCCCAGTGGTATTCCAATAGATTAGGACATGCCAGCTCTCCCCTATCCCGTGGTAGCATAAGTAATTTATTGGAGAAGCGTGGTCTTCTACCTACCCAAATAAAGGTGGTGAGTTCACGTTGTAAATGCAGAATTTGGCCTTGCGGTATAGATGTGGGCAGTGTTTGGAATAGGTATAATATTTTCGGCAACACCGACATCTTAACTGTGTTAAGATGCCCCAGCCACGATATTGGTAGAGACTTCCATGTTCTCAGATCTTCCATGACTGCTGTTTTATATTCCTGCCGGTTCGCCTGTGCTCATGTGCGTATAGTAGAGGTTAAGTTGAGCCCAAGATATCTAATTGAATGTTTAGCCCATTGATATGGAACTAGGGACTGAATTGCAGGAATCTCTGTTGCAGGGATTGTAAGGTTTAAGGCCCAAGATTTAGCATGATTAATTTTAAGGCCCGATGCTACTTCAAATGTTTGTAATAAGGTGTGGAGTGCTGGTAGCGAGGTATGCATTTTTGATAGAGTATAAGGAGGGCGTCTGCAAATAAGGCTATTTTGTATTCCACTCCTCCAAGGGTGATACCACTGCTATCTTTCGACTGGCGTATCATTATGGCAAGGGGCTCGACTACAAGTGCGAAAAGTAAAGGGGACAAAGGGCACCCCTGACTAGTGCCTCTATGTAAGTGTATAGGACTCGTGAGTTGACCATTAACCCTCACCTGAGTTTGGGGGAGGTATATGATGCAATTATCCTAGAGATCATCATAGGTCCCAGCCATATTTTCTGCAAATCAGCCCTTAAGAAGACCCAATCCACTCGGTCAAATGGCTTTTGTGCGTCAAGTGACAGCAGACAGGCAGGAAAGTCCCAATGGTGTGCCTTTCCTACCAGATGTGCTATCCACCGCACGTTGTCAGCAACCTGACAGTGTCGGATAAAGCCAACTTGATCAGGCTTTGGCTAGGATTTTGGTGTATATTTTTAAATCCGTATTGAGAAGTGTAGTGGGGTGAAATGAAGAGCACAGTGTGGGATCTTTACCCGGTTTGGGAAGAAGAGCTATTTCAGCCAGAGCCATGGAGATGGATGGACCAGTATTGTCTGTGAAGGAGTTGAAAAGGCGGAGCAAATGGTCTTGTATTTGTGGGAGAAAGGTACGATAAAAATGGGAAACATCCTAAACAACGAAGTGTGAACAACGACTTACCTGAACAACGAAGTGTGAACAACGAAGAATCACATACAACGAAGTCCTGTAACCACGAAGTCCTGAACCACGAAGTCCTGAACTACGTAGTCCTGTAACCAATTTAAAATGTTAGGCCAGTAGATGGCACTGTAGGTTTGTTTTTGAATAATACGAATTAGAACTGTGCTCAATGCGACTGTTCCTATCTGGTTTTCACAGATGAAATGGTCACAAAAGGGTGGATGGACGTTAATTAAATGTTTTATATGAGTCAATTCTTTTAAAAATGAAAATATGTTTTGGAATCCGTTTTTTAATAATTTTATTTTGTGTGAGAAAAAAGATGATGGAATTATATTTTATAGTTTTTTGCCGTACATTACTGTATCTTTGTAAGTTCGTGTGTATTTTAAAAAAATGAATATTTGATTGTAAATAGAAAGTTTATTTAAAAAAAATAGTAAAAATAAGAAGTGTTGTTTAATTTAAATACATTTTTATCAAGTTTCAATCTAGTGTAGATTTGAACGTAGTGGTAGATTCGAGTAACATGGCAATTAATTAATTTGAGTGGTTTAGTAAGTCGGTGTAAAAAAAGAAGTGGTTTGGCTTTGGTCCTGGTTTCAATTTATTTCAGCCTTAAGAGTCTACTGTCCTTGATTGTGTTTGCGCAGAGGGGCACAGCTTGATGTGTTTGTGTTCGACACTTGTTAGGTGCGTAAGAAGATAAGCACAGCCTTTCATCTCACTCTGCTTGATTGTGCTCGCTGATGGGCACAGCTTGAACATGTTTATTGAAGAGAACATACTGGCGTCAATTAGTAATGGGGAATTTAAAGTATTTTCGTTGTTTAGGAAGTCGTTGTAAAAAAACTAGTGGTTAAGGATTGTACGTTGTTTAGCTTTCGTGGTTTAGGAAGTCGTGGTTTAGGCAGTAGTTGTTTAGTCATACAATCGATAAAAATAAACCGGAAGACCATCTGGGCCCAGAGTTTTGCCTAGTGGCAGGTCTTTCAATGCACATGTAAGTTCATCTAGCGTGAATGGTTCCTCAAGGAGCTGTGCATGTTGCCCGTCTATCAGGGTCCATTTGCAGTCCTCCAGTATTGCTTGTATCTGGTGTGGGCGGGGATTCTCCTGTGCATAGAGAGAGGTATAGTAGTCATGGAAGGCTGCTAATTTAGCTTTTTCGGTTGTGGCCCACTTGCCATCTATCATTTTGAGTTTCGCAATGTATGCCTTTGCTGCACTCCTTCGTAGTCGGTGCGCTAATACTGTTCCCACCTTATCCCCCCGTCGTAATACTTCTGCTTCAAAGCCATTAAAGCTTGCTCTGCCTTATTGGTTCTGTGTGCCCGTAACTGGCCTCGAAGCATGGCCAAATGTCTTTTATGGATGACTAAGGGGTTTTCTTGGTCTTGTTTCTCAAGTGTCTTAACGTCTTTAGTCAATTTGTCCTCGATCAGGCGAGCTTCCCGATTACGCGCTATCGCTATAGATGTTATTAGGCCCCTAATAATGGCTTTGAAAGCGTCCCATACCACCGGGAATAGGGTTTCCGGGAGATCATTAGACAAGAAATATGCCGTGATGGCGTCTCTGATTTCGGTTACATCTACCGGATCGCGCAGAATGTGTGTGGTTTTGCAACAACAGTTCTAAATGTGCGTGATCCGAAACTGAAATATCAGACATAGATGCAGACAGTACATTGCGCACTAGGGAATGAGAGAGAAACAGGTAGTCAATGCAGGAGTAGGAGCGGTGTGCATGTGAATAGTATGAGTAGTCTTGTGCATCAGGAGAAGGATAGTGCCAGGCATCTATTAGCCCCAAATCACTGAATGCTCTTTTTAAAGAGGCGGACATGGCCCCAGTCCCCTGAAAAGTACTGATACTCCGATCTAGCTCCGCATCCCATGCCAAGTTAAGGTCATCCCCTAAGATAAGCTGATGTTCATTTTGCGATATCTGCTCTTTTAAGAGGTCTCTGATGATGAGATCTTGTGCTTGATTGGGTGCATAAATGTTAAAAAGAGTAAGCGTTTGTGCTCCAACCTGTACCACAAGTTTAAGGTATCTACCCTCTTTACTCCTCACTGCTCGCGCAGCACCTTGATTGATTCCTGCTCTACAGAGAATAGCCACCCCGGCCGTTTTCGTAGGCGCAGATGCCCAACACTGGAGGGGATATTTGGAATGAGCCATGCGATGCGTGTCTTTCCTCATGTGTCTCATGTAGGAAGATGATGTCCGGGTTCTGTTGCAACAAATAACGCCAAATCTGGCGGCGCTTGCTGGGGGCATTAAGGCCCTTCACATTAAGAGAAAGGATCTTCAAGCAAGGAACGGTACTCATGGCAAATACCTAGTGTACCTATCTGCTTTGAAGCGCTGGGTTGCAAAAATTGAGCCCCCAGCCCCATATCCACCCCTGGAGGATCACCCTTCAATGATGACAATACAGGAGGGCGCCCCAACTCCCAGCAGAGAGTGATTTGAAGTAGTTGCACATCTCAGTAGCCAAGAGCGGGGAGTAAGGGCAGTCACAGTATGGCATCCCTCCCTCCCTCCAGGAAAGAGAAGGAGATGAGAGAGGAAAGAAGAGAAGAAAAAGAAAAATTCAAAAACCATCAAGGGCCAACAGGGCCAACAGGGCCAACAGGGCCAACAGATCCTATTCCAGTCCAAGAACGGGCATTGCACAATGGCGCAGGCCATTCCAGAGATGTCACTCTCTTAGTAATAGGGTTGGGGGGAGCTAGTCTCATGGAACAAAACACTTCACCAAGCGGGGGATACCGACCCCGCTGCGAAGCTTCAGCCAAGGCTAAAGGGCAGACAGTTACTGCGTAGAGGGTCCCATTGCCGTCCCAATGGGCAGCGGCATGAGTAAAGTACAGTCATCTATCCCAGTACAACAGTTCTATCATTCTGATGGCACTTGTGAAAGGGTGGGCGATTTCTCGCCATCCATGGAACGGAGATGTTAGATAATGTCCTGCTTAGCCCGGAAGGAGGTCAGCCCCCCATTTCTAGGCACTCGTTGCTGTCTAAGTGCTCTGGTCCACTGCCGCCGAGCAGGTTCTCTATCTAGTGGCAGCAAGCGTGAAGGGCTGGTTGCTGCAGAGGATACTGAGAGCTGTAGCAGTTGTTTAGCTTCTTGAAGGGAGCGTAACACCTGGCGTTTAGTCTCCCATGTGAAGATTAAAGCAAAGGGATGACCCCACTGATATTGGATGCCCATTTCCCAAAGCTTGTCAGTGACTGGTTTAAAGTCTCTGAGGCGCTGGAGTGTAGTGGGTGCAATGTCTTGAAAGAGCTGGATAGTGAGTCCCTTGCATGTCAATGCAGACTTGTTCCGTGCTGCCTTTAATATTGCCTCTTTCTCCGTAATGAAATGGACTCTAGTTAATATGTCAAGGACTAGTTCAGAGCGTCCAGGGGGCGCAGCCACTCAGTGAGCCCCATCAAGCGCTGGCGGAGAGACGTCCTCGTCCCCTCTGATCTCGTGAAGGAGCTCTGCTACGAATGTCATGATGTCCGTGCCCTCTACCCTTTAGGTACACCTCTGAGGCATGAGTTATTCGCCTACTTCTGTTCTCTAAATCCTCTTGCTTTATTTGAAGTTTGATATGTTGTTCCTCAAGGAGGGCTAGTCGTTGCCAAAGATGTTCCTGATCCTCCGTGGAAGCGTCCACTGTTTCTTCAAGGTCATCCACTCTCTCCCCAATTTCTGTTACGTCTTTTCTAAGTTCCTTAATGCATGTTTTGAATTCAGACTTAAGAGAGCCGATTTCTGACTTGATCTCTTGCAAGAAGTTAGTCATAAAGGATTGGGTAAGAGGATCAGCCGAACTGTCTTGTGGGGACGCCATTGACACGGACGCTGCGGAACCAGATTTGTTCCACAGCGATGTGACAGGATTGTCCTTCAAATTCGCTGTGGTGTCTTTCCCTGTCTTGGAACGTGGCATACCTTTAGTCAGTAGCACTCCCAGCGAAAAGCTTGATCGGGAAGACAGGACAGAGGACCCAGTACGTCCTAAAATGTGAAGCCGAGGCGCTCACAGTTAGATAGGTAGCTCTACCAGGGCAAGCAGAGAATGCCCCTAGATATAGGGCATTACTGTACAGAGATTTAGATTGATGCCGCTTGTCTTCCACATCTGTGGCCCTGCAAGTCTCTTTTCCATGGTGCGTGTGGGGGGAGTGAAAGCTATATAGCAAGGGGGATCCACCTCCTCCCAGGGCCCCGCCTGCTATTGCACTTTCTCTGACTTTCACTGACCTCAATTGGTGTGATCGTAGAAAGGTAGGGGTGAAGCGTGGTGTAGGATAAGGAGATTCTCTCCAGGGAGCCACGTTTGCACTGTATTAGCAGAGCCTGTATGCTAGCGAAGGGACTCCAAGTGCACCCACATTCGAGCGAGTAATCCAATGGCTCACTCTATCTTCGCTCCTAGGGGACGACCAGGCCGCGGGTCCACACAGGTCCGCCACAATGTCTCTGGGGCCCTCAGGCTGCGTCCAACTTGGGGGGGGGCAGATCCGCCAAATTCTCTCCTCCCAGGCCTGCTGCACTACCAATAAGCCCCTCTCTGACAGACAAGCCGATGGCGGGCGTCCACACACTCCAGAGAGGATGCCACAATGATGACCATGTCGTGAGGCGGCTCCCCGGTATTCCACTATCGTTCCTGGCCTGGCTTCTGCTCAGAGAGGTAAGCCCAAGCGCAATCCAGCACGCCAGCACACCTCCAAGGGATCCTTTTCACTGTAGTCAGTAGGTGGGCTGCCTTTGTTATGGCACAGCGCTGAGGTTCTTCAGCCCGGCCGGGTCCCAAAATGGCGAAAGTCAGCCCTATCCAGGGAAGCGCTGCCCTTTCAGACCTTAAGGGATGTGTGTAGCCTGGTGCTGAGTTTATGCCGGGATCTACGCCTCCCGAATTCTACGATACTCGGGGTGGTGACTGCAGAGATAGGGCCGGGCCGCGCAGCTTCTCCGATAGCTTTCAAGCCTGCCGGCTCCACGAAGGTGTCCGGCCCTTTCACTACCCCCAGGTACCTTCAGTGTTGGTGAGGTGGGCCCTTCAGTGTCCCAATGCTGCGTGGAGTGCCTCTAGGGGATTGCGGTGCATAGTCACTCCGGCCTTGTAGGCCCTCAAGATGGTGGCTTCGGATCCTTCCCCCCCAGAGCGCCGTACCTATGCGCCTCTAGGCGCCGATCAAGGTCGCTGCTCGTCCACCCTCAGAGGCACCACAGATGCTGTCCAGTTCAGCGGGTATCTCTTTCAATGCCGCTGGCCGTCTGGGGGAGGAGCACACCCACTCATTCTGCAGCTCTCGGGGATCCATGCAGCAAAGATGGTGGCCGTGAACACGGACTCCAGGCCCCACAGCGCTGGCCACAGCTCCCGATTTCCACAACGACAAGGGGTTCGATCAGGTTGCTCCCAAGCCCCTCCAGTGCCTGTCGTGTCATCAAGGGGAGCACTCTGAAGCCCCGGTGCCGTGATATTAGCTATAAACGGCAGTGGTGGGCCAGAGCTTCCCGGGCGCACGTCTCACTCCATGCGCTGATTAAAGTTATGTGATAGACAAGATTTCAATGTATGTCAGCATTACAGTTTTTAACCTAAAAGATTATGAGGGAGAGGAGGGCATTGGATGTTTTTACAGTGAAGTAGTGTTTTCTATTAAGGGTCGAGGGTTGCAAAGCCACTACAAATGGAAGGGGGTAGCCAACAAATTTAACAGTTGGGTTTCTACACAAGAATTTAAGGATAAAAAAAGTCTGTACCATGAACTATGAGAGTTTAGGTTCCATCAAATCACAATGGAGACAAGACCTTTTTATCTGATGCTTCCCAGTAACACATCATTGAGCACCTTCCCTAACAGCCAAATTTCCAATTTTACAGTGAAACTAGCGAAGCCTATCCAGCTACAGGGGGACTAAGAAGTTGCTCTTACTGAAATTTAGTACCCGCTCATGAGGGACACTTTTGAAGCCGAGGATGTTAAATTTACTGTTGTACAAAACAAGGAAGTTGCATATGAGCTTACTTTCCCACCGGGACACTATGACAACATTGAAGACATTGTAGATGTTGTCAATAAATCTATCAGTGACCTAGCAGAATTTAATGACCTTAGATTAATGCATGATCCAAGGCTGAGAAAAGAAGTGTTCAGGAATATACAAGTCAACAGCAATTTCAAATGTGAAAAACTAGGGAGACTGCTAGTGCTTATGCCTAATGTTCAGGACACTACATCATTCTACAAAGCCTACATGGACGTACATGTTTGTTTTCACATGATCTTTGTTTACTGCCATGTCATCGAACATCAGAGCATGGGAGATGGTTATGTACCTGTCCTCGTCTACACGGAATCACCAGCAGAAACAATAACATGATAAATATTTACACCAAAAAAAACTATGTAGCAGTCAGCAAACATATTTTTACACAGTAACTTTGGAAAAAAAGACTGACTTTGAATATATAAAGTGCGTAGCGTGATAGATAAGCTTCATTTCATCCTCACTGTGGTGACACATACTAGAATAATGATTTTACAGGGAATTGATGGTGATGTGTCTCTCTATAGAAATGACTATTTAGAGCACCTATAAAGAATGGGGCAGAAATTGATGGCGTAATCAGGAACCTTATCACTAAAGTGGTACCACTTATAAGAAGAGGGCTCCAGTTGGTAAAGCTTCAGGTGAAAACTGAAGTGTCTACTATTGCCAGAGATGCAGTAGGGCACAGTTTGGGAGCAATGATGAAAAGCTTCAACAACATGTACCAAGAAGGTTTGAGACTAACCTATTTGAAAAGATGCAAAAGCATAAAAAGGGAAGTCTCACTTGGGGTCCTTGCACAGTCCTTCAAAGAAGTATGAAGTATCAATGTTCAGCTCAAAGTAGATCAGGTAAGACCCCAAAAAGATGAGTAAAAAACAGAGTGTATTTTCTGAATCAAACAATGGCCTTCGATGTGTTTTGTTCATAGGAATACACAAAGCCTGAGCAAGATTGTTGTGATATAGTTGGTTGCTTTGCTCCTCGTGAGGGAGGCGCGTATGGTCTTCTTGAGACCGACACTAGCTGTATGGCAATATGTGTGTTATTGTTCAACTATGGTTCCACACTCGGGTAGTGGAACGGCAACTGCGGGTCTCCCAGCAACACAGCCAGTTGCTCTGGAGATCTGCGGTTGTCGGGCGGTTGTCGGGCGGTTGTCGGACGCTCCCGGGCATGGATGTTGGACCTTACCTTATAAACTTCAACTTATTCAACTTCTATGCCTCCATCCTCAATATTTTATATTGGCGACGATCTATCAGCATTCTTCTGCAGCCACCGACCCACCTCTTCGTCTTGCTGCACGGACCACTTTTCTTCAACAATTCTCCACCTCGCCGGAGTCGTCTTCTTCGATCAACTCCATTACGCTCAGGTCAAGAGAATCGCATTACTTCAACAAATTCCAGTCATCGGTGCTTTCAAGAAGAAGATGCTTCAATCTTGTTCAACGAGCTTCTGACTTCACAGGTCACATGAGTGGTGCACGCTGGCTTCCGATTCGTCACAACTCACGTGAGTATGTGCGCGCTGCCCAGACTCTTCACTGCCCCGATTCATCTCTGCTCACGTGAGTGCACGTGCGCTCACTGCAGCACATTCAATGTCAGCTCATGCTCCTTACTTTTACGCGAGCGCAGCAAAGCCTGTTGGTCTTTAATTTATTTGCAAGCTGTCAACTCCGGACCGTCACTAAGTTCATCCGGTCGCAGAACAGCTTGGCAGCGTTATTTACCTTCTGACGTTTGTGGTCAAGGCCTACAGGTATTGTCACTCATTCACTATTTTATTCAATTTAGTATTTTTGCCTGTTATTTTTTTGTTCAATACTTGCAACTCTGGAAGCTCTGTGGATCGCAAACAGAGGTTACTGGTCAATTGAGTCTTTTGAATATATTTTTTTCTCTTCATTTTGACATTTAATTGATCACCATACCCTGTGCTCATTATCCTGTTGCTACTCAGCGCCACATTTCATTTCCTTCAAGTGAGGTTAATTTCAAATTAATTCATGGCCTCAACAAAACAAGTCACATTGCCACCACCTTTCCTACAATCACCTGGGAAACCAATTATTAAGTGGCGCCAGTGGGTAAGAATATTTGAGAACTATTTGGTAGCAATTGATGCCACATGTTTTTCTCCCACACGTAAAGCAGCAGTCCTATACAGTTGCAATGGACTAGCAACCCTGCAAGTTTTTGATAATTTACCATGCTTTGTACCACAAGGGAGATCGGGAGAGGACTGGGATCCCTATAAGGAAACGTTGGCACGTATGGGCAAGCAGTATGATGAAGATCCAAGCATTATGCTTGAACATCATAATTTCTTTAAAAAGAAACAAAGCTCTGATGAAACTGTTGAGGAATATGTAGCAGCACTAAGGATTCTAGCCTCAACTTGCGAGTTTGGAGCAAGAGTAGACATTTCTATACGAGATCAATTTGTCTTTGCATGTTATTCTCAAAAATTTCAAGAAAGACTTCTGAGTTATAGGAACCCCACTTTGTCTGAAACTATTGATTTGGGGAAAGGAATAAAACGTTCAATGGCCTCATCTAGAGCTATTCATGAAGGACAATCTCAGTCAACTTACATTGTGAAGACACCATCAGTTCTATATCTGCAGGCAACAATCCTGGAAAACTTTCATTTAAGAAATCTTCAATATGTTTTAGATGTGGGTCAAAATCTCATATTGGAAGTTCTCCCAACTGTCCGGTCATTGGAAAAAGGTGCATGTCATGCAAAAAATAGCACATTTCCAAGCTGTTTGCAAGAATACTAAGCGATCAACCAAGATCAACAGCATTGACATCACTGAAGATGCCCACATTTGTTCTGAGAAGCTCAGTAATGTGGTGCTAACAATTGAATGTAAGTGGAGTACGCAACACAAAGGGGCAATGGGGTGATTCTATAATTGGGGGTCAACACACCCAAAGTCATGGCTGACTCTGGATCGCCAATTACAATTTTATCAGACATCATGCTTCAGGAGAAATGGAATGGTTCTGTATTTCTTTCTAAAACTGATGTCAACCCCAAAGCCTTTGGAGAAACTGAAATTGACATGCTTGGTTATTTTAAATCAAAAGTAGTATGTCTACGTTGACATACCATTACTAAAGTGTATGAAGCCATTAAAGGGAGGAACATTTTAGGCTGGTAAGATTTAGCAAAAATGGGAATTTATTTAAAACCTGGTTTGGATAATCTTTTTATGTAGGTGATATTCCAGAAGGTTACATAGAAGATGACATGTGTACTGTAGATGATATTGTAGACTCTAACAAAGCTTCTTTTCCAGGTACCTCTCCAGATGTTGAGACCATCTTTAGCCAATTTCACACCGTTTTTTTCTGATAAAATAGGTACAGTACTAGGTTTTGAGCACCAAATTCGTTTGAAAGCAAATGCTCAACCTGTAGTACATAAGGATCAACCTCTCCCTCTGAGTATCAGAGATGATTTAAAAAAGTTCTGAAAAATCTTTGTTTAGTGGGGATTCATCGCTCCATGTGATTCTTCATCTTAGGTATCTCCCACTGTAGTTGTACGTAAGAAGTCTGGGTAGGTGAGACTTTGTGCCGATGCGTTCCTTAAATAATAATATCATCGTGGAATGTCATCCCCTCCCCAGAATTCATAAACTTTTGGCTGGTCTGGGGGGCTCCAAGTTCTTCTCTTTAATAGATTTGAGGTCAGCCTATTACCAAATTCTCCTTATCGTTGAGTCCCAGGAACTTACCACCTTTGTGACTCAGTTTGGGGCATTCAAGTATCTCAGGCATCCATTTGGGTTGGCCTCCGCTGCTAGCGTTTTCCTGAGGCTTGTGGATACCCTCTTCGAAGACCTTCCTGGAGTCTAAGCTTACCAGGATGGCATTCTGGTGCACGCTAGCAGTCGTGAGGCCCACAATGACACATTGTCCAAAGTTCTCTCAAAATTATGCAATGCTGGGATGACCTGTGGACATGAGAAATCTAAGTTTGGTGTTCAAGAACTTGACTATTTGGGACACACCTTATACCCAGAAGGCATCAAAGCTAGATTTTCCTTAATCAAAGCAATAAGTGAAGCCGTTCCACCTAGAGATAAGGATGCTTTACGTTCATTTTTAGGGTTGTCCGAATATTATGCTTAATTTGTGCATGGGTATGTCAGTTAGTAGAACCTTTGAGAGCGTTACTTAGAAAAGGTGCCAAATTTACATGGAGTGAAGAATTGCAAAATACGTTTGACAAGGTCAAAATCTTCATTGAGCAGACACCAGCCTTACAGCCATTTCAGGATGAATGCAAATGTTTTTTGATTGTAGATGCAAGCTTGTCGGGACTTGGTGCTGTTCTTGGGCAATGGGTTGGCGGCAAGGAACACACCATTTTATTTGCTTCCAGATCACTACAACCCGCTGAAACACAGTATAGTACTATCAAACGAAAAGCACTTGCATGTGTCTGGGCAATACACAAGTTCAGGTTATACATTTGGGGTTGTGAATTTGAAGTATTTACAGATCACAAACCACTAATGTACATTCTCAATGGCAGAGGAACTAACAAATCTTCCACTAGGTTAGTGCATTTACTCTCCACATTACAAGAGTATCATTTTGTCATCAAACATCTACCCAGTGGATAGAACTTTAGAGCAGACTGTTTATCTCACATGTCTCTTGAGTGGGAAGAGAATGATACAGAAGATACTGAGTGTGTTGTTACGGCAGTGGATGCTGTTTTGGAGTGTGCTCCCATTTCTGAGGAGACCTGCAGAGAGGCGTAGTCCAAAGATCTTAACCTCAATAAGGTCAAAGAATACATTATCAAATGGTGGCCAGAGAGCAGAACTCTTTCTGGTGAGATTAAGAATTTCTCTTTTGCTGCACCTGAGCTGTCAGTTGTTGATGAGATGGTGATGCATCATGATCTTTTCATTCCTCCAGAATGTCTCCATAAAGAAATCATTCAGAATGCCCATCATGGTCACTTGGGGATCACCAAAATATGTCAACTCCTTAAACAATACTATTGGTGGCCTTCTCTGGACAGTCAAGTCAGATCAACCATTTAAAGTTGTGCAGAATGCCTGCTCTCTGACAAACGTTGGAAAACCATTAACACTCCCCCACATCCTGTACCATTTCCAAAGGGTCCCTGGGAAAAGGTTGGTCTCAACTTTTCTGGCCCTTATGAGGTGTTGCCTGTTGAGAACAAGTTTTTGATTTTAATAGTGGATTATTTTTCAAAGTGGATATTTTACTGGTTTTGTGATGGTCCTACTACTGAAAAAAGCATACAAATTTTAGAACATGTCTTCAAATTGGAGGGACCACCAAAGACAATTGTCACAGACAAGGGGACCCATTTCATTTCACAATGGATGTGTAGTATTTTAGAGCACAATGATGTCCAACATCTTAAAGTAGCTTTGTACTCACCCTCATTCAATGGCCTAGTTGAGAGGGGGAACAGAATGGTCAAGGAGGGGGAGCAGACCGCATTGTCCTCAGGGTTGGATGTTCAAGAATTCTTAAAGAGTAAGATTTGATCATATAATATCACTCCCCACAGCACCACTGGGGTTGCACCCTTTACCTTGCCTAGAGGAAGAAGAGTGCACTCCAATGTGTGTCCTAATTGGCTTGCTAGCAAACTTTTTCAAGGGATTGAGTCTCTGGATTCCATTAGATCCAGGGTTGAGGTTAAACAGAACATTATGAAGTCTCACTTTGACTCTGGTAAGAATTTTAAAAATTAGTCTTAAAAGGTGGGGGATTGGGTCCTAATCATAAACCCCAAAAGAGTAATGAAAGGAACTTCCAGGTACTCTCCACCTGCAAAGTAATTCAGATGAAAACAGGGGTCGGGGAACAAGACGAGTTTGGTCCTACTCACGGTTTCACAGGCGGACATCATTAAGAAACGTTCTACTCTTAATGTGGATCAGAGTCAATCTTATAATTGGTTACAACATACTGTTATTTCTAATTCTGATGCTGGCACCACAGTGTCTGAAGGTGATTCCGGGACACTTCAAGATGTTTTGTCCCCTGCAACTTCCCATAGTGAGGTGACAGTCAATAGAGAGAATGTTCGCCTTAGGAAATTGCCTTCCAAATTTAAAGATTATTTATTGAATTAACCCTTTATTTTTACTTTGCAGGTTGTACTACAAAGTTTGTTACATATTGATGCTCAATGTTGTATTGCATACATTTCTGTATTAATAACAGTTTATATCCTCTTGTATCTTCCTTATGTCTGTTGAAGGGGGAAATGTTGTGATATAGTTGGTTGCTTTGCTCCTCGTGAGGGAGGCGTGTGCGGTCTTCTCGAGATCGACACTAGCTGTATGGCAATATCTATGTTATTGTTCAACTATGGTTGCATGCGCGGGTAGTGGAACAGCAACTGCGAGTCTCCCAGCAACACAGTCAGTTGCTCCAGAGATCTGCGGTTGTTGGACGCTCCTGGTCATTTGTGTTGGATCTTACCTAATAAAATTCAACTTATACCAATTCTACGCCGCCGTCCTGAATATTTCAAAGATCTTTTGCAAGTACCACCATCGGCAAACAGCATAGAAAGTTATCTATATAAGTGCCGCCTCTCTCAGTCCTGTCATAGACTGATCCCCTGGAATTCTTCATTGCCTGGTCCGGTGACTAGCTGACCCACTCAGTCACACTGCTTCAACTTTCTCACAAAATTGCTAATGAAGACAGATTCAGTATTGCAGCCATAGCAAGAATCACGTCTGCCCAGTATCCTCGTGCCCCAATATTTAATCAGTTGGATGTGAGTCTAAGTTATCGCCTCATACTGTCAAACAAAACATTCCCATACAGGGCTAATCTAGACACAATACCTAATTATGGTGTTCAAACTTTAAAAGTGCTACTTTCTACAAGTCTCTTCTACAGAGACACCGTCAGAGAGCTCAAGAATAGAACTTTAATTGTCCTAATGAGGGTTTTCTGAGCAAAGTGAGCTTTACCACACAAAGTGGAGCTCATTGGTCGCTTACACAGTGATTGGTTTTTTCAAGACAAGTTGATGCTTAATGGTCTAGATTTGAAGAGGAAATTGATTAGTAAGAAAGACAATTTTTGTTTAATGGATGGCGAAAAGACAGCATACAAAGCAACTATCCTATCAGCATCAGTTTTTGTGAAGTGTGTCAAAGTCAGGCCCATAGTGTCTCACACTCACGGAGAGACTTTTTTTGGCTAATAATTCCAAATATCCCATTAAAAGAGTGGGGATTAAAGCACTCAGCCTTCCAGCTGTAGCCCTCTTATCAAATACCAGTAATGTTATATTTGGATCTGTGCCTAGAACTGTAACTGTGATCGATTTAGTGGGTAATATGCCCAATAATCCTTTTCATTTTAAGCATTATATTGTAACACAGAGCAGTATCTCTGTATAAGGATAAGATATCCCAGCAAAGCAGTAGATGTAGTTGTTTGAGATGGAGGTGTGGCTAGTGAATATGTGGGGTTCCTTCAGGTTGCCAGTAAGTATACAGCACACAGACCTTTTTTTGTATTGCATAAAATAAACAAAAAGTTATAGTGGTTGTCAATGGTCAGCAATATTTCTACCAGAAAAGGACTCATAGTTTTTTTACTTCTAAGTTTGCCCACAAATAGGTATCTATACCACGATTTCATATGGTGATTTATAAAAAGAAACAAATAAGGAAGAATAATTTCTCCCGATTCCCAGATACAAGATAATATACTATTCACTTGCAGGGCACATTATTTAATTTATTTGCATCATGGGTGTAAAGGGATGCAGAGAGGCAGTCTGTGAATGCATTATAAAAATCTATTAAAAAAACATAAAGGAAAATGATGCTCTAGTAATGCAGTTTGTGAAGTGACAACTATGTAGATTGAAAAGAAAAAGGTGTAAATTGTAAGTGGTGGATAGCTGTTCTTTCTTCTAATAGAGTGATGCAATACTCTCCCCACAATGAGCAGATGTTTGAAATGGTTGCTCTTTTCGTGTGTATATCTGTATGAACATGTCATGTCTATAGTCATGTAATATTCCATAGTCAATGCATGAATCATTTCTCCAATCATGATCTACTCTACTGAGAAATGGAATGCATTATTTGTGTTCTAAGAATGTTGGTTTATGATTATTATATGACTACAGAATATTCCACTATCTGTGATATAATCGCTCCAGCAGCTCTCCGGAAGTGAGATGCGCATGGACAGGTGTTTAAAATGGATGCTCTATTCGCAAGTGTAAATGTCAAAAGTACAGGATATATTTATCCACAGCAACTTTCAGAAAGTGTATTGTGCTTGAACAGCTAGCCATGAACAGCTGTAGAGGAGGATTGGGAGAGAAGGGGATTTGAGAGTGGAGTGAGTCTGCTTCTTACAACAACTATGCTCAAGTTGTGTTCCGGATTTGGCAGGAAACTGTTTATACTTCAAGATACAAGGCCCGGTCTCCTGAACACTCCAGCCCAGCTATGAGACAGGAAAGGACAACTAAAACACCTGACAATCCCACGCTGGGCTCCTTCTCCTTGTAGACTTAGCATTGTCTTCTGAGTGAAAATCAGAATCCAACTGGGGACTTAGATGCCAGACTGCAGGTTATGTTTAAGAGATTGTCTGATTATTGGGAGCTGATGGTAAGACATAATTAAACACATCAAAGCTTTCGCTTTTGATATAAGAGAGCCCGTTGCTTCAATGCGTGATTTCTACTTTCGCGCTGCCGGAATGTCACTTTTTTGATGTTCCACTGGCTCACTGTGCCACAGCATATTTATAAGGCCACGTAAAGCCACTTTACTTGGCTTTTCATGGCCTTATAAATATGTGGCCCTTTCTCACAGAAAACTGTGTGAAAGGAGCGTTCCATGGGTGTTGCTATGGGCGTTCCGATGCAACACCCATGGAACCTCACACATTCTCAGATTTATGAGAAATCGTAAACCTGGGAATATGTCAGAACCTAACGTCACCCCACGGATGGCGTTAGGGAGGCGCAATGACGAGAAATGTCTGTATTTCTCCTTGTGCATTCCGCATCACACATAGAAAAGGGAAATCGCCTCTTGTGATTGATTTTGTGCAGGAATGTGTCCCTTATGCGGTGTCAAAAAGCCATGGATGTTGCTGGGAACGCCCCCAGCAACACCCATTGCACACCCCTTTAATGCAGAAAACTGCATTAAAGGGAGCGATATTTACGAGGCAACATTAAGCCAAAAAAAGTGGCTTAGTGCTGCCACGTAGATATGGTGTACACTCCTGAGCCACGGAACATCACAAAAAGAGACTGTGGCCGTCTTTTCTACTGAATTTAAATGTTTTCAACAGTCAAGCAGAGCTCCATATTATTGTTCATGTGAGAACATGTGATTAATAGTTTTGATCATTTTGAAAAATGTGGCTCTGTCTAGTCCCCACACAAACCTTCTAAAATGTCAGCACTAAGGTGCTTATTTATGAAAACTGTTCATCGCTGTGTGAAAACAGCGATGCAACAGTTTTTACTGCTCCCTCCTTGGGACACGATGGGTGCACCGTATTTACTGTATGCGCTCCATGTCACAAGGAGTGACAGATGCATCAGGAATCCTAATGTATCTGTCGGCGCAAAAGTAATGCTTTGCTGGAATTGTGCTGCAAGCATGACGCAACTCCAGCAATGCATGAGGCAAGCCCAGACACATAGCACTGCATCACCCTTACGTCTGCTCTGAGGCAGGCGTAAGGTTTTAATGCAGTGGTGCCCTAGAAGTGGCTCAGTGAAATACCGCTCCTATGAGGCTTTGCTGTGTGGGAACGCCCATCCTGCATACATTATACCTGATGCAAGTATAATGTGGCGCAGGGCTTTACAAGGTGATGCATCTGCCTAGATGCGTCACCTTGTAAATATGGGGTGATGTTTACGCTGCTGCTGCATCACGAAAAGTGATGCAACAGCGATACAAAAGTGTTGCAAAGGGCTCATAAATAAGCCCCTAAGTATTTTTTTAACTAACACTTGCCCGCCAGCCTCTAACAAAGAAAAAGTATGCATATATTTCTGTGTGTACGTTTGCCCATGTGTGTGCGTGTGCGTGCATGTGTGTGCATGTGTGCATGTGTGTGTGCCTCCAGCGTGATGCAAGCTTTTTGTATAGCACTCAGACGGTCTGAAATGCTGGGCTTCTTTCAAGATTAAAGTAAAAAGGAATTTTATATTTTATATTGATACCACATTTGTAGTCATCAGAATAAAATGAATGCTGATGGAGCCTCTTATTTTAATTCAGGCACTGGTCTGTATCTCATTCATGTGTGAATATGTGATTTGCCAGTTTTGATAATTTAAAAAAAACCTTGCTCTGTTCAACCTCTGAGAGCTTCCAAGATATGAGGACGCAACGTGTTTTGAATTATGTCCTGCCTGCCATTACCACATTCAGAAAAAGTGTGCATGTGTGTGCATGTGCGTGTGTGTCCAGCACGATGCAACCCTTTCACAGTTTGCTTTTGCGGTCTGAAATACTAGCCACTTCTGCCAAGATTAACTAAAAAGCAATTTTATGTTTTTATCACATATGTGGTTGTTAGGGCAGGGGTGCGTCTTTCAGTGAAACAGCATACAGTTATGTTTGTGTGTATGAACCCCAAAAGCACTATGATGAAGAGGATGGTTTTGGGTGAAGACTGACTGAAACCTGCTCATACTTACATGATGCAGCAGATTATTATAGCTGTAGTCTAAATGCCTTCAGTCTGGTCTATTCGGTGTCTCTTTATGTGTGTGCGTGTTATGTTATGTTATGTTAATTTAATTTCTTAAGCGCAACGGTTACCCTAGGGTGTCCTGGCGCTGATCACTGCCTATCGGTTGCTGAGGTGTGGGGTGCCCTTGGGGTGAAAAGCCAAGTTTTCAGTCCCTTCCTGAAAGTAATGAGGACGGTGGTGTTCCTGAGATGGAATGGAAGTTCATTCCAGGCCCTTGCGCCCCCTGTGATGAAGCTTCTGCCCCCCCAGCTGGCTTTTTTAGCTGGGGGTATAATCACTCCTTTTGCTCCCATGGACCGAAGGGCCCGTCTTGGAGCGTACCATTGAAAACGTTGTTTCAAATGGTCGGGGCTAGCTCCGTGGAGAGCCTTAAAAACCATGCACAGGGCTTTGAATTGAATCCGTTGTTTGACTGGGAGCCAATGTAACTGTTTTATTTCTTTTTTAACAGACTCAAACTTGGGTGTCCCAGTCAGCAATCTGGCTGCCGCATTTTGCACAAGTTGGAGCCTATTTAGGTGCTTCCTTTGGATATTTAGGTATAGACTATTGCAGTAGTCCAACCGCGACAGGATAAGTGACGTAACCACTGTCCTGTGACTATCTGCCGGTAGGAGTGACATTATCTTCCTCATCATTCTGAGAAGATGAAAGCTAGCTGAGACAACCGCATTTACCTGGTCCCCAAAGGTAAGCTTGTTGTCAACTATGACCCCCAGATTCTTTGCTTTCTTGGTTGGTTCAGGGAGGGTCCCCAGTTCTTCAGGCCACTAGTCTGGCGCCCAGAAATTGGCATTATTACCAAAGATAATGACCTCCGTTTTGCTTGAGTTGAGCTTCAAACAGTTCGTAGTCATCCACAACCTGACCGCTTTCATGCAGTCTTGAAATCTTTTTCCTGTCTCAGCCGCCTGCCCCGTCCGAAGTGACATCACAATCTGTGTATCATCTGCGTATGATGTCAGCTGGAACCCAAAGGATCATATCAAGGCTGCCAGGGGTGATACATAGACATTAAAAAGTGTGGGACTAAGGGATGAGCCCTGTGGCACTCCACATGGAAGGGAAAAAGGCTTTGAGTGGACTTTATCTAAGCCCACAGTTTGAATTCTTTCTCTGAGGAAAGATTTAAGGAGGTTCCAGGTGTTACCTTGTACCCCGCCTTCTGATAAACGGTTCATCAAAACGTCATGATGGACCGTATTGAAGGCCGCCGAGCGATCCAACATAATCAATGCTGCGTAACCTCCCTGGTCCAGAGCTTCTCTTACTTCCTCTGTGGATTTTATCAAGGCCAGCTCTGTGCTGTGCTCAGTTCTGAATCCATATTGTGTTGGATCTAATATATTATTTGTTTGGAGGAACATGCTGAGCTGAGTATTCATTACTTTTTCGACTATTTTAGCCCGAAGGGGGAGACGAGAGATTGGTCTGTAGTTATTAGGGTCCTTAGTGTCAAGATTTTGTTTTTTAAGCAGCGGCAGAATGGATGCAATTTTTCATCTTTTGGGAAACTGGCCAGACTCAAACATGGCATTAAACAGTGGGGTAAGTGCAGCGCCAATAAGTTCTGGGACTTGTTTGATCACGGACACTGGACATGGGTCATATGGTGATCCCGATCGAATAGAGGCCAGGAGATTGATAGATTCCCGCTCCTCCATAGGTGAGAAACTGTCTAAAGTAGGTTGTGTGTTGGTTGCACTATAAGCCTGACAGAGAGAAACATCTGTCTCCACTGTCTGGGAGAGCTTAAATGATGAAAAGATGACTTCCACCTTCTGCTGAAAGAAGGTGGCTATCCTCTCGCATAGTTCAGGACTGCTCTGATTTTTAGGGGTGTCAGGGGTGTTCAGTTTAGTTATTGTTTTAAAAAGTTCTTTAGAAGAAGATTTTGCCTGAGTGATTTGCTCTGAGAAAAACATCCTTTTAGTGTTAAATAATAGTTTTTTATAGAGGGTAAGGCTCAGCCTGTAGGACTCTTTATCAGCGTTACTATAGCCTCTTCTCCAAGTGCGCTCAAAGCGTTTGCAGGCGTGTTTTTGCTTCTTCAGTTCTTCCAAAAACCAAGGGGCTGATGGCTTAGAGCGCTTGGGGGGTCCATAGTTTTGCTGGGGCTAGTTTATTGCACGCTGTATCTAACCACTCAGTATAAGCGGTGGTGGCATCCTCTATCACTGAGGGAAGCGGGCAGGCCGTTGTCTTGAGTAGGTCTCTTAACTCAGGGCCTTTAATATTCTTCCAGTCTCTTGTTAATATCTCTTTTTTGGGTTCTGCCTTGTATAAATGGGGGTTAGGAGGTGTCAGTTCGAACAGTGTGCGTGTATGTGTGTGTGTGTACATGTGTGTGTATGTGTGTGTACATGTGTGTACATGTGTGTGTGCGTGTTGATATGCATTTTATGAGGATAATTTGTAATTTTGCTGTAATCGTTACCATGAATTCATTTCATCATTCTCCTCGTTATTGGAAAATGTATTAAAGTGCTTTTCATATTGTCATCACAGGCACTTTTTGATACTACTAAGCCACTTCTGATGAAAGACTCACTTCAAGGTCCTAGCCCAAATTCACCTTGTCAATCCATGGGAATGAGAATCACTGTATTGTTTAGTAATCAAAAATTAATTCACTAATATAGACACAGATCAAATATATGTGACTGTGCATGAATGTGTATATCTCAGTATGTGTCTAAGTGACTACTCCTGGAGTCTAAGTTTAGCATTACTGATTGTTAAGATGCTGCTCCAGAGGCCAAAATAATTTCTTTTCTCCTTCTCAGACAATACCAAAAGGGTGACAATCAGCACCAGCCAAGCATTGCATTCAAGTTCACAAGAACTGTTCATAATTAGGTGCCTGAGGCCATAAGATGCTTATCTGAAATGCTTTTGAGTTTGAGAAGGGTACCAGAGCAACCACCATAGGCTGTAAATCTTGAGGATGGTAATTGGGGTGATGGTCTGTATTTCTTATTTTAAATAATGCTTCAAGAAGCATTACTGTAAGAAATGATGATCTTTTGCGTGGTGTACCCACAGATGTTTGCCTAGACTGTTTTACTACTGGCTGTTAATCTTTGTGCACTTTAGCCCTGCTAATCATTGATAAAGTATCTGTGCTCCCCCTCCCAACCTAATGGAATTGGCTTGTACCTTATTGGCATTTTTAACCTACTTATAAGACACTAGTATAACGTAGAAACGTGCATCCAGAATCTGCAAGTCAATTTTCACAAGTGAACTGCATCGCTCATTATCCCATCCACTACATTGACAGTGTAAACTGCATTCCAATCATATTTAGGCTGACTGTACAGTTTACAAATTGCAAACTAGACCTGCCAGGACTACACCCCTCTTTAAAATATTAATAAGACACCCTTAAGTAGGCCTTACTGCCCATAAAGGCAGGGTTCGTGGTATTTAAAAGTTGGACATGTAAAAGTTTCATGTTAACCATGTCCTCACACTAAAAAGGCACCAAAAGCTATTTTCACTATAGCAAGATTGGCTGTTTCATATTAAAGCACTGAAACACAATATTTAGGTTCTAATTTGGATGTCGGTCGGAGTTGCCTCCGACCGACATCCCTGCAGTTTCAGAACCGGCTAGGCTCGGGTCGGCAGTCTGAAACCGCAATTACGATGCGATGGCACATGGTGCAGTCGCAGACTCCCATTTCCCTATGGGAGCTTGTGCGGCGGTCGGAAACTGGCCGCAGTACAAGCTCCCATAGAGAAATTAGAGTCACTGTAAATCCCTGCACTGTGTGGAAGGCACCTAACTGGTGGCCGCAGAAAAAGGGGGGCCCTACTAGGGGCCCCCAAATTGCTTTCCGACAAGCTTTCCATGTCGGAAACCAACATCATAATCCCGACTGCGAAACGCTGTCAGTTAGGGATTATGTTGCAGATTCGATTGCCCAACAGGCTCCTTGAGCCCGTCGGTAGCTAGCCGGATTGACCGGCCAGTTTAAATTCTGACCACCGTAATCGTAATACGGCTGTCGGAATTCAAACCAAGGATGTCGGTCGGAGCCTTTCTGACCAACATCCAAATTAGGGCCTAAATGTAATAATGCTACTTCCAACTAAGGAACCGCTACACATTACATTTTTTGACTTTTCAAAATATTTATTAGAAACCCAATTCACCGATTAATTCTGATTTGTAATACATATTTTGGGAAATGTACTTCTAGAAGGTTATCATTTCCCTCCCTCTAGAGGCCCATTTTCATTAGTTCCAACCGCCACCCAGGATATAAATAACTATCCCTTGAGGAGGTATGAGCTTGTTCCTTGAGCTGAGCAAAGATCTTGAGTGTGAGCAGGTGTTCAGTTCCTCTTGCAAGAGGACTATCCGGACTGTGCCCAGGAACTTGATTACATTCAGAGAGGCTTGCCCTGCCAAAGGCAAATGTTAGCTGAAATCTGAGTGGATCCATTCTTTGTTCCCCCAGTCAGGCAGGCACCAATTCCAGTGGGAGTGGAGCTGCCCCAGAAGTGGTTTAGAGTGACCACAGTAGAAGGGTTGCTCCTTTTCCCTGGTCACACCTCTGGGGTGGACCCACAGGCTCTGCACACCTAAACTACATAGTAGTGAGTAGTATATACTAGTAATGTGTAACTTCATATTACATACTTTGGGAATAAATAAGGAGCAGTAGGAGAAAAAACTGTCAATGTCCCTTTCAGAGTAGGTGTAGGTACCTTATGATATCTAAAGCTTCAGTGTAGTGGAGATTTGTGGAAAGTACCAGTATGAGAGATCTTTGTGAATTGTGAATAATATTTTTAGTCAGTTGAAGATCTGCGTGTTTTAATGTATTTCATGGATTAACTGATTTGTTCTCAGTGTAAAAAAAACTCACTATCTACTGCCATATTAGTGTAATGTAGTTCTTTGTCCTTTTGGAAGGACATGGTTCATATTGATATATTTTGGTTATCCCAACACCTTAGTTTTGCCTATTATTCAGTAGAGATCACAGAGTTCACATATATTTTATTGAGTCATATAAACCACTTTTTCATTATTCCATTAGACTAATGCAACTGTTGGAGGTCTTTCATTTAGAACTCAGCAATGTAACGATTGCACACTGTTGGAAAGTGGGTTATTAGTAGTGATAAGTAGTAACTTACCACTGGTAATAAGGGCACAAACACAATAAAAGGGTCAGTAAAGGTCTCAATATATTAATCCTTTCTCAACCCTTGGTAGCTGGCAATGGGCAGGCAGGCGTAACTTAGGAGGCAGGTGTGCAAAGCATTTAAAAACACCAATACATTAAGTAAGTAAGGCATATCACACAATAAAAATCCAACTCCAAATTTATAAAACTAGGTTATATTTTTAAGAACAAATAGACATCACAATGACAAAAATCGAATGTAAGGAACCAGAGATATGAATTTTTAAAGAATAAAAGTAAAACTAGCACTTAGAATCAAATAGCTCTCAAAAGGGTTAAACAAGGTTGTGCTGGACCAGGACAAAGTCAAGAGTTCTTTGCCCCTACTTCTAGAAGTGTTTCTTGAAGCAGTAAAGTGGTCCACAGCAACAACCAATGGTTCAGAGGCTCTGGTTTGCCTGTTGGGCTCTGGGACAACAACTCCCACAAGGCACCTGGTCAATTTATGGAGCTTTTTACACACGCTCCTCCTAACTTCTCCTAACTTCTGGAATGTCTTCCTAAAGTTCCTCCTTGAGGGTTCAAAGTGTCCTCAAAACCAATCCAAGGGTCTAGAGTCTCTGAGATGGTCCTTGGGATGTTGGGATTACAACCCCCACAATGCACCTAGCCAAATCCTTAAAAGTCCACTGGACGCATTCCAAGATGGGGACTTCTTGGTGGAGATTATGTAGGAGATCTCAGTTAACCAGTAGCTTGCAGGGAGTCCACTACTTAATCCTTCTTGAAGCCAGGCAAAGTCCTTAGGGCTGTAGTTCCCAGTGTGCAGCAGGTGTAGTCCTTTAGAGTGCAAGCCTTTGAGGTGCAGGCCAGGGTTCCAGCAGAGCAGTCCTTCTTCTCCTTGTATTTTCAGGCAGCAGATCTGAGTTGCTTGGCAACTTCTCCATATTTATGCTGTGTTTCTGGGTGTCAAGCAGCAGGGCACCCCTGACCAATGGGATGCAGGGTGCCACCCAGGTGTATGACCACTTCCTCTGAAGTGCGGCATATTCTTGTCCCAGAGAGCACTGTTCTCTCAAAATCCAACCTGGAGGAATTCTCTCCTTCAAGGTTATATCAGGCAAAGCCAACCCACTGTCATGCCTAAGATTCCCTAACACTCCCCTTCCATCTCTCCACTTAATCTAATTACAGGGGCTCTGGTGTGATTTGGGTAAGAGGATGTGGGGGTAAGGGTGTGGTGTCCTAAAGTGTCATTCTGCCTTTGAAGATCAATTTGACCACCCCTCTTCCCTCCTGCCTTCTGCTTCTACAGTTTCAGTTCTCCTCCCACAGAAAAGCCATTGTCTATCTAATAGGCTACTTCATTAAGATAGCTTTACTACGTCTGGCAGAGGCTAGCCAATCAGTAGACAGCAGCTGAAAGGCTGGATTTTAGCTTCCAGAAAAGAAAGTTTAATAACTTATTTTCTGTGATAGTTATTATAAATCTAACAGTGGAAAGTTGTTGGATGTACCATAACTATAAGTCCTTGAATTATATTTTCAGCTCCTTCCTAGCAATATTTATTCTTAAATAAAAGATTCCAATGTTAGCCTTTGGAGCTTATTATCCACAATGGGGAAAAAACAAAATTAGCAGTTTTTCCCCTCACCAGGGTTTATAAAACATCTTTTGTAACATCCCTGCTTATAGTTACATGGCACCCTACCCCTGGGACACCTACAGGATTTGATTGATTTGATTGGGCAGCTTATAAAGGCGCTGAACCGGTTAGTCTGCCAGGGGGCGAGAGCATCGTCCCTCTACCAGAAAGACATTACAAGGCAAAAAGCCAGGTCTTCAAGGCCTTAGGGTACGGAAGGTGGGCTTCCAGACAAGAGATGGATTTTGGGAGAGTGTTCCCAATCTTGCCTCCACAGCAAAGGCTCTCCCTCCCCATCGTGCCCTCCTAAACCTAGGAATAAGCAGCCAGTTTTTATCAGCAGAGCACAGCTGTCTAGTGGGAACATACCGTTGGGAAAGATGTTTAACTCCCTCCGGGCCTGAATTGTAAAGTGCCTTGTGAACAATGCAAACACAATTCGTTTGGCAGCAGGGAGCCAGTGCAGTTTCCGAATAGCAGCAGAGACCAAATGATATTTAGGAAGATCCAAAACGAGACTTGCTGCAGCATTCTGGACATGCTGCAGCTTATCGGTGGATGTCTTGTTAATGTCCAGGTAAAGCGTGTTACAATAATCCATCCTGGACATAATTAGTGCCACAACTGCTTGTTTTTGCGCCGAGAGAGAGAAAAATGGGAATATCTTTCTAAGGGTCTTTATAACCCAAAAACAAGATGATACTGTCTTATTGACCTGAAGATTAAAAGACAGATTGTTGTCAACTAGGACTCCAAGATTCTTTGCCGAGTCAGCGGGGCTGGGACATTGTCCAAGCATTGAAGGCCACCAAGAGTGGGTCTAGATAGATTGTTGACTGCCAAAGATCAAAACCGAAGTTTTGTCCCCATTCAGTTGGAGGTAATTAGTTACTATCCAGGTGGCCACAGCCTGCATGCAGTTGTTAAAATTGGTGGCGGAGGCCTCTATATCATTTGTGATAGCATAGGATAAAGCCTGCAGCCCAAAAGATCTAATCAGTTTTGCAAGCTGGGAGACATATAAATTAAATAAGGTACGGCTCTGAGATGAGCCCTGCGAAACTCCACACATGGTAGCTATGGTGTCAGAGTAGAATTGGTCCACCAACACTGTCTGCAACCTATCCGTCAGGAATGAACACAGAGCTAAGTCTGTGACCTCCATTTCCAGTAAGCGGTCTGTCATCCTAATGGAAGACATGGTGTCAAAGGCTGCGGATAGGTCCAACAGAAACACCACAGCAGCCTGCCCAGCATCAACCATGGTACGGATGTTATTGACTACAGATAGTAATGCAGTCTTAGTCCCATGGTTGCTCCTAAATCCATACTGGGAAATGTCCAGCAGATGCTGTTTTTCCAAATAAGTCATCAGCTGGGCATTTAGATGTTTCTCCAAGATCTTAGCGGGAACAGGTAATAAAGAAATGGGCCAATTATTTTTCAATTCAGATGGATTCAAGTTGGATTTCTTAAGCAGCGGCTTAAGAATTGCCGTTTTCCAACTTTGAGGGCAGCATCCTGAGGAAATGGCCTGATTGAGAGTTGCTGTAAGGTGGGGAATAATAATATCTCCTCCCAACTTCATTTGTTTCGGGGAGCAAGGTTCAAGTGGGGAGCCGGATTTAATCCCTCGCAGAAGCTGGTCAGTCAGCTCATTAGATAGAGGGAGAAAAACAAACAAACATCCCTCTTCTTAGTCTGTAGAGGACTGGGGACTGTAAGATTAGTCTTTTGGGCAGAGATAGAGGTCTCGGGATTAAGACTGTCCAAGGAAGAATAAATCTCAAAAATTTTGGAATCTAAGAATTTGGCCATACGATCACAGAAATCCTGTGAACTCTCAGTATTGGAAGAAGCAGAGGGTATGGCTGAAAGATTAATCAGTTTAAATAGATCCCTAGGGGACTTAAGTGATGCGATCTTCCGATTGCAATATAAGAATTTCTCTAGCTTGATGGCTGTTTTGTATTCTATCAGCTTAGCTTTATAGGAGACCTTAGGGGTGTCTTATATGTAAAAATAAGGTTAATTACTATTTTGGAAGTACCTTTAATTCCAAAGTCGAATTTGCATATAAATACTATTTAAATGGAGCCTGCAAGGCAGGACTAGCTTTTAAAATGACAGCAGGCAACTCAGCAGTGCTCACTCTAGTGCAAGACATTTACTGGGCCTCTGAACCTCCCTGCACTATTATATACTAGGGATACCTATAAGTATAGGTAGTTTGAACCCCCTTGCCTAACTATATACTAGGGACTTACAGGGGTCTGTCATTGCCAATTATAATTAAAACTAACCATATACTTTTAATCAGAGCACAGGCCGTGGGTCTGGTTAGCATAGCCCAGGGCATAATTAGAGTCAGAAAACCAGCACCTAGTAGACAAAATGAGGGAAAATGTGGAGGGACACTGCAAACAGGTCCTAATTTCTCTCACACACACACACATTTAGATATATAAGATAAAATATATTTAGATATACAAGAAAAAGTTTAGGGTATTTAGAGAAGTTATTATGCCATATGTTTGTTTGCACAAGACTTGCCACTATGGAATATTTGCAGAGATTAGTTTTCCACTATTTTGCTTACATTCATTGTTTTAAAATGTGTACACCTTTCTTGAAGGAAAGCATTGCCATTATAAATTACAATTTTTTCTTCTGTGAGGACTGAACAAATTTAGAGTCGAGATGCATAAAACGTTTTTGTGGTTGCAAACCCTGTGATTCGCAAAATTTGTGGGTTTGCAACTGCTAAAAAGTTTTTTCCCTTTGTACTAAACTCATTTTTGGATCAGTTATGTTTTAGTGACTACTAAAATATGTTTATAAATAGTTTACAAATTGCTAAAAGGAAGTGGTGTATTGTGGCAGTCCCTACCAAACAACCATTCAATCCTGCCGCTAGGGATGACCATGGTGGTACTTGTCTTTTTCTCATGTCATCACCCACACTCATATTGCGCTACCCCTTACCCTTAGCTGCACTCCCACATTGTCTGAATGGGCTATGGCTATTTTAATGTCGCAAATGAAAGCACTAACCTCAGAGGTGCTGCGTCCTGCAGTAATGATGGGGATACCAATGCCCACTCCCGCCTACACTTGACTCTTTGAATGACACTGAGTCCAATCAGGTGGGGGAAAGGAGCATGGGAATGAGAGAAGGGTATGCGCAGTTCTCTCATCACCTGACCAATCAAGAGTGGTACCCCAATGGTATGTGCCTCCTGTCTTGCAACTGGTGTTTTATCTGTATAGCGCAAAGCAAATATTGGATTTCTAGAACAACATAAGCAGAAAATGACAACATCTCCACATACTAGATGCCATGCACTAACGCTCTTCTCAGTGTCTTGTTTTTACTTCTTTGTAATACCCAGGTTTGGATATGGCAGTGGTTTTCTCTCTAATGTTGCTATAAAGAGGAAAACCAAGAGTGAGTAAAATGCCCAAGTGTTACCTATTCAGTCCGCCTCCGCTGGGTAGACCACGACCACAACAAGGTGTTGAGTGGCTTCTAATGTAATCCCAGGCAGAGGTCCTCCTACACTCTGGGTAGACCACGACCACAACAAGGTGTTGAGTGGCTTCTAATGTAATCCCAGGCAGAGGTCCTCCTACACTCTGGGTAGACCACGACCACAACAAGGTGTTGAGTGGCTCCTAATGTAATCCCAGGCAGAGGTTTCTCCTACTTGTTCTCAAGACCTGGCCCTGAAGTCTGGATGGCACAGTAATGGCCTGTTTTCACTCTGCTGCCTTTTGGTGACAAGGTATGTCTGCATCACACAATGCTACAGTGGTTGTGTGTACAAAGCAAATATGGATTCCATCTACAAAGGAGAATGCAAGATTGTACATCTGTAAACATGCTCTAATTAATCAGTCTCTTACAGCATGGAATACATACCTTTTATAGGAAGGTGAGGGTGCAGGTTTGAACGCCAACAATGTATTCTACCCTTGCTGTACATGGACACAGGCTAAGTATGACCCTCATGTGATGAGTGAAGTTCACATAAGCTGTATAATGATACATTGTAATAAAAATGCAACAGATTGCATAGACATTAATCATCCTAATTGTTGATCCATTACACACCGACAGTTGCATGACAGTGTGAAAGATGGGCTGGTATTCCATAATTTAATAAATCTGCATAATTGTCATCTTTGTTGGAACAATTCCCAATAAGCTCTGCAATACTCAAAACAGGGTATGTCAAGCCACCAGACAGTACCTGTGTCTACACCTTGCCCCTTGCCCCCTGGCCACAGCTAATGCAGCAGAGGCCAGCTGCAAGGCCAATATATATTTTTTCTCATACAATGTGACAATGTGAAAAATATATAAAATCTAGCACTACATGTCTCGAGGGGAAATTGCCTACTCTCTGTATGATCCAAAATTCAGAAAAGGGAACAATTGTAATTGTAATTGGATTTATAAGCGCTTGCTACCACTGATGAGGTGTAGAACTGCTTTTTGGCGAGTAGCACGCTACTCCAGAACCCAAAAAGGATAAGTGGTGCATTAGTGTAGGTAAATATGAAATTAATTTGAGTGGTGGACATGTTATTCTGTTACTTGGATTGAAAAGGATATAAAGGAATAGTGAAGGGATAAAAGAGAGAACGATCTAGAATTCTTTTTTTTTAGTTTCTTGCCGTAGGAGGGGGTTGGGGTTCAGTAAAGGGAAGATTATGAGGAGTTAGTATATGGAAGTATGAAATAAATTTGGTGGTGGACATGTTATTCTGTTATTTGGACTGAAAAAGGATAGTGGAGGGATGTATGTACTCCATCGTACATCAGTTAAGGTGCTAGGCCAATTGGAAGGAGCCCGAAGATCCAGTGGTAGAGAATATGTAGAGTTCCCTAGCTGTGAAAGAGATAGACTGATAAAGAAGAGAAGTACAAAAAATATTCATGGCATGTTACCAATGCATTCCAGTGTGGTTGTACGAGTCAGAAGTAGTTGTGTGGTACCCTGCTAGCCTGAGGATTACATTGCCACGCACTGCGCCAACATGAGGTGAAGCTCAGCTGCTCACCAAGATACCACAGATCGCCATCCTCACTGGTCTACAGAGTGCAACAATCACAAACCCACAATAGAAGAAGCTGTCATGTACTGCAGTAGGGAATTTTACATAAATACTTATGAGATATAGCAGACAGCTTGCACATTGGTGGGAGCAGCTGTATCACTTGATGTACAGATGATCCCTCCACCTATAGATTTTGGCCAGCTTCCTTTGGCTGCTCTTGGGGATGCAGCTGCAGCAAGGGGATGTTTCAGGTGTCAAGTGTAAGACCCTATTTATGGCTCATTTAAGAGGTAATATTCTTACACATTATATATTATATTTGACATGGTGCTGTGTGTACCTGCGTGCCACTGACGGTGATGTATTTGCTTTTAACTTCACCCGTTTTCAATTGCGGTGATGTGATTCACATATCATCTTCACCAAGGCCAACAAAAGTAATTTACTGGATAGTATTGTATGTCGTAATATCCTATACAGAAATATTGTCTTCAATAAATATAGGGGCATATTCTCAAGGACTTATCGCCGATTTATCGGCAATTTAGCGCCGCAAAAGTGGCGATAGATTTATCGCCCTATTCTCAAGCTGGTGCAAACTGCCGATATCGCCAGTTTTCCAGCGATAGCTGCCGCAAAAGACATCGCCACGGATGAGAGCGACAACTAACGCTAATGATATGCAGAGTAGGCGTTCCCATGCAAAAACACACGAAAACACCACTTCGCGATATTCTCAACGACCAGCCAGATCGGCGAAGCGAACCAAAAACAGGCGATAAGGCGCGTTAGCAGCAGGGATTTAACACCTGCCTATTACTGGTGTTAAGCAGGATGACAACCTGCAGTAGAAAGGGAGCCCAGCCCAGAGCCACATCTGAAGACCAACACATGTCATGGAGCTACTGATCATGCATCTCAGACACCCAAGAGGGCCACAACACCCACCGCCACCACCCCCAGGCCCCCCCCGGACTACCACAGAGGCAGCGCAGAACAAGACAGCGGACCTTCCGAAAATGCACCAGCCTCACAGGCTTAACACCAGAGGATGTCATTGCCCACTACAGGCTCAAAAGGGCAACCATCCTCCGCATCCTGACCCACATTGCCCACAGGCTGTTGGTACCAACACAGTGGACAACCAACATCCCTCCGCAGGCAAAGCTGCTGGCTGTGCTGCACCTGTTGGCCACTGGTACCTTCCAACCAACAACTGCCAGAGTCGGAGGACTCTCACAGCCAGCCCTATCAAAGTCCCTCACACCTGTCTTGGATGCTATCATCAGCTTGGTACCCCAGCACCTTCACTTCCCCCACACTGCGCAGGAACAGCTGGATACCAAGCAAGGCTTCTACGCCATAGCTGGCTACCCGCACGTGTTGGGGGCAATTGACTGCACACATGTCCTACTTGTGCCCCCTGCCGACACTGCACACAATTACCGCAACAGAAAGCACACGCATTCCATCAATGTGCAGGCAATAGTGGACCACGAGGGGACTCTTCACTAACATCGTCGCCAACTACCCAGGCAGTGTGCGTGATTCCTACATCTTCCGACAGTCCATCATCAACCAGCGCTTCCAGGATGGCACCTATGGAAATGCACTGCTCGTTGGTAAGTACCAAATGAACACACCACACACCTCAACTCCACAATCATGCAACTCACAACTGTGGGAATGCACATGTCACAAAATCACATACAACATGCCAAACAACATGCCCACCTACCAGACATGACAACACAAGTAACTGTGGTAACCGTGGCCAGCCATGTAGACAAACCATCCACGTCATGGCACCTCTGCCACACAATTGCAGAATGTGGGGAGAGTTGGGAACCAAGTCTGTGCGAAGGAGGCAAGTGACCCATTAATAAGAATGTACAACATGCCAAGTGTGGCGGTGATGTGCTGGACAGACTTCAGTATGCAGAGCACAGACATGTCCATGTGGACATATACTGCTGGTGTTTGTAGTGTTGTGGACAGTGGACGAAACCATGTCACCTCAGGCAGTGGGGAAGACCTTGAACTTGTAGCTATGCCCCCCCCCTGTAAGCGTAAGCAGAGTGGGCTGGGCCGGTGTATGCCAGTCCAGCGTAGGAGTGGGAATAAATAGCCCGGGGCTCTGGGCGTGGTTCACTTCCGGGATGGCCACCAAAGTAAATACTGCGTGTGTCTCTGTGTCTGCCATATCCTGACCATAGGCCTACACACACGTGGCCGACCACCTTCAACGGCCAATATCACAGTGTCGTTGTCAGGCTTGTGGACATGTGCAGACAGTCATGACAAAGGTGTGTCTTAGGAGTGAAATTGATGCAACCGCGCAGTGCACACAAGTAAATAGGCTCGGGTGTGAGGAGCAGCTGTGAGGCAACGTAATACACATGGATGCCGCTCATGTGCCACAAGCAATACATGTCAAACATGAATCCCAAAGTCGCACACATCACACACCACTAAACTAATAAGCCTGCCAACACAGAATGCAGAACCACCGATTGACACATATCCCTCTCCCCTGTCACAGGTGATCAAAGATATGCACTCTGCCCGTGGATGATGACACCCCTCCGAGACACGAGCACCCAGGCCCAGAGGCAGTACAATGCGGCCCACAAACGCACCAGGTGCATTGTGGAGCGCTCATTTGGCGTGTTAAAGTCACGTTTCAGGTGCCTGGACATCACAGGTGGAAGACTCCTGTACAGCCCGGAAATAGTGAGCAAGATGATCATTGCATGTTGTGTGTTGCACAACATATGTGTACGCACCAATGCCCCATGGATCCAAGTGCCACATGCACTGGACGATGATGATGAAGATGAGGAAGGTGGACCACACCCCAGTGCAGCTGCAGCAGGATTAGCCCGAAGGAACACAATCATTAACAATTTCTTCACATGAGCACGTCACATTGTGACTGTCCTTAGCAATCATGGGACAGGACAAAATGACCACAGGCACAGCATGTGCAAATACATTCATTCCAACACACATTCCCTGTGTGCATGTCACTCCTCTGCATAAGCACATCACTCTGACAAGTGTAAGTGCAACATTTAGTGCTAACAACCTCACAAATGGCAATTAGATGGTGGGTGTGTCACCTCTGTACAGAGAGGCTGTTTAGGGTGTCACGTTTTCAAAATGCCATTTCAGGGTGTCAAAGATAGTACATAATCCTGTGTCCAAATATATGACATAAAGGCTGTCATTTGTGACCAAGAAAAGACAACAGGGCGTCTTTTGGGGTCAAATATGTACTACCATGATGCAGAGAGTTGCATCCTGTGACTCAAGTCCCAAAACATTAGCAACATGGACGTGAGGGGGATTCACTGCCCCTACATTCATCCATACTTTCATACTAGATTGAACATAGACATGACACATCTGTGTGAATTAGAATGTTTTATTCACATTCGGTGGAGTGTTGAAGCTGGAGCAGTACGGGGCCATGCAAACCCCACTTTACATTGTTGCCCCGTGGAGGGCCAGCCAGAGTCCTTTAGGGATTGACAAGTTCATCGGCAGAGGAAGAGTTCAGTCCGCAGTCTGATTGGTGTGTCATTGGTAACCAAACAGAATATGGCAGTTCATGTCAAGGTCCAAGGTGAGTGTTGCAGAGTGTATCGGGGAGCAGTGGAAGGTGATGATGCAGAGGGCAGAACCAAGCAGAAACAGGCCATATGGCGGAGATGAATTCTACCGCTTCCTTCTTACCACTTAGGCAGAATCATCCTCATCTTCGTCCTCTGATGTTTCATGTGCCTCACATGTGGGTGGTGGTGTTTTGTAAGCAGCACTTTGTGGCACTGACACATCAGGGGCCGGTGCTGGAATGTCTGCCGCACTGTAAGGCACTGACACATCAGGGGGCGGAGATGTGGATGTAGAAGCAGTAGCAGCCTTCATCGGCGCCAGCCCTTGTGGCAGCAATGCCATGATGAGGATCTGCAGGGCATGGAAGATCCCAGCTACATCTCGCTGGTGTGCAGCTGTGGCAGCCATTCTTTCCGCCTCCATCCGCTCCCTGTTCTCCATGATCCTCTGCATGTGTCCCAACTCCCAGCTGACATCGCTGGAGCCACTCTGACTAGACAATTGTCCTTGTCTCAGAGTCAGGACTCCAGCGATGTCAGCCATGGATCGTTAGAGAGCATGGAGCGGACTGTGGGTGTCCGTTAGGGACTGTAAGTGGTCCCTGATGGGACTTAGACACCAACATATGGCATCTAGTTTGGCTGCCATGAGGTCAGACCCCACCCGCACCTGATCAGCCATCTTCTCCTGGCACCCTAACACACGGCGTTGGAAGGCCATGTGTTGTTCGTGGGGGTCCTGGCAGACAGCCGGGGTGGTGGGTGCTTCCTGTGGGTGGTCTGTGCAGGGGGTGAGGTCTCCTCGATGCAGCTGGCCTGCCCTGCTCCTGGAGGTGAGGTGCCGAAGCTGTCCATGAGCTCTTGGAGGGCATCGGTGTCGAAGGTGTGGAGGTCCTCTTCGTCATCAGTGAAGAGCTGTTCGGTCTGCTCTGCAGGAGGTGTTGATTCTCCCTCTGCAACGTGATGGGGAGATGCAGTTTAACAATGTGTTCACACATATGTTGACGCATTGTACAAGTTTACATACAGACTGCATGACAATCTACATTGTGACTGTTTGGGTGGAGCTGCCTATTTGATGCGGGACAGTGGACATTTCGACAACATCACGGATGTGTGTTTGTACTTGTACATTATCATCTCACATTTCCCTGCTATGCCAAATGTGATTGGCCAGTTTCTACACATAAGCGGCACCAGTTGTGTCCTCTGTTCTGTTGTGAACGTGTTGCAGTTTGTACCACATTGTTGTCAAAGTTGATGTGCTTTGAATGTTATGTGTGTGTGCTGCATTTTGGGAGAGTCGCCCCTGCAGCTCTGATTTTGCTGCCCCTTATCCCTTTCAGGCGGTGTGCCTTTGACTTCTGTGCTTATACAGTGCTGAAATGTTGCATACTTGGGTAAATTGGGCTCTTGGTGGGAGTTGGGACTCTGGGGCATGGTTTGTCCGCAGATGTGTTGTTGACGTCAGGGGTTGTTTGTGCACGTGGATGTGTCAGAGTGTGACCTGCTCCTTTACGGATGTGGTCCACACTCAGCCACCTCAGTGTCGTGGCGTGCAACATGTCATGATATATTGACTGCAGCCATGCTATTCATCATGTAGTGTCACTTGCATTGTCAGTGTGGCTCACAGACACGCCGCTTTGCTGTGTTTGGCACATGTGCATGGGTTGGTTGTGAGATTGGTGATGTGTGGGAAGGGCCCCATCTGGGCACATAGTCGACGGGGGCCTACTTGCTGTTTCTAGGTGTGCTGCAGTGTGCCAAGGGGATGAGGGACATGATCCAGAGTCATTGTGGCTGTGCACTGTGCTATACTTAATTGTGCATGAGTGACATTGTGCCCATCTCCCCCCGTCCCCCCAGTCCCTGGTCGTTACTCACCCTGTTGCTGTTGTGTCAGGTCATGTTGAGCAGTATCTGGTCCCCCAACTCCTGCCACCGTCTCCACACTGATGACTGTGGACACCATTTCCTCCATCTCATCCAGCTCCTCCTGTGGCGCTGGACTCCCACCTCCAGTCTGCATTGCTGCCTTCTGGTTGTTGCCGAGTTTCTGCTTGGCTTTGCGCTTCACATCATTCCAGCGCCACTTGAGCTCTTCCATTGTCCTCCTCAGCACTCCGACTGCATTCACCTTGTCCAGGATGGACTGCCATATTCCATTTTTTGTTGCCAATGACACAGTGGAGGTGACGAACAGTTGTTGATGGTGTTCTATCACCTCCGTTATCAGGGTCCTGTTTTCCTGCGGACTGAACCGCTTCTTCCTCTTCTGCTTCTCCTTGCCCTTCCCTGACCCCGAGGACCCAGGCTGGTCCTCCGTGGGGCTTGTGGGGTTCTGGTTGTCCTCTGTACTTGCTCCGGCTACCTCCATTGTGCTTCGCAGTTGTTTTGGTTTTGTTTATGTTTTTTTTTTTCTGCTTTTATGGTGATTTTTCCCGCCTGACGTGTGTGAGTTGCAGGCCTGGTGCAGCTTATCGCTGATTTTTTTATCGCGGTTGGGCCCATCTCCACTTTTTTCATGTTCGGCTTTAGATTTTTATCGCCGTCCCGGTAATTTTATCGCGGACATTTGACGCGTTATCGGGAAACTATCGCATGTTACCGCCGTGTTGAGAATAAGACATTAACACGGCGTTATTTTCCTGCGATAGACGGCGATATGAGAAATTGCGTTAACCTATTTTGGCGATGATTATCGCACGTTCTTGAGAATATCCCCCATAGTGTCCTTAATGTTAATTACCAAAACATGAACACATTTTGTTTTATTAATCCAGAAGAGGTGATGTTTTGTAGATGATATGTAGGACTCAATATTTATGTCAGACGAGATTCTGACACCGATATTCTGGTATGCTGAATTTTTTTCTGGCATAAACATTGTATAATAAATATTTTTAACAAAAATATCAGTATGTCAATAGATATTATGACAATTATATTCTGGTTTAATTCTCCTGGAGATGTACAATATGATTATGCATTTATTAGTTTACTTTGGTTTTTAGTTCTGCATTTGACCATGTGTAAAGTATATTTTGTGGACTAAATGATTGTAAAAAATGTTTTTTCAGCTCCTGCTTCTAGATGCATGGTATTTCTTGGTTGAATAATCTCTCTAGAGGCATAGAAATTTGTGTGCATCTTTTGCAAATCATTTTAGTGGCCTGTGTGAGATGTATGCCTTACTACAAGAGTGGACAGGAGTAACTTTGGCAAAAATGTTTTGCAATACTACAGCAGTAGGTGTGGGTGTTTCCCTTTTTGAATCCGCCTTTGACTGGACTTTTTTCTTCTTTTATGAATGAGTGTGGTGATTTACACTGGCTCCCTTCTCCCATTGTCTCTTGTCACACTCTAATGTGAACAGTAATTCCCCAGCTTTGCACCCACAATTTAGAAACTGCAACCTTTATACCTTAGTTGTGCTTTTTCGCTGGTGTAATATTATGCATGTGATATATGCATGCAAGCCTTAAAATGTATGAAACAGATGTATAGATACATTAATGCTTACATTTGCAAAAATGAGATGGTGATTCTATGATAGAGTTGCATTGCGGGCGTACATCATGCATGAACTCAGAATTATTTAGTATTATTTATTTTAATAATCAGGCCTTTCATCCTCGGATACATGCTGATTTTTCTTGGAAAATTCCACATCATAAACATTGCCCAAAATTTAAAAAAAGATCACCTAGAGGTGTACAATGCTCAGCCAAGTAGTACAATGCATACCGGATCCCACATGTGAGGATCCTAGAACGATTCATCGGTGGCAGCCATATGAATTTATAGAGCAAACAGTAGCATCCCACAGAAAAACTGTCCTGGAACTAACCATTGCATGCAACACCAGGCACAGGGCACCACAGGTGACTCTATCTGGAGGAGCAACACATGAACTCCTGCTCATCGCTCCAAAAAGTTATTTGCCCTCTGATCCAGTATCAACCCACCTCCTCCAGCCTTTTCCAAGGAGAATGTTTCTAGTGTAGGTGTTGATTCCTCCTTTCACCTTCCTCCCGAAGTCAACAATAGGCTAGATAGTGCATTCTAACACCTATCCATCAGCGCAGGATCCTTCTCAGCTCTACCTTCAGCACTGAGTCGCATCTGTCCTGTGCCTTGTCCTGTCCCACCAGGATTATTGCTGTGTGATCTAAGGATTCTGCTGATGAAAGGATTGCATTTACCATAATGGTCAAACGCCTGAAGCCAGCTACTGAAACGCCAACTGGACCTTCTCATTCACAGGTACCAATGTCTTGGGGAAAACACCCACGCAGCATTATTCACAGTCTGCATCTAGTATTTCCAGCACATCCTCACTGAGCAAAATTTTATTAGGTTCATATGATGCCAGAACAGGCAATTACAGTCTAATTATTCCAAGAACCAGAAGATAGGTCACACTCCTCTACGTCACCCACAACTGAGATTGAACCTAACACAGTGCACACAACACATAATCGGTATTATTTACCGTTGTTTAGGGTTCGTTTTTAGAACCCTTATCTGATCTGACATGGGGCCCTAAATAACGTCTCCCAACAAGCTTAACTCTGTAACTTTTCTCACCAGCCTCCTAGAGGGATCCACCAAAGGTCAACCAGTAGTCAGGGCCATTGGAATTATACAATTCTGCGACCACTGTGGTTTTCACATAATTATGGATTTGCCAAATTTGCCGCTACATTGTCTTCTGCATAATCTGCAGATTTTAACAAAATAAATTTAGTTTCTAGCTCAAACAGATCAAAAGTTACTAAAAACGTGGCGGCATGAGTTCCTGTGCACTAGAAGGCCCTTTCACAAAGGGCCATCTTCCAGTTGCTTATTAGCGCATTTGGGTGCTTAATTAGTACTAATAAGATGAGATATTTTCCTAGACAGTGTTACCATGTGTAAACATGACAAAAAATGAAATAATGCTATCCCAAAATGTACAGCATTACGCTCCATAATTTGCCTTTTCTTGCACATAATTTAATCTACCCTTATGCATAATTTGATCCTCTTGTGACAGCATAATTCCAGTGGCCATGACGGTTGTGGTGTTAGAAATGTACTGCAGCGATCATTCATCACATTACTGTGGGCATACCAGTGAAGTGAACATCCACACATGAGTTTGATTTATTTCATAGGATCAATGTGTAGTGGCATGGGGCAGATGTTTTGTATCTACTTAGTGTCATGCGCAAAGAGCTACTAATCATTGGTGCATTAAGGTGTGAATGAGTGCATCTCTGTATAAATTAGTGTGTGTGTGCATGTGCATGCATGGCATCTTAGAATGAGTTCTTGTGTTTGCATGCCTGTCTTTGAAGTAAGTGTAGGTACATATTCCTAAAATCCGGGGTCATAATGGTCGCTATTTCTGGCGGTGGCCCTGAAATATTGTGCCTCGTCGCCATATTATAACCCCCACCTCCTTAGCATTATGGTTGGTACACATGGCCTAATAGTGCACCCGGCACATTGCATGCACTTTGGCATATCGTGGCATTTGCAGAAAAGGAGGGAGGTAGATAATGGGCACCAGCAGCACATGGTGATCACTGGTCTCATACTAGTTTCTGGAACTTTCGGACTATTCTTGACAGATTTTTACCACTCTCTTAGCAACCTCTCGCATAATAGTCACCCTGGCATAGTGTGGTATTTTGGTGGTCGTCCTTGGCATGTTGGTTTCTAATCTTCATGTGATGAGGGGCTGAGTGTAACAGTGGCCCCACCTTGTATGTTCTGGCTATCCTTGTCATGGGATGGCCACTGTTAGAATAAGGCCGCATCCATGGCATCTGCTGCCTAGTCCTGGCCTTCACTTGTATGTGTTAGTGCCACATAGGTGTGTGTGGCAGAATCTGCCCATGTGGGTGATGGTACATGTGCGATCATTATAAAACCTTCAAGCTGCTCTTTGGACCACAACTAATGTTTTCTGCAAATTACAGTTGGCATTTGGGGACAAAATTAGTTTTGGGGGGAATTAGTTCAGGCACTGAAAAATAAATCCAGGGTCCGAATTAAGAAAGTGTGCATTTGTGTAGGACACAGTTGTGAGCCTGTTTTAATCGGTTGCACATTCTAATGCGCTTACATTTAACTGGAGAACTCCTCGAATTTGGTGCACGCCATGCAGCCAGCAGAGAGCAGAGCTCGGACCAGTGCCCAGTGGGTGCCCCTCTCAGTGCCCGAGCTCTGCTGTCTGACTGCAAGGCATGCATTAACCCAGAGTATATTTAGATTTGGCCACGTCAGCACTATATGTGCGGCTGGTGGTTGGATACATGATCCCAACACACACATTTTGTGCAGATACCAAACCCAGACCCCAGCTCACACCTTATTCTATTGCAGGGTATTTTATATTCTTAGATAAATGAAATCTGTTGGATCTGTAATAAACACGCCGTGGGCCAGGTCATGTGGTCTGGTAGATTTGTTTTATGTGCTTTTTACACTTGAGTACGTATTGCTTTTTTGTGAGTGTCATCGGTGCTCTATTTTTTCGATTTCTGTCCTCTATTCCGTGCTTATTTCAACCCATTAGGGTTGTGTATCGTTGCCTTCAGAAACACCCATCTCAGAGCATTTCGTCAGAAAACTAAAAATAGGTCAGCATAACTTAATTAACTGCACAATTGAACAACCAGATGAGATAACAGAATTTGCACAAAAATGGAGCAGCCTAACAGCCTTGCGTAAACTCCACAGGCGTGGTTCCTTGACCTGCGGGACTATTTCTCAAGTTATAATGTACTGTGACGATTGTGTTTTGCTACGCAGTTTCTTTTTACAGAGGACACTGGAGATCTGGAGAGGCAAAAATGAATGTCCGTAGTTTGATAGCGTAGACAAAACCCAAACACTGCGTTTTGCTGTACTGTCCAATGAAAATGGGTGCAATGTGTAACGCTGAGCTAACTAGCATCCTGGCATAAATTATACATTTTCCTGCTGTTTTTTTATGAATCCACTTCCAGATAAAATAGCTATTTAAGTAAGCATGATTTGCTAATTTCAATTTCCAATATAGACAAATGCTTTTAGTCTGTCTCTAAATTAACAATAAGGTGCTTGCAGTAAGTTATAGACATGTATGTGCTGATGGTTCAAATCTAAATTACAGCCTATGAGCATTCATTGCTCTCTTTTCTTTTCCAGTCATTTGATAATGCTTTGCTACTTTGTTACTCACCGAGCACGCGCCGCCCTCTCATAGGCTCTACAGATCCTCAGCGGCTGTATGGCTGCAGCAGCCGCTTTATGGCAGCAGTCCCGCTGCAACATTTATAGCATGTCCACGGTGAAACCTGTAAGGACTGCTGGACCCACAGGGACCTCCTGGGGTAAGTGCGTGAAATGCTGGCTCATACCACATCCTAACTAATTTACTCTCCTGGGCTGCTCGTGGAAATAGTTTCCATGTGGTCTCTTTTTAAGTTTAAAGGAAGTTTATTTGGTATAAACATAAGATATAATGCAATAAACAAAGATTTACACATGTGCATAGAATGTCATTGTAAAAAATAGGAAGGGAAAAGAGAAAGAGGTAAAGAAAGAAAAAACAGAGGGAGAGAAAGGTAGAAAATAAGAGGGAAGGGGAGAACATCCATTTTATGCTTGATATACCAAAAAAGCAACAATTATGTATAAAAATTCCTACAAACATTGAAATATTCTATGACTATAAGATAAATTTTAATTAAAACAGCAGGGGTTTGGGTACTTCTTCAGTGCAGGGGTTATGCAGTGGTAGTTTTTTAGCTGAAGTATTTAAGAATTCAGTAACGGGCATCCAAAGAGCCTCTCTTTTAATGGCAAGCGAGAGTGGGTGTACATAAGCTCTATCTACTCTATGATTATAGCAAACGCCATACCAACATGCTTGAAAAGATACTGCAGAGGCATCTTTCCATGATTTAGTGATCTGCTGAAATGCGACAGCTATGAGCAAGTCAATAATATGAAAAGAAGGGGATCAAACTTCAGAGACACTACCTAGGAAAATATGTGAAAAAGAAAAAGGAATATGGGAATGACAAATGACATTAATCTGCCGCCAGACTTGGGTCCAAAAAGTATGGGTTGCTGGACAGTCAAAAAGCACATGTTTGAGATCCGCTGACGGAGCATTACATGACCAACAGGAAGAGGAAATGTTAGGGTCAATCCTATGTAGTTTAGCTGGAGTGATGAGGAGTCTATTGTAAATAAAGAATAAAGTTTGAGTAGTATTAGCTGCTCTAGAAGATCTCCTCACTTTAGCCCAAATTTTATTCCATAGTGGAATAGGGAAAGATGCACCCAAATCAGATTCCCAACTACACTCAACGTCAGATTTATTACAAGAAACCGGAATATCCAATAATTTTTTATATATTAGGGAAGCCGAAGGAGAATTACTTAAAAATGATGTGGTAATAGGAGTTAAGGGAGTAGGAGTATGAGAGGTGGAGAAAGAATTATAAGAGGCCTGAGCAACTGCCGCTAAAGATATATATTTAGAATGAAATGAAGAGGGAAGAGAAAAGTGAGATTGCAATACCGAAAATGGTATACAAATGCCATCTTGAAAAAGTTGGTAAGTCCATTTGAGACCATAGGATAACCACTCTTTCCCAAAAATATATTTATTGTTGAGTTTAATATGCTTATTGTACCAAATTGATGAATTCATAAATTGCGCACGTTCATCTAAAACAGATGAGAAAAGTGTTTGGAACAATTTCCGAGCATTTTTAAGAATAGGGAGAGAAAAGGATAAAGGTACATGAGAAAGAGAAATAAATTCTTCGAAGGAGAAATGATGAAAAAAGGCTCTCTCGATGTCAACCCACAATGGGGAAAGGCGAGAATCAGTTTCACTCTCAGACAATAAGAAGGAGGAATTTCTAAGAAAAAATGAGGAGTGATAAGAGTAAAAATCCGGAAAGTTAACCCCACCCATGGGTTTAGGTTTTTTAAGCTTACTAAGAGATATCCTCGGAGGTTTATTATGCCATAAAAATTTTGAAAGAATGCTATATATAGTTTTGTAAAAAGACTTAGGAATATTAATGGGTATATTTGATAGGTAGAACAATATCACTGGAACCAGCATCATTTTTATAGAATCTAATCTACCCCACCAGGATAAAAATAAGGGGTGCCAATGAGAAGTAGAAGAACGTAAAGTAGTTTGTAATTCTTTCAAGTTTAAAGCAACAGTATTTTTAATAGAGGAAGTAAACCAAATTCCAAGATATTTTATTTTAACTGGGTTCCAATGAAAAGAAGAAGATAAGAAGTCAGCATGAAAACAAAGTTTGTTCAGAGGGAGGATCTCACATTTGTCATCATTGAGTTTGTAACCTGAAACAAGGGCAAAGTCAGATGCTTCTGATAAGAAAGCTGGTAAAGAGGATTGTGGACTTGAAATGAATAATAAAATATCATCTGCGTATGCTGAGAGTTTTAACTGATTAACTCCGTAAGAGAAACCAGTAATGTTCGTGTTCGACCGAATTTTTATTAAAAAAAGCTCTAGGGAAAGGATAAATAAAAGTGGAGATAAAGGACATCCTTGCCGAACTCCTCGAAGAAGGGGGAAAGAAGGGGATACAAGTCCATTAGCTAAAATAAAGGACCTGGGAGAGGAATAAAGTAAAGAGACATAATTAATGAATTTTGGGCCGAAACCAAACCAAGCAAGGGTAGAAAGAATAAAGGACCAACTGACTCAAAGGCTTTTTCAGCATCTAATGAGATTGCTGCTAAGGATTTTTTATACGATTTAGATTTACTTAGAACGTTAAAAAACAATCTCGTATTATCCGATAAATGACGTCCTTTAATGAAACCACATTGTTCCTTTCCAATCAACTGAGGCAAAAAAGAATCTAAACGAAGGGCAAGGATTTTTGCAAAGATTTTGTAGTCTAAATTAATTAAAGAAATGGGTCTGTAATTCTTACAGAGTGTGTGATCTTTGTTTTCTTTTGGGAGCAGGCAAATCAGGGCTTCTTGAAAAGATCCTTCTGATTTTTTAATAGAAATAAAATATGTGAATAACTGATGTAATTTGGGAAGAAGGAAAGGGAGAAGTGCGAATAGAATTCAATGGTAAACCCATCCGGGCCAGGAGCTTTTCCTTTCTTAATAGCTTGAATAGCAGTAAGAATATCAGTAGTTTGAATATCTTCCTCCAAAGAGGAAAAATCTACATTAAGGGATGAAGGTGGACGAATAGAGGATAGATAACGAGTAATATCAGCCTGCTGAGAAGGATATTCAGGGGTATAAAGCTGTTGATAAAAATTGGAAAATTCTAAAAGAATATCTTCGTTTTTTTGGACTGTAGTGTTGGTTGAAGTTAAAATAGATTCAATCTTGTTGCGCTCTTTTTTGATTTTGAGATAATTGGCAAGAAGATTGCCAGCTTTATTTTGCGTGCTATAATATTTAGCACTAGACTTAAGTAAGTATAAATTGGCAGATTCAGTAGAGAGTTTGTTAAAGGTAAACTTGGCTTTGATAAGTTCAGTCAAGTCAGAGGGCACTTTTGTGGAGTAATAACAGTGCTCTAGTTGTTTAATACGTGAAGTAAGCGAATTTATGACTTGGGCAGATGCTTTCCTCTTTTGGGCTACAAATGAAATAATGAAATCTCTAGAAGCAGCTTTGAATGTGTCCCAGATGAGAGGGGAAGAGGTAAGAGAAGATTCATTTTCTAAAAAGAAAGTGTCCGTGAATTTCTGAAAAGCAGGAGTAAAGTTAGGAATAATAGAAGAGCATTATTAAATCTCCATCTCCTAGTTCTTTAAATGGGAGGGAGTAAATCTAAATCTAAGGTTATAGGAGCATGATCTGAAATTAATATAGATCCTATGTCGGAGTGGGAGATATGTTGAGTAAGGGCTTTTGAGATAAATAGGTATTCTATACAAGATTGTGAGGAATGAACGGGCGAAAAGAATGAGTATTCTTGGAGAGTGGGGTGACATAGCCTCCAAGAATCAACTAGGGATCTTTGAGATATAGTAGACGTAAATTGAGTGTGCATGGAAGAGGGGATACATTTAGACTTGGAGCATCTATCTAGGAAGGGGTCCACAACCATATTACAATCTCCTCCCAATAGTAAGTAATCATCAGTACATAACATCAATTAGATAAAATCTGAGGCCAGAAGAGTTTATCTGGGGTGGTGGGTGCAAATATATTAAAAATAGTTAGAGGTATTTTATTAACAAGTAACGAAATTGAAACCCATCTGCCTTCAGAATCAGCATCCTGATGTAAAAGTTGAATATCTAAACGCTTATGACAAAGGATAGCCACACCATTCCGTTTGCCTGAACCCGGTGATGCATAAACGTGACCCACCCATTGACGTTGAAGCTTGGACATTTCTTTGCTTGTTACGTGAATTTCTTGTAGTAAAACTATATCACCTTTTAATCCAGCAATATGCAATAAAACCCGTTGACGTTTGATGGGGAACCCAAACCTTTAACATGCCAGGATATAACTTTTAACGACATTTATACAAGCAAAAATTTTGAATAAAACTTAATATGAAATGCAAATAGTAAAAAATCATAACACATCATAAATACGTGCCCAATAAGAAGAATCCAAGAAGAAAAGTACTATGCAGAGGAGAGATACAAAGTAGGAGGGAATATCATAGTGAAACAAAAAATGATTAATGATGAGACGAGAAGGAGAAGACCAGCAAATAAAATGGTGAGAAAGGAATGGATGAGAGGGAGAATGTAGAAACTGTGTGAAAAGAGATGAAAACAAAAGATAGAGAAGTAAGGAGAAAGGAAGAACATAACAGTAGGAAAAAGAACCAGGAGATGAATATATAGTCAAAAAGAAAGACCAAAGAGGATAGGAAGAAGAAAAAATAAAGAGAAAATAAAAGGACATACCACGAACATACAATGAGAAATGGGGGTGGTGGAGCCACATAAGGAAGACGGTACAGCCACTCGAAAAACTCCAGGACGAGGACGGGGAAAGGAGGTGGACAACCAGACTGGAGAACGGTCACAAAATCAGGGGACCATGGAAATTTACCTAATGATAAAAAGAAAAAGAATACATTATAATAACCATATAATCCGAAACACATAACATCTGGAGGGAAACTAATGACAACAGATTAATACAGAACAATCAGATCCAAGTAAAAAGAACTAGTAAAACATCATGTTACATCATCTACAAACAAGTAGACTAGAAAGATATGAAAGTAGGGGAGAAAAATGGAAAACAACAATATTAACACAACAACATTCAAGTCAACGAAGAGCAAGGGATGTCCATATCTTCTTCCCTGCAGGTATCCAAAAAGCGCTGTAGTAGAGCAGGATCTTCATAGTTAGAAGTTTTGTTTTTATAAGTCACCTTAAAGAGGCAAGGGTGAAACAAACCATATCTGGCATTCAAATTTCAAAGTGCAGGCCTCATATCTAGAAACTGCTTCCGACGACCTGCTGTCGCTTTTGCATAATCCTGTGCAAAAAACAGGTTAGAACCTTGCCAAGAAATTTTACCTTTAAGTTTGGCTGCCTGTAACACCCTAAGTAAATCAGTATATTCCAAAAAGTACAAAATAACGCCTCTTGGTTTAGATGATGAGGAAGAGTTTTGCGGGACACGACCCAGACGGTGTGCTCTTTGGATATTCAGAGGTGGAGAGTCTGAAATGTTTAGAAGCTTTGGAAGAAAAGACTGAAAGAAGACAAGAGGGTCAGAGCCCTCAAGACCTTCCACAAGGCCATAAATGCGTAGGTTGTTACGCCTGTTTCTATTTTCCAAGTTTTCCACTTGTTGTTTTAGACGTTTCCTGATGCATGGAAGGTACTTGGTTGACAATCACTTGAACATAATCTACTCTATTCTCCAAATGAATAACTTTTTGATTGGTATGGGACCAATTATCTTCGATATTTTGGAGACGGGCATTTGTTTCTGACATATAAGGTTTGAGAGCACGAATTTCACCCAGAAGTAGTCCCATAGATATAGATGTTGGAGAGCTGGAAGGGGAAGGGGGATCTTTCTTGACCCATTTCCCTGTTGCTGATGATGATGCAGAAGGTAGCTTAGAGACTGGTTTAGGCACAACTCGCGTAGTAACAGGAGTAGCTCCACTTATGGCGGAGGAAACAGAGTTGGAATCAGTCTCTTCCATGTTATCTTGTAGAGTATTGAAAGGATTATAGTCAACCAAAGTAGCAGGATCGAGGGAATAGGTTGCACCACGGGTAACTCGTGCCTTCGCCATAACAACTGTACACCAATAATGCTAACACCCTCGTAAAAATAAAATAAAAAAAGAAATGTTGATTTATAACGTTGAGCTGCTTGGTAAAGAGTTGGATGAAGCCAAAAAGGGAGAAGTAACTTTTCGATAAAAGTTAAACAAAACAGCGAAAGTCCCAAGACATCAAATTAGGCGGACTAGCTTCATACACTACACAAGCGTTGAGCAGAGAACAGCATTCAAAGAAAAGAGTCCCATTTAAAAAGATGGAGCAATTTCATAAACTGTTCACAGTATAACATCCCAAATTTGCCATGTATGGGAATTTCAGACTGAAAAATAAGGGCACTCTTCCTCAAGAAAAAATATCATAAAGTCCAATATTGCTAGTAGAACTCATCACCTTTATGGTAAAGCACATGAGGTTACACACTTGAGGTAAAGTTAATATTTCCAGGACTCCAGAAACATAGTCAATGCAGCAAAAATGTCAAAAACAGCCAAAAAAGAGCCAAAAATAAGAAAAACAGCAAGGAGGAGCAGTAGCCAGCCATTAAACAAGGGGAGCGCACATTCTTCAGTATTAGTGCAGCCGCCAGGTTTAAAACCAAAAGTCGGGCGATAACAGCGCTCAAACTGCATTCAAAATGGTGGCTGCGAGCTGAGCTGACTGAAACAATGTCAGCGTGAAAAGGAAGGCAAAACGCTCACCCCCGATAGACTGGAGCGCCGCAACGAAGACAGGACAGCTTCATTTCAACTCGCTGTCATTATGGCAGCGAAACATCCAGCGGCGACGTCCGAAAATCGCCTCCATTCGCCGCACTGCCACGGAGCCTCAGGGAGCGGCGGCCATCTTCTCAGGCGCCGAAGTCACGCCCCTTCCATGTGGTCTCTAACAGCGAAGAACATCTAAGGAAATGCATCATATGGATTAAGTTTTTGTTCCTAAGAAATATGGATGTAGAGGAATAAAAAGAAACAATAATTAGGAGTTGCTACCCACACATGTGCAGTCTTTCTTCTTTGACATCAGTTACCATTATAAATACAGCATAGTGTTTCTTAGGGAGTAGTTCCTCTTAAAGACATAAATGCAGTGCTTAATTTGTGCTGGTTGTTTCCGGTGCTTAGCACAGGCACTTATTTCTCAGGGCCGGATCTACACGCAGTATGGCTGCTCACTAAGTTAACACAGGTCTCCCCAGTGGAGAGCTGATATTGCACACAACTGAGTGCGTAAAATATTTCAAATTGGATGCCGCAGCCACCCGCTTTATGAGGCACACACACACCACCAGAAAATGCCTGGGTCCCTGACTTATCGTAAGTTACAGATCCCTCCAATCAATTAAGCGCTACCAATGATTATCACTTGCAAAATGTATTATTAGCCCGGCCCTGTCCCTCCTTGGCGAATCATCAAGTGTGTGTTCCAAGTCGTACCAATGATTAGGGTTGGACGAAGAATTCAGCTTTTTAGCGCTCCGTGGCGCGGAGCGGAGTTTTTTCTCTCAAACAGCTCACCGTTAAGTTTGCGAGCGCCTCGAAAGAAAAAATCACGCTCTAGAGCTCCTCCTGGTGATATTTCTCAATGCAGGTGGTCACGGCAGGTCGCAACTGCTCGCGTTAGGTTGCGATTGACCGTGTTGAGAAATCTGCCATTCACGTTGAGGATGCTGCCGCTCGAGTAGAACATCTACTCAAACAGCTCAACGAAGCTGCGCCCTCTTGCGCTGCGCATAGTGCTGTTTGCACTAATTTAACAGTGCAGGACTAACTCCCAGGCTAAAAATCAGTGCGAGCAGTGCTACTTGCTAAACTCTGCCGCTTGGGGAACTTTGCATCACTTCGCGGAGTTTCACGGTGAAGAACTCTGCGAATTCGGCCTAGGCCTACCAACAATCAGTTTCTTCGCCCGCCCAAGCATACTGCACAGCTGCAGCGCTAATCAGCTGACAACAGAAAAAGCAAGCCGTGTGTAGCGCAGCAGGCCTCAGATTAAATAAAACTAAAAGGCAGCCCCAGTAAGTAGTGATTTTGTAACATGATGCAAGTAGTAGTGTGTGATCTGTGAAGCAAGTATGGGAAGTCAAATGTATCCTACGTTGCATGTTGCATCATCTAGCAGTAGGTGGGGACTCACCATATATTCGCTTGGAATTTCCCAGGACAGAGAGCCCCAAGTTCTTTTGCACATTGTGTGTATTATTTATTCAGCCCCCCCTCCTCCCTTCGTTTTAAGCATCCACTTGCAGTCTCACACCACCTCTGCCCTGGAAGGATGACTTGATATGTTCCTCTCGCATGTGTCAGTCATCAGGCACTGCCTGCTCGCCCCCTCTTTTGAGGTTGATTCAAAGAGACTGCACTCATTTTGTTGCTAATGTACTTAGCACCCCAGGACGTAATTTGTAAAACAATAAGTGCCGGGGCTCAAAATTTTACTTTGCAGAGAATGGCCGGTGCTAATGAATCTTGGCGTGCAGAAAGGCTACTTGAGTCAGACTAGCCTATAGGGCAATTAGATAGTGACTGATGGGCTGGTCTGACAAGTCAGTGTGTTGGCCGTGTTTTTTGGCTGTTTGTTGGAGTATTTTATGGTCTAGTGGGCTGGCATTTCCTGTTGATTTCCCTGGTATTGAAATAAACATTATCTGCAGCAAGCTCAAATCCATTTCCGACTTACATACCTTGAAAGTACTTACACAGCTTTCTTTACAAGTGCAGAGTCCCAAAGCCAATATAAATGAATTCAGCAAAAAGGGGAGGACGGCAAAACATTTTGGGTTGACCCTGCCGAAAGGGCATTTCCAACAAGTGTTTTTCACCTTCTATACTGAGAATCAAAATACCCACTTAGGAGCTCTTTTTTAAATGTATACACTGCTTTTAGGAGGTAGAGAGGCTAAACAGGAAGGTAGGGTAAAGGAACGAAAGAAAAGTTAGTTTTCAAACAGTTAATTTTGCTTTATTAATGCACTTCTGGGTCTCATTTTACTTTCATTTCATCAGAAAAAGGTAGGAAGTTAGGCTTGCTTCCTTTCACCGTGAAAAATACCAGCATCTGTTCTCGTTTTAAGATTCTGCAAAGGCCCAGACACAATTCCTAAGTAGAACTTTATATGAAATTGTCTATACATTTTTAACATGGCCTTTCAGTCTTTCTTCGCTATATCAGTCAAGGGTCATTAGTGCAGCTGTAGAACACATTTTAAAGTGTGTTCTTCTTACATTTACTGTTTAAAGTATGTACTTGGGAAACAAATTACAGACTTTAGGTGATTTCGTTTTTTTATTCTTGTACCAGCAGAGACATTAAAATCCATGGTATACTGGTATAAAACCCGCTAAATGTTATCCCTAGTTCAGGTCCCTGGAAAATGATGGATAAGTAATATTTTGGTTGCTGCTTGGAGATAGGTAGATTGTTTAATCCATCAAAAAATGTTCCTTCCCCTATCACATACAGTACACTCTCACTGGTGTTCAGCAGAGAAGCAAAGGCACAGGCAGCAGTGTAGAGGCATAATCAAGCATGCCACTGTTATAGCATATACCACATAACATGGACATCTGCTTTCCTAACTGAAACCTGACTAAACAACCATTTATCCCCTTACATTGACCTCATCTCCCCACCGGGCTTTTCAATAATTCGTAATGACCGCAAAGGTCGATGGGGTGGTGGAGTAGCCATTATACACGAAAGTGATCTCTGTTTAAGTCCCTTCCGCACTGCTAAACACCCTACCTTTGAATATATAGGAGTTCAGCTCTCATCAAATTCCACGTCATTTATCACCATCCTGGTAAAAATTCACAATTCCATGAAGGCCTAGGAGGCCTAATATGGCAAATCTATATTTGGAGACCTAAATCTGCACCTGAACAACACTAAAAACCCATGGTACAAGCCCTCTCCACCCTCCTGGAAGCGAACGATCTCACCCAACACTGCAACATGCAAACGCACAACAAGGGCTCTACCCTTAACTCAATACTCTACAAGCACAACCACACTATCTCTGCGCTCTATCCTACCATCCGCTTGTCAGATCACTATCAAATTCTCTTCGATCTCAATACCAGCTATCATCGTTCATACCAATGCAGCCGTCCCAAGCACTGGGTAAGGAACATCCACCAAATCCCCCAAATGGAGCCAGATGTATTACTCAGTACCCAAATCCTACCTCCACCCAACCTATCATCTGCTGAGGACCACACTGCCCTCTTCAATCGAAAAATTGCAGCACTCATAGAAATAATCACCCCCCTGAAACTCAAGAAATCAAAACATTTGCCCATTCCTATCCTGGTTCAACAAAGACTTGAACAACAAAAGGAGACATCTCCGTTTAGCTGAAAGAAACTGGAGACAACAACCTTTGGAATCCAATCTCTCGATCCTCTGGGCTGAACACCAAAAATACAAAAAATACTTCTTCAAAAGAAAAGTTCACCTTCTTCCGAGGTCAACTTGACTGGTATAGGAAGAGACCCAAAGACCTATTCAACATCATCAAATAGCAAACCTCCTCCTTTCCCAATCAATCAATCAATATCAATCAGGGAATTGGGAAGCGCGCTACTCACCCATAAGGGTCTCAAGGCCCTGGGTGGGGGAGAAGCTCCGGTCAGTCGAGGAGCCAGGTCCTGAGGGTCTTCCTAAAGATGTGCAGAGTGGGGGCTCGTCTGATGTTGATCGGGAGCTCGTTCCAGGTCTTTGCCATGACGTAGGAGAAGGCTCTTCCACCCGTTCTGGCTCTGCGAATTCACAGTGTTTCTGCGATGGCAAGGTTGGCGGATCGGAGGTTTCTCTTGGGTACGTGGAAGGCGAGCTATTGGGGTCCGGTGTTGAGGAGGCATTTGTATGCGTAGGTGAGTCTCTTGAAGGTTACTCTCTTCTCGATGGGGAGCCAGTGGAGGTCTTGCAGATGTTGGGTGATGTGTTCGTGTCAAGGGAGGCCGAGGACGAATCTGGCTGCGGTGTTCTGTATGGTCTGGAGCTTGCGGAGCAGAGTACAGAAACGCCCTCTATGCCTGTTGTTCCCGGCGTAGAGGGCGTTTCCGTAGTCCAATCTGCTGGTTATGACTGCATGGGTGATGGTCTTTCTTGATTTTGGGGGAATCCATTTGAAGGTCTTGCGGAGGGTGTTGAATCAGGTGGAGGCGACAGCTTTCATCTGTCGGGTCATGGAGAGGGAGGAGTGGAGTATGATGCCGAGGTTCTGGGTGTGGTCCGTGGGGGAGGGGGCTGCCGAGGGCTGTGAGCCACCAGGTGTTGTCCCATGCGGAGGGTCCGAGGATGAGGACTTATTTATTTTTTATTTATTTATTAATTAAATTTGTAAGGCGCAACAGCTACCCAAAAAGGGTTTCCCGGCGCCGACCAGATCTAGGAATGGATAGCAGCTTAAAGATTATTGGTTGAAGAGCCAGGTTTTTAAGGATTTGCGGAATTGGATATACACCGTTTCATTCCGAATTGAGGTGGGGAGGGAGTTCCATCCGGGATAGTTTGACTCTAGGCACAATGAATTTCCCTTGGGTAGATGAGCGAAGGCAGCGAGGAGGCACATAGGGACAAACCAGAGACTGCAGATACTGAGGGGCCACACCTGTTTTGATTTTAAACATGTAGCTCAAGGCTTTGAACTTAATACGGTTCTCAACCCTGAGCTAGTGAAGGTCCCGCAGGTGACCGGAAACAGAGATAGCTCTAGGAACCCGGCAAAGAAGTCTTGCAGCAGAGTTCTGAACCATCTGCAGCCTACGAGTCACCTCCTTATTTGCCCCCAGATAAAGAATGTTACCGTAGTCCAGTCTTGAGGTGACAAGCGCCTGGACTACTGTTCTCTGGGCGGGCTCCGACAGCATCCAAATGATCTTTTTTAGCCATTTCAGAATGGTAAAACATGTGGCAGCTACCTTAACAGCTTGATGTTGCATAGTCAGTGAATCATCAATAATGACACCCAAGTTACGAACATGGCGGGAAGGCTGAGGAAGTGCACCCATCTCGCTGGGCCAATGTTGGGGGCCCCAGAGATCCTTGTTTTTCCCCAAGCCCAAAACTTCGGTCTTCTCTTCGTTGAGCTTGAGGTAATTGACCTGCATCCATGAGGCAATTTTACCCAAGCGCAGCCGGAGGAGGGAAGTCTCAGCCGCACTCTCCACTGACAGAGAGAAGATAATCTGGGAATCGTCCGCGTAAGAGAACAGGGACAGTCCAGCATCTTCAGCAACATCAGCCAAAGGTCTGACATACAGATCGAATAGTAGAGGGCTAAGGATGGAGCCCTGAGGTACCCCGTAGGGTGAGAGAAGGGTGTCGGAGCTGGCAGTAGGGGAGAAGATTTGGAAGGTCCGATTGGCAAGAAAAGAAATGAGCCAATCGAGGGCTGAGCTACAGATGCCCAATGATCTTAAGGTTCCTACTAACACGGTGTGAGACACCGTGTCGAATGCTACGCTCAGATCAAGCATTATAAGGGCCACCGTGTCTCCAGCATCCAGATGACGACGCAGTCTTTCCGTAACCCCAAGAAGCGTTGTTTCAGTTGAAAAACCAGCTCTGAAGCCCGATTGGGATGAGTGAAGGAATTTTTGTGACTCAACAAAGTTGGACAGCTGTGCATAGATGTGCTTTTCTAAAATCTTGGAAAAGGCCGGTAGCAAAGAGATGGGCCTGTAATTAGAAGTTAAATCGGGATCTGCGTTGGCCTTCTTCAGAAGGGGGAGCACCATAGCATGCTTCCACTCTGGTGGAACTATAGCTTCCTGTAAGGAAGCATTCAGGAGGTCCATAATAACAAGCAAAGATGGAGGCTCAAGCTGCTTGAGCACAGAAATAGGAAGTGGGTCCCTGGGCGATCCTGATTTAACGCTGTCTAGAAGACATTTAAAAGAGTCTATGTTTAATAGGGGCCATATGGCCAGTTTGTTTATAGGTACATAAGGCACCCCATCCTGATCAGGGTGGGTATTATCATCTGAAAGCAGTGTAAATGCTGACTGTGGGGGATTTGTAGTTTGTAATAAAGGGGAACTGTTACGCTGTAAGCTCACTATTTCCGAGTATATTTTCTCTACTTTCTGGAGAAAGAAATTAGCCAGATCTTGGCATTGCCGGTTGTTTAGTGAAGGGGGCCTAGATTGAGTTTCGGAGCCTGAAAGCTCCTGGACTACGCCAAATAATGTTTTGGAGCAGTTCAGAGCACCAGAAATGGTAGCCGATACATGCTCCGCACGAGCAGATCTGCAAAGATTATGATATTCCTTTTTTGCCCTTTTATATGCAGTTTTAGAATCCAACGCATAGTTCCTCCTCCAGTGCCCTTCCAGCGCCTTACATTTGGCCTTCTCTATTTAGAGTTTTTCAGTGAACGAAGGCCCTGGAGGTCGATGATTGTTAGCCCTTTTTAGGGAAAGAGGGAGACAGGTATCAATTGCATTAAGAAGCCACTTTTGTACGATGCCCGAGAGAGTGACCACCATTTGTTTAGAGACGGGCGTGTTTGAAGCCAGAATCTTATTTAACGCTGTCACATCTAACTTTTTCCAGTTTCTTGTTGGTTTCCTAATAATAGGGTTAGCACTCCCCGAGCTTGCTGGAGATTCCAGACGGAAGCCCGTAACAAAGTGGTCGGACCAGCATAAAGGAAGTGCTGGAGAGCAGTGAATGCTAGATAAGCTGGAAAAGATGGGATCTAATAAGTGGCCCGCCACATGTGTGGCCAGAATTATGTAAGTCGATGTTCAAGGCTGCCAAATCAGAAATGAGAGTAGCACTGGTATTACATGTCGGAGACTCCAGGTGCAAGTTAAGATCACCCAAAATAGAGAAATTAGCAGTATTCATAAGCAAAGGGGTTATCAGACCAGGAAACAAGGAGGCCCAAGGCTCGGGCGGGCCAGGGGGGCGGTACACAAGTATCCCAGAGAAGGTAACTTCGGGGTCAGGGCCAGCTTAAATAATGCTGCCTCACAATTCCTAAGCGGTAATTCTTCAAATTTACATTGATAATCTTTTTTAAATATGATGGCAATGCCCCCACCTATTTTAAGGCTCCTATCTTTCCTAACTATGGCATAGTTGGGCGGCAAAGCAGCCGCAACGTCAGGGCCGGAGCTCTCATGCAGCCATGTCTCCGTAAGAAATATGGCATCTGGTTGTTCATTGACCAAAAGATCAAAATTGTCAGCTTTGTGCTTGGGAAGGGAATGACAGTTAGTACTAAGGAAGAAGAATTCTTTGTTATCTAGAGCAACATAGTTACGGGGGGAGTTTTGTGTTTGATGAACACTGGAGTAGATTTACAAGCCGGGGTTATACTAAAAGAGAAGCCGCAGCATAAATATTTTTGCCTTTCATCCTCAAGATGCAGGGTGCAGTCGGAGAGCGGTGGATTACGGTAAGCCATTAGTTGTTTAGAGGAGTAACATGGTCTAAGTGACCTGTTCGGGCCAGGGGTCCTGGCCCCTGGCCCAGTTTGTGCGCGGACGGGCGCAGACGGGCTTGCCTTAGGTGCGCGTCCGCTGCGCGTCAGCGCCATCCCCTCTTTTATAGTTAATTGACAGCCAGTCAGGGGAAGACTAGACCGACACACAGCCAAGATGGCCACCGCTAGGTATGCCACCGGAAATGAGGAGTGGCAGGACGCGTTTGAACTCCCTCCACTCAAACAGCACAAGCTGCAGTGGAACGGGGAGAAAACAGCGACCAGCAGGAGAGTACGTGAGAAATATTTAAAATAATTCTAGAGCAACAAGAAATGAAGTACAATGTACAATTTAAAAATTCAACCCCAGTAAAATAATGGATTAGCGCAAGTGTCAATCGCGCAACCTTAGAGGCCGGCAGTATCAGATTAAGCTGCTATTCCCTTCTGTCTTCTCCGAGTTGCATTTTAGGCAGATGCTGCTCATCCAGAATGCGACGTCCTTCATTCCTTCCTGGAAGCTGAGTCTGGTGGTGAGGGGGTCCTTAGTAAGGGAGAGGAGGAGCCGGGTGTCATCGGCATAGGATACTATGCTCCTTGGGGTACTGCACAGCTGATCTCTGTGGGTTCGGAGAGAAAGGGAGGAAGTCTGATTCTTTGGGTTCTGCCGGTGAGGAAGGAGCGGACCCAGTCGAGGGCGGTTCCCTGTAAGCCGGCATCGTGGAGTCTGGTGGTGAGAGTGCAGTGGGAGATGGTGTTGAAGGCTGCAGGGAGGTCAAGCAGGATCAGGGCGGCGGTGTGTCCTTGGTTGAAGAGCAAGCGGATGTCGTCTGTAGCAGCGAGTAGGGCAGTCTCAGTGCTGTGGTTGCTGCGGAAGCTGGACTGGGAGGAGTCGAGGATGGAGTTCTCTTCAATGAATTTCGTTAGTTGGATGTTGACGATCTTTTCAGTGACTTTGGCCGTGAAAGGGAGGAGAGAGATGGGTCGGTAGTTCTTGAGGTCCGTCGGATCTGCTGAGGGCTTGACTTCTGCGCATTTCCAGTCATCGGGGAATGTGAAGGCTTTAAAGGAGGTGTTGATGGTGCGTCGTAGCTCTGGTGCAATGGCGCTCTTTGGAAGATGTGCGGAGGGCAGGGATCCGTGGGGGCTCCTGAGTGAATGCCTTTAATGGTCGACGCGGTGTCTTCGGTGGTGACTGGGGTCCAGGAGGAGATGGCAGGCTCACTGTTGTTGCTGGGGGGCGGAGTGGGTTCGGTGTCTGGGGTCTGTTTGTTGAAGTTGTAGTAGAGGGATCTTATTTTCAGGTGGAAGTAGGAGCCGAGTTTGTTGCAGAGGTCCTGGGAGGGTGTGACGTCCATGGCTTCGCTGGGATGCTTGGTGAATTCCTGAATGATGTTGAAGAGTTCCTTGGAGTTGCTGGCGTTGGCATGGATTTTGTTTAGGATGAAGGTCCTCTTGGGGGCTCTAATGAGTTGGTGGCATTCTGTCATAGCGTTCTTGTATGTGGATCGATCTTCCGAAGTTTTGCTGTTTCTCCAGTTCTTCTCAAGACGTCTGCAGGTGCGTCTTGATTCTTGGAGGTCGGTGGTGAACCAGGTGGCCTTCCTGGGGCGCTGTCTGTCAGGGTTGCAGACGGGGGCGAGCTCGTGTGCGCAGTTGGTGATCCATCTGTGAAGTTCTTTGGCTGTGGAGTTGGCGTCTGTCAAGGTGGGGGGGCTTCGCGGTTGAGGGTGGAGTTGAAGTGCTCCTTGGTGACCTTGCTCCAGTTCCTTCGCGGAGGGCGGGGTGCAGGTTTGGGTGCGGTGGGTTTGTCGATGTGGAAGTGTACACAGTGGTGGTCCATCCAGGTGGGTTGCATGGTGTGGCTGAAGTGGATACTGTTGCCTCCTGCGAAGATGGGGTCGAAGGTGTGTGATGCCATGTGGGTAGGGGTGGTGATGAGTTGTTTCAGTCCGAGGTTGGCGAGGTTGTCCAGGAGGGTGGAGGAGTTGGGGTCACTGGGGTTGTCGAGGTGGAAGTTGAGGTCTCCGATGAGTATGTAGTCCATGGAGGCTATGGTGTGATGAGGTCGGTGATGATGTGTTGAATGCGGTTCGCAATCCGGGAGGTCTGTAGGCGAGGGTGCCTCAAAAGGTCGTTCTGGGGCTGGTCTGGATCTCGAAATGGAGGTGTTCGGTGGTGGACTGGGAGTCGCTCGTGCTGGAGGTGGTGAGTCAGAGGGAACTCTTGTGTGCGATGGCGAGCCCTCCTCCTGGGGGGTGGGGGCGGTCTTTCCTCTGGATCTTGTATCCATCGGGGATGGCAGTGGCGATGTCAGGGGCGGAGGTGGGGTTGGTCCATGTTTCCGTGAAGAAGGCGACATCTGGCGAGAGGGTGTCGAGGAGGTCCCAGATCTTTACAGCATGTCTTTGCAGGGAGCGCACATTGAGGAGGATGCACCTCAGGGGTTTGGGGGTGCTGGAGTCCAGCGTGGGAGCGGCAGCCGCGGGGTTGGGAAGGGTGGTGAAGGTTTGTCTGCAGTGTCAGCAGGAGAACTGGCTGTGGGTGGTGTTCGGCGTAGACAGCTGGCAGTTGTTGTTCCTTCCGGGTTTGGTGGTTGGAGATCCAGAGTCTCTGGCACTGATCGCGGTCGGGTCGCGGACGGGCGCAGACGGGCTTGCCTTTGGCATGCCTTCGGAGCACCAGCAGCGCGCCTACTTCACGCGGCCGCCATTAAATAGGGAAGGGGGAGGGAAGCACAGCTGGGAGGCGGGAACGGCAGGGGGAGGGGCCGCGGGGGCAGCAGCAGCAGGAAAAGGGCAGCAAAAACAGGCACGGAGAGACAAAGGGCACAGGTACAATACCAATAAAACAGGCAAAAACAGAATTACAGAAGAAACAGATACAGGCACAATAACAAAAAGACAGACAAAAAGACAATAACGGCCACATAATACGCAGGCAGACAACAGCGGACCAGCAAAAGAGCAAGGCTCTCCCACTGGACCACCAGGGATGAGGGGCAGGCAGGAGCCTGCGGGTGGAGGAGGGCCTCGAACACCTACCAGGAGAGAGGTGTATGGGGCAGCGGCAGGCAGCATAACATTCAATTAACAACTCTACAAACTGCTGTGAAGAATTTGCCATATTTTTTGCTGAAAAAATATCTTACATTGAACTATCTCTTGAGCCACCCACCTCCCCACCCTGAACCAAAGATGCCCCCTGCCAAAAGGGTTCACTCATAGCCCTACCATCAATGAATGGATACCTCCCTCTCTCTCCAACACAGTTCACCAACCTCCACCCCTTGCATTTGAAAAACAATTGAACCTGGTCTAAATTTAACTATACCCCTGAAGAAGTCCTCAAGTTACTCTCCAGCATGAAGCCAGCTCTCACATCTCCAAAACCCTCCCTGCTGTGATTGTGAGAAATCACAGGCAAGTAATCTCTCCTATTTGCAGCAAAATCATCAACTCCCCCCACTATCGATTGGATCTATGCCAGCTTACCTCAAACTCGGCCAACTTGCCCCCTCATTAAAAAAGTGGGAGCCAACCAGAACAACCTCAATAACTACAGCCCTATAACCAACATCCTCCCTCCTCGCCAAAACCATTGAAAAATGTGTGCTTGCTCAACTCAACACCCACATCGAAAAATACAACCTGCTTGACACCTTCCAATCTGGGTTCAGGAAAGGCTGCAGTACGGGGACTCCTATACTAAACATCATAGACGACCTACACAGATCTTTGGAAGATGGCCAGGCCTGCCTGCTAGTTCTCCTAGACCTCTCAGCTGCCTTCGACACTGTCAACGGTGACATCCTCTTAAACACCCTCTCCCAGCGTGCAGGCATCAATGGGACTGGCCTTCAGTGGGACACCTCCTTTCTAAGCCAACGTTCGCAGCTAAACAAACTCAACAACTCAACCTCAAAAACAACACCAGTTCACAAGGAGTCCCTCAAGGGTCAATCCTGTCTCTACATTATTCAACCTCTATATTGAACCACTTGCAATGATCTTGAAGCAAACTATAATAGCCTACCATCTATTTGCAGGTGACACCCAACTCTACATGAAAATCTCACCAGTCAAAGTCATACAGCACCTAAATAACACTCTCCTTACAGATCAAGCCTGGGTGACTAGCAACCACCTTTAACTCAAACCCAACAAAACTGAGCTCCTTCTCATTCATCCCAAAGAAAAATAATTTCCTGTAGACAGCTAGCTCGACAACCACACAGCATTAAACTGCAAACTGTTCTTACCCAATTTTGTTAAATCCCTAGGGATGATACTTGACTGTCACCTAAGCATGAAAGACCATATCAATGCCTCTGCAAAAAGCACATTCTACACACTGAAAAACCTAAAAACGTCAAACCCTTCATACCCATTGAAGATCTAAAGATCGTGGTGCAATCCTTAGATCTGCCCAAGCTGGACTATGGCAATGCAATGGTTAAGGGCACCCCAAAATCCTACCTAGCCCCATTAAAAGCTACACTCCACGCTGCGGCTAGAATTATATCGGGGGAAAGGCTCTTTGACCACATCACTCCCACCCTCAAACAACTTAACTGGTTTCCAATCGAGGCAAGGGCCATACTAAAAACTGCCTACATAACTCACAAAGCACCCTACACTGAAAAATCGATACAATTCACAAATAAATAATTAAAAGCCTGCAAAAAGAGACCTCTACAAAGCTCAAACAGTCTACTCTTGATTACTCCAAAATTTAAGAGAGAAAAATCTTGCTCCTTCTATGGGAATGCTCCTAGAATCTGGAACTCCCTGCCCAAGGGCCTGTGGAAAAATGTATTCTTCCCTCACTTCAAGAAGAAATTGAAGCTTCTACTCTTCAATAAATACCTAAACCCACCTCTTTAAAGCACCTGAATAGCCTGTGGACACCCTCCGCACATCCTCTAAAACGAATGTGTGCACCTCTACCCCATGGAAAACTGTGCCTCTAATTCCCCACATCCTCAGGAGGTATTACCCCAGCTACCTCAGTACTACATCATCCATATTTACTATTGTCCATTACTTGTTTTTGCCATTTTACCGCTACTATGTACTTTTTTGTGTACTCTTCTGGGAATCTTGTACAATTACTGCTGTGTTCTGTAAAGCTCTATATATTTATGTGTATGGTAGCTACCTCAAAATTTGTATCAGCAACTTTCCCTATTGTCCTTGTATGCCTCGTCACATACTGTCACCATGTATCTGTATTTACTCCAAATGTATTTTACGTAGTTGCTGCTTATTCAACTCCTTGTATACCTCATCATATCCTGTCACTATGTATCTGAATTTACTCTGAATGTATCTCAGGTAGTTGCTGCTTGTGCTAACCCTCTGAAGAGCTCTGATGCCCTCGGGTCAAGTTCGGGCTAAATAAAACTCATTAACTAAATAGAATTAAATAAATAAACATTCAGCAAAGAGTATCTATTCTGGCTTCATTACTAGCAATAAAATGGAGAACACTGCCTTATTATAAGGGAGCCACCTCATAAAGGCAATAGGAGTTCCATAAATTGGATAATGACATACTATGTACAGAGCTTAGAAGCACTATCCATGTGGTAGGTACCCATATATAAAACAAAAGTAATTATTATAAAGACAGATAAAGGGCAGAGGGAATAAGGAAAAAAGGACATGATAAAAGGGACAGAGGCCAATCTTGCTTTACTATCGTTTCCTTACAGCTAGATAATTAATCGGCCACACCTGCTTTGCTCTTCACTTACATAGGATTTACAGGTCCTCTGTTTCAGTCATTCTTTGCTTTTCTCTCCAACTATGAGTTTGCTGGTCATTGCTGGTCCTGTACAGGTCAGTTCTGCTTTTTTTGTATCCTCTTTCAGAGTTTATCATTTCCGTCCAGGCCAGTTGCACTCTGTTTTCTCTCCTTCTTGGAGGTCCTTCCAAGGGGTGGGCCAGTCAACAAATTAACAAGGGGAGCTGAGCCAGAACCAAGCCAACAATGTGGCTGGAAGAGTCAGTACTTGAGCCGAGTCCTGACAACAGTTGGCAGCTAAATCATCCAAAAACATCATGTGAAAATATTTTTAAACACCCTCTGTTAGAAATGGGATTTTTGGTAGGCTAGGGCGTGGGCCAAAGCCAGGCAAAAACCACCACTCTAGTCAGGATAAGGGAGATACACTTCTAAAATAACCCCTGCTCACCCCCTTGGTAGCTTGGCACGAGCGGCCAGGCTTATCTTAGAGGCAGTGTGTTAAGCATTTGCACATAACCCACAGTAATACAGTGTACGCACTACAAAGGACACCACACCAGTTTAGAAAAATATCCAATATTTTTATATAATTAAAACAAGACCAAAAACGATAAGAATCCACAATACTATACTTAAAAGTTCACAGTTCCAAAAATACGCTGATTAAAAAGAGTTCCTTGTGTGGATAGCTCCGTCCGGGCTACCACGGCGTCGTGAACAACAAATCCAACAGTTCTGGCTGGTCGCGGGCCAGCTACGGTGTCGGGAAGACCCGCAAACAGTACCTGTGAGAGATGCAGGGCGTTGAGGCCCTTGAAGTCACTCGCGTTGCAGGTCGAGCTCCTCTCTGATGGAATCAGGAGCGCTGGCGCCGGCAGACGTCTGGTGCTGCGGTGCGAAGTGCAGCTGTGCAGCGTGCGGTGCCCCAGGTCGCGGTGCGAGCAGCGGCTCGGTGACGGCGTCAGATGGCGTCGTCGGTGAGACCAGGGTCGCGGTGCGAGATGAAGGCGGTGCTCGCCACGGTGCTAGCAGGTCACGGTGCAAGCAGCGTCGTCGTTGTTGCTGAAGCGCCGTCGTCGGCTGACGAACTGGAGTCGATGGCGCCGGCGTCGGTAGGCCAAGGTTGCGGTGCAGGATGAGGGCGGTGCGTCGTGTGACTTACGAGCGGTGCCCTCGAACCACGGTGCAAGCAGCGGCGTCGATTTCGGCAGGAAGTGGCGGCATCAGGAAGGCCAAGGTGTCCTCGTGAAGCAAGGCGGTGCGGAGTGTGGTGCCCACAGGTCGCGGTGCGAGCAGCGGCTCGGTGGCGGCATCAACAGGCATCGTCAGTGAGACCAGGGTTGCGGTGCGGCGGTGCTCTCTGCGGTGCCAATGCTTCGGCGTGAAGCGAGGCGGTGCGGAGTGGGGTGCCCACAGGTCGCGGTGCAAGCAGCGGCTCGGTGGCGGCATCAACAGGCGTCGTCGGTGAGACCAGGGTTGTGGTCCGGCGTTGCGGCGGTGCTCTCTGCGGCTCCAAAGCTTCAGCGTGAAGCAAGGCGGTGCGGAGTGCAGTGCCCACAGGTCGCGGTGCAAGCAGCGGCTCGGTGGCGGCATCAACAGGCGTCGTCGGTGAGACCAGGGTTGCGGTGCGGCATTGCGGCGGTGCTCTCTGCGGTGCCAAAGCTTCGGCGTGAAGCAAGGTGGTGCGGAGTGCGGTGCCCACAGGTCGCGGTGCAAGCAGCGACTCGGTGTCGGCGTCAACAGGTGTCGTCGGTGAGACCAAGGTTGCGGTGCAGCGTTGCGGCGGTGCCCTCTGCGGTGCCTTCAGGACACAGAGTCGGCAGCGGCGTCGTAGACGTCTTTGAGTTGGCGTTCTTATTGCTGCAGCACAAAACACACAGTCCCAGGTGCTGCAGGTCGAAGAACTTGAAGTCTTTGCTGTTCCTGAGACTTCGTGAACAGGGGGCAAGCTCTACCTCAAGCCCTTGGACAGACTCACAAATTAGGTTGCAGAAAGTCCAGTCCAGGCCTTTCACTGCCCAAGACAGAAGCAGCCACTGCAGGTCAGCCCAGCAAAGCACCCAGCAAAGCAGTCGTTCCTTTTCACAGCTTCTCCGGCTCTTGTTCTTGGCAGTCTTCTTGTCCAGATGAGTTCTAAGGTTCAGGGGTCTGGGACCCAGCATTTATGTCCAAAAATCCTTTGATCTCTTAGGCAGAGAGGGCCTGTGCCCGTCAGGACCAGTTCTGCCTTCTCTGGTGTTAATTCCTGGCAGGAGGTGGAGACGGAATTTGTCAGAGGCAGAGCAGGCCCTTTGAGGTGCAAGGAAATCTCCTCACCCTTCCCCCATCGTAACCCAGGTCTCTTCAGCCCTTTCCTGACCTACCTAGGCCATCTGGCGCCCCTCCTGCTCTCCCAGCCTTCTGTCATCCAAAACCCAGACAGGCAATCCACATTCCAGCAGAGGCACACAGGATGACTGAGCAAGAAAATACCCACTTTCTAAAAGTGGTATTTTCAAACACAGAATGTAAAAATCACCTTCACTAAAAGATGCATCTTTAGATTCTGAGTTCAGGCATACTAAATTCTATTTTCTTACCGAATTCCCTGGGCCAGTTATGTTTATAAGATGTTATAAACAAACCTCCCATTCTAACCTATGGGGAACTGGTAGCCTTGCAATAGTGAAAAACGAAATTGGCTGTAATTCACTATCAGGACATGCCACACACACCAGGGCATGTCCCACCTTTCACGTACACTGCACCCTGCCCACAGGGGTACCTTGGGCCTACCTGAGGGGTGTCTGACATGCAAGAAAAGGGAAGGTTAGGGACCGGCCAGTGTGTGCACTGGCCAAGTCGACATGGCAGTTACAAACTGTGCGCAGACTCTGCAATGGCAGGTCTGAGTTACCGTTTTCAGGGCTACTCACGGGGGTGGCACAACCAGTGCTACAGGCCCCCGAGTAGCATTTGATTCACCAGCCCTGGCACACGCAGTGCACTTTACTAGGGGCTAACAGGTAAATCAAATATCCAATCATGGAAACACCCATCCATAACACAATTTACACAGAGAGCATATGCACTTTAGCACTGATTAGCAGTGGTAAAGTGCCCAGAGTCCTAAAACAAACACAAACAGGTCAGGGAAAAATAGGAGGAAAAAGCAAAGAGTTTGGGGATAACCCTGCAAAAAGGGCCATTTCCAACACAACCCCCTTCCAGCCTAAAGCCAGGGGAGACCTATCCATACCTCGATGGGCTTCCCTGCTTGGGGCGATAGAACAAGGAACCTGGCCCGCAACAGCAGGGTTTTCTTCCCGTTCTCCGCCTTCCTGAACCTAGTTGGATCCCTCTATCCATACTCTCAAGGCCCACTAAGCTGACCCATGGGGAACCCTTCTCCTCACCTGTGGACCCCATCTGCGCAGCACCTAAACTTACTTGGCTCACAGATGTGTCCCAACAGGCAGTCAGTACCCACATGGCCAACACAATGGTGTGGCCCAGTCCGCCCTCGGGGTGTGAATCCTGTCCCCCTCCCAGGGGCAACTCTGTCCACCGGGACAGCCAGCCACAGTGGCCACTGACAATTGTCAGTGAGGAGAGCCAGGCCTTATGCCTTTTCGGCCACTCCAACCACTGTGGCGTCAACAAATGGGGGGCGGTAGCCCCAGATGCCTGGCATCCTTTCTCCACTCTCCCCCCTGCCAAGTCAGGTATGGCATCCTGACACTGGCCCACCAGCCCAGGGTCTGTACCCTGCGGCTGGACAGGAGACTGGGGTGGGCTCTCCCACACCCTCTCCTTCTCCCTGGGGCTCTGTACCCTCCCACCTGGAGCGGTACTCCCTTCCAGAATTGTCAGGGCACCTGTGGTAGGTGTCCTGCACAATTCGCCCACCAGTTCAGGGGCACTATCCTGCAACTGGTACACCAGCCCAGGGTCTGTACCCTGGGGCTGGACCAGGGGCTGGGGTGGGCTCTCCCACACCCGGTCCTCCCCCCTGGGGCTCTGTACCCTCGCAGCTGGAGCGGCACCCCCAGAAGACAACCTGGTAGGGGCACTGTTAGCAGTCGCCCCTTCCCCCAGGTCAGGGGGGACACCCTGAACCTGGTCCTCCAACCAAGGGTCTGTACCCTCAGGCTGACCAGAGGTCTCGGGCGAGGCTCTCCTCCCCTCACCCCTCCTTCTGGGTTCCTGCACTGTCCACCCAGGAGAAGCACCCCCAGAACCAAAAACTGTCAGGACGCTGGAACCGGACCTCCTACACAGTTCTTCCACCAGTTCAGGGCCTTGACCCTGCAACTGATCCACCACCCTCGGATCTAAACCCTCAGGTTGAACCGGGGTCAGAGGCTAGGACTCCCTCCCTCTGCATCCCCTTCCAGAGTTCTGTACCCTCCCACCCAGAGTGGTACCCCTAGAAGACAAACCGGTCAGGATACTGCTTACAGTCGTCCTTCCCTCCAGGTCAGGCAGGACCTGAACCTGGCCTCCCAACCCAGGGACTAAACCTTGTGGCTGAGCACCTTCCCGGCGCACCAGGACTTCCTTGGGAGCACGCATGCCCCCCCTGAGGGTAACAAATGACTCATGTGTTGTGTGACAGTCTGCCTGGCACAGATCTCCCGACCCCTGTCCATCTGACAGTGAGCGAAGATCCCCCAAGACAGAAGTGGTGTCACCATGGTCACTCCTAGGAGGCTCAGCCCTTCTGGCTGGCCCCTGACCCACTGGTCCTCCCACTGGGGAACGCATCCCCCTCTCACCCCTCCATCCAGACTTCTGCACCCTCCACTTAGGAGCGGCACCGCCAGACACCAGAACCGCTGGAGCTCTGTTTACAGACACTCCACGTTCTCCTGACAGTAGGAGATTCCCCTGAATGGACGGCCTACCAGTACAGCCTAGGCTCCCCACCTGGTGTTCCCTCCTGGAACCACCCAGGCTCTGGGACCCGGTTTTGGGCACCTTGGGCCGCAGCCCATTCCCACTCCTTCTCCGCGGAGACAGGGCGTGAGTCCCTACACCCTTCCCATGACACCGGGACCTATCTGGGCTAACACAAACCTTTCCCACCACCCTCGGTTGGGAAATACCTAAGCTGATTCCTTCCGGGTCACCCCCAGATGCTTCTCCAGACCCTCTGGAATCCACCAAAAGGTCTGCCTCCAGTGCAAGCTCCCTGGGGTCAGAGAACTCACACTCCACTGGGTGTTGGCATAGCTCTGGAAAACAGGGACTTAAAATATGCTCTCCAACAATTGAATCACACAGCCCCACACAGGTGTTAACCAAACTACCCTTCACCCAGCCATCCAGTGCCTCAGAAAAGTACCCCACATCATTCTCACAAGACTGGCGAGACAGTGTCTGACTGGTGCTGTCTCTCAACCCGTACTCTTCTGGCTGGTCTCTATACTCACTTACTAGGGCTTCTATCATGGGGGAACCCCTCTCCCTGCACCTCTCATCTAGAGTCAGTAGAGTGTTCCTCCCACTACTAGGAAAATGATCCCCTGTGTCAGTTCCCCAATCCACCTCAGGGACACTGCGCACCACTGGAGTAACCTCACACTCCTGAACCCCCTGGTGTATGTCAACCCTCTCCTTGAAGTAGGGCCCCAAATCTGTGTGTGTGTGTACCTCATCCTCAGTACTGGACCTAACACTTTTGCTGCCACCATCTGGGCTGGGCCTAGCCCTACTGGCTTCCCAGTCCAGTTCTCTCATTTTAAACTCATGGTCTAAGATCACCTTCTTTTCCTCCATGGCTATTCTTTTGTCTTCCCTCTCACTTTCCATCCTGAGTTTCTCCAACTCGAACTTCCTCGCTTCCCACCTGTCCTCCAGCTCCTCTGGGGACAGACTGCTGCTACCTGATTTAGAGGGTGCCCCCCCTCCCAAAAGCACATCCACCCTTGGAATAGGCTCCTCTGCCTCCATGCCAAGATTTCCAGACAGCTCACTAGCATGTCTGGCTGCTACCCAGGCCCTCAGCGCCTTTTGTAGCTCCTCTTTTCTGGTGAGGCCCCTGATTTGGGTTTTGAGGTTTTTACAGATCGCCTTCAATTCCTTCACATTGTAGGTTTCTAACCTCTCCTCCTCAAAGGCCACTTCCAAGGATGCAACAGATGATGCAATTGATTCAGGCATGACGAAGTAGCAAGTTCAAACTGGCAAGATCAAAAAATAGGCCAAAAAGAAAAAGAACCAGTATGTGGCATGTAATGGTCTGCGATATGGTAGTAGTGCACACCAATCACTGTAAGTCAAGTGCAGATGCAAGTCCTATCCTCACCGCTGACAACCAATGTTAGAAATGGGATTTTTGGTAGGCTAGGGCGTGGTCCAAAGCCAGGCAAAAACCACCACTCTAGTCAGGATAAGGGATTTACACTTCTAAAATAACCCCTGCTCACCCCCTTGGTAGCTTGGCACGAGCAGCCAGGCTTATCTTAGAGGCAGTGTGTAAAGCATTTGCACATAACCCACAGTAATACAGTGTACGCACTACAAAAGGACACCACACCAGTGTAGAAAAATATCCAATTTTTTAATATAATTAAAACAAGACCAAAAACGATAAGAATCCACAATACTATACTTAAAAGTTCACAGTTCCAAAAATACACTGATTAAAAAGAGTTCCTTGTGTGGATAGCTCCGTCCGGGCTACCACGGCGTCGTGAACAACAAATCCAACAGTTCTGGCTGGTCGCGGGCCAGCTACGGTGTCGGGAAGACCCGCAAACAGTACCTGTGAGAGATGCGGGGCGTTGAGGCCCTTGAAGTCACTCGCGTTGCAGGTCGAGCTCCTCTCTGATGGAATCAGGAGCGCTGGCGCCGGCAGACGTCTGGTGCTGCGGTGCGAAGCGCAGCGGTGCAGCGTGCGGTGCCCCCAGGTCGCGGTGCGAGCAGCGGCTCAGTGATGGCGTCAGATGGCGTCGTCGGTGAGACCAGGGTCTCGGTGCGAGATGAAGGCGGTGCTCGCCACGGTGCTAGCAGGTCACGGTGCAAGCAGCGCCGTCGTCGTTGCTGAAGCGCGTCGTCGGCTGACGAACTGGAGTCGATGGCGCAGGCGTCGAAAGGCCAAGGTTGCGGTGCAGGATGAGGGTGGTGCGTCGTGTGACTTACGAGCGGTGCCCTCGAACCACGGTGCAAGCAGCGGCATCGATTTCGGCGGGAAGTGGCGGCGTCAGGAAGGCCAAGGTGTCCTCATGAAGCAAGGCGGTGCAGAGTGCGGTGCCCACAGGTCGCGGTGCGAGCAGCGGCTTGGTGGCGGCATCAACAGGCGTCGTCAGTGAGACCAGGGTCGCAGTGCGGCATGGCGGCGGTGCTCTCTGCGGTGCCAATGCTTCGGCGTGGAGCAAGGCGGTGCCCACAGGTCGCGGTGCAAGCAGCGGCTCGGTGGCGGCATCAACAGGCGTCGTCGGTGAGACCAGGGTTGCGGTGCGGCGTTGCGGCGGTGCCCTCTGCGGCGCCAAAGCTTCGGCATGAAGCGAGGCAGTGTGGAGTGCGGTGCCCACAGGTCGCGGTGCAAGCAGCGGCTCGGTGGCGGCGTCAACAGGTGTCGTCGGTGAGACCAGGGTTGCGGTGCGGCATTGCGGCGGTGCTCTCTGCGGTGCCAAAGCTTCGGCGTGAAGCAAGGCGGTGCGGAGTGCGGTGCCCACAGGTCGCGGTGCAAGCAGCGGCTCGGTGTCGGCATCAACAGGCGTCGTCGGTGAGACCAAGGTTGCGGTGCGGCGTTGCGGCGGTGCCCTCTGCGGTGCCTTCAGGACACGGAGTCGGCAGCGGCGTCGTAGACGTCGTTGAGTTGGCGTTCTTCTTGCTGCAGCACAAAACACACAGTCCCCAGTGCTGCGGGTTGAAGAACTTGAAGTCTTTGCTTTTCCTGAGACTTCGTGAACAGGGGGCAAGCTCTACCTCAAGCCCTTGGAGAGACTCACAAATTAGGTTGCAGAAAGTCCAGTCCAGGCCTTTCACTGCCCAAGACAGAAGCAGCCACTGCAGGTCAGCCCAGCAAAGCACCCAGCAAAGCAGTCGTTCCTTTTTGCAGCTTCTCCGGCTCTTCTTCTTGGCAGTCTTCTTGTCCAGATGAGTTCTAAAGTACAGGGGTCTGGGACCCAGCATTTATGTCCAAAAATCCTTTGATCTCTTAGGCAGAGAGGGCCTGTGCCCATCAGGACCAGTTCTGCCTTCTCTGGTGTGGATTCCTGGCAGGAGTGGAGACGGAATTTGTCAGAGGCAGACCAGGCCCTTTGAGGTGCAAGGAAATCTCCTCACCCTTCCCCATCGTAACCCAGGTCTCTTCAGCCCTTTCCTGACCTACCTAGACCATCTGGCGCCCCTCCTGCTCCCCCAGCCTTCTGTCATCCAAAACCCAGACAGGCAATCCACATTCCAGCAGAAGCACACGGGATGACTGAGCAAGAAAATACCCACTTTCTAAATGTGGTATTTTCAAACACAGAATGTAAAAATCACCTTCACTAAAAGATGCATCTTTAGATTCTGAGTTCAGGCATACTAAATTCTATTTTCTTACCGAATTCCCTGGGCCAGTTATGTTTATAAGATGTTATAAACAAACCTCCCATTCTAACCTATGGGGAACTGGTAGCCTTGCAATAGTGAAAAACAAAATTGGCTGTAATTCACTATCAGGACATGCCACACACACCAGGGCATGTCCCACCTTTCACATACACTGCACCCTGCCCACAGGGGTACCTTGGGCCTACCTGAGGGGTGTCTGACATGCAAGGAAAGGGAAGGTTAGGGACCGGCCAGTGTGTGCACTGGCCAAGTCGACATGGCAGTTACAAACTGCGCGCAGACTCTGCAATGGCAGGTCTGAGTTACCGTTTTCAGGGCCACTCACGGGGGTGGCACAACCAGTGCTGCAGGCCCCCGAGTAGCATTTGATTCACCAGCCCTGGCACACGCAGTGCACTTTACTAGGGGCTAACAGGTAAATCAAATATCCAATCATGGAAACACCCATCCATAACACAATTTACACAGAGAGCATATGCACTTTAGCACTGATTAGCAGTGGTAAAGTGCCCAGAGTCCTAAAACCAACACAAACAGGTCAGGGAAAAATAGGAGGAAAAAGCAAAAAGTTTGGGGATAACCCTGCAAAAAGGGCCATTTCCAACACCCTCGGACACTCTAGTGGATAGAGGTTATTATTTATTAATGGCTAAGGGCATTATACATTCCCCAGGAGTCTCTTGGCATGCTATATAATGGGCCTGTTAGTCACCATTCCCAGAATTTCCAGTACCCCCTCTGTTGGTAACTCTGGGGATGGGGAAAATCTGGACCACTCACTGGACAACTCATAAAAAGGCCCTAATTGCTTTTGTATGGTGAGGAGCTCAAAACTGTTTGAGACTCAAAAAAAGGAAGGCCATTTAAATTCTGTACTCTTTTACCATGTTTCAAGCTACTTGTCTAATATGCCCGAAAGGAATAAGTTGTTGACACAGTGCCATAAGGTGTCATCTACTTTTTCACATGGATGAGAGAAGTGTGCACACATACAGTCTCTTGCCGCTTCACAGTCCACCACCATGAATATGCACCTTGAGTATTCATGGGGTTGGCTGTGTTGTGGATGCATTCGCTGCTGGGCAGATTGTTACTGTGTAGTACTAATGGTTCAGCTACAATAGAAGTGAGAGGGAATCTCTCATAACAGGTGACTTGCCAACTACTGGATGTGCTCATGGTGGAGAGGTTCATCTTTTTCACATTTATAGCTGAGTAGAGGGGATAAACACCTACATCTTTGCAAGGCTGTAAGTTCATTGCTAAGAAAAATACAGCTAACTGTATTAGACGCATATCTGGACTCACATGTGAGTTGAGTAGTCTCATGACTTGGTCCTGAAGAGAGACTAACATTCATACGGGGTGGAAACATCGCCAAAGCCCTCTTGGTTTTTATAGAAAGTGATATTAATAGGGGTGGGCGGAAATGGCGGAGGTTCATTCTGTGGAATTCCGCGAGGCAGAAATAATACCACAGGGTTAAAATACCACCACCTGATAGTGGTAGGAAGTTTTCCTCAGTGATAAACTTCCTCCTTTCAGATGCAATGCACATGATTCTGCGGTCTTGTGGTGCTCATTATATTGGAGTGCCAAATTGTGATGTACTTTATACCACAATACTGCGACAACATCACCCGAACTGCGCAGCTATTTAATAAGCAGACCGCAGGCCGACCAGAGCACATTATACTTAAAATTCTGCACTCCACATATAACACCGGCCCTCTAAAAAAGATGCTCGTCACAAACTGCTAGTCCCTGGGTTGCTTTTCAGAAGCATCCGAGGTCTTTAAAAAGAGCACAGATCCTAATTTTGTTTTTTTTAAAGGACGTCGCTGGGGCAGGCATTGGGTTTCCCTTGAGATATCAAACACTTCATACCAGATGGAAGATTGACAAATGCTCTGATTGCTAGCCAAGTTCCTTGTTTGCAAGATTAGTTTTGTTTTAAGATCGCCATGAGCACAGGCAACCTCGTGCTTTTTCCACCTTTGCTGTTAAATAACGTGCTCAAAAATATTTTATGCAAAAAGAACAATTGATGAACGAAATGCTGAACAATGTCAAACACTCAACCTCATTCAGAGATCTGGGCCTGAATCCATCATTTTTTTTGCTCACCACGCCATTCCAGTTTGGACCCAGCCATATACAAATCAGTCTTGACCCTGCCCGAAATGCCAGGCCAGGTCCTCCCTGGAAACAAGAATCCTAGGACCGGTTTCAGGGTATCACCCCTCATCAGCCAGGATAGCTTGAATACAGTGGCATGGAGAGCATGTCTGGGCATACTCGTCCCATTTGGAGTGACAAATGCAAAAAGAACAATTGATGGATGGAATGCTGAACAAGGTGAAACAATGACCCCCAGTCAGAGATCTGGCCTAAATCCATTCATGCCGCTGGATTCAAGCTATCCTGATGAGGGGTGATACCCCAAAACCGGTCCTAGGATGCTTGCTTCCGGTCCAGGGAGGACCTGGCCTGGCAGTTTGGGCTGGACTGTTCCCATTGGGAGCAGGGTTAAGACTCATATGGCTGGGTCCAAACTAGAATTTCGTGGGGAGCAAAAGAAATGATGGATTTAGTCCCAGATCTCTGACTGGGGATGAGTGTTTGACATTATTCAGCATCAAGTCCATCATTTGTTCTTTTTGCAGTTAAAAATATTTTATGGCATTGCACTTATTGAGTGAACACAAGCATGTTGTGTTTAGTTCCCTGAAAATGTACTGTACATTTTTTTAAAGTTTTTTTCATTCATTTCATATATAATAAGTAGCATTTTAATAAAAACAAAACAAACTCTTCTTGCTGGAAAAGTCACATGCCCCCAAATATACAATTTTAGAAAAGGTAAATTATAGCGAAGATGTATGTTCAGAAATTATTAAACCACTGTTCTGCATTGTGGAAACCCTAATTTGCGTGGCAATCCATAGTTTTCACATTCAACCCTCCAAGCTATGGAAAAGTTAAAGAAACTCACAGATGCACTTTATCTGATAAGAGACAGCCAATATCTTTTCTACTACCATGTGTGACTAACTCAAGAACAATTATGAACTTCCTGTGAGGTTCAATAACTTGTCTCTCTTAAACATAGGAGCCTGTAATCCTCCGGAAACATCGACTTGGGTAGATTTCAAGACCCCTACCCCCCCAAAAAGAAATAAAGAGACACTTACAAAATAGAGTGTGAATTGGTGGATTGAAAAACTTTTCACAACCCCTTTTTCATTTGCTTTGGGGGGGCAGAGTTGGTTAGAGGCCAATAGGATTTTTATCTAGCCCCATGCAGGAGCTGGAAGAGGGGCTATCCCTGCAGAAAGTGCTCTCAGAAAGGGGTGGGAGTGGGCTCTCCCAATAGCAGCATCCTTTGTTCTCCACCCCAATTTCAAGCCTCACTTGCCCATTTCAAGCACACACATGCCACAATTCTACTTGCACACCTCATTCTCAGTAGAACCACAGAGTCAAGGAGAAGGAATTCGCCCTGTAATTTCTTGACAAGGAGGGCTAGTTCTGCATACTACAGTCAGCTGGTCCTGTCAGAGCACAATGTGGAAGGGAAGGAAGGCAGAATCATCAGTGCTCTCCAGGCTGTCGATGGCCTCAGAGTACTTGGCCGCTGCCTCTCCTAACTGGCTATGTTTGAAAAGCTCATTGCCCTGGTTCTTGAGAGTCACTGCAGTGGGAGGCAGCTGCATGGTGGGGCCATTCTAGCCACCACTGCACCTGGAGAGGCGCTCTTCAGCCCTGTCCACGAGGGGTAGGTGTTCTTTGCAATGTCAGCCTCCTTTTGTTGCTTGACTTTGTTCCCCAGTGAGGGTCTACTCTTCCCTTTGCCGACCTTGCTCTATACCTCCTTTGTCAGCCTCCTGGCCGAGGACTCCTCTTCTCAGCTCGGAAACCTTTTCTATGTGTTGCCCATTGCACTTCTCCCATTCTCTGTGGTCTCTCCTCCCACAGGGCAGGAACTCTCACTTCTACAAGGAATTTGAGCAGCTCATTACTACCTGCATCTTCGGGAGGTACCAATGCAGTGGCTGGAAGGGGGAAGTAGCCAGCAAGACCTGACACGGGAACCTTCAAGGGGTAAAAAGCATAAATCTTCCATGGGGACATTGATTGCAGTGCTGATTTAATTCTACCAGTGGAATGGCTGAATTAATTAATAATTCCGCTTTACATAAATAACACAGAATTACTAAGTCACTCCAATTCCGCCAATGGAGTTATAAATTCCGCACAGCCCTATTTACAGCACCTTGCTATGTATGCTTGTGAATTTCGAGCAAAACCAGGGGAAATTGTACAGTGTCTTATGTCATATATGTTGTAAATATACATTCACTTTTTGAGCATTATGTTCACTTACACACAAATTGGTGATATATATGTAACTGACAGAAACTACTACATACCATTACATATGAATTGGTAATATATGTAATTGACAGAAACTACTAGTAGTTCATTGTTCTAATTTTTTTTAACATTAATTTAATGTAGAATGAATTTTACGTTGCATTAGATGGTGAATTCCTCTGAATCGGTAAGAGGTTTCCAAGATTTGGAATGAGTCAGATGGGATGAATGTTTATGTGATATAAAGGAAGGGACTGAGCTCCGGGAGCATTAGGCATGCCTCCCCTCTCCCTGTACCACTGTCTGGGAGCAGCGATGCACACATTGCACTCACAGTCCTCCTGCACAGGTGCAGGTGGGATATTGGAAGTTGCGGGCTCCAATTCGAGGACACAATGAGTTATGCCGGATTAGAAGCAGCCTTCTAGGTCACATAGGCTTGGGCTCCCTGTTGACTCAAAATGAATTATGATAGCCCTAAAGGAGGACCGGGATTAAAAAAACAGCTCAGGGAGTTTAAAAAAAAGATCTAACAAAATCAGGGAAGCCCACAGCCACATCAATGAGTGAGCTGAATCCCGCATACTCGCTGCCATTACACGAGCGCTCACTCCAGCTGCTATCGACCTTAATCGGGGACACCCTTCGAGGCCAATACTTGAGACTGCGTGCTTCCATACGCCGACATAGGTCATCGCCAAAACCAGTAACGTCGCATCCCATATCCTTAGGTGTTTCTTATTGAGCATTCTCGTCCATTACCAGGGGTGTTAAGCTTCGGTAATATCTATTGATATTGGGCTGGTCGCCACCCAACACGGGCCTTTTCACGAGCGGGTTGTATCTCTTCATTTTGATAAGGTCCTCTTTCTGTATTCAGGCGCCTGCTTGCTGTACACGGCTTGAAAGGGCGCCTTATATGTATTCTAAACAACCCCTAAAAGAGCCGTACACCTCTACACCACAACATCGCCATCCTCCGTCATAGGTCTCTGGTTCGCTGCTGTCTCCAAAAACAGACCGGCCCCCTGCCTGACAGCCCGCCCCCTTGGGTCAAATGGTCACCTACATCAATCAGGAGGGTTTGGGACCTGTCACTTTTAGTTCACTTCGAGGGGCGGGCACCTGTCACTTTTAGTGCAAGGGGGCGTGGCACCTGTCACTTTTAAGGACACAAGTTTGATGAGCAATGGTATCCCTATTTAATACTGCCATAGGCAGTTTCAGAAGGCTCACTACACATGACCCTGGGGTGGGTCAAGAATTTGCATATTTGTTTTGTGGTGCTCTCGGTAGGATAGGGGCACCACCAACAGGTTCAGAAATTGTTCTGGGGCTGCCAGGTGTGCAACAGTCCCCATAGGAATCTAAACTATAATTTAAAGTTGTCCCCCTATGTCTCCCACTAACGTATATGTATGACCCTGCAGAGGCTTTGTATTGTTTTAAGCATTGTAGTGCTGAGGTTTGCAGCTTTATTTTTCGGGGTACATAGGATCCTAATGCTATTATACCAGAGGATGAAAATTAAAAAAAGACTCATGCACACATTGTTTTGAATCATGTAATGCTTTATTGACAATGACAAAGGAAACAGTGAGTCATTATATTCCTTTATGTTATTGCTAGACTTTACTATAGTGACAGGTTTTAATGGTGTTTGCATTTGGTTTTAATGACATATATTTGTTTTTAATTTTATGATCACTTCACTCTTTATTCACTCTTTGATAAATCCGTAGGCCTGGTGCTTACTGCTTACAACCTAATATTTTGTGTACAGCAGTTGTGGGTGGTATTTTGGTTTTAGGGTTCAGGACTAGCTGCTTTGTAAACTGCTAGAGGGTGTCACCATATGGATTTCCACCTGCCTGATTGTATCTATTTGTGAATT